>OX451735.1:714828913-715428913 GCA_948472305.1 Vicia faba
CTCGTATGATTTCCTTCTTAAAATCACTGGACAAAAAGGCTTGGAGAGCTGCTGACAAAGGATGGAACCATCCCACCATAACTCGAAAAGATGGGACAGCCAGTCTGAAACCTGAGGAAGAATGGAGCAAAGAAGAAGATGAGTTAGCCCTGGGTAACTCCAAAGCATTAAATGCCTTGTTCAATGGAATTGATAGAAACATATTCAGACTAGTACATCAATGTGAACTGGCCAAGGATGTTTAGGACACTCTCAAAAATACCCATGAGGGTACATCCAAAGTAAAAATGTCAAGGCTTCAGATGCTGACTACCAAATTTGAGAACCTAAGGATGATGGAAGATGAGACCATTCATGAGTTTCACATGAACATCTTGGAAATTGCCAACACCTCAGGAGCATTGGGAGAAAAGATGTCAGAAGAAAAGCTGGTGAGAAAGATTCTCAGATCCTTGCCTAAAATATTTGCAATGAAGGTGACTGCTATAGAGGAAGCTCAGGATATATGCAACTTGAAGGTTGATGAACTCATTGGGTCACTTTAGACTTTTGAGATGGGGATCAGTGACAATGTTGACAAGAAAAACAAGAGCATAGCACTTGTATCTAATACTGAAGATGAAAACAAGGAGGATGATGAAGAGAATATTTCAGAAGCTATAGCCATGCTTGGAAGGCAGTTCAACAAACTCATCAAGAGAATGGACCCAAAGTCAAGGTCAAATGTCAAGAACATTCCCTCTAACATTAACAGATCCTATGACTCCAGCAGAAGACCATAGTCTGAAGAAAAGGGAAATCAAAGCAAAGGAATCCAATGCCATGGATGTGAAGGATATGGGCACATTCGAGCTGAATGTCCTACCTTTCTTAAGAAACAAAAGAAATGAATGTCTGTTACTTGGTCTGATTGTGACTCAGAAAGTAATTCTGAAGAAGAATCTGCCAAACTAGTTATTGCACTAGCTGGTATTTGTAACTCTGATAGTGACTCTAGTGATGAGGAAGTGACATTTGAAGAACTGGCTGACTCCTACAAGAAGCTATGTATCAGAAGTGCTGAAGTCTGTCAGCAAAATGAGAGATAAAAAAAACTCATAGTAAAGTTGGAGGCTGAGAAGAAGGCAGACACTGATACTATAAGTCATATCGAAGGTGAAGTTCAAATACTAAACTCAAAACTTGATCAGATGACCAAGTCTGTCAAGATGCTGACAAATGGAACTGACAAATTAGAAGAAATCCTTCAGGCTGGACAAAATGTGGGAAACAAGTCTGGTGTAGGATTTGTGGCAGCAAAGAAATCTACTGTAGACAAGAAGAAGATCATGCCTGATAAACAAATGTCAAAGCAGATGTCACAATATAGCACTCAACATCGAGAACAGAGAAATATGAAGAAAAAGTATCAAAGATGGAGATGTCATCATTGTGGAAGGTTTGGTCACATAAAGCCATTCTGCTTCAGATTGTATGGATATCCTAATCAGATCCTAGTTGTCAAACCTAAGTCTAACAAGGCACCATATACTCAACAGTGGAAGAAAAAGTCTGCAGCCCTGATAGCTCACACCTCCCTTAGAGTCTCTGCAAAGGAAGACTAGTACTTTGACAACGGATGCTCTAAACACATGACTGGAATCAAGAATCTTCTGAATAATGTTAAACCTCATACTACTAGTTATGTAACTTTTGGATATGGTGCTAGAGGAGAAATCAAAGGAGTTGGAAACTTGGACTACCCTGGAGTTCCAAACCTAAATGAAGTATTGCTGGTAAAAGGCTTGACTGCTAATCTCATAAGTATCAATCAATTATGTGATCTAGGATTCAAGGTCAACTTCACCAAGTCTGAATGTCTTGTAACCAATAAAAAACAAGAAGTTGTAATGAGAGGAGTCAGATCAAAAGACAACTGTTACTTATGGGAGTCTGAGAACACTAATTATTTTTCTGTGTGCTTTATAGCCAAAGAAGAAAAGGAAGTGAAACTGTGGCACCAAAAACTTGGTCATTTACATCTAAGAGGGATGAAAAGGATCATATCCATGGAGGCAGTCAGAGGGATTCCAAGGCTTCAAATTGATGAAGGGAGAGTTTGTGGTGAATGTCAGGTTGGAAAGCAAACTAGAATGTCACATCCAAAGACAAGACATCTGACCACCTCTAAGGTGCTAGAACTCCTACATATGGATCTGATGGGTCCAATGCAGGTGGAAAGTCTTGGAGGAAAGAGATATGCTTATGTTGTTGTGGATGATTTTTCCAGATTCACCTGGATTAACTTCATTAGGGAAAAGTATGATGTATTTGATGTATTTAAGGAACTGTGCAAAAGAATTCAAAGAGAAAAAGAAGGATGCATTGTCAGAATCAGAAGTGATCATGGCAAGGAGTTTGAAAAGAGTAAGTTTGATGAGTTCTGTTCCTCAGAAGGAATCAATCATGAATTCTCTTCACCCATAACTCCTCAACAAAATGGAGTTGTGGAAAGGAAAAACAGGACTATACAGGAATCTTCCAGAGCAATGATACATGCCAAAGGACTTCCTATTCATTTTTGGGTTGAAGCTATGAATACAGCCTGTTATGTCCATAACAGGGTCACCTTGAGAAAGGGAACATCATCCACCATTTATGAACTATGGAAAGGAAGAAATCCTACAGTAAAGTACTTCCATGTCTTTGGAAGCAAATGCTATATTCTGACAGATCGTGAACAAAGGAGAAAGATGGATCCTAAAAGTGATGAAGGAATATTCCTAGGATACTCTACCAACAGCAAAGCATATAGAGTATTCAATTCCAGGACCAAAGCTATGATGGAATCTATAAATGTCATAGTTGATGATTATCATGAGGAAACAGATGTCCCATATGATGTTGAGACATTCTTTGAGACTTCAACTCAAGTGTCTAAAAAGGATGATGTACCTAAAACTACTTCATCAGAATCTGAATCAAAGGAAGCTAACAAAGATCCTTCCATCAGAATTCAGAAAGATCATCCTAAGGAACTCATCATAGGAGACCCAAACATTGGAGTCATTACAAGATCTAGATAAATCATTTCAAACTCTTGCTTTGTCTCTAAGATTGAACCAAAAAATGTTAAGGAGGCTTTGACTGATGAATACTGGATTGGAGCAATGCAAGATGAATTGAACCAATTCAAGCAACATGAAGTATGGGAGTTAGTTCCTAGACCAGAAGGAACAAACATTATTGGCACAAAAATGGATCTACAAGAACAAATCAGATGCTGAAGGAGTTGTCACCAGGAATAAGGCAAGGCTTGTTGCTCAAGGCTACACTCAAGTTGAAGGGGTTGATTTTGATGAAACTTTTGCTCCTGTAGTCAGACTGGAATCAATCAGACTTCTTTTGGGAGTTGCTTGTCTCCTTAAGTTTAAGATGGATGTAAAGAGTGCCTTCTTAAGTGGGTACTTAAATGAGGAAGTATATGTGGAACAGCCTAAAGGATTTGTGGATCCAAACTGTCTTGATCATGTCTACAAATTGAGGAAAGCTCTATATGGCCTGAAACAAGCTCCTAGAGCCTGGTATGACAGATTGACAAAATTCCTCACTGACAAAGGATACAGGAAAGGAGGCTTGGATAAAACCCTTTTTGTCAAAAATGAAGGAGGAAAGATAATGGTAGCTCAAATCTATGTTGATGACATAGTGTTTGGAGGAATGTCAGATAAAATGGTTAAATATTTTGCTGACTAAATGCAAGCTGAATTTGAAATGAGCCTCATGGGAGAATTGACCTACTTTCTTGGACTACAAGTCACACAGATGGAAGACTCAATTTTTCTGTCTCAAAGAAAGTATGCAAAGAATATTGTCAAGAAGTTCGGAATGGAGAATGTCAGTCACAAAAGGACCCTGGCACCTACTCATTTAAAGCTGTCCAAAGACACAAGTGGGGCTAATATGGATCAAAGCTTGTACAGAAGCATGATAGGAAGTCTGCTATACTTAACAACCAGCAGACCTGACATTGCTTTTGCAGTTGGAGTATGTGCAAGATGCCAGGCTGAACCCAAAGTAAGTCACATCAACCAAGTGAAAAGAATTCTGAAGTATGTGAGTGGAACTTACAACTATGGCTTGTTGTACTCTCATGGATGTGAACCAATTCTGTCTGGGTACTGTGATGCTAATTGGGCTGGAAGTGATGATGATAGAAAGAGCACCTCTGGAGGATGCTTATTTTTGGGAAATAATCTTGTCTCTTGGTTCAGCAAGAAACAAAATTGTGTGTCTCTATCTACTGCTGAAGCTGAATACATAGCAGCTGGTAGCAGTTGTTCTCAAATGATCTGGATGAAACAGATGCTTACTGAGTATAATGTCACACAAGATGTCATGACATTGTACTGTGACAATCTGAGTACTATCAACATTTCCAAGAATCCTATACAACACAGCAGGACCAAGCATATTGACACTAGACATCACTTCATCAGAGATCTTGTGGAAGAAAAGGTGATTAAATTGGAACATGTTGCCACTGAACTACAACTGGCTGACATTTTTACCAAGGCACTTGATGCTAGTCAATTTGAAAATTTGAGGGGCAAGCTGGGTATTTGCCAATATGAAGAGATGTAGCAATTAATTTTGCTTAAAACAAGGGATGAAAGAGATATTTTAGTTAAGTCTATTCTGGTTGGGCTAATCATCTGTTTCCCTATTTCTTTCCAAAATTTTAAGAAGTTGAATAGACATTCATATATCTCCCTCCTCTCGCGTTTCTGCAACAATCTCCATTCTCTCAAACAAAGATTTCACTCTCGCTGTTACTTGTTTTCTAAATCACTCAAAATGTATCAACAATCCATGTCATCATCCTCTTAAAAGGCGACTGCTTCTTCCGCATCCTCTGACAGCGAACCTAGGGCAATCACAAACTACATGGATACTGATGTTCTTGAGATAACTCCTCTTCATGAACTGTCAGCTAATCCCACTAAGTTCAAGAAGCTGCGAACCAGACATGCAAGAAGATCACAAGCCTCTCCATCTGGTAAATCTTCTCAACCATCATCTTCTGTTCCTCCAGAAATAGCAAATAGGGAAGGTTCTGCTTATGTTCATCAAGCTATTGCTAGACTAGTCACTAGGATTCTTAATGAGAATCACTGTGTACCTGGCATTTCTGTACCTTTGAACCAAGAAACTGCTAGTCCTAATGTAGAAATGGATCCAGATGTCACTCAGAATGTTGAGACACCTGATGACAACATTAGGAAATCTCCAGAAAAACATGATGATCACCAGAACCCTACTGACAAGGCTGTTGAACCCCTGATTATTGATGTTGATGAAGAATACTCTAACAATGATTTAATTGCTAATATCAACCCTAGCATAGCTAGAAGGATGATGAGCAGAAAAGAAAAGCAGGATGCTGCCAAAAGCCCCTCCAAAGAGAAGGCTACTGAAGTTGTTCATAAGAAAACCAGGTCTAAGAACAAGACTAGAGTAGAAGCTAAGAAGGATCAAAAAGTTGGATTTTCAAAAGGGAAGGGGAAGGTGAAAACTAGAGTACTTGTTGGTAGTCTCTCAAAACCTTTGAGACAACCAATAGCCAAGAAAAGGAAGGACCCTGAACCCTCTTAATCTGATGAGGAATCAGATTTTGAGTTTGATGTTGAGAGCAATGTTCTAGACATTCCTCTCAGGAAGAAACTCTCTTCTAGAAAAATGCCTAAAGTCCCTGAAGTTGCCATTGACAACATCTCCTTTCACCATCCAGAAAATGCAAACAAGTGGAAGTATGTGTTTCTGAAAAGGATTGCCTTGGAGAGAGAGCTGAACAACAGTGCTATTGAGTGTAAGGAAATCATGGATCTAATCAAGACTGCTGGTCTAATGAAAACTGTGGTCAAGTTTACCAACTGCTATGAGATTCTTGTCAAAGAATTCATAGTAAATTTATCTGATGGTTGTGCTGATGGAAAGTCAGCTGATTTTAAGAGTGTGTATGTGAGAGTGTTGTACCCCAAAATTTGCCCTCCCATATTCTTCAAGATTTGCAAAGAGCATGCTTCACAATCCCTCAAGAGTTGCACAGTTCAATGGCCTCCTAACAGTCAAAAACTAGGGTTTTGGTTCTGACAAAGAAATTGAAGTTTCCAAGGGTCCAAACAAGTCCCACATGCCTACATACAAGGTCAAGCATCCATATGCTAAGTTTCAAGACTCACAGCACAAAATTGCACAGTCAGAAACTGTAATTGCTCAACAGTCAACTGCAGGGGCAAAATGGTCATTTGACAGTCAAAAGTCAAAATTTTTGGTCAACATCTTATTTTGAAGCCACAAACATCATTTGATCAATTCTTGATCATGATTTTCAAGGCATGGCTCAAAAAGTCTCAAGATGCAAAAGTTTCCATATTTGGACAGTTGAAAAAGTCAACTGCAAATTGACCAGGGCATAACTTCCACATGGTTTATCAGAAAAATTCCATCCAAAGCTCATTTTGAAGAGAAGGACATTTCCTACAACTCCTATTCACACTTCAAGTCCAAGAAATTCTCTCACAAAAAGTTATCAATCTCAACATTATAGGTCATTTTCAAAAGTCAACAAAGAGGCACTTTAAGTCAAAGACCATAACTTGAGATTGGTAAATCAAAATGACATGGGACCAAAGGAATTGGTTAGAGGACTTCAAGACCTTTCCAAAATGTCCAAGAACATGATCAAAGCTTAAAAATTGAGCAATATATGCCTTGTGGAAGTTGGGAAACTTTTGGGAATTTTGAAAAGTCAACTTTGCTTCAAATGCCTCAAAATTGCTAATGGGCCACAATTTCTCCCAAGAATCATCATCCAAAAGCTATTCACGACCCATTGGCCCAAAGGGGAGTTATTTTCTTATTTTTAATTTATTAATTGAATTTTTAAATCTATTAATTCATTTAATTCAAATTAAATATGAAAAAATACTCAATGCCACCTTTCAAATCTTTTTATGCAGCATTTCTACTCATCATAACTTCAAGATTTCGTGCATCACTAAAAAGGAAAGAATTGGCAATGATTGGAATCAAAAAGGAAGAAAAAAAGATTGAAAAAGATTCATGAAAAATCAAATATTGAAACATTGATTGCAAAGGTTTTGGACTTGTTTTGTAAATCTAAATCATTCCTCATATAAGCCAGAACACAACCCTAATGCACAGAACCTGGAAGCTGCGCCTCAAACCAAAGAAAGAACTTTACATTTTTTCAAAAAAATTGAAATCTGCTTTCATAGTTTCAGTGCGTTTCAAGACCTAAGAACTATTCCATAAGCTTGCTTACATTGCCAGGGATCTTTCCCAATCAAAATCAAGTCTTCATACAGTCAGAAACGGTAGAATCACGTGGCCCTGTTCCCAAATTTTTTCATAATCGTATTTGCATTTGCACATCTTTTCCATACGTTTTAAGCATTAATTTATACTAACGTGGTTGCTCTAAAGCTGTTGGCATCATTTAATTGAGTCTTTAAGCCCTATACACGAATCCACCATGGAAGCTGCCTAGGGTTTCAAAGATGTGAAATTGGGGTTTCTCGCCTGGGGAAAAATTAGACCATGAGACCAACGCCATTGGATTCGTGACATTCCAATGATTCAAAACCACACCTCGCGCTCAATTTATATGAGCCCAGGGCCTAATCGCTATATTTGTGTTCTTCACTTAGTGGGGGTTTAAAACCCCCGCTATCTATCTCATGTTTTCAGGTAAAACGAAGCATCCATGAAGAAGATGCTGAGGTGTCTCAACCAGACTGGGCCATTCAAATGTTCGCGCATTTTTTTCATATTTACCAATAGCATATATTCTCTCTCATATTAATCACGTTCCATTAATCTTACAAACGAATGCGCTTGGCTGGTTGGTTGATGCGTTGTCCTTCAAGCACTGGGACCTGGGTTCGATTCCCAGGTCCCCCATATTCTTCAATATTTTTGTTCATAATGCGTTCAGGTACAATTCCTGGCCTAGGGTCCATCATGCATCCAATATCCTGGCGCGCCACATGTTCCAGCAGATAAATCTAAAGGCCATGGTATGAAGTCCAGGATACACACCGGTCAACACCTCCACACACAAGTCAGGAAAGTCAACGTGGGCTTGCATCTCATGGGCCAGATTGCTTGCAAATAAACCTCCAAAAGGGTCAACAAACCCCCTTGTTTGTATTTCTTTCCTTTATTCTTTTCCCTTTTATTTTTGTTTCAATTATTTTCTTTTAATTCCTTAAATTAATTTTAATAATATAAAAATACCAAAAAATCAGAAAATCATTAAAATAAAAATATATTTTATTTAATGTTATTTTGTAAATAAATTTTGTTAACAATTTAACTTTAATTTTAGGTTTAGTTTTAAATGTTTCTTTAATAAACTAAAAAAATGTAGAAATTAGGTTTTTAATACTTTTATTCTTTTTTTAATAATTAAAATTTTCTTCTCATTATTATTAACAATTAATTATTTTGTAAATAACTTATAATTAAATTAGGTTAAACTGCAACTTTTTTTAATAAATTAGTAAACAATTTAGAACTAGATTTTTATTTAACTTTTAATTCCAATTAATTCTTTTAAATTCCATAAATACAAAAAATCCAAAAAAATGAGTTCTTTCTTTTATTTAATTTAATTAATTTTATAATTTCAATTCAATTTCCTCAAAGGGTCCAACGCCCTCGCACCTTTGAATATAATTTTCTCTTCGCGCGTTTATTTTATTTTTCTTTGTGAAATTTATGTACTTACTCTAAAGCTTTGTAATAGATAATTAGGACATTTATTTTCCGTATTTTATTATTTCAAATCGGGTCTTGGTTTAATTTGGCGATGTAGACCCGCGCCTTTGTAATAGAGTAGGACTTTTATCTTCCTGCACCTTTTAACTGTTAATAACCACATGAAAGAATGAATGGCCAAAAATAAAAACAAAGCGTAGATCACCAATGCATGACAAGATAAACATAATTGAAAATGACACACAATTCACACACCACCCCTAGGGTACGTCTCACTGTTGCCTTGCCCCCTCGAAACGTGGTCGTCGAGTAGAGGACGCTTTAGTAAGTCCTCATGTCCATGAACATGGCATGGGGGTAGCTTCTAAGGTGTTTTCCTATTGCTCTGGTGACCACACTGTCCCTAATCCTCGAATTGACCCGAACACCTCCAATGGTGGTGCTACCTACCTCTCAATGGTGGGATGGCACTACCTTAAGGACATTTACACAGACTAATTCCTTAGGGTAGGTAGATGACTCGTAGATACTTGCTCTAATTCAAAACAAATCAAAGAAAATCTTTTCACACCGACACTTTTCAAAAAGCTTTCAAAAACAACTTTTCAAACACTCTTGAGGACTGATACAAGAGTCGAACTGAAATTTTAAACGGAACTTTTTCAAACTCACTCAATTGAAAAGCAAACACTTTTGAAAACACAAATGAGCAAGTATCTAAGAGCCCATGGATAACCATGGATAGAAAGGGTGCTAACACCTTCCCTTTCTATAAATCTACCTCCCGAACCGAGAGCAATCTCAATAAGGAATTTTTCTGTGCTTTTGTCCTTTCCATATTGGAGAAAATAAAAGACGATGGCGACTCTTGCTTCCGCGACATTTCGCGAACTAGCATTAAACAGTCAGTTCCAGATCCACCGATCACAGAACTGGCGACTCTGTTAGGGACACTTTATAAAGTGAGGTGTACCTTAGGATAGTTCATAACTGTGTTTTCAATTGTTTTGACTTGTTTGCTTTAAATTGTGGGTTGCATTGGAGTTACATAGATCCTAACCCGGATCTGGGGATACCCTGTTTAGGTAGCATAAGCTGTGAGGGACCTGTCCGGCATAGACCGACATGGGTGAAGCAGTGGCTACGTTGGTGTGGCACCTTGGTCTGTACCGATATCCCTTGTGTTGCAACGAGGAGAATATGGGTCTTCTGAGGAGTCATTAAGCACCAACAGACCTTAGAACCTTAAATGACACAACTTGGCCATTAGAACAGTAGCAGTACGCTACGCCCATTGAGGCTAAACTCTCGTGATGGTTCTGGCTGCAAGAAAAGATTGCGATGCTGGAGTTATGACCGATTAAGGGTAGTCAATGATATTGGGATCCTCTAAGAACCCGGTTACTTTTGATAGGACAGGTATGAACCAACAAACTGAAAGAGGGTAATACCTAGACCTCATGCTGGCCTAAACTTTAAGGGCTTGTCTTGTGTGACTTGTGTGCCTTACATGTGTGCCTTTGTAAATATTTGCGGTGTGCTTTATCATAACATCATAACATCATGAGCATTGCATGCATCCTGCATAGGGACTGACCATTTCAAAGACAAGAGGGTTTCACCTTTGCTTTGTTTTGTAGGACATCATGATGCCTGTGCGAAGGAATACTATCCGGTTCAACTTTGTTCACCCACCTGAGTTGCTTGAAGAGTTGGTTAGCAGGATTCCAAATACCACTTCCTTCATCCAGAGGCATGGTTCTCTTCTCAGTTTAGTCACTGCAAAGCGGGATCAACAGTTGATGAGTGTCCTGACCCAATTCTATGACCCTCTATACCAGTGCTTCACCTTTCAAGACTTCCAGCTGGTCCCTACCCTGGAAGAGTTCTCTGATTTTCTTGGTATCCCTATCTTGGATCATACTCCCTTCACTGGTAGGGAAAAGACCCTCAGGCTTGAGGAGGTTGCTGCAGCTCTTCCCTTGACACATCAAGAAGTAATGGACAACTGGGTGACTAGAAGCGGGGTTAAGGGTTTCTTGGCCAAGTTTCTGGTTGGTAAAGCTAACAGTTTCTGGAATGACTTGGACTTTAGGGCATATGAAGATATCTTGGCTCTCTTAATCTATGGGCTAGTCTTGTTTCCTAATCCTGACAACTTCATCAACGTCACTGCCATAAGGATCTTTACGTCTCAGAACCCTGTGCCCACTCTCTTGGGTGACATCCTGCAACAACTTTATGCTCGTACTGCCCGAAGACGAGGAACTCTATGGTGTTGTATCCCTTTGTTGGTGAGGTGGTTTATTTCGTACCTCCCTAAGTTCGTACTGAAGAACCAAGAAGGAAGAGGTTGGGCTCATAGGTTAATGTCTCTCACTGATAAGGACATCATGTGGACTTTCAGATGTTTGGATGAGATGGCTGTTATTGATCGTTGCGGAGAATACCCTAATGTTCCTTTGATTGGTACCCAAGGAGGAATCTCTTATAATCCATGTCTAGCACTCCGTCAGTTTGGAAGAGCCAGAAGAGCAGGGCCTCATGAGATGTTGGTGCCTCACATCAGTTTTGAGTTTCAGGTGGATAGTGACGAGCTGCGTCGTAGGTTCATCAAGGCTTGGGACAGAGTTCACAAAGATGACCCACAAGAGTTAGGACCAAATACTTCTCTACCTATGGAATCCTACTACAAATGGGTTCGCATCCGTGCTCAGAAGTTAGGTATGCCATACGAAGCTGTCAGACCCGTCATTCTTGAGTATTCTGACAAAGATGGGGCTCTCCCAACTATCCTCCCTCCTCAGATACCTACTGATTATGAGACATTAAAGAGGTCTTGGTCGCAACTGCGAGAAGAACGGGATTCTTATCGGGAAAAGTTCAACGAGCAGGAATTAAAGATTCAGAAGCTGACAAAGCAGTTGGAGAATGAGCGAGCTTTGAATGACTATATCCGTACTGAGAAGAAGAGACCCTGGGATCAATGAGGAGCTCTGGATGTTCTTTTACAGTTTTATTTCCCTTTTCAGTATTTCCATTTTATGTAACGCCTAAGGGAAACCTGTTGAACAATTTAAGTTTCAAAGTTGAATCTAATGAAGTGTGTTCCTTTTTGTTTACAAAGTTGATTCCCGATTGTCTTTGAAAACATAAATCATACGCATTCCATTCATCATGTGCATAGCAGGTATTCTTCTTTTCAGGTTGCTTACTGTTCTTCGATGTTTATTTGAGCATCATGAACCCTGACTCATCATCAACCGAGATGTCTATCAAGGCCCTTCAGGCGCAGAACGCGCAATTTCAGGAGCTGATCATGGGTTTGGCTCAAGGCCAAGAAGAGCTGAAGGCTTTACTCCTGAAGAAGGAGAAGAAGAAGAAGAGAGCTGTTCTTTTCAACTCAGGCCAGAGGTTTGGTAACACTCTGCAGAATGGAGAAGCTGGTTCTTCTGTAGGCAAAGACAGTCCCCAGGGGGGAAAGGCTTCAAGTCCAGTAGTCTCTGACAACGAGACTGACTTTAATGAGGAACAATATCCTCCTGCTGAAGACCGGTATAAGCAGTTGGAAGACAGACTGAATGCAATGGAGATCCAACAAGTGCCTGGGCTGGATTTCGGAGACTTGGGCTTATCTACTGGTGTGATTATTCCTCACAAGTTTAAGGCACCATCTTTCACCAAATATGACGGGGCGTCTTGTCCCAAGCTACACCTCAGATCTTATGTGCGGAAAATTCAACCGTACACAGTGGACAAGAACTTGTGGATCCACTTCTTCCAGGAGAGTCTTTCAGGGACTCATCTCGAATGGTTCTATCAACTGGATGGAACCAAGGTTCGTAACTGGGAGGAGTTGGCTACTGCTTTTTACAAGCAGTATCAATATAATGCCGACCTTGCTCCTACACGTACCCAACTCCAGGGTATGTCGCTAGGATCAAGCGAAGGTTTCAAAGAGTATGCACAGAAGTGGAGGGATCTGGCTGGCAGGGTGCAGCCACCGTTAACTGACCGTGAGTTAGTGGATATGTTCTTGGGGACCCTTTCCGGGCCATTCTTCAATCATCTTATCGGTAACTCGTTTGCAGGGTTCACTGATCTTATTCTGACTGGAGAGAGGATAAAGGCTGGAATGATGTCCGGTAAAATCCAGAAGGGTGCATCGTCAAGTTCTAAGAAGAAGCCCTTTAAGAAGGAGGCCAATGCTGTATATGGGCCTAGAAGACATGATAAACCTGAGCGCCGCCAATCTGTCAACGCGGTAATGATTGCTAAACCTGCCGCCGCTCCTCGGCAAACCAATCCACAAAGGGCTGAAAGACCCAGAAGAGAGTTTACCCGGCTGAGTATGACCCTATCACAAATCTTGCCGCAGTTACTATCCACCAACCTAGTGACTGTCAGGGAGGCCCCAAAGGTTGTGAACACTGCCTCTCCCAAGTACAATCCAAATGCCCGTTGTGCTTATCATTCCGATAGCCCGGGGCATTCCACTGATGACTGCTGGGCCTTAAGGAATAAGGTGCAAGACCTTATTGATGCGAAAGAGATACAATTTGAGGCGCCTGAGAGGCCAAATGTGGTGACTGCTCCTATGCCCCAGCATGGAGTGAATGCCATTGATGAAGATGTGTATGCCGTTTCTGTGAATAATGTAGCTACTCCTCTGATGACTGTTAAGAGGAACCTACTGCTGGCCGGTTTATTTCCGGGTTGTAGCGAAGGTTGCCTTTTCTGTGCTGTTTCCCTTTCTGGTTGTCCGTTGCTGAAGTTAGGCATCCAAGGCCTGATGGATAGCAAGGAGATTCTGTTCAAGAAGACCGCTGTTCCGTTTGTTCCCGTGGAAGATGTATCTGTTGTTACAATTTTCAATAATCCAATCAAGGCTCCCCCGAGGAAGCCAGTTAAAATCATGACTGTTGCACCCATTGTTATTACTGTTTCGGGGCCCCTCCCCTACGAATCTGATAAGGCTGTCCCATGGCACTATGGGGCAGATGTATATGTACACGGTATAAAGCAAGAGTTCAACACTGGTACCAGCATCATCAATATCACTGGTCCAGCCAAAGTGACCCGCAGTGGCAGGCTCTTCTCGCCTGACCTTGCACCACCAGCTATTTGAAGACCTCTCGTTATAACACCTGCAAGTGCACCTGTTCCCATTTCTGATCAAGTTGTTTTCCCTGCTGCCGAGTCATCTAATGCTCGGGGCAAAGGGATTGAAGATGAGCCTGCCCGGATGGAGGCACCAAAATCTGTGAATGCTGAGGCCTCCCAACAAGAGATGGAGGAAATTCTGAAGATAATCAAGAAGAGCGATTTTAATGTTGTTGAACAGCTGGGGCATACCCCCTCCAAGATCTCTATGCTCTCCTTGCTGCTGTGCTCATAGGCCCATGCTAAGGCCTTGATTTCATTTCTAAAGACGGCCCATGTGCCACAGGAGACATCTGCAGTCCAGTTTACTGATTGCGTAGCCAATTTGACAGCCGACAATGGTTTGGGTTTCTCGGATGCTGACCTTACTGCTAAGGGAAAGAACCACAATGACGCCCTGCATGTCTCTATTGAATGCAGGGGCACTACTCTTGCGCACGTGTTGGTGGACACCGGTTCTTCCCTGAATGTGTTACCCAAAAAGGCCTTAGACCGGTTGGATTGTGAAGGCCTGGAGCTGAAACCCAGCAACATCATTGTCAGAGCCTTTGACGGTTCTAAGAGGATGGTTCATGGAGAGGTAGACATTCCTATTCGTGTGGGTTCTCAAGTATTCGACTCGACTTTCTATGTGATGGATATCCGTCCATCTTATTCTTGTTTACTGGGACGACCTTGGATTCACAAAGCTGGGGCAGTGACCTCTACCATACACCAGAAGCTCAAGTACCCCGTTAGAGGGAAGATTGTCACTATGCAGGGAGAGGAGGAGTATATGGTTAGTCACTTGAATTCCTTCCGATATATTGAGATGGATGGGGAGTTTATTGAAACCCCCTTTCAGCATTTTGAAGAGGTACCTCCAATATTGGCAGCAGCAGAAACAGTGGTTGAAGGGGATGTTCCTTTGAAGATGGCTTCCCTGAAGGATGCCCGGGCTGTAATCAAGAAAGGTGAATGCGCTAACTGGGGAAGGCTCCCTGATTTTACACCTAAAACTGACAAGTTTGGACTGGGTTTTACTGCAGAAGCTCAGAAGGCTGTACGCAAGGCTAGGACCAGAAGATCTCCTGTGCTCATTACCAATCCAGGAGTGAATGCTATTGGGGATGAAGATGAAGTGGAAGAATCAGAGTTCGATAGCTGGATCTACCCGACGACTGATGGTGGATTGACCAATTGGACTGCTAAAGATCATACTCCTGTTACTTTTGTTACGCAGTAATAAACTCCTTTGTTTTTGTTATTTGTAATAAACAATTAAAACTCTATGGCCCGGTGTCTTACCCGGGGCACCGTGGCTTCATTTGTGAGGGTATATTAATTGTCATTTCATATATCATGAATAAAGACCTTGGACGTTTTCTCGCATTTCAAATCTTATGCTCCTTTTCTTTCTTTCCTTTCTTTATATATTGCAAAACAGCTGTATTTACACACACTCACTCATACAGGTTTCAGTCCACTCTGGATCTCACTGGTAACGACTCTGCTACTGCCGGTTATGACTTCGAAAATCCGATCAACTTAGCCGAAGACGAAGGTGAAGATGATTGCGAAGTGCCTGGCGAGCTTGCAAGACTGTTACTCCAGGAAGAGAGGGCAATTCAACCACATGAAGAGCCGGTGGAAACGATAAATCTGGGTACTGAGACAGATAGAAAGGAGGTTAAGATTGGTGCCAACCTAGAGCTCAGCGTGAAGCAACGGTTGACTCAGATGTTACATGATTACATGGAAATCTTTGCCTGGTCCTACGAAGACATGCCTGGTTTAGATGCTGACATTGTGGTCCATCACTTGCCTACCAAGGAAGACTGCCCTCCGGTCAAGCAAAAGGTCCACGGTATGCGTCCAGAGATGTCTGAGAAGATCAAAGCCGAGGTTATGAAACAGTTTGACGCCGGGTTTCTTGCAGTGACTTCTTACCCTCAGTGGGTTGCTAATGTGGTTCCAGTACCAAAGAAAGATGGAAAGGTCAGAATGTGTGTCGACTACAGGGATCTGAACAAGGCCAGCCCCAAGGATGACTTCCCTCTACCTCACATTGATGTCCTGGTTGACAATACGGCTCAGCACAAGGTGTTCTCTTTCATGGATGGTTTTTCAGGGTATAATCAGATCAAGATGGCTCCGGAAGACATGGAAAAGACTACCTTTGTTACTCAGTGGGGCACCTTCTGCTATAAGGTCATGCCATTCGGGTTGAAAAATGCTGGGGCAACCTACCAACGTGCCATGGTTGCTTTATTTCATGACATGATCCATCATGAGATAGAAGTATATGTTGACGACATGATCGCAAGGTCCCAAACTTAGGAAGAACACCTTGATCATCTGCAGAAATTGTTTGACCGTCTGAAGTTGTACAAGCTGAGGTTGAACCCGAACAAGTGCACCTTCGGGGTAAGATCTGGAAAGTTGCTAGGCTTCGTCGTAAGTGACAAGGGTATTCAAGTGGACCCTGCCAAGGTTAAAGCTATTCAAGAGATGCCAGTTCCTAAGACAAAGAAAGAAGTCAGAGGCTTTTTAGGACGCCTGAATTACATTGCTCGATTCATCTCACACGTAACTGCTACTTGTGAGCCAATCTTCAAGCTGCTGAAGAAAGATCAGGTAGTGCGTTGGAATGATGAATGTCAGGCCGCTTTTGACAGAATCAAAGAGTATCTCCAAGAACCACCCATTCTTATGCCACCGGTTGAGGGGAGACCTCTGATATTATACCTGACAGTACTTGACAACTCAATGGGGTGTGTGCTGGGGCAGCATAACGAGTCTGGCCGAAAAGAGCACGCCATTTATTACCTTAGCAAAAAGTTTACCGACTGTGAGACCCGATACTCACTGCTCGAGAAAACTTGCTGCGCTTTGGTATGGGCTGCTCGCCGGCTGAGACAGTATATGTTGACTCACACTACCCTGTTGATCTCAAAGATGGATCCTATAAAGTACATATTTGAAAAGCCTGCTCTGTCTGGGAGAATAGAAAGATGGCAGATGATCTTGACAGAATATGACATCCAGTACACAACTCAGAAAGCCATCAAAGGAAGTGTACTGGCAGACCACTTGGCACATCAGGCAGTAGACGACTATCAGTCAATGAACTTTTAATTTCCTGACGAGAGTATCATGATAGTGACTGATTGTGAAGTACCTGGACCGGATGAAGGACCTAAGGAAGGATCCCAATGGTCTATGCACTTTGACGGAGCCTCCAACGCTTTGGGTAACGGCATCGGCGCTGTGATCATATCCCCTCAAGGCACTCATACTCCACTCACTGCCCGGCTATGTTTCAACTACACCAACAACATGGCGGAGTATGAGGCATGCATCATGGGTCTCCAAGCTGCGATCGACTTAAGGATCAAGTTTCTGAGTGTCTTCGGAGATTCAGCTCTCGTGATCAATCAGATCAAAGGGGAGTGGGATACGAAACATCCGAATCTTATTCCTTACAGAGAATGTGTATTGACATTGATCCCCCACTTCACAGAGATAACCTTTGAACACTTCCCGAGAGAGGAGAATCAGCTGGCGGACGCGTTAGCTACGATGTCTTCTATGTTCAAGGTCAAATGGGACAATGAGGCTCCCCGGATCATTATTTGGAAACTGGACGAACCGACATACTGTTGTGATCTCGAGACTGAATTGGTGACTGAGAAGCCTTGGTACCATGAGGTGAAGAGATACTTGGAAGCTCAGGAATACCCTGAAGGTGCATCTGTCAATGACAAGAAGTTTCTAAGAAGGTTCGCAGCGAAATTCTTCCTTAGCAACGACATCCTGTACAAGCGAAACCATGATTCGACCTTACTGCGTTGTGTGGATAAGACTGAAGCAGAAAGGATCATGGCAGAGCTGCATGAGGGTACCTTCGGAACACATTCCAGTGGACACACTATGGCAAAGAAAATCCTTCGGGAAGGGTATTTCTGGTCCACTATGGAAGCCGACTGTTACCAACACTCTCGGACATGCCATAAATGCCAGATATACGCAGACAAGATGCACGTTCCCCCAATTCCTCTAAATGTCCTGACTGCACCTTGGCCTTTTGCAATGTGGGGCATAGATATGATCGGTGAGATTAAACCTACAGCGTCCAATGGGCATCGCTTCATTCTGGTGGCGATTGATTACTTCACGAAGTGGGTTGAAGCAGCTTCCTACGCCACAGTAACCAAGAACGTTGTGGCACGGTTCATTCGGCATAACTTGATCTGTCGTTACGGCATCCCTGAAAGGATCATTACAGACAACGGTACCAATCTCAATAACAAGATGATAACTGAGCTCTGCGAGTAATTCAAGATACAACACCACAACTCTTCTCCCTACCGGCCGAAGATGAATGGCGCTGTAGAAGCAGCAAATAAGAATATCAAGAAAATTGTGCAGAAGATGACAATGACTTATAAAGATTGGCACGAGATGTTACCGTTCGCTCTACATGGGTACCGTACCTCAGCAAGGACATCAACCGGGGCAACTCCTTTCTCCTTGGTCTACGGTATGGAGGCAGTCTTACCGATCGAAGTGCAGATACCCTCTCTCCGGATAATGAAGGATGCAGATCTGAGCGAAGATGATTGGATCCAGACACGACTTGATCAATTAAACCTGATTGACGAAAAGAGACTTGCTGCTATTTGTCAAGGTCAAACGTACCAAAAACGGATGATCAGGGCATTTAACAAGAAGGTCAGACCACAAGAGTATCAAGTTGGGGATCTGGTAATCAAGCGTATCATCCTTCCTCAGAGTGATCCAAGGGGCAAATGGACCCCTACGTATGAAGGGCAATTTGTGGTTAAACATGTGTTCTCAAGAGGAGCCATGATTCTAACTACCATGGATGGTGACGACCTTCCTCACCCCGCCAATGCAGACATAGTAAAAAGATACTACGCATGAAAAAAGACCCGCTAGGTTGACATACCTAGGCAAAAATTAGGGCTTCCCGGCGAACCAAAAGGGTTCGGGCAAAATGAAGGGATGAAATGAAAAAAATCTGTACACCCGGCAAGTCGAAAACCTGAAAAGGCGGCTTGGGCAAAAATGGGTATCCCGGTGGACTGAAAACCCGAAAGGGCGGTCCAGGCAAAAGTTAGGGATAAAGCGTAATACTATGTCTCAATGGATCACCTTGCATCCAGAATCCGGTATCAACATCAAGTTCAGACGGCATCGATCAATTAGCTTCATCTTCAGCTAGGTCATCAAGTGATGAGACGCTCGAAGATATAAAGGCGATAGCAGAGTTGGAACCCAGTGGGATTATTCTATTCACACAGCTGTTTTATATTCCTTTGTACAAATTTGTATTAAACTCTTTTGTTCGGCGACGTTCTCTTACTAGGACGTCAGCCTCTTGTATATAAACGCCTATTTACAGGCAAACTCAAAATCAATAACAAATTCACTTTTCAGCTACAAATTGCCTTTTGTTTTTTCCTTTTTCTGTTTTATTTTGCGAAGAACGTCCAAGGTTCAATTTGTGATATATGCATTTGACAATAATTGCTAACTCATAAATATTTGCATACGAAACAAAGGATTAATTACAGATAACATTAGAAACAGGGGCAATAATGAGTTGTCTAAACGATCTAATTGCTCTATCCACCAAGGTACCAAGGTAAGTTTGGCTGAAGAACATAACCAAGATATCTTAATTCCCCAGAGAGTGAGCCAGCAAGTCAATACACTCTCCCCAAGCAAAGCTATACAATCAGCCTTAAGGAAGTTGGGTATCCTCCAGCAGATCTCAACATTCCCCAGCACAATATACGAACATTCCTAACAAGCATCCCCGGCAGTCTTGATCTAAGATTGTTCCCCGGCGGTCAACCAGACATTCAGTGGAGTTTCTTCCAATATATCTCAAAGATTTCCCCAGGAGAGTCCAGTCTGAAGGTTTCCCCAGGAAAGTTTGAATCATCTCCCCAGCAGGAAGTTTATGCCCAGTAGATTCTGGAAGCTTATCCCCTACAGAGCACGAACGCGTCTCCCGGCTTTATTCAAAGGTTATTTCCCTACCAGGATATAACTGGGTTATCCTCAGCCAAAAGCCACGGAAAGATCGTCCTCGACGAAGCCTTCTTATCCCCAGCGGAGTCTATTAACACTTCCAACATATTAATGGTATCCCCAGCGAAGTTACCATCAATATCCTAGCAAAGTACCTCTCTCCCCACAGAGTATTATTCCCCAGCATTCCCCAGCAAGATCGCTAGAATAATTTTCTCCCCGCAGAGTAATCCATTCGTCAAGTTTATTCCCCAACGGAGTTATCTTCTCCTACCGGTATTCTTGCAACCATCACTCCCTAGTGGAAACAGGAGCTCTACATCAGCCCAGGATTTAACTTCCCGACACCCGTCAAGGATTTATTTTCCTAAGACGAAAACATACATTCAAAAAACATCACATACATCATGATACATGCATAAACGCATCATACCTTACAATCTCATTTATGTTGAGAACATCATTGCTTGATCCATATCATGCATTGCATATGACTGACCTTTACCTTTCAGGAAAGATCCAGTTAGGTTCTCAGCTATATTCCAAGACCTTGTCCGGTTCAGTTAAATCGACCCTAAGATTTTTCTGATTCTTATCCAGTCAAAGGCCTTCTCTGGTTCAGTCAGATCGACCCTAAGATCTCCCTGATTCTTGTCCAGTTGAAGATATTCCAAGACCTTGCCCGGTTCAGTTAAATCGACCCTAAGATTTTCCTGATTCTTATCCAGTCAAAGGCCTTCTCTGGTTCAGTCAGATCGACCCTAAGATCTCCCTGATTCTTATCCAGTTGAAGATTCCAAGACCTTCTCTGGTTCAGTCAGATCGACCCTAAGATCTCCCTGATTCTTATCCAGTTGAAGATTCCAAGACCTTGTCCGGTTCAGTTAAATCGACCCTAAGATTTTCCTGATTCTTATCTAGTCAAAGGCCTTCTCTGGTTCAGTCAGATCGATCCTAAGATCTCCCTGATTCTTGTCCAGTTGAAGATATTCCAAGACCTTGCCCGGTTCAGTTAAATCGACCCTAAGATTTTCCTGATTCTTATCCAGTCAAAGGCCTTCTCTGGTTCAGTCAGATCGACCCTAAGATCTCCCTGATTCTTATCCTAGTAGAAGACATCCAAGATTCTCTCAGCGTTCCTATTGAGGTAGCAATCGTCCCAAGATTCTCTCAGCATTCCTGTTGAGGTAGTAATCGCCCAAGATTCTCTCATCGTTACTGTTGAGGTAGTAATCGCCCCAGATTCTCTCATCGTTCCTGTTGAGGTAGTAATCAACCAAGGTTCTCTCAGCGTTCCTGTTGAGGTAGCAATTGTCCCAAGATTCTCTCAGCGTTACTGTTGAGGTGGTAATCGCCCCAGATTCTCTCATCGTTACTGTTGAGGTAGTAACCATCCCTGGTTCATTCATCACCTTTTGAAGCTCCAGATTCAATTCCTGTAACCAGTCAGGGCACATCTACACAAAGAGTTTGAAGACCAGCTCCCGCAACAGGCCAGGTAATCATTTTCTTTTTCAGGTACGCAAGTTCTCGCTAAGGAATCTCTTACGCGATCGACACCCAGATGGAATCTATAAGCCCATCCACCTATCCATCACCTCTCAACATGGCATCTATAAGCCCATCTTCCTATCCACTAATCTCCAAATGGTATCTATAAGCCCATTCCCACCATCACATTATTATGTGAGCGCAAATTTCTGGGCACTCTAGTGTTCAATCATCTTCCACCTTCGGATTACGAAAGGCACGTCAGCCAATCTGCATCCTCAGGTCTAAGAAGATTGAACAGGGGCAACTGTTGTACCCCAAAAATTTCCCTCCCATATTCTTCAAGATTTGCAAAGAGCATGCTTCACAATCCCTCAAGAGTTGCACAGTTCAATGGCCTCCTAACAGTCAAAAACTAGGGTTTTGGTTCTGACAAAGAAATTGAAGTTTCCAAGGGTCCAAACAAGTCCCACATGCCTACATACAAGGTCAAGCATCCATATGCTAAGTTTCAAGACTCACAGCACAAAATTGCACAGTCAGAAACTGTAATTGCTCAACAGTCAACTGCAGGGGCAAAATGGTCATTTGACAGTCAAAAGTCAAAATTTTTGGTCAACATCTTATTTTGAAGCCACAAACATCATTTGATCAATTCTTGATCATGATTTTCAAGGCATGGCTCAAAAAGTCTCAAGATGCAAAAGTTTCCATATTTGGACAGTTGAAAAAGTCAACTGCAAATTGACCAGGGCATAACTTCCACATGGTTTATCAGAAAAATTCCATCCAAAGCTCATTTTGAAGAGAAGGACATTTCCTACAACTCCTATTCACACTTCAAGTCCAAGAAATGCTCTCACAAAAAGTTATCAATCTCAACATTATAGGTCATTTTCAAAAGTCAACAAAGAGGCACTTTAAGTCAAAGACCATAACTTGAGATTGGTAAATCAAAATGACATGGGACCAAAGGAATTGGTTAGAGGACTTCAAGACCTTTCCAAAATGTCCAAAAACATGATCAAAGCTTAAAAATTGAGCAAGATATGCCTTGTGGAAGTTGGGAAACTTTTGGGAATTTTGAAAAGTCAACTTTGCTTCAAATGCCTCAAAATTGCTAATGGGCCACAATTTCTCCCAAGAATCATCATCCAAAAGCTATGCACGACCCATTGGCCCAAAGGGGAGTTATTTTCTTATTTTTAATTTATTAATTGAATTTTTAAATCTATTAATTCATTTAATTCAAATTAAATATGAAAAAATACTCAATGCCACCTTTCAAATCTTTTTATGCAGCATTTCTACTCATCATAACTTCAAGATTTCGTGCATCACCAAAAAGGCAAGAATTGGCAATGATTGGAATCAAAAAGGAAGAAAAAAAGATTGAAAAAGATTCATGAAAAATCAAATATTGAAACATTGATTGCAAAGGTTTTGGACTTGTTTTGTAAACCTAAATCATTCCTCATATAAGACAGAACACAACCCTAATGCACAGAACCTGGAAGCTGCGCCTCAAACCAAAGAAAGAACTTTGCATTTTTTCAAAAAAATTGAAATCTGCTTTCATAGTTTCAGTGCGTTTCAAGACCTAAGAACTATTCCATAAGCTTGCTTACATTGCCAGGGATCTTTCCCAATCAAAATCAAGTCTTCATACAGTCAGAAACGGTAGAATCACGTGGCCCTGTTCCCAAATTTTTTCATAATCGTATTTGCATTTGCACATCTTTTCCATACGTTTTAAGCATTGATTTATACTAACGTGGTTGCTCTAAAGCTGTTGGCATCATTTAATTGAGTCTTTAAGCCCTATACACGAATCCACCATGGAAGCTGCCTAGGGTTTCAAAGATGTGAAATTGGGGTTTCTCACCTGGGGAAAAATTAGACCATGAGACTAACGCCATTGGATTCGTGACATTCCAATGATTCAAAACCACACCTCGCGCTCAATTTATATGAGCCCAGGGCCTAATCGCTATTTTTGTGTTCTTCACTTAGTGGGGGTTTAAAACCCCCGCTATCTATCTCATGTTTTCAGGTAAAACGAAGCAACCATGAAGAAGATGCTGAGGTGTCTCAACCAGACTGGGCCATTCAAATGTTCGCGCATTTTTTTTCATATTTACCAATAGCATATATTCTCTCTCATATTAATCACGTTCCATTAATCTTACAAACGAATGCGCTTGGCTGGTTGGTTGATGCGTTGTCCTTCAAGCACTGGGACCTGGGTTCGATTCCCAGGTCCCCCATATTCTTCAATATTTTTGTTCATAATGCGTTCAGGTACAATTCCTGGCCTAGGGTCCATCATGCATCCAATATCCTGGCGCGCCACATGTTCCAGGAGATAAATCTAAAGGCCATGGTATGAAGTCCAGGATACACACCGGTCAACACCTCCACACACAAGTCAGGAAAGTCAACGTGGGCTTGCATCTCATGGGCCAGATTGCTTGCAAATAAACCTCCAAAAGGGTCAACAAACCCCCTTGTTTGTATTTCTTTCCTTTATTCTTTTCCCTTTTATTTTTGTTTCAATTATTTTCTTTTAATTCCTTAAATTAATTTTAATAATATAAAAATACCAAAAAATCAGAAAATCATAAAAATAAAAATATATTTTATTTAATGTTATTTTGTAAATAAATTTTGTTAACCAATTTAACTTTAATTTTAGGTTTAGTTTTAAATGTTTCTTTAATAAACTAAAAAAATGTAGAAATTAGGTTTTTAATACTTTTATTCTTTTTTTAATAATTAAATTTTTCTTCTCATTATTATTAACAATTAATTATTTTGTAAATAACTTATAATTAAATTAGGTTAAACTGCAACTTTTTTTAATAAATTAATAAACAATTTAGAACTAGGTTTTATTTAACTTTTAATTCCAATTAATTCTTTTAAATTCCATAAATACAAAAACTCCAAAAAAATGAGTTCTTTCTTTTATTTAATTTAATTAATTTTATAATTTCAATTCAATTTCTTCAAAGGGTCCAACGCCCTCGCACCTTCAAATATAATTTTCTCTTCGCGCGTTTATTTTATTTTTCTTTGTGAAATTTATGTACTTACTCTAAAGCTTTGTAATAGATAATTAGGACATTTATTTTCTGTATTTTATTATTTCAAATCGGGTCTTGGTTTAATTTGGCGATGTAGACCCGCGCCTTTGTAATAGAGTAGGACTTTTATCTTCCCGCACCTTTTAACGGTTAATAACCACATGAAAGAATGAATGGCCAAAAATAAAAACAAAGCGTAGATCACCAATGCATGACAAGATAAACATAATTGAAAATGACACACAATTCACACACCACCCCTAGGGTACGTCTCATTGTTGCCTTGCCCCCTCGAAACGTGGTCGTCGAGTAGAGGACGTTTTAGTAAGTCCTCATGTCCATGAACATGGCATGAGGGTAGCTTCTAAGATGTCTTCCTATTGCTCTGGTGACCACACTGTCCCTAATCCTCGAATTGACCCGAACACCTCCAATGGTGGTGCTACCTACCTCTCAATGGTGGGATGACACTACCTTAAGGACATTTACACAGACTAATTCCTTAGGGTAGGTAGATGACTCGTAGATACTTGCTCTAATTCAAAACAAATCAAAGAAACTCTTTTCACACTGACACTTTTCAAAAAGCTTTCAAAAACAACTTTTCAAACACTCTTGAGGACTGATACAAGAGTCGAACTGAAATTTTAAACGGAACTTTTTCAAACTCACTCAATTGAAAAGCAAACACTTTTGAAAACACAAATGAGCAAGTATCTAAGAGCCCATGGATAACCATGGATAGAAAGGGTGCTAACACCTTCCCTTTCTATAAATCTACCTCCCGAACCGAGAGCAATCTCAATAAGGAATTTTTCTGTGCTTTTGTCCTTTCCATATTGGAGAAAATAAAAGACGGTGGCGACTCTTGCTTCTGCGACATTTCGCGAACCAGCGTTAAACAGTCAGTTCCAGATCCACCGATCACAGAGAGGAAGGAAGGTAAATTTCTCTCCTTCTGTAATAAACAAATTCCTAGGAAGGCCTGATGATGCTTGTCCTGAGCTTGAAGTTACTGACAACCAAGTTTGTCAAACCATCACTGCAAAGCAAGTCAAGAACTGGCCCTTGAAAGGGAAGCTGAATGCAAGCAAGCTGAGCATGAAGTTTGCCATACTGCATAAAATTTGTGCAACTAACTGGGTTCCCACCAACCATAAATCCACCATTTCCACAATTTTGGGAAGATTTATCTATGCTATTGGAACCATGACAAACTTTTATTATGACAAGTACATCTTTGATCAAACATTGAAACATGCTGGAAGCTGTGCTATTAAAGGCCCTATTGCTTTTCCCTCTCTCCTGTGTGGTATAATCATTGCTCAGTATCCTGATATTCTGGCTGAAAAAGACTCTGTATGCAAAAGAGCCCCTGCTCTTGGTTTGCACTATAAGCTGTTTCGGGGAACACATGTCCCTGATATTGTTATGACATCTGCTGAGACATCAACTGTCAAATCTCATTCCAAGAAAATTGATGTTATAGCCGTGCTAAAAGAAACCTGCAAAGAGCTTGATATAAGAAAAAGGACTCTTGAGGACCTGATTGCTAGACTAGAACAGGAGGCGAATGAAGGACAAAGAAGGGAAGAGGATGCTGATGAAGACCAGCATAATGCTGAAGATAGTGCTTTCTCGGAAGATGACAGTGCCTGAAGATCAATGTTGTTGAAAAGTTTGATGTTGGAACTTGTTGCTGCCAAATGACTTATTATTATTTCTGTGTTTTTTTTATTCCTTTTGGATGACTGTATAACTTAAAAGTACAAGTATCTTTGGCCTCTTTATGGCTAAAAAGGGGGAGAAGATTTTGTGGTAATTTTGGTAGAATTAGACTTGGTAGATGTTATTAAAAATTCTACTGCATTCTAATCTCTGATTGTTTAGGGGTTTTAGCCAAAAATTTGCCAAAGGGGGAGTTTGTAAGTGTTTGTTTGTTGGCATTTTTTTTGGTAAAACCAGTTTTGTGAATGTCATGACTGATGTCATAACATTCTGGGATAAAAGGTACATTCTGCAGAAAAAGGATGTCATACAGGAGCTACTCAATATGAGTGTTTAGCATGATCATTAAGCAATGATCATATTTATTGCATTCTACCAAAATCAGTGAACAGGATTCTTGTTGTCATAACCAATGTTAAGATATCCTGTACTGATCTATCATTTGTGTAGATTTGTTATTCCTGAGAACTTTCAGGAATCTGGTATGTTGTTGTATACAGTCCAGATCAGATGCTCACGTGGACATTAGGTTAACCCTACTTAACCCTAATCTAGTTGATGAAAACCTAAGACCAAGTCTTAAGGTTATCTCGAATTAACCCTAGCTATTTTCGTGGAAGCCCTAACTGAAGAATAGCCTGCCTATATATTCCTCATGAAGATTATTGGTGAAAAACACTTTTTGACAGAAGATCAATAAGGGATTGTATAGTTGTAACTACTGTGAGCCAAGCAATTATCATTGTGATAAGTGACTTGGAGTAGGATTTGATTGTAAGGGTTGTGTATCACTCAAAGCTTTGAAGCACGAGTGTTTGTGTCACTTGATTAAAGCTTTGAAGAAAATTCAAGTTAGGGTTGTTTATCACTCAAAGCTTTGAAGCACGAGTGTTTGTCACTTGATTAAAGCTGTGAAGCAAAATCAAGTGTGTATACTGAAGAGTGTCTTCATAATCTCATTAATCAATAGTTTAGTATCACTGCTGTGATTGAGGGGGAATGAGTAAGAACTCAGGTTTAAGTTGAACTTAGATTGAAGTTGCATTGGGTAGGTCTTAAGTGAAGGAGATAAACTGGTTGGTTTATTCCTGAATGAACATCTATTATAGTGAATTTCCTCCCTGGCTTGGTAGCCCCCAGAGTAGGTGTTGTTACACATTGAACTGGGTAAACAATTGATTGTGTTCTTTACAGCTTTTAAATTTACTGTCTTGAAGTGTGTCA
The DNA here is from genome assembly GCA_948472305.1 of Vicia faba. NCBI lineage: Eukaryota > Viridiplantae > Streptophyta > Magnoliopsida > Fabales > Fabaceae > Vicia > Vicia faba. Next base: position 714,856,432 of record OX451735.1, read on the forward strand.
GATACGGTGTCATAACATTCACTGTGACATTAAGTATCTGTTGCCAGAATTTCAAATTAATTTAGTTTAATTAGGTCTAATTTTAATATCTTTTTGCAATATCTAAAATTAATATAGAATATTAGGTTTTTACTAACTTTAAACAATTTATTTTTTATTTCTTTAAATATCCAAAAATCCAAAAAAATATTATTTTCATTAATAATTAACTAATTAATTTAATTAACTTAGTTTATTCCATTTAATTCAAAAAAATAACAAAAAAATCACTTCTTTCAAAAAAGGGTCAAAACCCTAAAAAATGCATTCGATTTAATTTTTCGCGCACGATCCATATTTTCATATTATTGTACTTGCTTTCGGAATGTAATAGCTTTAATTAGGACATTATTTATCGCTTTATTTTATTTTCCGCAATTTAAATTTCAAGGGTTGTTTTTGGCGATGTAAATACCCGACGATAGTCTAGATTTAATTTCCGCAATTTAAATTCTGCAACTATACACTGTTAGATGTTTGATAATAGGGAATGCATGACAAGATCCAATGTATGAACTTAAAATCAACATAGCTCACCCATGACATGTACAAAGACAAACTAACTGAAAATAACACACTCGCACATGCGCACTCTTAGGGTACACCTCAGTTGGTTGCCTTTGAACGTGGTCATTGAGTATAGGAAGTTTTAGAGGTCGCCCTCTTGTCCAAAGATCATAGTTGCCTCAAAACGGTTGCCTCGGAAAGATGATCTAATACATTAGGGTTACCGCTAAGGCGTCCTAACGTTGCTTTAGTGACCACACGTCCCTTAATCGAATTGACCCTTAAAACTCCAACGAAGACGCTACCTACTCCTCAATAGTGGGATGACATTGTCTAAAGGACATTTGTACATATTAATTCCTGTTTCGAGTAGGTAGATGTTTCTTAAGTACTTGCTCTCTCAAAACAAAATCAAACTTTTCGCACTTACACCTTTCAAACAAAAACTCCTTTTAAACCCACAAACACAAAGAAAAGCAATTTTTGAAAACACTTTGAGCAAGTACCTAAGAGCCCGTGGATAACCACTGATAGAAAGGGTGCTAACACCTTCCCTTTCTATAATCTACCCCCCGGACCCGAGAAACATCTCGAAAAAGGAATTTTTTTGTGCTTTTTTCCTTTCCTTGTTGGATAAAATAAAAGACGGTGGCGACTATTGCTTACCGCGACATTTTGCGAAAACAAACGCAAAACGCGAACCAGCATTCCAAAAAACAATCAATTCTCTTCCCACCGTACCACAGTGGGGTATTGACATGATTGGGAGAATTGAACTGAATGCTTCAAATGGTCATAGGTTTATTCTCGCGGCTATTGACTATTTCACCAAATGGGTTGAAGCAGCTTCTTACAAGAATGTAACCAAACAAGTCGTAACCAACTTCATCAAGAAGGAAATCATATATCATTATGGAACTCCTCACAAAATCATCACTGATAATGGTTCTAATCTCAACAATAACAACGTGATGAAGGAGTTATGTGAGGATTTCAAGATTGAACATCATAACTCATCTCCGTACCGACCAAAGATGAATGGTGCAGTCGAAGCTGCTAACAAGAACATAAAGAAAATCATCCAGAAGATGGTCAGAATGTACAGAGATTGGCATGAAATGTTGCCTTTTTCTTTGCATGGCTATAGAACGTCTGTGCGTACTTCAACGGGAGAAACTCCATTTTCTCTTGTCTATGGTACAAACACAGTGCTTCCCTGTCAAAGTGGAGATTCATTCGTTAAGGGTTCTGATGGAAACCCATCTTGATGAGGCGGAATGGGTGAAGACAAGACTTGATCAGCTCAATCTAATTGACGAAAAATGCCTGACAACCATTTTCCATGGCCAGTTGTACCAACAGAGGATGAAGAAAACATTTGACAAGAAGATCCGTCCTAAAATTTTTTATTCTGGTGATCTGGTCTTGAGGAAGGTTATCGTGCAAAGCCATTTCGATCCAAGGGGAAAATGGACTCTCAACTACGAGGGACCATATATCATGAAGAGATCATTTTTAGGAGGTGCTCTAATCCTGACAGACATGGACGAGGAAGGCGTTCCACTTACAGTCAATTCAGACTCAGTCAAAAAATATTACACATAAAAAGACCCACTATGTCGAACCTGCAAGGGGGACTTAGGCAAAAAGGGGCATCCCAGTGGACATAAAAAGAAAGTCCAGGCAAAAATTAGGGATACAATGAAAAAAAAGATAATAACCCGCTAAGTCAAAAACCCGAAAGGGAGACTTAGGAAAAAATGGGTATCCCGTTGGAACAAAAACCCGAAAGGGCGATCCAAACAAAAGTTAGGGATCATGAACGAGAGGCTGTAGTCTAGATACTCTTCATGAATAACACATGCACATTTATAACACCTTGGTAGCAAATTGTTTAGTCCAACTGCTACTCTTCACAGGCAAGGCATTGCGACTATGTTTACCGTGGTTTTTGGTAAACAATCACTGATCCTCCAAAAAGGAAAGCCCTTTTGGTTACTCGCGGGATCGATCAGATTGATCCCAGAACATATGCTAATTTTTATGCTGGTTTGATGTAAAAGTTAATATCTAGAAAGAACACACGTTCGACCGGGGAGTTGGTGTTTGTGGTTTTGGAAAGCAAATAAAAATGCAGGTAAAATGCAGGAAGCGTAAACTTTGCAAAAGAAGATCAAAATAATGTAAAAGATTTGATTAATAAAAGGTGGTGTTTCCAACGTACATTCTCAGTTTTTATTTCACACACAGCGGGTACTTGAATAATATTGAGTGACTAGTATAATAGGTTGAACACCCCCCAGAATCTATACAAACTTCCTATCTTTATACTAAAATTATGTAACTGTAGAGGGGCTTCCTTGCTCTAGGATGAAGACAAGTGTCCTCTGTATGGCCCTCGATCTCTATCTTCCTGCCACGTCGCTTTCCCTTAACTGCTTGGTGAACTGCATTTCCCTCCCTTCTTCAAATTCAAATATCCTTCGTCTTTGATGCTGACACGAGGGTTGCACTTCTATTCGAAGGTCACAAGACCTTTTCAGTCGAAGGCTTGATGGCGATGTCTGGTCGAAGACCAATTTGCAACTCAGATATTCCTCTAAGTTTTTCCATCCGTCGAAGTATTTTCTAGCTTGGCTCTATTTGCTCTATTTTTTGGCCCATAAGGCCAATTTATCGTGGGTGTCGAATTTAAGAGCCAACAAATTGCCCCCCCAAGAATGTCTATTTCGACATCGAGAGAAATAGTCATTTTTTGATATTCCTATTCGACACCTGTCTCTTTTTTGTCCACACAGGCTTAACGTGTACTTTTCGCCTTCCAACAGCCGCCACACTTAGAATCATCATTACTCTTTTCCTAAAACATTGTTTCAATCATCCGTTACTATGCTGCCATGATGGCCATTACTCCTAGAACCTAGGAAAGCATGTCAAACATTCTCCATCACCTGCACGATAACTGCTTCACTTCTTGCCACGTACCCCACTACGTTTATAGCATTAAATGACCATGACGAGAAACACTTCTCCCTGAGCACTATAAATAGCCTTGAGCTCTCTCTTTTGGAACTTTCATAACACTTAGCATTCTTCATCCCTTCTGCAGAAAAATACCTTACACCTTAGTGACTTTATCATCTTCGTTTCTCACCAACTCATAACAATGGCCTTCCTCTCCAATGCTCCAAACAATCCTAAGCCCAAGAATGTCTCTGACGTACAGCGTCAACCAGAGATTTTTCCCACAAGTTCTTCACCTAATTCGATTCAGGAGCTAAGGTTCGTCTCTGAACCTATGACCAAAGAAAGGCGCGAAGCGTACAAATCTCAGCTCCTCATCCCTATCAGGTATTCTGGGGATATATATGCCATGTCTAGCCCTTTGTATGCATGCATCGACAATCCTACAAAAATAGTGCTTTCTTTCCGACTCACCCTAGGATTAAACCTATAGGTTGTGCAAAGAAACCCAGGAGTGATCCTGAGGATGCAACCCCAGCCAAACAACAACACGCTCAGACGAAGGAAGATATTAATCTTCAGATCATGAATAAAGGGAATAAGATCTTTCGATCGTGCCCTAGCCTTTCTTCAGAATATTCAGACTGGGTGAACAAAATGGAGAAGGTACAAACCCCAATTTGGAAAGAAATGGGGATCTATGACCTGGTGATGCTGTCAAAGACAGGGTTATCCTACTGCCCTCTCACGTTAGTGTCTTCATTATACTTCTGGGACAACGCCCATTTCACGTTTCATCTTCCTTGTGGAATGGTGACCCCGATCCTTTTTGATATAGCAGCAATTACCGATCTTCGATCGCCTAGTGATTACTTCGACCCAGAAGATTTATCTGAGGATGCCATTTGGTTTTCAGCCACGAAGCTCACATATACCACATTCATCAATCACTTTCATGATAAATCTTGCAGCACTGTGTCAGAGGTGGAACATATAGCCTTCTTAGCTATGCGGCTATCTCGCTTCGTCTTCTGTACTAAGTCACTTCAAGTGACTAAGAAGATGCTTACGCTTGCAACACAGCTTCACCATGTTTACCCTCTCTGTTTGGATGAATTGATTTTGGCCAATTTGTATGAGTCCATCAGCAATGGTGTGAATCAACTCAAAGTCGTGGGAGATAGGGCAAGCTTGCTCCTCTCTGGCCCCTTTTAGCTTCTTCAACTCTGGCTTAACGCCACTTTCGAATCTTTTCTTCCTCAAAAGAATAAGATAAATGAAGAGGCCCTAGAAATTCTGAATAAGAGGGTCGAAGGTACCAGGTTAGTCTTGTTGACTCTGACTGATGAGGGTCAGCAATTTCAGAAAGCCTTCACCGACTTTGTGATGATGTTTGCAGAGATTCAAAATTTTGTTTCGACCATGGCTCCCTTCGCCAGTCTAAAAGTTGGTCCAGAATGGTTCATTCGACCATTTCCTTCTACTGATGAGGAGGACCTAGAAGACGAATACTTGGCTATTTGGGAGTCATTTCTTCGACCCAGAATCATGCCGCTGAGATTCAAGAGTTCGAAGAATCAACTGAGTTTGATTGTTTATCAACTGAATCTTGTCTCTGGACAGTTCGGTATTGTTCAGTCACTCCCGCCTCCCATCTACCCTCGAGAGAAGCTGCTATTGTTTTATAACGCAGATTACTCAGAGGATGCTGCTACCAAGCTCATTGGTAGCTACGTTGGTCGGACCGTACTAACAAAACTCTCAATTCCAACAAATGTTCCTGACTCTGACCTAGGGGCAAGAAGACCTGAAATCTCTCTTCATCAAAAAGAAGACTAAGAAGGCAAAGAAACCAATTCGTGTTTTGAGTGTGGGAAGAAGAAGACCACCTAACCAAGATCTAGATTTTGCAACCCCATCAAAGAGAGGGGATAATCAAGAGGAAGATGAAGAGGAATCAGAGGAAGGAGACAACAATCCAGCGTCTGAAGAAGATGAACCTGACTATTCTGAGGAGCAATTCCCCCTGCTTACGATAAATACAAATGGCTAGAGGATTGGCTCAATGCCATGGAGATCCAAAGGGTGCCCGATCTGGATTTTGAAGAATTAGGTTTGGTTCCAGGGGTGGTCGTCCCACATAAGTTAAAGGTCCCTATCTTTGCAAAATATGACGGTGTTTCCCGTCCCAAGCTTCACTTGAGGTCATATGTCAGAAAGATCCAGCCTCACACTGCTGACCGGAAGCTATGGGTCCATTTCTTCTAAGAAAGTATGGCTGGAACTCAACTGGATTGGTTCTATCAGCTAGAAGGAACTGACATCCATACCTGGAAAGACTTGGCTGCTACTTTCTACAAGTAGTACCAGTACAATGCTGACCTGGAACCAACTCGAGTGTAACTGCAAAATATGTCCATGAGCTCAAGAGAAGGGTTCAAGGAATATGCGCAGAAATGGAGGGATCTAGCTGGCAGGGTAGAACCTCCTCTGAATGATTAGGAAATGGTAGACATGTTCATGGGCACTCTGGTAGGCCCGTTCTTTAATCTACTGATTGGGAGTTCCTCATTCGGGTTCATAGAGATGGTTCTGACTGGAGAAAGGATTGAAAGTGGTATCAAGAGTGGGAAGATCCTGATGGCTGCATCTTCCAATGCTGAGAAGAAGCCATTTGCTGGTAAGAGGGAAGCCAATGATGTGTATGGCCAGAATGGTCGTAATAAGGCAGACTACCACCAATCCATAAGGGAAGTGTTGGTCTCTAATTCGGCACGTGTGCAACGACCATAACAACGTGGTAATGAGCGAAGGCAAGACGAGCCTAAGAGACAATTTACCAAGATCAACATGTTGCTGTCTCAAGAATTACAACATATGTTGAGGATGAATTTTATTATGTTGATAGGACCTCATCCAAACCCTAAGACTTCTTCTCCTAACTACAATCCTGATGCAAGGTGTGCCTATCATTCTGGAAGTCCTGGGCACGATACTAACGATTGTTGGGCACTGAAATACAAGATTCAAAATATGATGACGCCAAGGAGATCGAGTTCAGCCCTCCTGAGACTCCCAACGTGATCACTGCTCCCATGCCAAATCATGGCTAGGATTGAGAGAATTTTTGTTCGTTTGAATTCTCAAGTTGTATTTTCTTTGTTTGTTCAAACAATTATTGTCATGTCAAACTTTGTTATTTCATTAATGCATTGCACATGTTTGTCTTGAATTAATTTGTTTTCATTATCCTTAAACTACTTTCTTACTTCCTTTTTGTGATATTCAACTCTTGATTAAAATCTCCAAGCCTTTAGAGGGAGGATGACGAGAACGATACCATAATCTCTACAATAGGATTTTGAACAGACCCTGCTGATGATGTACATGCGTTGTTTCAAATCCCGAACAGTGGAGTTATAAGGAAGATAATCCCTAGTCAACCCCTTTGAGCCTAAGGAGTAGAAGTTTTTCTCTTCTTTTCACACGAATTAAAACCCTCTATCATAACCTGTGGCATGGTAGTTTCTCAGTTAAAAGGTGCATTCAATCGCAAGCTTTCCCTTCATACACGACAAATAGTGTAGAAGATGCTCTCCAAAAGATGGTGATGGTTCCACATAATCATTAAGAACAAACAGTCATTATCTCTCAAAATAAAAGCCCATTAAGTTAAAACCTATGAAGGAGACTTAAGAAAAACTGGGGCATCCCGTGGGCTGTAATCACAAAAGAAACAGTTCAGGCAAAAGACAGGGATATCAAAATCAAAAAATAAAGGGGTCCTATAAATCCTCAACAAAAAGAAAAGGTCACAAAAATGAATGCCTTCTCAAACAAACGTTCAATTTCTGAACCATCACCAGAATATCGGGGCCAACATTCCAGAACTCAACTGGGATTCAAAATGCACAATTAACTGAGCATAGGACTGAAGAACATCATGAAGAAGTGGTGGGTACAAATAAATTTTGATCCTTTATCCTCTGTTTCTTAAACCGTGAACCAGACCATATTACAACCCTTAAAAGTCCTAGCTGAAGCATGGGTTAGTTCGAGAGCATACTGTTACAAAGGTATCCTGACTCCTGTAAGGTTTGCTATAAATCATGAGTTGATATCACATTCTTTCAAATTTTGTTTTTCTACAAAAAATGAATTTTCAAAAAATTTCAAGACAGGCATAAGCTATGCCTTCTTTAAATGACATTGTTTGCATATGGTTAATTGTTCAAATGGCAGAGAAATTCACACAAAGAATATTTAGTGAACGAAGACCCCCTCAATGGACATAATCACCTCATACGGAAAAAACATTCCCAATAACAAGCCTTTCATAATCAAGGGGAATGACATGATGTCTAATTAATATGGGGCAGTCAAGCCAATATGCAAAGAATCTCTCCAAAAATGCTGAATTGCCAGGGGCAGATCTCCATCTGAATCACTCGGGGGATGTTACATTGATCGGGGATTCCAGCAGAAAATCATTGTGAAATTTGAATCTTTGGTACCACCAAATTGCTTGTCTGTGCCAGTAATATCAGATTGTGTCAGTATCATGTCTTTGAATCATTCCATGACAGTTCTTAGAAAAAATACCTAGGAAATTCAAGATTATCATAAACTTGATCAAACATCAGGTGCACCAGATTCATCCTAAAGTATCCCCACACAGGCTCCCACATATGAAAGGGCACACGCGATCACATAAACATTTTCTGGAATTTCTACAACACTTGTTGTCATAGACGGTGACAACTCTCCACATCCTATAAGCGCAGACATAGTAAGAAAATACTACACATGAAAAAGACCCGCTATGTTGACAAGCCTAGGAAAAATTAAGGGCATCCCGACAAACCAAAAGAGTTCGGGAAAAAATTAGGGATATATACAAAAAATATTACACCCTGCAAGTCGAAAACCTAAAAAGGAGGCTTGAGAAAAATAGGGTATCCCGATGGACTGAAAACCCAAAAGGGCGGTCCATGCAAAAGTTAGGGATTAAAAACGTATGACTATGTCCCGTCATCTTGTCATTTGTTTATCAGTAGAAGACTTATCATCCTGATCAGCATTTACCAAGCACCCCAAGAGTTGGGATGACACTCAAACCATCCATAAAGTCTTTGCAGGTACTTTGTCCAGCAGGTACAAAGGCAGGGGAATCTTACTAAAAATTCACTGCGATATCCTCAGCTTACAACCTAGTGACGTCAGGTGTTCTTGTATCCCCGAAAGAACATGAATTTCCAACTACTTCTTCGACATCGGGTTTTCCCCCCAGTAAATTCGTCAAACTTCTCAGGATTACCCAATAGGATTTCATAAAATCCTCTGGCAGTGCATATATCTTTCCTTCCCCAACAGAGTTTATTTATCTAACAATAGAAGATCATCTCCCAGTAGTTCAGCTTCAACAAAATCTGAAGACCTACATTCTTCATCGCCAACTGCAACCAGGGATTTATTTTCCCTAATTCAACAGCTCTGCAATAGAATAATTGATACATTCACATATTGCATTCATACATCATTCTACAAATGTCATAGCATCTGCAATACAAATGCATACATCCCAATCTCATTTATTTTAAGAACACCATTACACAATGCATTTCATACATCATGACATTGCATACAGCTAACGCTTTACCTTTTCAAGAAAGATGAATTAACAGATATTTATCATCAACAATTTTCAACAGGTCCAGGATTAGCTCCTGAAACAAAACAGAGTAATTATCTATGCGACCAAATACAACTTTGCACGGGCTCATCATGAAGAAATCTTACATGGGTTTCTTATAACTTCCAAATACAGCTTTAAACGGGCTCAACATGAAGCAATCTTACACGGGTTTATTCTGACTTCCAAATACAGCTTTACACGAGCTCATCATGAAGCAACCTTACACGGGTTTCTTCTAACTTCTAAATACAGCTTTATACAGGCTCTTCATGAAGCAATCTTAGACGAGTTTCTTCTGACTTCCAAATACAACTTTATACGAGCTCTTCATGAAGCAATATTACACAGGTTCCTTCTCCCTCCTTCTGAAGTTTTACACAGACTCATCCTGAGGCAACTCTACCCAGGTTCCTTCTCTTGAATTTCCAGATGCAGTTTTACACGGACTCATCCTGAGGCAACCCTACCCAGGTTCCTTCTCTTGAATTTCCAAATGCAGTTTTAGACGGACTCATCCTGAGGAAACCTTACCCAGGCTCCTTCTCTTAAATTTCCAGATGCATTTTTACACAGACTCATCCTGAAGCAACCCTACCCAGGTTACTTCTCACAATCTCCAGATGCAGTTTTACACGGGCTCATCCTGAGGCAACCCTACCTAGGTTCCTTCTCTTGAATTTCCAGATGAAGTTTTACACGGAAACCCTACCCAGGTTGAAGAAGTGAAAAACACAAGAAGGGGGGTTGAATTGTAAAACTTGAAATCAAATGCAGACAACACTTTGTTTTTATCCTGGTTCGTTTGATCTCAAACTACTCCAGTCCACCCGTCAAGGTGATTTCGCCTCTCTCCAACGAGGTCTTAATCCACTATATTCAACTGAATATTACAACTTTCTTTAACAACTTCTAAAGCCTTCTTGAGTCAAAACCACAAACCGGTTTCTCAAGGAAATACTTTCTTACAGAGAAATGAAATCTAAGTGTGTTGAATGTTTTCTACAAAACTGTTTATCACAACTGTGATATTACACAAATTAAGCTTATGAGAACTAGAATGCTAAAACAATAGAATAGGTAATTTGAGAGCTTTTAGCAAAACTGGGAATGAGGATGAATATGAATAGCTTTAGGCGTGTAGAGAGTTGTAGAGCATTAGCCGTTTCATTCATCACTGACTTGTTTATATAGCTTTGGAAAATGGTACGTTGGAGTCAGTTATTCTGTTTCAATGCCAATTACATTCTTTCCATATTAAGCAGATCTTTGTATGGAATAATGTCGTTGATAATAAATAGTCTTGAATGCACAGTACCGTTGCCAATTAAGCGTGTTCTGGCTTTGGCTTATTCTGACGCTGCTAGGTGCTAATGAATTGTTGTTGTCTTGATCAGAGTTTAGATTGTTACGCGCAGATCTGTTCATCAAGCTTCAGCGTAAGCACATGCTTTGATCTTCTGATTCTGGCATATGATATAACATCCTCTGGTGCTGATGTTGATAATTTATCTTCTGATGCTGATGATGATATTCTTATGCTGATACTCATCAGAGTTTCTATAAAACAAAACATAATTTTTAGGTAGCATATATGTCTTACATGAATCATACAATTTATATATTCTTGCATTTTGTTATCATCAAAACTTTAACTTAGGGTAGTAGATTCAAACTTTGTTCTAACACAGGTTTCTTCTCTTGAATTTATAGATGCAGTTTTACACAGACTAATCCTGAGGCAAACCTACCCAGGTTTCTTCTCTTAAATTTCCAGATGCAGTTTTACACTGACTCATCCTGAAGTAACCCTACCCAGGTTCCTTCTCACAATCTCTAGATGCAGTTTTACACTGACTCATCCTGAGGTAACCCTACCCAGGATCCTTCTTACAATTTCCAGATGCAATTTTACTCGGACTCATCCTGAAGTAACCCTACCCAGGTTCCTTCTTACAATCTCCAGATACAATTTTACACGGACTCATCCTGAGGAAACCCTACCCAGGTTCCTTCTTACAATTTCCAGATGCAGTTTTACCCAGACTCATCCTGAAGCTGCCCTACCTAGGCTCCCTCTCATATATCTCCTAAAACAGCCCTACCCAGGTTTCTTCTCACACTTCCATATGAAGTCTTACCCGGACTCATCCTGAAACAGCCCTATACAGGTTTCTTCTGATACATTTCCAGACAGCAGTTAATTTCATTCTCCCCAGCAAATTACTATGAAGCCTGGATTTCAACCAGAAAACAACAAACTTTCATCTCTCCAATCCAGATATAACCCCTCAGTAGAGCCATGGACAACTGAAATTCCTAGACTCTATTCCCCATAGAGTTTTCCTTAAATAGGAAAACAACATAAATCAACATCCCCAGTGGATTCCTCCTCAGACAACAGGAATAGGAATCCTCACAAAGAGACTTCTTATGAAGTCAGTATCTACTTTGGATGGCATCTCCAAGCCCATCTCTGACAACTCTCTGTCATATTCCTTGGATGGCATCTTTAAGCCCATCTCCGACAGTCTTCCATCATCTTTTCCAAATGGCATCTGTAAGCCCATTCTTTACATCATCAATCATCAGTGTTATTTCATGCGAGTGCAAATTTCTGGGGACTCTAGTGTTCAATCATCTTCCACCTTCAGATCACGAAAGGCAGATAAGCCAATCTAAATCCTCAGGTTTAAGAAGATTGAACAGGGGCAGCTGTTGTATCCCAAAATTTTACCTCTCATACTTTCCCAAGATTTTTACCTTATATGGTGGTTACAAACACTTGTTTAAAGAAAGGAGAAATTTTTGAATCTTAGCAAAGTGTCTTTCAATTGGCACCTCAATAATGTCCTTCGATTGGCAGTTAAACAGTGTCCTTCGATTAGCCTAACAATAAGTTTCGACTGAGCTTTTAAAATCCTTAGATACAAGCTTGACTCACTAGTCTTTGATTGGGAATTTAACACCCTTCGATCAAGCTTTGGTCCATAAGTCTTCGATTGAGCTTTGTTTTCCTTTGAAATGGCTCCCTTCGACTCAGAAAGAAGGGGAGCTCCTTTGGGCTTCTTTCGTTTAAAGCACCTCTGGCTTATTTTGTTTGGAGCATCTCTAGGCCTCCTTTGTTTGAAGCGCCTTTGGTTTCTTCCACACAGGCCCCATTTGGACAAATGGCCTGCCTGCCTGCCTGCACAAGGAATGAATTTTCTTCATAACTACAAGGCAAACACCTACTACATGCCTGCCTGCACAAGGCAGGAGCTTCCCTCATGCTAAGTTTTGACAGCCCAATTTCTACACTATGGCATTCCAAAAGTCCATTTGAAGGATGCATATTGCTGGCCATTCGAAGAAGCTGAATCAGAGCCATTCGAAGAAGCATGCAAGATGTCCAATTGAAGGGCAAGGATTGAAGGCATTTGAAGAGGGCCAAAGCATGCATAGAGAGTCTATTCAAAATGGCCATGCGAAGGACACACTAAAAGCCCATTTGAAGGGTACACCAGAAGGACCATCTAAAGACCCAGTCGAAAAAGGAAACTTGAGCCCAGTCGAAGGCTACACAAAAAGGCCCATTCGAAGGGTTTATGGGAGGTCCCATCGAAGGATAGAGACTGGGGGTATTCGAAAGCCAAAATTGTCCATATTTATTCAAATTTAAAAAGAGGACAAGATCCCATGTTTTTTGCCACAATTACAAAACTTTATTCATGGACTTGAAACCGTTTGTTTATGGCAGTTAAACTTTTATCTTCTTGTCCCGTCCCTCATACTCTATATAAGCAGCATACTTACAAGCGGGAGACGTTGGAGATACGCTGCCCATAAACCCACCATAGTTATCAAAAATAATCCAAGAGGATCCAACAACTCTAGTCCCCACACAAGTTCAATTTTCCAACAAGGTAAGTCCCCCTGATCTTGCACCTTTCGTTTTCAGCATGGCATGTAAATAACACCTATTTACCTTTTATTTCTGTCCTTTTTGATTGCATGTTTTTTCTTGTCTAAATATACATGTTAGAACTAACCCTTGTACAGACTCAAACGAAAAGAAAAGGACTAGGGTGAAATGAAACCTTAGGCTTCTCCCCTCATTTCTTGACTGCCCCAAATGAAAGAGGCACCTATATGATTGTTTTGCAGGTTCACGTCCCTTCACAGTCCAAACGAACTAGGAAGAAAAGAGTCCAAACGTAGGATCCTCATACTTCTTCCTAACACAATCGAAGGAGGCCATAAGAGTCCAATCGAAGGCTGCTCACGCCAGCTTCCTAGCCCAATTGAAAGAGGCCCAAGAAGGGGTGAATCGAAAGCACATTATTCCCCCTTTAATCGAAAGACTCATTTCCCCTTATTTTCTTTTGCATACTTAGGCACAATAGCATTTTTTTTATTTTTCTAATTTCTTTTTTTATTATTTTACTATCATTTATTTAATTAATCATAAAAATCAGGAAAAAAGTCATAAAAATATTAGGTTAATATTTTTTTTAAATTAAACTAATTTTGTAAATAATTTAATTTAAACTTTAACTCTTTCTCAATTTTAAAATAAGCTAGAATTTAGGACTTAATTTAATTTTAATGTTTCTTTTCATAAATATAAAAAATCACAAAAAGTTTAGTTTATTTTCTAAATAGACTTTAGGAAAACTAATTTAATTTTTCTCTTAAATCAAAAATAAACAAAAAGATTTCTTATTGCCTTAGGTTCTTAGAAGTATTTTCTAACCTTTTGTGCGTTATTATTTTCTCGCATTTTTTAATTGTAACTGCCTTCTGGATGTAATAGACTATAACTAGGTTTTTATTATCTGCTTTTAATTTCTGTACTCCCAATTTTGTACATTGTAAACACCCCCATCCCCGAAGCCCTATAATAGTCTAGACTTTTTACTTTCCGTACTTTATATTTCCTACAAAAATATAAACTGCTAGTAACTAGGCGTGTATGGAAAGACTGAAAAACAATGTTAGCAAACCTTAAAAGCAAAAGATAAATAATTGAGTTGAACACAGTTGCACACAAGCACCTCTAGGGTACCCCACGTTGGTTGCATTTAAGAAATAAAAAAGTCATGAGGCAGGAACTCTTTAGCAAAGACCCATAAATCAAAAGATCATAGTCCCTCGATGACCCTACAATTTTCTTTTCGGTAAATGATCTAGTCCCTAAAGAAAATTGCTAAAGCGTCTCCACAAGTTGCCTTTGTGGCTGTAAACGTCCCTTCAATGTCCCTCAAACATCCAACGATAGGGCTACCTACTCAGTAATAGTAGGATAGCGCTGTCTAAAGGATAGGAGGAAAAGAATGACCTTTTTCGAGTATAAAAGTAGGTAGTTGTTAGAAGTTTGCTCAAAAACACTTTTTGCACTTACACAAATACTACTTTTCAAAAACATTTGCTTTGTTAACACTCTTAAGGAATGATACAAGAGTTAAACACAAAGCAAATCACCGCACTAAGGAATTTCCAAATATTTTCAAACGCACAAAGCATAAAGGTATTTTAAAATGAGCAAACCTCTAAGAGCCCGTAGATAACTACGGATGGAAAGGGTGATAACACCTTCCCTTTCCATAATCTACCCCCTTACTCAAAAAATCTCGAAAAGGTCTTTTTCTATTCTTTTCACCCTTTCCTTAACTTGGATAAATAAAATTCAGTGACGACTCTTGCTTACCGCAACATTTGTGAATACAAATGCAAAACCAGTATTAAACAGTCGGTTCTGTCACCGTATCACATGTATCATATCCAGGGTTTTTTGAGTGGTAAGTGCATTTGGCATTTGGGTTGTATTTAGGAGAGGAGGTATCAAGGTTTTGGGGAGGATCCCTCAATGTAACCAGCTCCGCTTTTAGTAAGTGCTACAATGCTTGAGCCAGTGACATATTGATCTTTGTATACTTCATTTCTTGAAACTTTGTCCTTCGCCTATTCCCTTGTTGTTGTTGAGTAGGTGTAGGATTGGAAATTAATACTGCCCCTACGGAATGATGACGGTCATTCTTAGTACGACTTGATCCATATATAACATTAGTCTTTTTTTTGCCAGCAAATGGTTTTTTCACAACATCAGAGGTGGAGGCCCTCAGTATTTTCCCGCTTTTAATCTCGCTTTCAACGCCATCACCAGTCAAGATATTCAGTGAACCCGGATGATGAACTTCCAATGAGTAAGTTGAAAAATGGTCCAGTCAATGTTCCCATAAACATCTCTACCAACTCTTTATCAGTTAAAGGTGGCTGCACCAAGCCACCCAAGTCTCTCCATTTTTTAGCGTATTCTTTGAAGCCCTCATTGGAACCCATGGTCATTCCTTGTAATTGCACCCTAGTTGGCGCAAGATCAGCGATATATTGATATTGGCGATAAAAGTCAGTGGCCAAATCCTCCCAAGTATGAATATTACTCCCTTCCAATTGGTAAAACCACTCTAGCTGCATCCCAGATATACTTTCTTGAAAAGGTGCACCCACAGTTTCTTGTCAGCGGTATGCGGATGAATTTTACGGACGTAAGATCTTAGGTGAAGCTTCGGACACGAGACACCATCGCACTTGACAAAAATAGGGATATTTAATTTGTGGGAAATGACTACCCCAGGAACCAAACCCAAATCACCAAAGTCCAAACCAGACACATCTTAGATTTCCACAGCTTTCAATATGTCTTCTAGTTGCTTATATTTATCATTGGCCGATGGATATTACTCATCAAAATAATCTCCGTCTTTAGAGATTTGATTGTTTCCACCCTCACCACGGGTGCTCCTAGAATCCTCATCTTGACTCTCATCCTCTTCGGAGGAATCCTCTTCAACTTGGACTTGTCTATCGGGCCCTTTAAACCTCTTCCCCATGTTGATTATGACTTTCTTCTTTGTCTTCTTCTTAGTTACAAGAAGTGTCATCATTTCTTGCTGCCCCTTTGATAAGTTGAGCATAGTCTCTTGAAACTGGGAGTTTTGTTCCTGCAGGTCCTTGACAGTTTGCTCGAGACCCATCTTATACTGAAATAAACAGTAAAAAGATGAGGAAACCTGTGTCGGAAAACCTGCTTATGATATGATGCATGTTATGCGTATGCAATGTTTTCAAAGACCTTTGACATTTAAATTTGCTTAACCAAAGAGGAAACAAAACATTAATTGTATTAATATGTTCAAAGGCTACAAACTACCTCCTGGGCTTATAATGAAAGAAAAACAACAAAATGAAAATATAAAACAAAAGACTCAGGTCTCCCATGGACGCTTCCTCTTTGGACTGATGTAGGCATTCAAGTTCTGCTCCTCATGAAGTTGTCTCGTGAGCTCCAACAATTTCTTCTCGCTTGAGTAGAATTGGGCTTCAAAGGTGTCTTGCTCCCCCTTGAGTTAAATCCATGACCTTTTCAATTCTTCGAGAGTAGTAGGCATGTAAGGATGAATAATGGTGTAAGGAACGTCTCCTTCAACAATAGGCTCCATAATGATTGGTAAGATGGTCACATACGACATCATGAGGTTTTAAGCGCGAGCTCGCACCCACTTGAGATAAGGTTCCAAAGGAATGAAGTTCTTATGCCCTAAAGTTTTGCTATCAACCTTGTTTACAATGCCCTAAGCTCGTATAAATCTTTGACGATAACCTTGGACATCATACTCGTAGTCAAACATAATAACTTGGATAAGCGCCTCTTGAGGACCGTCCCTCCGAGCATTACCAAACTACTATAGAGCCAAGCAAGGGTTATAAGTGATACCTCCCCAAATGCCAAGGAGTGGGACATTAGGGAATTCCCCACAACAGTCAATGATGGTGACATCCTCCAAAGATCGATAACACCAATGAATATCCGAATGCGAGAGTGACATTAACCTTTGATACCACTTCATGCCTTGTTCATTCTTTGAAACTGACCGAGAAAGGTGAGAAATAAACCACCTAGCCAGCAAACGAGTGCAACACATAAGAATCCCCCTTCTCTTCATGGTACGAGCGTGGAGAGAATGCAAAATGTCTCCGAGTAAGGTAGGCACCGAGTTACGAGATAGGAATATTTTGACCGCATTACCATCTATAAGTTGGTCTGGATTAGGGAACAATACCATCCCATAGATTAAAAGAGCCAAAACTTCTTCGAAAGCTTGCAAATCCAGAGCATTCAAAAATAGTTAAGCCTCCTCAAACAGAAACTTGGCTAGAAAACCCTTAACAACACTTCTAGTTTCCCAATTAGCCACAATGTCGGACTATTGCAAATGTAAGGTTAGATAAATCTCCTCAGGTCTTGGGTCTTTCTCAATACCGGTGACAGGTAACTGATCAAGAATAGGCACTCCCAATATTTGAGAGAATTCTTCCATGGTGGGCACCAATTGGTAATCAGGAAATGTAAAACAGTGATGTTTAGGGTCAAAGAATTGAAAAAGCACATGCACCATGTCTTCTTCAAAGTTTGAGGTAACCAAGTTGAGGAGTCGACCATACTTCTTGGTCAACGGAGAATTTTCAGGGACCCTTGATGCTAACTCCTTGAGTTGAAGAGGAACTTTCACAAGGTTGATTCAGATGGTATTTCTATGAATGGATGCCATATCCTACAAAATAGAACAAAGATAAATCCTAAGGTCCTTGAAATGGTTAGTGCAAATGCTATGGTATGATGTCATGATGTTATGTACAAATAATCATATACAAGCAAAGCAAACAAGTCCTTAGGTTTAGGCTTGCATGGGGTTCATAGGTAAGTACCCTCTTGAAGTTTATTTGGCTCAACCTGTCCTAAAAAGTAATCAGGTTCTAGGGAATCTCAATATCATTGATCTTTCTTCATCGGGAATTGTTTCAGCGTAAGCCTCTTTATTAGCGACCGAAATATCCCGAAAGTTCAATCTCAATGAGCGTAGTATTGAGTATCAACCAACTTCGGACTGCACCAAAGTCTGCTATCTCACTACTTCCTAATGGCCAAGTTGTTCAACTAAAGGTTCTAAGGTCAATTAGTGCTTCATGATACCACACAACGGCCCCGTATTCTCCTCGATTCACCACAAGGGATACCAGTTCCAACAAATGTGTCACACTAACATAGCTATTGATTCAACCATATTGGTCTATGACGTACAATCTCCACAATCTATTGCTACTTACCTAGTAATGTTCCCAAATCTGGGTAGAGGATCTATATAAAACCCAAACACCCTTTTAAGAGTAAAGAAAGCAAGTCAAACAATGAAAGCATTTAAAGGTGATCTAGTCTCTAAGGTAACCCCACTTTTAAGAATCAAATTCCCCAGTAGAGTCGCCAGTTCTATAATATGGTGGGAGAACTGACTTGGGTGGTTTGCATTTTACTGCAATTGTTGCGGATAGCAAGAGTCACCACCGACTTTTTTTTATCTAATAAAGGAAAGGGTGAAAAGAACAGGAAAGACCTTTTGAGAATTTTCTTGAGTTCGGGGGGTAGGTTATGAAAAAGGAAGGTGTTAGCACACTTTTCATCCATAGTTGTATATGGGCTCTTAATTTCTAGCTCACTTTGAAATGATTTCATAAATGTTTTTGTGTTTTGTGTAAATATGAAAATATTTTGAAAACGTCTTCGTTTCGGAAAACTTTGTAATGATTCTCCTTTCGGCGAGAATGTATACAAAGTGTTGGTTTTGAAAATAGTTCAAAGAGATGTTTGTTTTTTTGGAAAGATGTTTTGAAAGTGTAAGTGCGAATATGGTTTTATTTGTAAGCAAGAAACTACGAGCGTTCTACCTACTCAAAAAGTCTTAGTTCTTTTCCTCCTACTTTAGATAGTTTTGTCTCACCATTAGTTGGTAAGCAACCTTATCATTGGATGTGAATGGACAAGCGTGGGTCGTTGTACAGTCATAGAAGGCAACATTGTAGGATACTTTAGCAATTTGTTGTAAGAGTCTAAGATCGTTTATGGAAGGCAACATCGAAGGGTCATCGAGGGACTACGATCATGTATTCGAGGATCTTTGCTAAAGTATCCCACATTTGAGGGACATGAGTATTTATTCTCAGGAAACAAGTGTGAGTTAACTCTAGAGGTGCAAGTGTGTGAAGTGAGTTGTTTTCATTTATTTTTGTCTTTGAATTAGGTCTGTCTATTGTTGATTTTATGTCTTGTCATACAAACTCTAATTACTAACAATAATATTGAAAGCGATAAATTGCTGAAATTTAAAGTCCTACACTATTACAATATTTAGGGGATGGGGATACGAATTACAAATGGGGATTAACGCAATTAAAACCTAATTACTATTACAACTATATTGAATAATGTGAAATAAATGTACAAGAATATAAGGATAATGTAAAAGAAAAGAAGGTTGTTTTTTATGGTTTTTTTGTCATGAAAAGGTTTTAATATTAACCTAATTAAATTAGTAAAAGAAAGAAATTAAGTAATTATGGTCTAAGTTAATTTAATTAAAAAGAAAAAAATTAATAATAGCAACTAATTCTAAATTTATTTTAATTAAGTAAAGAAATTAAACTTGTTAAGAAAATATTTTTAGGGTTTTATGTTCAAGGAAAAAAATAGAAATAAAATAAAAGATAATTAGTCTAAGTATTTAATATTTTTTTTTGTATTTTTTAATTGAAAAAAAAAATACTAATGATAATAATAATATTTAAAGAAAATAAAGAAAATAAAAATAAAATATAAATTAAAGGTCAGGGGGTTTGAAAAGTAGTGGGGGAGGTTTGATAGTAAAAAGGTTTTTGTTTTGGCCCAAGTCTGTTTTTTTGTTGGAGTCAGAAATAAAATAAATAAATAAAAAAAGGTACTGAGTCAGTGGTGTTATGAGGAAAAGAGGGTGTGTTATCCATCAAAAAGGGACAAAGCCCAAACCAAGGAGCCCAAGCGCTATCAAACAAAACAGAAACAAAGAAAATGTTAGATAAAAGAAACAAAAGGTGTCCTTAGGGCTCGAACCCAGGACCCTTAATGACAATGCCTTACGCGCGCTCCTCCTGCCACTGGGGTGGCTGTATCATCCGTGAATAATATAACATACAATAAAATTAAAATAAACCAAGCCTCGAATGTTTGAACTGACTTCATCTTCAACCTTGCGCGCAGAACAACAATACCATTACTATGAAATCTGATCTTCTTCGTTTCTCAACCATTTGCCAAAGTATAAACATGAAACTTACTCCAAATTTCATCATGTGTTTAGTCATATAAATAATTAAATCTATAAATCAAATATGTGCATGAATTTTGTTTAGTACCAAATTTAACCTAACTTTTCAGCAATTTCAATATCAAAATTCTCACTACTCAAGAAATATAAGAGAATTCTAAGGACATGGCCAATTTCAGGGCTATGATGTCTATATTTTATATTTGAAAATGGAAACCAAATGATGCCTATATGAAGAGTTAAAAATTCAAAAAACTTACCTTGAAAATGGAATTCATGTTTTGAGTTTCAGCTTGCTTTAAGATGCTGCAATGATCTAGTTAGCTTCCTTGGACCTCCAGGAAACTAATGCAATGCTTAGCTTGAGTTGAGAGTGGTTGAAATATTCTGGAGAAGTCAATTTGCAGCACCCTATTTTTGGTTATGGAGGATGGTGTTGGAGGTGTTACAGTTCCAAAACAGGGACAAGGATGAACTATATTTTAGGTATGAAAGCTTTGAAAATGATTTTGAGGGAAA
This sequence comes from Vicia faba, assembly GCA_948472305.1. NCBI lineage: Eukaryota > Viridiplantae > Streptophyta > Magnoliopsida > Fabales > Fabaceae > Vicia > Vicia faba. The sequence continues at coordinate 714,877,327 of OX451735.1, forward strand.
AATCATGATGGAAATGGACGATAAAAGTTCAAGGGAATAACTGTATACAAATGGTGTTTTTTGAGAAATTTATGGTTAGAGGGAGTTTGTGATAGTTTCAAGGCTTCTAATTTCGTGTCCTAGGCTTGCAAACAATGCCTTAATTTATAGGAAAATAGTTGAGAGCTTGAAGTGATCAGAAGTACAAGATCACATGTTTTGGTTTCTTGACTTGTTTTTGAAGAAAGCTTGACAAGAATTGTTCCAAGGCATGGTACAAGGCTTGTAGAGTGGCTAGCAAACTTTAAATATGTTTATATTACTTTGTATATTGAGTGTATGCTGAATAAACAAGTTAAAAGCTCAAGACAAGTTGACTTTGTGATTAAAGTAACTTTTCAAGAATGGAATGGTAACTTTGTGCCATAAATGGAAATGCAACTTGGATAATGGCTCAAATGCTTGGACAATGGCTCTATCAGTTGTGTAATTAATTAATTATGGAGGGAAAAATAATTTAGAAGCCTGCAAAACAAGATTATGCAGCATGGCTATGAGATTGGATCAAATGTTCATCAAGAAAATGACCTATAATTTAAGTTTATGAGGCCATCTTCATCTCTTCGAAACTTCTAGCTCAAGCATGATCTCTTCAAGTTATTGGACATTTTGCAAATCTTGAAACAACCTCTACAACATTCATGTTGACCATTTTGAAAAAATTATATCGGAGCTTGGTGAAAATTAGCCAAGAAGTTAGGTAAAAAATCTGCCTAAACTAGGTCAAATTTTCACTAAGTGTTTTAGAAAAAGTGCATGACTTCATGAATTTATAACTCAAAATACAAGAACTTATAGGACTTAATCAGTAAATAAAAGTTGTACATATTATAATTATCTACAACTTTCATGTTGAAAGTTTTCTTTTAATCATTTTGCATGTTGGTGAAAAATTTGCATGAAGTAATGAAATTGTCATGCATAAAACACTTAGAAAAATTTTAAGTCTTTGAAGAATTTGACTTTTCACATTGACTTTTGAATTTCTTGATTTCTTGATGATCAAGCTTCATATTTTTGAATGTCTTGATTAATTTTGATCTTCTAAATCAAATCTTGATCAAAAACTCAAAGTTTGACTTTTTGTGCATCAGTTGACTTTTCATCAGTTGATCAAATTTCAACTATCAATCCATTGATCTTGAGGAATGTTTTGAGCTATAAAATTAGGTTAACATGTTGTATTTGAATCCTTGATATTGTGCTTCAAGCCATTGGATCATGTATTAGGCCAAAAGTCAATGATTAGTCAATTACAGTCAAAACCATAATTCTGACCATTTTGCCCTTTTGGTAAATTGAATGCTTTTCTTGAGGGATTATGATAAATACTTGATCAAGTTATGAATAGGACCTTAAAATGTTGACGTTGGCCAAAAATCACGAAGTTTGACTGTAGGTTGACCATAGTTGACTTTTTACCGAATATAGCTGATTTTCAATCATCTAGTCAATTGACTGAGCAAACCTGTGATTCAGGACTCGAAACTTGCATGAGTATTATTGGAGGTCTAAAGTAATACATGAAAGTAATTTGAGGAATTATAAGTCCAATTATCCTTGTATAAATCAAAACCCTAATTTGAGGCATTAGTGTTTAGGAGGTGAGTTTGTCTGATCAAATCTTGGAGAATCTTGAGCATTTTGACATTTTTTGTGAGAAATGTCTTGAGACAAGAGAGGGAAAATTTTGGGGTACAACACATAGAATTTTCACTAACCATTTCAAGGAACTAGGGATTTACCTTTGTTCTGTTTTGTATGATATGGCTTCCGTTCACAGAAATACCATCCAAATCAGCTTTGTAAGGGTGCCTCCTCAACTCAAAGAGGTATTATCAAGGGTTCCTGAGAATTATCCGTTCACTAAAAGATATGGTCGACTACTCAGTTTGGCTACCTCAAGCTTTGAAGAAAGCATGATGTGTGTTCTCTTTCAGTTCTTTGACCTTAAACATCATTATTTCACCTTTATCGATTATCAATTGGTGCCCATAATGGAAGAATTCTCTCAACTATTGGGAGTACCTTTTCTTGATCAAGTGCCCTTCACCGATTTAGAGAAATATCCAAAACCTGAAGAGATTGCACCAGCCTTACATTTGAAACAACCCGACATTGTAGCCAATTGGGAAACAATGAGCGAAGTCAAGGGTTTTCTAGCTAAATTTTTGTTAGAGAAAGCTCGACTGTTTTGGGAGGCTATGGATTTGCAAGATTTTGAAGAAGTCTTGGATCTTCTATTTTATGGGTTAATAATATTCCCTAATCTAGACCAACTCATAAATGTGAATGTTGTCAAAATTTTCCTCTCTCGTAACTGTGCCTACTTTGTTCGGAGACATTTTGAATACTCTTCACACTCATACCATGAGGAGGAGAGTGGTTCTTATGTGTTGCATACCGTTGCTATCTAGGTGGTTTATTTCGAACCTTCCTCGATCAGTTTTAAAGAATGAACAAGGCTTGAGTTGGTCTCAAAGGATGACGTCGCTCTCTTATTCAGATATCTATTGGTGTTGCTGATCTCTGGAAGATGTCACTATCATTAATCATTGTGGGGAGTTCCCTAATGTTCCACTCCTTGGCATTAAGAGAGGTGTTGTACCCCAAAATTTTCCCTCCCATTTTTCATTCAAGATGTTATCCTAGGGTTTCTCAAATATTCAAAATGGCTTAGGGTCTGATCAAACAGATTCTCTTCCTAGGCATTGAGTCAACAACTAGGTTTTGGTATTTCTCAAGCAAAATTGAGTTTTCTAGGTTTTAAATGGTATTCATGGTTCTTCATGTATTCTCAAGGATGTTCATGTCAGTTTTCAAGCTTTGCATTGCAAGTTTGGTTAGTCAATCATTCAGATGACTAAAAATGAACTGCATTGACCCAAAAGTCTACCTTTTTAGGATCAAGTTCAAACGATTGTAACTTCTCCATTATTAAATATTTTTTAATAGTTATTTTTGTGTATGACTCTCCTTGACGTCATCTCCAACTTCTCTTTACAAGTCAAGAGACGATTATGTGCGAAAGATCATCAAAAAATCGAATACTTTAGAGGTCGCTTTCTGAATTTTTTACCTAATCTCAAATAATTGTTGCCTGACTTCCAAGAATCATTACTTCCCCAATTTACAAGATCTTGAGACGATTATTTTTGCACATTGTCATAAGCGATATCAACAACAAGTCCTCTTCAAGAAACGAAGGAATATTGTGTTTATAAGAGTTTGAAAATTATCAAGTTGTCATAGGTCGCTTTCTCAATTTAGAATGTTTTTTAACTTCTAATTATTTTCTCAAGGCTATGATTCTCATGTCGAGATTGTTCATGGAACAAGATGTTGAGTTTGGAGATTCATAGTGAGTTCGAACAAGATGTTTCTTATAATACAAGTCACCATGTTGGAAATTGAGTTAGGATATTGGGGAAATGATTTGAGGATTCATTTGAATAAGGTTTTGGATTTCAATTCAAGTTATCAAACCGCTATGCGATATCATAAGTTTCGTCCAAATTTTCTATGGTTCACTCGTGTGAATTATTTTAAATTCAAGGTATCAAAGAACGCGTTCACTAAAATTTGTTTAAATTCGTTCAAGATTTCAATATTCGAGCTTCATTGAAATGCAAACATGATAAAGTTATGCTTTGATTCATGGTTTCTCCAAGTACAATTCTCATAAACCAACTTAAGTATTTCAAACAATTCCATTCAAGATCTTTTCTACTTCATTGCATTATCAAGAGAAATCCCAAACAATTCTCATGGCCTAATTCAAAAAAAATCATTCAAGACCAAACATTGTCATTCATCGAAGTTAAAATTACTTCATTCAAGTATCTTCAAGATCAAGTTTCAAAATCATTCATGATACATCAAGCCATGCTTAAAGAAAATTTCCATTTAGAGAACATTACATAGAAGATACATTTAAAGTACATGAAAATCATTTCCCAAATTCTAAGCCCAAATCCTAAGTCTACATCTAAGACCATGTTGTAGTCCAACAATTCAGAATAGTCCAAAATTACAGTTGCTGTCTCAAACCTGCAAAAACAGCCCCACAAAACAGCCTTGCTGCTACCCTTTTCAGAAGCCCAATCTGCCCTGCTAGCTACTCCAAAAAACCTGCATCAACCTGCTGCACCATTCCACCAACCTTGCACAAAAATAGAAAACAAACTTGTTACAAGAAAAGAAATAAAATAATGAACTCAAACAGTTCAAAACTCATTTCTTTTCCCCCAAAAAACCCATCTTTTTCATCTATATGAACCATTGGCAGCACTAGAGAAGGAGGAGAAGGCAAGACAGTAAAGAGGAGAAAAATCTGAAACACATAGAAAAATTCAAGGAGAAGAGCAACAAGAAACTCAGTAGAAGGGAAGCAAGAAAGCTCAACAAGAGGAAAAAACAGGAATATTCAAAGAGGAAAACTTAATATTTGGAAGCTCCATCGGAGAGACTCCTATAGTTATTTCTTCTTCCTCTCTATTTACTTCCGCATAGTTTTCATTCACATGTTTTCTCATTGACATGCTATCGATTGATTTATCCGTTTTGGTTCAACATGTTGACATTTGGAAAATGTTAGAATAATAATAATAAACTGCATAAGAAAGGTACATAAAATGACATAAAAATCATAGAGATAAAAAAGAATCACCAACCTAATGCAGAACCTTCATAACCTCAAACCTCTTCACAACTCATTTTCACCCTCACAACCATAAACACCGCACCATAAACTCCCTACTGCAGCCTTTAATATCACACCATCATTAAACTCAGAAACCGACCTCATCATTCAATCCCTCAAAACCTCACAAGCTTTCCTCAATCCGCGATAACACTATGATAACAACACAAAATTCCAGATTCAGAGGAAATGAAAAATAAGAAGAGAATAGAAAAAAATTCCAGACAAAAAAACAAAACAGAAGAAAACTAAAGAAATAACCTATCCATAAACCTTTCTCTGCAATCTCCTGCGTTTCTCTGCACTTTACTTCAGCTTCAACAAACGTCAACAACACCTGTAGACATCAATGTAACAATCCCTCCACTATCAACTTCAACACTCTTGGCTTGAGAATTCATTCTACTCAAAACACATCAACATTTATAATATCAATACAAAGAAATGGCTGCAAATCTAAAATTATAATACACAAATTTACAATTAGGGATCTAAATATTTACAAATTTCAGTAAGATAGTTCAGATAAAAATTCATTAAAAAAAATCCAAAGAAGTTAAATAGTAATCAAAGATCAGAGTAGAGAACGACACAGTGAACAAAAAATACCAGACTTTGTTTCTTCTCTTTGATTCTCCTCGCATCTTCAACTGGAAAAAAAACATAATAGACTTTTTTCTCAAACGAAACCACCATCTCCAACAACTATCACAACTACGCAACCTTCAAAACATCCACTTGCGATTACCTCAGAAACATCGAGCCAATATGTTACATTCTCCCTCTGTTGTACCATTTCTGTAGATCCAACTTGCCCTTACCACACAACGGTACCAATGATGATGCCATGGATTTTCCGGTGACCTCAAAGTGAAACAACGTTGCAGATGGCTTCTCCTTGATGACAGGATGAGTAAGCGGAAATATTTCACCAGATTGGAACAACATCGAGAGCGTTTCGTGATTTCGAGATGGGGGTTTGAAGAATATTTTTTCAAAGATGGGAGAGCATTCTAGATGAGAACTTGAGAGATTTTTCTTTCTTTCTTTTAGAGGGAGAGAGATTTAATTCCTTCTTAATGACAACATAGGGAAGGAGGAAGATGACAGTGCTGTTGAGAGAGAAAAGCATTGCGCTTGTTATTTTTTTATTATTTGTTTTAGCATTTTTTTCTTAACTATTTTGTTATTGGAAACCAGTATAATAATTAATCTTTTCTCTTCCCAATAATTACTCCCATCCGCGCCTCCTTTTGTGTTTTAGGGTTTCAAAAACTTTCCCTATTCTTTCCTAAAACCGAGTCAGCCCATTGGGATGCTGGCCCATTCAACTATCCACTTTATCTTTGGTATTAATAGATGCGTTAGAAATAATGAATGAAACAGGTGGTGCGGCGGTTAAGGTGTGTTGGTTTGGAGGAAAGGTCCCGAGTTCAAGACCCCCTGGGACGTTTTCCTCTTTTCCTCTTTTTGTGATTTTTAGTTTTTTTTCTTTTGGTAATGAAAAAAACTTCTTGGGGTCTAATATCTAAAGCCCATTAAAAATAAACAGCATCACCCGCTAGTTTTCTATTTGTAATTTCTTAACTAGTTTTTTAAGGATAAATTAGATTTTCTTTAATAACTTGATAGATCTTAGTGTAGATTTAAATTTGCGTATTTTTATTATTTATAGATAAATTTAGATTTTATTTAATATCTTAGAATTTTTTTAAGTTAGTTTAGAATTTTTTATATTAGTTTAGATTTAATTTTGTTAATATATAGTTTTAACTTTAAAACTCAATTAAATAAAAAATATATAATCTCAAAATTAGTTAATTTAGGACTTTGTAAATAATTTTGTCAACATTTTTTTATATAGTTTAATAAACTTTCTTTTAAAATATTTAGTTTATACATAATAAAATTCAAATAAGAATAATAGAATAGATTATTTATTTTCTTTCCAAATTCCTCACAAACAAAAATACCAAGAATTTTTATTTCCATACTTTGTTAATTAATTTTTACTTCATAGATTGTTGTAGTTTTAATTAATTGTTTGATTCAATTTGGTTGTATTGATTGCGTATTTGGACTTTTAATCGCATTGATCCATCCCCATTTGTAAATTCGTACTCCCCATTCCCGATATCTCTGTAATAGCGTAGAATTTTAATTTCCGCAATTTACTATTTTTCTTTATACTGTATAGTAATTAGGTGTGTATGGTAAGATATAAAATCAACCGCTAGACCACCCTAATCAAGACAATTAACTTGAAAACAAAACACTTTTCACACGTGCCCCTCTAGGGTAACCTCACTTGGTTCCTCAGAAAAACAGTCATGTCCCCCGAATGTGGGACGCTTTAGCAAAGACCCTTGATAAAAAAAGATCGTAGTCCCTCGATGTCCCTCGATGTTGCCTTCGGTAAATGATCTAGTCCCTTACGAAAATTTCTAAAGTGTCTTACAAGTTTCCTTCTAAGACTGTACGATTGACCCGCACTTGTCCCTTCACATCCAATGATGGGGCTTCTTAACAATCAATGGTAAGATAGCAACATCTAAAGGAGAAGGAAAAGAATAAAAAACCTTTTAAGTAGGTAGGACGCTCGTAGTTGCTTGCTCATAAATGAAAAACCATTTCCACACATACACTTTCAAAACATCTTCAAAAACAAACATCTCTTTGAACTATTTTCAAAACCAACCCTTTATATACATTCTTATAGAGACGAGAATCATTACAAAGTTTTCCGAAACAAAGGCGTTTGTTGTACCCCAAAATTTTCCCTCCCATATTCTTCAAGATTTGCAAAGAGCATGCTTCAAAATCTCCCAAGGGTTGCACAATCCAATGGCCTCCTAACAGTCAAAAAACTAGGGTTTTGGTTCTGGCAAAGAAATTGAAGCTTCCAAGGGTCCAAACAAGCCCCACATGCCCATAAACATTGTCAAACATCCTTATGCCAAGTTTCAAGACTTACAACACAAAATTGCACAGTCAAAAACCCTAATTGCATCACAGTCAACTGTAGGGGCAAAATGGTCATTTGACAGTTAAAAGTCAAGACTTTTGGTCAACATCTTATTTTGAAGCCACAAACATCATTTGATCAATTCTTGATCATGATTCTCAAGGTATGGCTCAAAAAGTCTCAAGATGCAAAAGTTTCTATTTTTGGACAGTTGGAAAAGTCAACTGCAAATTGACCAAGGCATAACTTCCAAATGGTTTATCAGAAAAATTCCATCCAAAGCTCATTTTGAAGAGAATGACATTTCCTACAACTCCTCTTCACACTTCAAGTCCAAGAAATGCTCTCACAAAAAGTTATCAATCTCAACATTATAGGTCATTTTCAAAAGTCAACAAAAAGGCACTTTAAGTCAAAGACCATAACTTGAGATTGATAAATCAAAATGACATGGGACCAAAGGAATTGTTTAGAGGACTTCAAGACCTTTCCAAAATGTCCAAGAACATGATCAAAGCTTAAAAATTGAGCAAGATATGCCTTGTGGAAGTTGGGAAATTTTTGGGAATTTTGAAAAGTCAACTTTGCTTCAAATGCCTCAAAATTGCTAATGGGCCACAATTTCTTCCAAGAATCATCACCCAAAAGCTATGCACGACCCATTGACCCAAAGGGGAGTTATTTTCTTATTTTTAATTAATTAATTGAGTTTATTATCCTATTAATTCATTTAATTAAAAATAAATATAAGAAAAATACTAAAATATGTTTGCCAAATCTTTTTATGCAGCATATGCCCTCTTTATTCACTCAAGATTTCGTGCACATCCAAAAGGGAAAGAATCTCCCATGATTGGCAATGTTTTGATGAAAAAAAGATTGAAAAAAGATGCTTGAAAAATCAAATATGGAAACATTGATTCAAAGGAGTTTTGGGCTTTGTTTTTGACCTAATTCATTCCTCATATATGCATAAACACAACCCTAATCAAAAGAACAAGCAAGCTGCGCCCAAACTCAAAGAACAAAACTTGTATTTTTTCATATAAATCTCAAATCTGTTTTCATAGTTTCAGTGTGTTGCAAGGCCTAAAAACTATTCCATAAGTTTGCCAAGACTACCAAGAAGCTTTCCCAATCAAAATCACATCCCCTAACCTCAAGAACTGGTAGAACACAGTCGCCCTATTCATGAGATTTTTCTTAATCGTATTTTAATTTACATGCCATATCAATGAATTTTCATTATTGTTTTACACTAACATGATCATACTGAAGCTTTTGGTGTCTTTTAATTGAACTAATCTTGCCTGTATAGAAAGTTGCCATGGAAATTTTCTAGGGTTTCAGGAGCTTGAAATTAGGGACTTCTTCATGAGGAAAAATTAGGCCATGAGACCTAGACCAATGCACTCGTGACGTTCCAACGAATCCAAATCACTCATCGCGCCCTTTTTATATTCGTGTATGGCCTAATCGCTATTTTTGTATGTTATGGTTAGTGGGGGTTTAAAACCCCCGCTATTTGATATTAGTTTCAGGCAAAAACGAAGAAGCCAGGGAGAAGAAGATTAGCTGTTGGCTTGTGAGTGGTGCGTTCAAATCATTGGCGCGTTTTTTCGTTGGTTCCAGAATAATTGCATGTTTTACATATATTATTTCTATCTTATTATACTAACAAACACGCGTGCATAGCTCAGTTGGTGGACAGGGATAGTTGCAAGCATTGGGACCTGGGTTCGATTCCCAGGTCCCCAATATTCTTCTTAATTTTGTTTATAATGCTTTCAGGTGTAGCTCCCTTCCAGTGGTCCACCAAACTCCCCAACGCTTGTGCCTGCCAAGTGGCCAGGGGTCCCAATCCAAAGGTCAGAATTTGCAGTCCACCATGGACACCAGTCAACTGCTCCATACACAATCACTGAAAAGTCAAAAAGGCCTCAATCAAATGGGCCAAACTGCTTTCTACAAACCTCCACAATTGGGTCAACAACCCCTCTTGTTTGTATTTCTTTCCCTTATTCTTTTTCTATTTTTTTTATTTGTTTTAATTATTTTCTTTTAATTCCTTAAATTAATTTTAATAATACAAAAATACAAAAAAAATCAGAAAATCATAAAAATAAAAATATGCCTCATTTAATATTTAATTCACTAACTATTTTGTAAATAATTTTAATGATCATTTTAGTTTTAATTTAGGGTTTTAATTTTTATTTACTTCTTAATAACTAAAAAATATAAAAATAGGTTTTTAGTATATTTTGATCCTCTTTTTTTTAATAAATATTCTTTTCTTATTATAATTATTATTAACCATTAATTATTTTTGTAAATACTTGTAATTAATTAATTAGGGTTAAATTAGGTTAAACTTAAACAATTTTCTTTAATAAATTAAAAACAATTTAGAACTAGGGTTTTATTTAACTTTTAATTCCAATTAATTCTCTTTAATTTCATAAATCCAAAAACATAAAAAATAAGTTCTTTTTCTCATTTAATAATTAAATTAATTTTCAATTCCAATTTAATTTCTTTAAAGGGTCCAACGCCCTCGCACTCGATTCTTAATTCTTTTCGCGCATTTATTTTTTTATTTTTTATTTCTTTTATGAATGTAATGTATTTGCCCCAAAGCCTTGTAATGGATAATTAGGACATTTACTTTCCGCGCTTTTCTTTTCAAAATCGGGTCTTTGTTAATTTGGCGATGTAGACCCGCGCCTTGATATAGCGTAGGACCTTTATTTTTCCGCATTTTAATTTCCGCCCCCTTTAAACTGTTAAAGCACATGAAAGAATGTATGCCCAAATAAAAACAATGCGTAGCTCACCAAATGCATGACAAGACAAGTAATAACTGAAAATGACACACAATTCACACACCACTCTTAGGGTACGCCTCACTGTTGCCTTGCCCCTCGAAACGTGGTCGTCGAGTAGAGGACATTTTAGTAAGTCCTCATGTCCATGAACATGGCATGGGGGTAGCTTCTAAGGTATCCTACTATTTCTCTGGTGACCACACTGTCCCTACAAACGAATTGACCCGAACACCTCCAACGGTGGTGCTACCTACCTCTCAATGGTGGGATGGCACTACCTTAAGGACATTTACACAGCTTAATTCCTTAGGGTAGGTGGATGACTCATAGATACTTGCTCTATTCAAAAACAAATCAAAAAAACTCTTTTCACACCGACACTTTTCAAAAAGCTTTCAAAACAATTTTTCAAACACTCTTGAGGACTGATACAAGAGTCGATCTGAAATCTTTAAACGAAACTTTTTTCAAACCCACTCACAATTGAAAAACAAACAAACACTTTTGAAAACACAAATGAGCAAGTATCTAAGAGCCCATGGATAACCATGGATAGAAAGGGTGCTAACACCTTCCCTTTCTATAAATCTACCTCCCGAACCGAGAACTAATCTCAATAAGGAATTTTTCTGTGCTTTTGTCCTTTCCATGTTGGAGAAAATAAAAGACGGTGGCGACTCTTGCTTACCGCGACATTTCGCGAACCAGCGTTAAACAGTCAGTTCCAGATCCACCGATAACAGAACTGGCGACTCTGCTGGGGACATTTAAAGTGAGGTGTACCTTAGGATAGTTCATAACTGTGTTTTCAATTGCTTTGACATGTTTTCTTTAAATTGTGGGTTGCATCGGAGTTACATAGATCCTAACCCGGATCTGGGGATACCCTGTTTATGTAGCATAAGCTGTGAGGGACCTGTCCGGCGTAGACCGACATGGGTGAAGCAGTGGCTACGTTGGTGTGGCGCCTTGGTCTGTACCGATATCCCTTGTGTTGCAACGAGGATAATATGGGTATTCTGAGGAGTCATTAAGCACCAATAGACCTTAGAACCTTAAATGACACAACTTGGCCAATAGAACAGTAGCAGTATGCTACGCCCATTGAGGCTAAACTCTCGTGATGGTTCTGGCCGCAAGAAAAGATTGCGATGCTGGAGTTATGACCGATTGAGGGTAGTCAGTGCTATTGGGATCCTCTAAGAACCCGGTTACTTTTGATAGGACAGGTATGAACCAACAAACTGAAAGAGGGTAATACCTAGACCTCATGCTGGCCTAATCTTTAAGGGTTTGTCTTGTGTGACTTGTGTGCCTTATCATGTTTGCCTTTGTAAATATTTGTGGTGTGCTTTATCATAACTGTTGTACCCCAAAATTTGCCCTCCCATATTTCTCAAAATATTCCAAGAAAAATTCACAAGTCCAACCCGGCGCGTCATATTCAGGTATTCTTTCGCCAAGATATCTCTGATAACATATTCTCAAATTCAGGTTCGGCTCAAGAGATAATTCTTTAAAGAAGGTATCCGAATGTGTGAGTTTTCTTGAAGAAATATAGTGAAAAAGTGTGCTGAAAGTGCAGTTTTTACGCGCTAAAAAATTCATAACTTGAAGATCGTGACTCGTTTTGAACCCGTTCCGGTGGCCAAAATTCCGTCTCGACATTATCTACGTTTGCATCTCTCACGGCTGGAAGCCAATTTCGATCAGAAGGTCTTCAAAAATGTGGATTTATCAAGTATTTTCGTGCAGAAATTTGTGACAGAAGTTTATTTGCGTCATGTTCAGAAAATCATAACTTGGTCGATTTTCATCATATCGAGCTGGTTCCGGTGCCAAAATTTCACAAATTGAGTTGGCTACATTTTCACAGATGGTATTGAGTTCAAACGGTATTCAAAAGGCCTTCGTTTTTTGCTCAGAGTGCATGACACGCTGAAAATCCTGAATGCTGAATATTATTTCATCTGAGCCGAAACTTCGAAAATTCATAACTCGGTCAATTTTTATCGGATTGGACTCATATTTTTACACAAGGTCCCTGACTCGTAGATCTACAACTTTGCTTCAAAAGTCGAGACCAAATTATGCACCGATAAATACCAGTTTTTTATTGAAGAACGTGTCAGAGCCGACACTAGAGCCCAAAATAAGTTTGTCTGAGATGAAACTTCAAAAATTCATAACTAATTCACCGTTTATCCGATTGAGTCGATTTTCATACTGCAGTTAGTTCTCGATGTCGGCTACATTTTGTTTTCACATTTCAACTTCAAAAAATGCACTTAAGTCCCTGCGATTTAGCCTGGAAAGTGACGAATTCAAGTGAATATTGGAGGCCCAATTGCACATTCAAAGCCCATTTTCTTTACCCTAATTTCCACTATATAATCACCTTCTTGTCACACAAAAAAGGGGAGAAGGGAAAAAGAGAAAAAAAAAGAGGAGAAAAAGAGGGGAAAAAGAAGAGAAAAAGAGAGAAAAAACCTTGCCACAACACTGCTAGAATATCAAATTCTTTGAAGAACCCTAAAACCTTGAAATCCTTATTACAAATCCCTCTCTCACTACAAACAAAGTCATCTCAGTTACAAACCAACACCTCACTACTTCTCCAGTAAGGATAAGGCTGGCTTGATCTCCATGATCCTAATTTTCCAGTAAGGCATAAAAGCATTCAGGTCACTAATCTTCCAGTAAGGGATCCCATGCAGGTTCATTAAGGAACGTTGAGGCCAAAAGCCAAATGGCCAAAAGGCCAAAAGCCAAATGGCCAAAGTAGAACATTTTATGCATGACACCAATACATGGCGAGGCAGACATTAAGCCAGACATTAAGGGAACGTTGAAGCCAGAACACAAATGGCCAAAAGTCAAAAGCCAAATGGCCAAAGAATGCAGACCACGGTACTCAGGAGTCAATACTTCAAAAAACCTCCCCTTGGGCCAGACACCCCCTATGGTTTGCTCAATTTTTAATTTTTATTTGTTTTTCCTTTTTATTCTTTTAATTGTTTTTTTAATTGTTTTCTTTTAATTCCATAAAATAATTTTCATAATAAATATAAAATACAGAAAAAATCAAAAAAATGTTTATTTTATTAATATTAATTTTACTATTATTATTTTTGTAAATAAACTTTAAACAATTAATTAGATTAATTTAGGTTTCAAAACTTTAATATTTTTATTAATAAATTAAATATGTAGAAATTAGGTTTTTTAAACTTTTTCATCATTTTTTTTAATAAATAATTTTCTCATCATTATTATTATTATTAATTACTAATTTATTTTGTAAATAAACATGTACATAAATTCTTTAGTAAATTAAGTTAAACTTTAACATTTTTCTCAAATAATTAAAAATAACTTAGAATTAGGGTTTCTTTTAATTTTAATTTTAATTTTCTTATTTCATAAATGCAAAAAAACCTAAAAAACACTTCTTTTATTTCAATAAATAATTAATTAATTTTTAATTTCAATTTAACTTCAAAAGGGTCCAACGCCCTCGTTTCCAATCTTATTTCAATTCGCGCGTTTTATTTCGTTTCTTTTAAATATTTATGTAATTCTCCCAAAGCCATGTAACTCGGACATTTTATATTTCTCGCACTTTAGTTCTTTACTTTCTGTCAAATCGGGTCCTGGACTTTTAATTTGGCGATGTGGACCCGCGCCTTTGTAATAGTTTAGAACTTTTAATTTCCGCAACTTTTTAACTGTTAACAAATGCATGCAAGAATGAATGACAAAAATAAAAACAAACGCTTAGATCACCAATAACATGAACAAGACAAAATATCTGAAAACGACACACAAATCACACACCACCCCTAGGGTACGCCTCACTGTTGCCTTGCCTCGAAAGGTGATCGTCGAGTAGAGGATGTCTTAGTAAGTCCTCATGATCCGGGAACCTGGCATGAGGGTAGCTTCTAAGGTGTGTTCCTATTACTCCGGTGATCACACTGTTGCCTTGTCCCTCGAAACGTGGTCGCCGAATATAGGACGTCTTAGTGAGTCCTTATGTTCCATTGATCTAGTTGCCTCAAAACAGTTGCCTCAGAATAGTTGCCTCGGAATAGTTGCCTCAGAATAAAAGATCAATGGCATAAGGGTAGCTCCTAAGGTATCTTACCTTTGCTTGGTGGCCACACTGTCCCTTAATCGAATTGACCCGAACACCTCCAACGGTGGTGCTACCTACCTCTCAATGGTGGGATGGCACTACTTTAAAGGACATTTACACAGACGAATTCCTTAGGGTAGGTAGACAACTCTAAGATACTTGCTCTAAATTTCAAAACAAATCAAAAATACTTTTCACACCGACACCTTTTCAAAAAGCTTTCGAAAGCAACTTTTCAAACACTCTTGAGGACCGATACAAGAGTCGAACTGGAATTTTCAAAGAAACTTTTTAAAACCCACAGTTGAAAAGCAAACAAACCATTTTTGAAAACACAAATGAGCAAGTATCTAAGAGCCCATGGATAACCATGGATAGAAAGGGTGCTAACACCTTCCCTTTCTATAATCTACCTCCCGAACCGAGAGCAATCTCTTTAAGGAATTTTTATGTGCTTTTGTCCTTTCCATTTGGAGAAAATAAAAGACGGTGGCGACTCTTGCTTCCGCGACATTTCGCGAACCAGCGTTAAACAGTCAGTTCCAGATCCACCGATCACAGAACTGGAGACTCTGCTGGGGAACCTTTATAAAGTGAGGTGTACCTTAGGATTAAGATCACTGTGTTTTCAATTGTTTTCTTTGCTTGCTTTAAATTGTGGGTTGCTTGGGAGTTCTATAGATCCTAACCCGGATCTGGGGATACCTTTCTTAGAAAGTAGCAACAAGGCTGTGAGGGAACTGTGCGGGGTATACCGACATGGTTGAAACAGTCTGCTACGTTGATGTGGCACTTTGGTGTGTACCGGTAACCCTTGAGTTCAGTCAAGGAGAGTACGGGGCCTCCGCGTGGTGTCGTGAAGCATCAACAGACCTTAGGAACCTTAATTGAACTATCTTGGCCTCTTTAGGGTAGTGAGATAACTGACTTTGGTGCAGTCCGAGGTTGGTTGATACTCGATACTACACTCAATTGAGGGTTGCTTTCCTGGAATATTTCGGTCGCCAGTTCAGTGGCTAAATCGAAACGATGAACAATGAAAGCAATCCAGTGATATTGGGACCCTTAGAACCCGGTTACTTCTAATAGGACAGGTTGAGCCCACCAACTTCAAGAGGGTAATACCCAGACCCCATGCTGGCCTAAACTCTAAGGGTTTCTCTTGTGTGACTTGTGTGCCTTCGTACTTGACTATTTGCATGCTTGTTATCTGACATCCGAACTTCTTGCAGGTTTTTTTTTATAGTCCTTATCTAGGACTCATAACTGAATTTCTTACAAGTTTTTGTTTTAGTCCTTAACTAGGACTCATAACAGGCTTACTAAGTTTCTTGCAGGTTTCTGTTTTAGTCCTTAACTAGGACTCATAACCAGGTTTACCGAGTTTCTTGCAGGGTTTGTTTAGTCCTTAATTGAGACTCATGACAAGTATACTGAATCTCTTGCAGGGTTTGTTTATAGTCCTTAATTAGGACTCATAACAGGGTTTACTGAGTTTGCTTGCAGGTTTTGTTTATAGTCCTTAATAAGGGCTCATAACAAGGTTACTTACATTACCCCATGCATAGCATAGCATCATACTATTGCATACATCCTAACCCATTTCAAGGATCTCAAGGGCTTATGATGCAGGTCATGGTGAATCAACTATCCCAGCAAGGGGCAAAGAGGATTTATTTTCCTCTAGACAAAGTTGTCAGGGGCTATGACCCACTTGATATGGTGAGCTCTGACTCTTAAAGAAGGTTCCCCTAGCCAAGGTTGTTTGGAAAGCAAAATCAGGTTGATGACTTGAGTCAGGGGCTATGACCCACTGGATATGGTGAGCCTTTGACCCTTGGAAGAAAGACTCTCAACAAATATGAAGTTTCTTCCAATCAAGTTACCGGAACCAAATGCTAACAAATTTCCTTGTTTACCCCGCGAGGTCCTTGAAAACATTACATGCATGACATACTCATCATTGCATAACAGGTATCCTTGTTGCAGGTCACTTACCTTTCCCGCTGTTTATTTCAGCAATGGCTCAACAAGACAACCAGGACCTTCTTTCTCAAGAGACTCGGTTCGGGAAAATCCTCCTGAATCTATCCAAGGGGCAGGAGGAGTTAAGGACACTTCTCAGGGAGACTTTGGCCAGGAACAGTGCTGAGGATGAACGAATGAGATATCGGCAAGCTGAAATGGATGCCTTGAAAGTCCAGATGTTGGGGCAGGCGACTGCCATTCAAAGTTTAGTTCAAAAACAAGACGAGCTCAGGGTCCTCGTCAACCAACTGCTTCGGGGTAACCAGCTGGGGCAAACATCTAAGGGTAAAAAGCCAGTCATCATTCAACCACCCTTGAGACAAGCAGACAAGGGAAAAGCTCCTCAGATGGCTTCAGTATCATCAATTCAGTATCAACCTCACCAGCTTCAGTCAGGCAAGCCCAAAAGGCAATTCACTAAGCTCAACGTGTCGCTGCCTCAAGCCTTACAACAACTGCTGAGTTTGAATTTGGTAACTCTAAAGGATCCTCCTAAGAATCCCAACAGGACACCTTCAAGGTATAACCCCAACGCTCACTGCGCTTATCATTCTGACAGCCCGGGGCATGCTACAGAGGATTGTTGGACTCTGAAAAATAAGATCCAGGACCTGATTGAGGAAGGAGCTGTGGAATTCACCCAAGGGGGCCAGGCTGAGTACTTCTACCATCCCCACAGGATCCACCATGTGGAGTGACAAATCCTGAGACTGGAAAACCTTTGTTCATTCGAATGTTCAAGTTGCAATTTCCTTTTGTTCAAACATTTATTCATGTTAAACATTGTTACCACATTAATGCATTGCTTATGTCTATTTTGAAACAATATATTCGTATTCACTATATGCAAATTATTTTCATATTTTTTCTGATGTTAACTCTCGATTAATAATTCTAAGCCTCTTGAGGGAGGATGACGAAAACGATACCATAACTTACAGTATGCTTTTGAACAGACCTCGCTGATGAGGTACAGGCATTGTTTCAATCCCTAAACACTGGAGTTATAAGGATGATAATCCCTCGTCAACCCCTTTGAGCCAAAGAAGTAGGAGTTTTTCTTTTCAAAAATTAAAACCCTTTATCATAACCTGGGGCAGGGTAGTCTCTCAGTTGATCCAAGTGCATAACGAATGGCACCAAAGAGGTCCTTACAAAATAAAGAAAGACAGTGATGGTCCTAAATAATCAATAAAGAAAGGCAGTCATTACTTCTCAAAATAAAAACCCATTAAGTCAAAACCTATGAAGGAGACTTACAAAACTGGGACATCCCGCTGACTGTAATCACAAAAAGAAACAGTTCAGGAAAAAAAATAGGGATAATAATAAAAGAAAGAAGAAAGAGGTCCTACAAACCCTCAACAAAAAATGACTGCCTATTCAAAATAAGTTATCAACATCCGAATCATCACCGGAAAATCAGAGCAAAGACTCAAACAAGGTCTAACGTATGATCAACTGAGTTTAGGTTTGGAGAACATCACGAAGAGCGGGTGGGTACAAATAAAATTTGAGCCTTTATCCTTTGTTTCTTAAACTGTGAACCAGGCCACGTTACAACCCTTAAAAGTCCTAGCTGAAGCATGGGTTAGTTCGAAAGCATACTGTACGAAAGGTATCCTGACTCCTTAAGGCTGACGATAAATACGGAGTTGACATCACGTTTACAAACAATCACTTGTTTTATGAAAAAGAATGCATTTTCAAAATCTTCAAGACAGACATAAGCTTTGCATTTTTAACATAACTTTGTTTGCATATGACTTTTTGTTTGAACAGCATAGAAATTCGCACGACGAATGACTAATGAACAGGAGCACTTCCAATCAAGGGGCATGACCTGATCATGGTCTATCATCTGGGGCAGTTAGGTCAAGATTCGGAGAATCTCTCAAAAGGCCAACCAGCCTGGGGCAAATCTCCATCTGGATCACCTGAAGCGTTGGACGATCAAACCAAGATCTTCTGGTAGCATGGCAACACAACAACAGGGGCACCTCCCTACATCCTGAGCACGAACATAGTCGGAAAAATACTACGCAAAATCAAAGACCCGCTAGGTTGACATACCTAGGCAAAAATTAGGGCTTCCCGGCGAACCAAAAGGGTTCGGGCAAAAATAAGGGATGAAATGAAAAAAACTGTACACCCGGCAAGTCGAAAACCTGAAAAGGCGGCTTGGGCAAAAATGGGTATCCCGGTGGACTGAAAACCCGAAAGGGCGGTCCAGGCAAAAGTTAGGGATTAAAGCGTACGATTATGTCCTGTCATCTCGTCACTTGCCTACCAGAAGGAGGTTTGTCCATCAACAATCATCAAGCACCTCTACAGGTATCGTCCTCTCCCGCATCAGAAACATGGGCAATAAAGAGTGGTCTAAACAATCTGATTGTTCTATCCTCCAAGGTATCAGGGTAAGTTCCGTGAAGAACATAACCAATACAGTTCAATAATTCCCCAGGAGAGTCCAATCCAGCTTCCCCAGAAAAGTTGGAATCCATCTCCCCAAGCAGTAAGCTTATCCCCTAGCAAAGTACGAACGCGTCGTCCGGCTTGATTTAAAGAGTTATTTCCTTAACAGGATATAACTGGGTTATCCTCAGCCAAAAGCCACGGAAAGAGCGTCGTCGACAAAGTCTTCCTATCCCCAGCAAACTATTATCAACATTCAGCAAAGCATCTCTATCCCCACAGAGTATGGCTTCCCAGCATGGTCGCTAGAGCACCTTTTCTCCCCACAGAATCTTCCATTTGCCAAGTTTGTTCCGCAACGGAGTCATCTTCTCCCACCGGTATTCTTGCAGTTATCATCCCCAGCGGAGGCAAAAGCTATTCCTCAACATCAGCCCAGGATACGACTTCCCGGTACTCGTCAAAGATTTACTTCTCTAGACAAAAGCATACATAAGACATCACGTACATCATTATAGCATGCATAGACGCATCATATCATACGAATCGCATTTATATCGAGAACATCATTGCTTGATCCATATCATGCATATGACCGACCTTTACCTTTCAGGAAAAATGCAGTTGAAATTCTCAACCATATTTCAAGACCTTGTCCGGTTCAGTTAAATCGACCCTAAGATTTTCCTGATGCTTATCCAGTCAAAGGCTTTCTCTGGTTCAGTCAGATCGACCCTAAGATCTCCCTGATGCTTATCCAGTTGAAGATATTCCAAGACCTTGTCCGGTTCAGTTAAATCGACCCTAAGATTTTCCTGATGCTTATCCAGTCAAAGGCCTTCTCTGGTTCAGTCAGATCGACCCTAAGATCTCCCTGATGCTTATCCAGTTGAAGATATTCCAAGACCTTGTCCGGTTCAGTTAAATCGACCCTAAGATTTTCCTGATGCTTATCCAGTCAAAGGCCTTCTCTGGTTCAGTTAGATCGACCCTAAGATCTCCCTGATGCTTATCCAGTTGAAGATATTCCAAGACCTTGTCCGGTTCAGTTAAATCGACCCTAAGATTTTCCTGATGCTTATCCAGTCAAAGGCCTTCTCTGGTTCAGTCAGATCGACCCTAAGATCTCCCTGATGCTTATCCAGTTGAAGATATTCCAAGACCTTGTCCGGTTCAGTTAAATCGACCCTAAGATTTTCCTGATGCTTATCCAGTCAAAGGCCTTCTCTGGTTCAGTCAGATCGACCCTAAGATCTCCCTGATGCTTATCCAGTTGAAGATATTCCAAGACCTTGTCCGGTTCAGTTAAATCGACCCTAAGATTTTCCTGATGCTTATCCAGTCAAAGGCCTTCTCTGGTTCAGTCAGATCGACCCTAAGATCTCCCTGATGCTTATCCAGTTGAAGATATTCCAAGACCTTGTCCGGTTCAGTTAAATCGACCCTAAGATTTTCCTGATTCTTATCCAGTCAAAGGCCTCCTCTGGTTCAGTCAGATCGACCCTAAGATCTCCCTGATTCTTATCCCAGTAGAAGACACCCAAGATTTTTCTCAACGAGCATTGTTGAAGTTAAAGTCACCCAAGGTTCTCTTACCGTTCATGCTAAGGTAGTAACCATCCCTGGTTCATTCATCGCCATTTGAAGCTCCAGATCCAGCTCCTGTAACCAGTCAGGACACATCTATACAAAGCATCTGAAAACCAGCTCCTGCAACATGTCAGGTACTCATTTTTCTTTTGCAGGTACGCAAGTTCTCGCTAAGGAATCTCTTACGCGATCAACCTCCATATGGCATCTATAAGCCCATCATCCTATCCATCAATCTCCAAATGGCATCTATAAGCCCATTCCCATCATCACACTGCTACTATGTGAGCGCAAATTTCTGGGCACTTTAGTGTTCAATCATCTTCCACCTTCGGATTACGAAAGGCACGTCAGCCAATCTGCATCCTCAGGTCTAAGAAGATTGAACAGGGGCAACTGTTGTACCCCAAAATTTGCCCTCCCATATTTCTCAAAATATTCCAAGAAAAATTCACAAGTCCAACCCGGCGCGTCATATTCAGGTATTCTTTCGCCAAGATATCTCTGATAACATATTCTCAAATTCAGGTTCGGCTCAAGAGATAATTCTTTAAAGAAGGTATCCGAATGTGTGAGTTTTCTTGAAGAAATATAGTGAAAAAGTGTGCTGAAAGTGCAGTTTTTACGCGCTAAAAAATTCATAACTTGAAGATCGTGACTCGTTTTGAACCCGTTCCGGTGGCCAAAATTCCGTCTCGACATTATCTACGTTTGCATCTCTCACGGCTGGAAGCCAATTTCGATCAGAAGGTCTTCAAAAATGTGGATTTATCAAGTATTTTCGTGCAGAAATTTGTGACAGAAGTTTATTTGCGTCATGTTCAGAAAATCATAACTTGGTCGATTTTCATCATATCGAGCTGGTTCCGGTGCCAAAATTTCACAAATTGAGTTGGCTACATTTTCACAGAAGGTATTGAGTTCAAACGGTATTCAAAAGGCCTTCGTTTTTTGCTCAGAGTGCATGACACGCTGAAAATCCTGAATGCTGAATATTATTTCATCTGAGCCGAAACTTCGAAAATTCATAACTCGGTCAATTTTTATCGGATTGGACTCATATTTTTACACAAGGTCCCTGACTCGTAGATCTACAACTTTGCTTCAAAAGTCGAGACCAAATTATGCACCGATAAATACCAGTTTTTTATTGAAGAACGTGTCAGAGCCGACACTGGAGCCCAAAATAAGTTTGTCTGAGCTGAAACTTCAAAAATTCATAACTAATTCACCGTTTATCCGATTGAGTCGATTTTCAGACAGCAGTTAGTTCTCGATGTCGGCTACATTTTGTTTTCACATTTCAACTTCAAAAAATGCACTTAAGTCCCTGCGATTTAGCCTGGAAAGTGACGAATTCAAGTGAATATTGGAGGCCCAATTGCACATTCAAAGCCCATTTTCTTTACCCTAATTTCCACTATATAATCACCTTCTTGTCAGACAAAAAAGGGGAGAAGGGAAAAAGAGAAAAAAAAAGAGGAGAAAAAGAGGGGAAAAAGAAGAGAAAAAGAGAGAAAAAACCTTGCCACAACACTGCTAGAATATCAAATTCTTTCAAGAACCCTAAAACCTTGAAATCCTTATTACAAATCCCTCTCTCACTACAAACAAAGCCATCTCAGTTACAAACCAACACCTCACTACTTCTCCAGTAAGGATAAGGCTGGCTTGATCTCCATGATCCTAATTTTCCAGTAAGGCATAAAAGCATTCAGGTCACTAATCTTCCAGTAAGGGATCCCATGCAGGTTCATTAAGGAACGTTGAGGCCAAAAGCCAAATGGCCAAAAGGCCAAAAGCCAAATGGCCAAAGTAGAACATTTTATGCATGACACCAATACATGGCGAGGCAGACATTAAGCCAGACATTAAGGGAACGTTGAAGCCAGAACACAAATGGCCAAAAGTCAAAAGCCAAATGGCCAAAGAATGCAGATCACGGTACTCAGGAGTCAATACTTCAAAAAACCTCCCCTTGGGCCAGACACCCCCTATGGTTTGCTCAATTTTTAATTTTTATTTGTTTTTCCTTTTTATTCTTTTAATTGTTTTTTTAATTGTTTTCTTTTAATTCCATAAAATAATTTTCATAATAAATATAAAATACAGAAAAAATCAAAAAAATGTTTATTTTATTAATATTAATTTTACTATTATTATTTTTGTAAATAAACTTTAAACAATTAATTAGATTAATTTAGGTTTCAAAACTTTAATATTTTTATTAATAAATTAAATATGTAGAAATTAGGTTTTTTAAACTTTTTCATCATTTTTTTTAATAAATAATTTTCTCATCATTATTATTATTATTAATTACTAATTTATTTTGTAAATAAACATGTACATAAATTCTTTAGTAAATTAAGTTAAACTTTAACATTTTTCTCAAATAATTAAAAATAACTTAGAATTAGGGTTTCTTTTAATTTTAATTTTAATTTTCTTATTTCATAAATGCAAAAAAACCTAAAAAACACTTCTTTTATTTCAATAAATAATTAATTAATTTTTAATTTCAATTTAACTTCAAAAGGGTCCAACGCCCTCGTTTCCAATCTTATTTCAATTCGCGCGTTTTATTTCGTTTCTTTTAAATATTTATGTAATTCTCCCAAAGCCATGTAACTCGGACATTTTATATTTCTCGCACTTTAGTTCTTTACTTTCTGTCAAATCGGGTCCTGGACTTTTAATTTGGCGATGTGGACCCGCGCCTTTGTAATAGTTTAGAACTTTTAATTTCCGCAACTTTTTAACTGTTAACAAATGCATGCAAGAATGAATGACAAAAATAAAAACAAACGCTTAGATCACCAATAACATGAACAAGACAAAATATCTGAAAACGACACACAAATCACACACCACCCCTAGGGTACGCCTCACTGTTGCCTTGCCTCGAAAGGTGATCGTCGAGTAGAGGATGTCTTAGTAAGTCCTCATGATCCGGGAACCTGGCATGAGGGTAGCTTCTAAGGTGTCTTCCTATTACTCCGGTGATCACACTGTTGCCTTGTCCCTCGAAACGTGGTCGCCGACTATAGGACGTCTTAGTGAGTCCTTATGTTCCATTGATCTAGTTGCCTCAAAACAGTTGCCTCAGAATAGTTGCCTCGGAATAGTTGCCTCAGAATAAAAGATCAATGGCATAAGGGTAGCTCCTAAGGTATCTTACCTTTGCTTGGTGGCCACACTGTCCCTTAATCGAATTGACCGGAACACCTCCAACGGTGGTGCTACCTACCTCTCAATGGTGGGATGGCACTACTTTAAAGGACATTTACACAGACGAATTCCTTAGGGTAGGTAGACAACTCTAAGATACTTGCTCTAAATTTCAAAACAAATCAAAAATACTTTTCACACCGACACCTTTTCAAAAAGCTTTCGAAAGCAACTTTTCAAACACTCTTGAGGACCGATACAAGAGTCGAACTGGAATTTTCAAAGAAACTTTTTAAAACCCACAGTTGAAAAGCAAACAAACCATTTTTGAAAACACAAATGAGCAAGTATCTAAGAGCCCATGGATAACCATGGATAGAAAGGGTGCTAACACCTTCCCTTTCTATAATCTACCTCCCGAACCGAGAGCAATCTCTTTAAGGAATTTTTATGTGCTTTTGTCCTTTCCATTTGGAGAAAATAAAAGACGGTGGCGACTCTTGCTTCCGCGACATTTCGCGAACCAGCGTTAAACAGTCAGTTCCAGATCCACCGATCACAATAACATCATAACATCATGAGCATTGCATGCATCCTGCATAAGGACTGACCATTTCAAAGACAAGAGGGTTTCACCTTTGCTCTGTTTTGTAGGACATTATGATGCCTATGCGAAGGAACACTATCCGGTTCAACTTTGTTCACCCACCTGAGTTACTTGAAGAATTGGTTAGCAGAATTCCAAACACCACTTCCTTCATCCAGAGGCATGGTTCTCTTCTCAGTTTAGTCACTGCAAAGTGGGATCAACAGTTGATGAGTGTCCTGACCCAGTTCTATGACCCTCTGTACCAGTGTTTCACCATTCAAGACTTCTAGCTGGTCCCTACCCTGGAAGAGTTCTCTGATTTGCTTGGTATCCCTATCTTGGATCAGACTCCCTTCACTGGTTGGGAAAAGACTCTTAGGCTTGAGGGGGTTGCTGCAGCTCTTCCCTTGACCCATCAAGAAGTAATGGACAACTGGGTGACTAGAAGCGGAGTTAAGGGTTTCTTGGCCAAGTTTCTGATTGGTAAAGCTAACAGTTTCTGGAATGACTTGGACTTTAGGGCATATGAAGACATCTTGGCTCTCTTAATCTATGGTCTAGTCTTGTTTCCTAATCCTGACAACTTCATCAATGTCACTTCCATAAGGATCTTCATGTCTCAGAATCCTGCGCCCACTCTCTTGGGTGACGTCCTGCAATAACTTTATGCTCGTACTGCCCGAAGACGAGGAACTCTGTGGTGTTGTATCCCTTTGTTGGTGAGGTGGTTTATTTCGCACCTCCCTAAGTTCGTACTGAAGAACCAAGAAGGAAGAGGTTGGGCTCATAGGTTAATGTCTCTCACTGATAAAGACATCATTTGGACTTTTAGAGGTTTGGATGAGATAGCTGTTATTGATCGTTGCGAAGAATACCCTAATGTTCCTTTGATTGGTACTCAAGGAGGAATCTCTTACAATCCATGTCTAGCGCTCCGTCAGTTTGGAAGGGCCAGAAGAGCAGGGCCTCATGAGATGTTGGTGCCTCACATCAGTTTTGAGTTTCAGGTGGATAGTGACGAGCTGCGTCGTAGGTTCATCAAGGCTTGGGACAGAGTTCACAAAGCTGACCCACAAGAGTTGGGGCCAAAGACTTCTCTACCTATGGAAGCCTACTACAAATGGGTTCGCATCCGTGCTCAGAAGTTAGGTATGCCATACGAGGCTGTCAGACCCGTCATTCTTGAGTATCCTGACAAAGATGGGGCTCCTCCAACTGTCCTCCCTCCTCAGGTACCTACTGATTATGAGACATTAAAGAGGTCTTGGTCGCAACTGCGAGAAGAACGGGATTCGTATCGGGAAAAGTTCAACGAGCAGGAATTGAAGATCCAGAAGCTGACAAAGCAGTTGGAGAATGAGCGAGCTCTGAATGACTACATCCGTACTGAGAAGAGGAGACCCTGGGATCAATGATGAGCTTTGGATGTCCTTTTACAGTTTTATTTCCCTTTTCAGTATTTCCATTTTTATGTAACGCCTAAGGGCAACCTGTTGAACAATTTAAATTTCAAAGTTGAATCTAATGAAGTGTGTTCCTTTTTGTTTACAAAGTTGATTCCCGATTGTCTTTGAAAACATAAATCATACGCATTCCATTCATCATGTGCATAGCAGGTATTCTTCCTTTCAGGTTGCTTACTGTTCTTCGTTGTTTATTTCAGCACCATGAACCCTGAATCATCAACCGAGATGTCTATCAAGGCCCTTCAGGTGCAGAATGCACAATTTCAAGAGTTGATCATGGGTTTGGCACAAGGACAAGAAGAGCTGAAGGCTCTGCTCCTGAAGAAGGAGAAGAAGAAGAGAACTGTTCTTTTCAACTCGGGCCGGAGGTTTGGTAACACTCTGCAGAATGAGGAAGCTGGTTCTTCTGTAGGCAAAGACAGTCCCCAGGGGGGAAAGGCTCCAAGTCCAGTAGTCTCTGACAACGAGACTGATTTTAATGAGGAATAGTATCCTCCTGTTGAAGACCGGTACAAGCAGTTGGAAGACAGACTGAACGCCATGGAGATCCAACAAGTGCCTGGTTTGGATTTCGGAGACTTGGGCTTATCTACTGGTGTGATCATTCCTCACAAGTTTAAAGCACCATCTTTCACCAAGTATGACGGGGCGTCTTGCCCTAAGCTACACCTCAGATCTTATGTGCGGAAGATTCAGCCGTACACAGTGGACAAGAACATGTGGATCAACTTCTTCCAGGAGAGTCTTTCAGGGACTCATCTCGAATGGTTCTATCAGCTGGATGGAACCAAAGTTCGTAACTGGGAGGAGTTGGCTACTGCTTTTTATAAGCAGTATCAATATAATACCGACCTTGCTCCTACACGTACCCAACTCCAGGGTATGTCGCTAGGATCAGGCGAAGGTTTTAAAGAGTATGCACAGAAGTGGAGGGACCTGGCTGGCAGGGTGCAGCCTCCGTTAACAGACCGTGAGTTGGTAGATATGTTCTTGGGGACCCTATCCGGGCCGTTTTTCAATCATCTTATCGGTAATTCATCTGCAGGGTTCACTGACCTTATTCTGACTGGGGAGAGGATAGAGGCTGGAATGAAATCCGGTAAAATTCAGAAAGGTGCGTCTTCAAGTGCTGAGAAGAAACCTTTTAAGAAGGAGGCCAGTGCTGTGTATGGGCCTAGAAGACATGATAAACCAGAGCGCCGCCAGTCTGTCAACGCGTTGGTGATTGCTAAACCTGCTGCCACTCCTCGGCAAACCAATCAACAAAGGGCTGAAAGACCCAGAAGAGAGTTTACCCGGCTGAGTATGACCTTGTCACAAATCTTGCCACAGTTGCTATCCACCAACTTGGTGACTGTCAGGGAGGCCCCAAAAGTTGTGAATACTGCCTCTCCCAAGTATAATCCAAATGCCCGTTGTGCTTATCACTCTGATAGCCCGGGGCATTCTACTGATGACTGCTGGGCCTTAAGGAATAAGGTGCAACACCTTATTGATGCAAAGGAGGTACAGTTTGAGGCACCCGAGAAGCCCAATGTAGTGACAGCTCCCCTGCCTGTTCATGGAGTGAATGCTATCAGGGATGATGACGAGGTGGAAGAATCGGAGTTCGACAGCTGGATTTATCCGACGGCCGACAGTGGATCTAGCAATTGGACTGCAAAGGACAACCTACCTGTTACTTTTGTTACAGAGTAATGAATTCCTTTGTTTTTGTTATTTGTAATAAACAATGAGTTAAAACTCTATGGCCCGGTGTCTTACCCGGGGCACCGTGGCTTCATTTATGAGGGCATATTAATTGTCATTTCATATATCATGAATAAAGACCTTAGACGTTTTCTCGCATTTCAAATCTTGTGCTCCTTTTCTTTCTTTCCTTTCTTTATATATTGCAAAACAGCTGTAATTTACACACACTCACTCATACAGGTTTCAATCCACTCTGGATCTCACTGGTAACTACTCTGCTACTGCCAGTTATGACTTCGAAAATCCGATCAACTTAGCCGAAGACGAAGGTGAAGATGATTGCGAAGTGCCTGGCGAGCTTGCAAGACTATTACTCCAGGAAGAGAGGGCAATTCAACCACATGAAGAGCCAGTGGAAACAATAAATCTGGGTACTGATACAGATAGGAAGGAAGTCAAGATTGGTGCCAACCTAGAGCTCAGCGTGAAGCAACGGTTGACTCAGATGTTACATGATTATGTGGAGATCTTCGCCTGGTCCTACGAAGACATGCCCGGGTTGGATACCGACATTGTGGTCCATCATTTGCCTACCAAGGAAGATTGCCCTCTGGTTAAGCAAAAGGTCCGCCGTATGCGTCCAGAGATGTCTGAGAAGATCAAAGCTGAGGTTATGAAGCAATTCGATGCCGGGTTTCTTGCAGTGACTTCTTACCCTCAGTGGGTTGCTAATGTGGTGCCGGTACCAAAGAAGGATGGTAAGGTCAGAATGTGTGTTGATTATAGGGATCTGAACAGGGCCAGCCCCAAGGATGACTTCCCCCTACCTCACATTGACGTTCTGGTTGATAATACTGCTCAGCACAAGGTGTTCTCCTTCATGGATGGTTTTTCAGGTTATAATCAGATTAAGATGGCACCTGAAGATATGGAAAAGACTACCTTTGTTACTCAGTGGGGCACCTTCTGCTACAAGGTCATGCCATTCGGGTTGAAAAACGCTGGGGCAACCTACCAACGTGCCATGGTTGCTTTATTTCATGACATGATCCATCATGAGATAGAAGTATATGTTGACGACATGATTGCAAGGTCCCAAACTGAGGAAGAACACCTTGATCATCTGCAGAAATTGTTTGACCGTCTGAAGTTGTACAAGCTGAGGTTGAACCCGAACAAATGCACCTTCGGGGTAAGGTCTGGAAAGTTGCTAGGATTCGTTGTAAGTGATAAGGGTATTCAAGTGGACCCTGCCAAGGTTAAAGCTATTCAAGAGATGCCAGTTCCTAAGACAGAGAAGGAGGTCAGAGGCTTTTTAGGACGCCTGAATTACATTGCTCGGTTCATCTCGCACCTAACTGCTACCTGTGAGCCAATCTTCAAGCTGCTGAAGAAAGATCGGGTAGTACGTTGGAACGATGAATGTCAGGCCGCCTTTGACAGAATCAAAGAGTATCTCCAAGAGCCACCCATCCTTATGCCACCGGTTGAAGGGAGACCTCTGATACTATACCTGACAGTACTTGACAACTCAATGGGGTGTGTGCTGGGGCAGCATAACGAGTCTGGCCGAAAAGAGCATGCCATTTTTACCTTAGCAAAAAGTTTACCGACTGTGAGACCCGATACTCACTGCTCGAGAAAACTTGCTGCGCTTTGGTATGGGCTGCTCGCCGGCTGAGACAGTATATGCTGACTCACACTACCTTGTTGATCTCAAAGATGGATCCAATAAAGTACATATTTGAAAAGCCTGCTCTGTCTGGGAGAATAGCAAGATGGAAAATGATCTTGACAAAATACGACATCCAGTATATGACTCAGAAAGCTATCAAAGGAAGTGTATTGGCAGACCACTTGGCACATCAGGCAGTAGACGACTATCAGTCGATGAACTTTGAATTTCCTGACGAGAGTATCATGATAGTGACTGATTGTGAAGTACCTGGACCGGATGAAGGACCTGAGGAAGGATCCCGATGGTCTATGCACTTTGACGGAGCCTCCAACGCTTTGGGTAACGGTATCGGCGTTGTAATCATATCCCCTCAAGGCACTCATACTCCACTCACTGCTCGGCTATGTTTCAACTGCACCAACAACATGGCGGAGTATGAGGCATGCATCATGGGTCTTCAAGCTACAATTGATTTAAGGATCAAGTTTCTGAGTGTCTTCGGAGATTCCGCTCTCGTGATCAATCAGATCAAAGGCGAGTGGGATACGAAACATCCGAATCTTATTCCTTACAAAGAATGTGTGTTGACATTGATCCCCTACTTCACAGAGATAACCTTTGAACATTTTCCAAGAGAGGAGAATCAGTTGGCGGACGCGTTAGCTACGATGTCTTCCATGTTCAAAGTCAAATGGGATAATGAGGCTCCCCGAGTCATCATCTGGAAACTGGACGAACCGGCATACTGTTGTGATCTTGAGGCTGGGGTAATGACTGAGAAACCTTGGTACCATGAGGTGAAGAGATATTTGGAAGCTCAGGAATACCCTGAAGGTGCATCTGTCAACGATAAGAAGTTTCTGAGAAGGTTAGCAGCAAAGTTCTTCCTTAGCAATGGCATTCTGTACAAGCGAAACCATGATTCGACCTTACTGCGTTGTTTGGATAAGACTGAAGCAGAAAGGATCATGGCAGATCTGCATGAGGGTACCTTCGGAACACATTCCAGTGGACACACTATGGCAAAGAAAATCCTTCGGGCAGGGTATTTCTGGTCCACGATGTAAGTCGACTGCTACCAACACTCTCGGACATGTCATAAATGCCAGATTTATGCAGATAAGGTGCATGTTCCTCCAGTTCCTCTAAATGTTCTGACTACACCTTGGCCTTTTGCAATGTGGGGCATAGATATGATCGGTGAGATTAAACCTACGACATCCAACGGGCATCGCTTCATCCTGGTAGCGATCGATTACTTTACGAAGTGGGTTGAAGCAGCTTCGTACGCCACAGTAACCAAGAATGTTGTGGCAAGGTTCATTCGGCATAACTTGATCTGTCGATACGGCATCCCTGAAAGAATCATTACAGACAACGGTACCAATCTCAATAACAAGATGATCACTGAGCTCTGCGAGCAATTTAAGATACAACACCATAACTCTTCTCCTTACCGACTGAAGATAAATGGAGCTGTAGAAGCAGCGAATAAGAATATCAAAAAGATTGTGCAGAAGATGACAGTTACTTATAAAGATTGGCACGAGATGTTACCGTTTGCTCTACATGGGTACCGTACCTCAGCAAGGACGTCAACCGGGGGCAACTCCTTTCTCCTTGGTCTACGACATGGAGGCAGTCTTACCGATCGAAGTACAGATACCCTCTCTCCGGATAATGAAGCATGTAGACCTTAGCGAAGATGATTGGATCCAGACACGACTTGATAAATTAAACCTGATTGACGAAAAAAGACTTGCTGCTATTTGTCATGGTCAGACGTATCAAAAACGGATGATCAGGGCATTTAACAAAAAGGTCAGACCACAGGAATATCAAGTTGGGGATCTGGTAATCAAACGCATCATCCTTCCTCAGAGTGATCCAAGGGGCAAATGGACCCCTACGTACGAAGGGCCATTTGTGGTTAAACATGTGTTCTCAGGAGGAGCCATGATCCTATCCACCATGGATGGTGACGACCTTCCTCACCCCGCCAATGCAGACATAGTAAAAAGATACTACGCATGATAAAAGACCCGCTAGGTTGACATACCTAGGCAAAAATTAGGGCTTCCCGGCGAACCAAAAGGGTTCGGGCAAAATGAAGGGATGAAATGAAAAAAAATCTGTACACCCGGCAAGTCGAAAACCTAAAAAGGCGGCTTGGGCAAAAATGGGTATCCCGGTGGACTGAAAACCCGAAAGGGCGGTCCAGGAAAAAGTTAGGGATAAAGCGTAATACTATGTCTCATTGGATCACTTCGCATCCAGAATCCGGTATCAACATCAAGTTCAAACGGCATCAATCAATCAGCTTCATCTTCAACTAGGTCATCAAGTGATGAGACGCTCGAAGATATAAAGGCGATAGCAAAGTTGGAACCCAGTGGGATTATTCTTTTCACACAGCTGTTTTGTTTTCCCTTTGTACAAATTGTATAAACTCTTTTGTTCGGCGGTGTTCTCTTACTAGGACGTCAGCCCCTTGTACATAAACGCCTATTTACAGGCAATTCAAAAATCAATATAAATTCACTTTTCAGCTACAAATTGCCTTTTGTTTTTTCCTTTTTCTGTTTTGTTTTGCGAAGAACGTCCAAGGTTCAATTTGTGATATATGCATTTGACAATAACTGCTAACTCATAAATAATTGCGTACGAAACAAAGGATTAATTACAAGTAACATTAGAAACAGGGGCAATAATGAGTGGTCCAAGCGATCTAATTGTTCTGTCCACCAAGGTACCAAGGTAAATTTAGCTGAAGAACATAACTGGTATATCTTAATTCCCCAGAGAGTGAGTCAGCAAGTCAACGCACTCTCCCCAAGTTAAGCTATCCTATCAGCCTTAAGGAAGTTGGGTATCCTACAGAAGATATCAACATTCCTCAGCGAAGTATACAGACATTCTTAACAAGCATCCCCGGCAATCTGGATCTAAGATTGTTCCCCGGCGGTATACAGACATTCAGCGAAGCCACTTCCCCAATATATCTCAACAATTTCCCCAGGAGAGTCCAATCAAGATTTCCCCAGGAAAGTTTGAATCATCTCCCCAGCAGGAAGCTTATCCCCAGTAGATTCTGGAAGCTTATCCCCTGCAGAGCACGAACGCGTCCCTCGGCTTTATTCAAAGGTTATTTCCCTACCGGGATATAACTGGGTTATCCTCAGCCAAAAGCCACGAAAAGGTCGTCCTCGGCGAAGTCTTCTCATCCCCAGCAGAGTCTATTAACACTTTCAACACAACAATGGTATCCCCAGCGAAGTTACCATCGGCATCTCAACAACGTATCTCTCTCCCCACAGAGTACTGCTCCCCAACAAGATCGCTAGAGTAGTTATTCCCCTCAGAGTAATCTCTTCATCAAGTTTCGTCCCCAACGGAGTTATCTTGTCCTACCGGTATTCTTGCAACTATCATCCCCAGCAGAAACAACAAAGCACTATTCTCCAACATCAGCCCAGGATTTGACTTCCCGGCACCCGTCAAGGATTTACTTTCCTAGACAAAAACATACATTCATAAACATCGCATCTCCATACATTATAGCATGCATATACGCATCATAAACATACAAATCTCATTTATGTTAAGAACATCATTGTTTGATCCATATCATGCATTACATATGACTGACCTTTACCTTTCAGGAAAGATTCAGTTAAGTTCTCAGCTATGTCCAAGACCTCCTCTGGTTCAGCTAAATCGATTCCTAAAGATTCTTCTGATTCTTATCCAGTTGAAGTTATTCCAAGACTTTAGTCTGGTTCAGTTAAATCGATTCTAAGATTTTTATGATTCTTATCCAGTCAAAGATAACCCAAGTCTTTCTCTGGTTCAGTCAGATCGACCCTAAGATCTCCCTGATTCTTATTCCAGTTGAAGATTTCAAGACCTTGTCTGGTTCAGTTAAATTGACCCTAAGATTTTTCTGATTCTTATCCATTCAAAGGCATCCCAAGACTTTAGTCTGGTTCAGTTAAATCGATTCTAAGATTTTTCTGATTCTTATCCAGTCAAAGTTAATTAAAGGCCTTCTCTGGTTCAGTCAGATTGACCCTAAGATCTCCCTGATTCTTATCCAGTTGAAGATTCCAAGACCTTGCCTGGTTCAGTTAAATCGACTCCTAAAGATTTTTCTGATGCCGATCCAGTCAAAGGCCTTCTCTGGCCCAGTTAAATCGATTCCTAAAGATTTTCCTGATGAAGACTCAGTAGAAGACATCCCAGATTCTCTCATTGTTACTGTTGAGGTAGTAATCGCCCCAGATTCTCTCATCGTTACTGTTGAGGTAGTAATCGCCCCAGATTCTCTCATCGTTACTGTTGAGGTAGTAATCGCCCCAGATTCTCTCATCGTTACTGTTGAGGTAGTAATCGCCCCAGATTCTCTCATCGTTACTGTTGAGGTAGTAATCGCCCCAGATTCTCTCATCGTTACTGTTGAGGTAGTAATCGCCCCAGATTCTCTCATCGTTACTGTTGAGGTAGTAATCTCCCCAGGTTCTCTCATCGTTACTGTTGAGGTAGTAATCGCCCAAGGTTCTCTCATCGTTACTGTTGAGATAGTAATCGTCCAAGGTTCTCTCATCGTCCCGTTGAGGTAGTAACCATCCCTGATTCATTCATCACCTTTTGAAGCTCCAGACTCGATTCTTGTATCTCGCCAGGGCACGTCTGAAGAAGTTGAAGATTCAATTCCTGTAACCAGTCAGGGCACATCTACACAAAGAGTCTGAAGACCAGCTCCTGTAACAGGCCAGGTAATCATTTTCTTTTTCAGGTACGCAAGTTCTCGCTAAGGAATCTCTTACGCGATCGACACCCAGATGGCATCTATAAGCCCATCCACCTATCCATCGCCTCTCAACATGGCATCTGTAAGCCCATCTTCCTATCCATCAACCTCCAAATGGCATCTGTAAGCCCATTCCCACCATCACACTGCTAACATGTGAGCGCAAATTTCTGGGCACTCTAGTGTTCAATCATCTTCCACCTTCGAATTACGAAAGGTACGTCAGCCAATCTACATCCTCAGGTCTAAGAAGATTGAACAGGGGCAACTGTTGTACCCCAAAATTTGCCCTCCCATATTCTTCAAGATTTGCAAAGAGCATGCTTCAAAATCTCCCAAGGGTTGCACAGTCCAATGGCCTCCTAACAGTAAAAAAACTAGGGTTTTGGTTCTGGCAAAGAAATTGAAGCTTCCAAGGGTCCAAACAAGCCCCACATGCCCATAAACATTGTCAAACATCCTTATGCCAAGTTTCAAGACTTACAACACAAAATTGCACAATCAAAAACCCTAATTGCATCACAGTCAACTGTAGGGGCAAAATGGTCATTTGACAGTCAAAAGTCAATATTTTTGGTCAACATCTTATTTTGAAGCCACAAACATCATTTGATCAATTCTTGATCATGATTCTCAAGGTATGGCTCAAAAAGTCTCAAGATGCAAAAGTTTCTATTTTTGGACAGTTGGAAAAGTCAACTGCAAATTGACCAAGACATAACTTCCACATGGTTTATCAGAAAAATTCCATCCAAAGCTCATTTTGAAGAGAATGACATTTCCTACAACTCCTCTTCACACTTCAAGTCCAAGAAATGCTCTCACAAAAAGTTATCAATCTCAACATTATAGGTCATTTTCAAAAGTCAACAAAAAGGCACTTTAAGTCAAAGACCATAACTTGAGATTGATAAATCAAAATGACATGGGACCAAAGGAATTTTTTATAGGACTTCAAGACCTTTCCAAAATGTCCAAGAACATGATCAAAGCTTAACAATTGAGCAAGATATGCCTTGTGGAAGTTGGGAAATTTTTGGGAATTTTGAAAAGTCAACTTTGCTTCAAATGCCTCAAAATTGCTAATGGGCCACAATTTCTTCCAAGAATCATCACCCAAAAGCTATGCACGACCCATTGACCCAAAGGGGAGTTATTTTCTTATTTTTAATTAATTAATTGAGTTTATTATCCTATTAATTCATTTAATTAAAAATAAATATAAGAAAAATACTAAAATATGTTTGTCAAATCTTTTTATGCAGCATCTGCCCTCTTTATTCACTCAAGATTTCATGCACATCCAAAAGGGAAAGAATCTCCCATGATTGGCAATGTTTTGATGAAAAAAAGATTGAAAAAAGATGCTTGAAAAATCAAATATGGAAACATTGATTCAAAGGATTTTTGGGCTTTGTTTTTGACCTAATTCATTCCTCATATATGCACAAACACAACCCTGATCAAAAGAACAAGCAAGCTGCGCCCAAACTCAAAGAACAAAACTTGTATTTTTTCATAAAAATCTCAAATCTGTTTTCATAGTTTCAGTGTGTTGCAAGGCCTAAAAACTATTCCATAAGTTTGCCAAGACTACCAGGAAGCTTTCCCAATCAAAATCACATCCGCTAACCTCAAGAACTGGTAGAACACAGTCGCCCTGTTCATGAGATTTTTCTTAATCGTATTTGAATTTACATGCCATATCAATGCATTTTTATTATTGTTTTACACTAACATGATCATACTGAAGCTTTTGGTGTCTTTTAATTGAACTAATCTTGCCTGTATAGAAAGTTGCCATGGAAATTTTCTAGGGTTTCAGGAGCTTGAAATTAGGGACTTCTTCATGAGGAAAAATTAGGCCATGAGACCTAGACCAATGCACTCGTGACGTTCCAACAAATCCAAATCACTCATCGCGCCCTTTTTATATTCGTGTATGGCCTAATCGCTATTTTTGTATGTTATGGTTAGTGGGGGTTTAAAACCCCCGTTATTTGATATTAGTTTCAGGCAAAAACGAAGAAGCCAGGGAGAAGAAGATGAGCTGTTGGCTTGTGAGTGGTGCGTTCAAATCATTGGCGTGTTTTTTCGTTGGTTCCAGAATAATTGCATGTTTTACATATATTATTTCTATCTTATTATACTAACAAACACGCGTGCATAGCTCAGTTGGTGGACAGGGATATTTGCAAGCATTGGGACCTGGGTTCGATTCCCAGGTCCCCCATATTCTTCATAATTTTGTTTATAATGCGTTCAGGTGTAGCTCCCTTCCAGTGGTCCACCAAACTCCCCAACGCTTGTGCCTGCCAAGTGGCCAGGGGTCCCAATCCAAAGGTCAGAATTTGCAGTCCACCATGGACACCAGTCAACTGCTCCATACACAATCACTGAAAAGTCAAAAAGGCCTCAATCAAATGGGCCAAACTGCTTTCTACAAACCTCCACAATTGGGTCAACAACCCCTCTTGTTTGTATTTCTTTCCCTTATTCTTTTTCTATTTTTTTTATTTGTTTTAATTATTTTCTTTTAATTCCTTAAATTAATTTTAATAATACAAAAATACAAAAAAATCAGAAAATCATAAAAATAAAAATATGCCTCATTTAATATTTAATTCACTAACTATTTTGTAAATAATTTTAATGATCATTTTAGTTTTAATTTAGGGTTTTAATTTTTATTTACTTCTTAATAACTAAAAAATATAAAAATAGGTTTTTAGTACATTTTGATCCTCTTTTTTTTAATAAATATTCTTTTCTTATTATAATTATTATTAACCATTAATTATTTTTGTAAATACTTGTAATTAATTAATTAGGGTTAAATTAGGTTAAACTTAAACAATTTTCTTTAATAAATTAAAAACAATTTAGAACTAGGGTTTTATTTAACTTTCAATTCCAATTAATTCTCTTTAATTTCATAAATCCAAAAACATAAAAAATAAGTTCTTTTTCTCATTTAATAATTAAATCAATTTTCAATTCCAATTTAATTTCTTTAAAGGGTCCAACGCCCTCGCACTCGATTCTTAATTCTTTTCGCGCATTTATTTTTTTATTTTTTATTTCTTTTATGAATGTAATGTATTTGCCCCAAAGCCTTGTAATGGATAATTAGGACATTTACTTTCCGTGCTTTTCTTTTCAAAATCGGGTCTTTGTTAATTTGGCGATGTAAACCCGCGCCTTGTAATAGCGTAGGACCTTTATTTTTCCGCATTTTAATTTCCGCCCCCTTTAAACTGTTAAAGCACATGAAAGAATGTATGCCCAAATAAAAACAATGCGTAGCTCACCAAATGCATGACAAGACAAGTAATAACTGAAAATGACACACAATTCACACACCACTCTTAGGGTACGCCTCACTGTTGCCTTGCCCCTCGAAACGTGGTCGTCGAGTAGAGGACGTTTTAGTAAGTCCTCATGTCCATGAACATGGCATGGGGGTAGCTTCTAAGGTATCCTACTATTGCTCTGGTGACCACACTGTCCCTACAAACGAATTGACCCGAACACCTCCAACGGTGGTGCTACCTACCTCTCAATGGTGGGATGGCACTACCTTAAGGACATTTACACAACTTAATTCCTTAGGGTAGGTGGATGACTCATAGATACTTGCTCTATTCAAAAACAAATAAAAAAAACTCTTTTCACACCGACACTTTTCAAAAAGCTTTCAAAACAATTTTTCAAACACTCTTGAGGACTGATACAAGAGTCGATCTGAAATCTTTAAACGAAACTTTTTTCAAACCCACTCACAATTGAAAAACAAACAAACACTTTTGAAAACACAAATGAGTAAGTATCTAAGAGCCCATGGATAACCATGGATAGAAAGGGTGCTAACACCTTCCCTTTCTATAAATCTACCTCCCGAACCGAGAACTAATCTCAATAAGGAATTTTTCTGTGCTTTTGTCCTTTCCATGTTGGAGAAAATAAAAGACGGTGGCGACTCTTGCTTACCGCGACATTTCGCGAACCAGCGTTAAACAGTCAGTTCCAGATCCACCGATCACAGTGTTTTCAAAATATTTTGAAACTTGCACCCATCACAAACACATTTTGAAATAAAGCATTTTCAAGTGATTTAGCAAGCAACTAAGAGCCCGTAGATAACTACAGATGAAAAGGGTGCTAACACCTCCCCTTTTCATAACCTACCCCCCAAACTCAAGAAAATATCTCAAAAGGTCTTTCCTGTTCTTTTCACCCTTTCCTTTATTAGATAAAAGAAAAGTCGGTGGCGACTCTTGCCATCCCAACAATCGCGATAAAATGCAAAACATCCAAGTCAGTTCTCTCACCGTATTACATAACTGGTGAGTCTGCTGGGGAACTAAGTTAAAAGTGAGGTTACCTTAGAGCTAGATCACATTTAATTTCTTTCATTGTTTGATTTGTTTGCTTTACATTTATGGGTCTTCATTTGGGCTTATTTTGATCCTCTACCTGGATCGGGGAACATTATTAGGTAAGTAGCAATAGATCGTGGGAACTGTGTGGCATATACCGACATTTTTGAAACGATGGCTACGTTAGTGTGACACATTTGTTGGCACCGGTAGCCCTTGAGTCTAGTCAAGGAGAATACGGGGCCGCTGTATGGTGTCATGAAGCACTAACTGACCTTAGAACCTTTAATTGAACAACTTGGCCATTAGGAAGTAGTGAGATAGCCGACTTTGGTGTAGTCCAAAGTTGGTTGGTACTCGATACTACACTCATTGTGATCTGACTTTTGGGATATTTCGGTCACTAATAAAGAGGCTTGCGCTGAAACAATGCCTAATGAAGAAAGATCACTGATATTGAGATCCCCTAGAACCCAATTACTTTCTAGGATAAGTTGAACCAACAAAACTTCAAGAGGGTACATACCTATGAACTCCATGCAAGCCTAAACCTAAGGAATTGTCTGCTTTGTATGTATATGATTATTTGTACATAACAACTTATTTGCTTTGTATGTATATGTTTACTTGCACATAACATCATGACATCATACCATAGCATTTTCAATAACCATTTCAAGGGTATCAAGGGTCTTTGATGCAGGGTTATGATGAACCAGATGTCTATCAATGGGAAAGAGGATTTACTCTCCTCTAACCAAATTCTGTCAAATACCAAAGCACGATAACTTGAGTCAAGGGATATGACCCCACTCGACATGGTGAGCTCAATTCTCGTAGAAGGACATTTCAACGATACAAAGTTATTCAATCAAAGCTGTAATCAAAGTTTAACTTCTGACATTTTATTGTATATACCCCGCGAGATCCTTGAAAACATCGCATCCACATATCATGTATGTCATCATAATAGGTTTTCCCTATACAGGTTTCTCATCTGCTTACTGTTTATTTAAGTAGAGATGGCTCTAGAACAGACTGTCATAGATCTTCAGACCCTAAATTCTCAACTTCAAGAATTGTTCCTGAACCTATCCAAGGGGCAAGAAGAAGTGAAAGCACTCCTCATTAAGAGCATGACAAAGAGGAATCCTGAAGACAACAGGGACGACCAGTTAGAACAATTACAAACTGAAATGGCAACAATGAAAGTCCAGATTATGGGTCAGGTGGCTCTTATCCAAAACTTAGCTCGGGGACAAGAAGAGATGAGAGCCCTCATCAACAAGCTTCATCAAGACAGATGCAACCATATGGAACAAATAACTAGAATTGGGGATTGAGTCATTAATCAGCCTCCGATGAGACAAGAAGTTGGTTTGGTAGAGAGAACACCCTTCAAAATGGCTATTATAACAAGAGTCCAACAACAACCTCGCCAACAACGACAAGGTGGTCAACATAAGCAAGGAAGACAATTTGCCAAGATCAACATGCCCTTGGATCAAGCATTGCATCATATGTTAGAGGCCAAGCTGGTTACATTGAGGCAGCCTCCTCAAAAACCCATTACTGCTTCTTCCCATTACAATCATGAAGAAAGGTCTGCGTACCACTCAAACAGTCCTGGACACGAAACTAACCACTGTTGGGTGTTGAAAAACAAGATTCAAGACTTGATCGATGAAGGGGCGTTGGAATTCACACAAGATGGTCAACTTGAGTTTTTCTATCATCCCTCAAAGGCACACCATCTGGAGTGACTAGTTTAGGCGGAGAAATTTTTGTTCATTCGAATTTTCAGTTGTAATTTTTTTGTTTTCTTAAACACTTAGCTTTATGTCAGACTTTGTTTACTCTCATTAATGCATTGCATATGTTTGTCCTGAGTTAATCCATTCGTTTTCACTAAATTGAAATTAGGCTTTTACCTCGTTTTGAATGATATTCAACTCTCGATTACAAGCTATAAGCCTTTAGAGGGAGGATGACGAAAACAATACCATAATCTCATATAATATGCTTTTGAACAGGCTTTACTGGCGATGTACATACGTTGTTTCAAACCCTAAACACTAGAGTTATAAGGAAAATAATCCCTAGTCGACCCCTTTTGAGCCAAAGAAGTAGGAGTTTTCTTTTTCGCACAAATTGAAACCTTCAATCATAACCCGGGGCAGGGTATTTTCTTAGTTAATTCAAATGTGCATTGAGTCGCAAGCTTTCACTTCATACACAAACATCCTTCTGAATAAAATGGCAGTGATGGTTTCCCGTGAAATAGGCAGTCATTATCTCTCAAAAGAAAAGCCCACTGAGTCAAAACCTATGAAAGAGACTTAAAAAAAACTAGGGCATCCCACTGGCTGTAATCTCAAAACAAGAAAAATCAGGAAAAAATTAGGGATAATAAATCAAAAAAAGAGATCATTACTAATCCTCAACAACAGAAAAATGTTGCAAAAACGACTGCCTTCTCAAATAAACTTCTAGTTTCTGAACCATCACCTAAGAGCCATTCCAAGACTCGATTGGAATCCAAGCGCACAATTAACTGAGTATAGGACTGAAGAACATCATGGAGAATGGGTTGGGTACAAATAAACTTTGAGCCTTATCCTTTGTTTCTCAAACTGTGAACCAAGCCACGTTACAACTCTTTAAAAGTCCTAATTGAAGCATAGGTTGGTTCGAAAGCATGCTGTTACAAAAGGTATCCTGACTCCTACAAGGTTTAATGTAGATCCCGAGTTGAATTCATATTCTTACAAAAAATTTTTGCTCTTTAAAAGTGCACTTTTCAAAAAAAATTCTCAAGACAGACATAATATCTAGTGAACAAAAACTCTTTCAATAAACAAAGTCACTTCAAGTGGAAATACACTTCCAATGACAAATCTCTCATAATCAAGGGGCACGACATGATCATCGTCCAACACATCTGGGGAAGTCAAGTCGAGATTCAAAGAATCTCTCAAAGAAATGTTGAATAACCAGGGGAAAATCTCCATCTGAATCACTAAAGGGGAAATGTTACATTGATCATAGGCTTGAACAAAATCCACTATGAAGACTTTCGTTACCACCAAATTGCTTGTCTGTTCCAGTAGTATCAGATGGTGTCAGTATCATGTCTTCGGATTCTTTAATGAAATTTCTTAAAAAAAATTCTTAGACTTGACCAAAGATCTTGGGTACCACCAAATTGTTTGTCTGTACCAATAGTATTAGATGGTGTCAGTATCATCTCTTTGGATCCTTCCATGACAGTTCTTAGAAAATTCGGAGACTTGACCAAAGATCTTGGGTACCACCAAATTGCTTGTCTGTGCCAGTAGTATCAGATGGTGTCAGTATTATGTCTTCAGATCCTTCCATGGCAGTTCTTAAAAAAGATACATAGGAAGTTCAAGACTATAAAAAATTTGATCAAAACTTCAAACATCAAGTGCACCAGACTAACTCTAGGGGAAAACAAGCTCCCACATATGAAAGGTCACGTGCGGTCGAACAATTAATTTCCGTCATTTCTACAACACTTACTACCACAGACAGTGACAATTCTCCATACCCTATAAACATGGACATAGTTAGAAAATACTACGCGTGAAAAGAGACCCGCTAGGTTGACATACCTAGGAAAAATAAGGGCATCCCGGCGAACCAAAAGGTTCAGGAAAAAAATAGGGATATATCCAAAAGATTATACACTCGGTAAGTCAAAAACCTGAAAAGGTGGCTTTGGCAAAAAAGGGTATCCCGTTGGACTAAAAATCTGAAAAGACAGTCCAAGCAAAAGTTAGGGATTAAAAGAGTACGACTATGTCCCGTTATCTCATCATTT
The DNA here is from genome assembly GCA_948472305.1 of Vicia faba. Classification (NCBI taxonomy): domain Eukaryota; kingdom Viridiplantae; phylum Streptophyta; class Magnoliopsida; order Fabales; family Fabaceae; genus Vicia; species Vicia faba. The sequence goes on from OX451735.1 coordinate 714,919,661, forward strand.
TATCTATCATTATAAGATTTGTCACTCTGACAGAGTTCAAACTATCTACAAATCCTCACAAGGCCAATTTCATGGATGTCCCCACAGAGTTACTTCAATCAGATGATCCCCACATAGTTGGATTCATGCGATCCACTAGCTAGAGTTTCAATCTCCAAAAAACCCTCTCCCAAGCTGAGTTGTAAACCTTGTGGAGTTTATGTCTAAAGAATTTACCTCCCATGCAGATCCTCAAATATTCTCTTCAACAGGGTTTACTTCCCCAACAAAGCTACAAATTCTCCAGCTCGAGTTACCTCTCAGACTATTACAAATTAATGGAGAAAACCCCTAATCCCTGGTAAAATCATTATAGTCCTCAACAGAGTCGTTACTATCACTGCAAGTTGCTGCGAAGCCTGGAATACGACCAAATAACAATTCAACTTCATCCTTCCAAGGAAGTTACTACAAAGCATGGACCCAACCAGATACTAGTTCAACTTCATCCCATCCAAACTAATTACGAAGAAACCTGGACCAGACCATATAACAGTTGATTTAGTTTATTGTAAAGCCTGGACCCAACCAGATAATAGTAAATCTCAATTTTAAGTTACTAAAGCCTGGACCCGACCTGATAATAGTTTGAGTTACTACGAAGCCTGGACTCGACCAGATAACAGTTCGAGTTACTACGAAGCCTGGACCCGACCATAAAATAGTTTGAGTTGCTAAAACCTAGACCCGACCAGATAACAGTAAATCTCAATTTTAAGTTACTAAATCCTGAACCCGACTAGATAATAGTTTAACTTCTTCAATTGCTGAAACCTGGACCCAACTAGATAACAATTCGAGTTTCTGAAACCTTGACCCGATCAGATACCAGTTAACCTCCAGATTAAATTACTGAAACCTAGACCCGACTAGATAACAATTCGAGTTACTGAAACCTGGACCCGACCAGATACTAGTTAACCTCAAGATCAAATCAGTGAAACCTAGACCCGAACAGATAATAGTTCGAGTTGCTAAAATCTGGACCAGACCAGATACCAGTTAACCTCAAGATCAGACCGCTGAAACCTGGACCCGACCAGAAAACAGTCCGAGTTGCTGAAACCTGGACCCGACCAGATACCAATTAACCTCAAGATAAAATCGCTGAAGCCTGGACCCAAACAGAAAACAGTTTGAGTTTCTGAAACCTGGACCCGACCAGATACCAGTTAACCTCAAGACCAAATTGCTAAAACCTAGACCCGACCAGATAATCGTTCGAGTTACTACAAAACTTGGACCCGACTTGATAATAGTTTAACTTCTTCAAAATCACTAACAAAACTCCTCTTCCTCAGTAGGGTTCGCCATTATCCCTAGTGAGTTACTGCAAATCCTGGATTCCAACCAGATAACAATTAGCTTTGTTATCCCCAACAAGTTACTGCCAAGCCTAAATTTCGACCAGATAACAACTAACTTTCAAATCACCAGTAGAGTAATGGGCAACTAAAACGTCTGAACTATTTCCCCCAAGCAGAAATCAACACTCTCTACAGAGTTTCCCTCAAAGAAAAGGCAGTGTTCCGCAACAGAGTTTTCCTCAAACAACAAAAGAGGAATCCCTGGAGGAAACACCATAAACAAAATTTGAAGACACACATACTCATCAACAACAATCTGAGATTTAAAGACTCCCCAGCATTTGTCAAGGATTTATTTTCCAAGACAAAGATACATTTCAACAATATTTCACATTCATACATCATATTACATACATGATAAATGCATACAACATAATCTCATTTATTTTGAGAACATCATCAAGCCATGCACACATCTGCATGCAACTAACCCTCTTCCTTGCAGGAAAAGTCAATCAACAAAACAAAAGTCCTCTTTTGGATAGATTCACCTCTTCCAGTTAATAATAGGCAATTAACAGTCCTCTTCTGGATATATTCGTTTCTTCCAGTTAATGATAGGTGAATCAAAGATATCTTCTGGTTAGATTTACTTCTTCCAATTAAAGATAGGCGAACAAAAAACCTCTTCTATTCTCAACAGACAAATACCACCAATATTTCTCAAATAGGTCAGAGATTAATTCCTGAAACAAGCCAGAGCAACTATCTCTACGACTAACAAAAAGCAGATTCCGGATTAATACCGGAAACAAGAGAGGACAACTATCTGCGAACAACTGATTGTAAATTAATACCTGAAACAAGACAGGACAACTATCAACATAAGCAGATTGAAGATTAACTCCCAAAACAAGACGGGGAAACTATATTTATTTATCTTAGGTAAGAGATTAATTCCTGAAAAAATCCAAGGAAACTATCTCTACGACCAACAAAAAGTGGGTTCCAGATTAATACATAAAACAAGACAGGACAACTATATGTGAATAAGTGATTGTAGATTAGTACCTGAAACAAGACATGACAACTATCTACATAAGCAGATTGAAGATTAACTACCGAAACAAGACAAGTGTTATACGATGGGAGAATTGACTTGAGGTTTTGCGTTTGTGTATGCAAATGTTTCGGTTTAGCAAGAGTCGCCACTGCCTTTTTATTTTATCCAAAGGAAAGGTCAAAAAGCACAGGAAAGACCTTTGAGATGTTTTCTTGGGTTCGGGGGGTAGATTATGAAAAGGGAAGGTGCTAGAACCCTTTTCATCCATGGTTTTCCATGGGCTCTTAGTTACTTGTTTTGATCACTTGCTTTTTCTTTTCAATTCTTTGAAATGGTGCTTTTGTGTGTGGTTTTTGAAAATATTTTGAAAAGAGACCTTGTTTAGGCAACCTTTGTAATGATTCTTGTTTGAATGTATACAAAGGTGTTTGTCTTTTGAAAAGATGTTTCAATGTTTGAAAGTTTATTTTGGGAAATGTTTTGAAATTGTGTTGCGTGTTTTTGAAAATAGCAAGGATATTTGCAAGTTTGATCAAGTAACTAGGAGCATCTACCCTACCTACTCAAAAGTCTTTCCTACACATTTTTAACCCTTTGACATTGTTGTTTTACCATTGCATTTGGTAAATAACCTTGTGTTTGGATGTTAACGGGACAGGCGTGGGTCATCGTATGACCATGATAACAATGTTGCCAAGTATTTTAGCAAATATTTTTTTGAGGGACTAGATCATTTTTGTATAGGCAACCAAGATAGCATCATCGAGGGACTATGATCTTTTGATTTGATTTGTTTTTCCAAGATACCTAGCATGCATACCATGGTCATTTTAAAGGCAACAAGTGGATGAAACCCTAGGGGTGCTTGTGTGCATTGTGTTGTCATTTTTCATGCTTTTTGTCTTGTGTTTAGTCAAGCTATTTGTTTGATTTTGGTCATTTGCATACAAACCCTAATCTTTCTATCATGCATATTTGAAAGCAATAAATGCGTAAAAGTAAATCTACGACTATTACAACATGATTATGGGGAGGGGGATACAAGTTTGAATAGGGGATATTTAGCACAAAATAAACCCTAAAATTATTACAACCATATTGAATTCATTGTACAAATAATAAATTGACAAATATTTAAATATGCAATATATTATAAATATGCAAAAAATGTTTTTTTGTATTATTTTTATGTAGGTAAAAATAAGTTATTTAATGTATCAAAAATAAGAAAATAAAAGATTATTTTTATTAAGGGTGGAAACCCTAATTTGTTTTAAGAAAATATATATATTATAATTATTTATTTATGTACAAGAAAATTAATAAAATATTTACAAAAATATTAAAAATGAAATATGTGAGAAAATATTATTTTATATGTATAAATAATTTTAAAAAAAGTAAGTATTTTAATTTTATTTACAAACTTAATTAAGAAAAAGTATATATAAATTTTTTTAAACTATTCTTATGCCAAAATAATAAAAAATAATAAAATGTGAAAATTTAAGAAAATCTTTTTAGTGATTTTTTTATATTTAGAAAATAAATAAATAAATTCAGAAATGAAAAAGAAATAGAAAAATATACAAAAATAAAATCAATGGGCCAAGGGGTGCAGAAAGCAAGCAAGGAGGTGCAAATAGCCAAAAGGACCAGGCCCCGCCCAACTCAACTTCATCTCTAACCTTGAGAAACAGAAAAACACGCGCTTGATGTTCAAACTGGTAACTCCTGCATTTGTGCTTAAAAATAAAAACTTGCAACATGAAAGTTATAGAGCATGATCACACGATTCTAACCATGTAAAAAACTTAATCCAACTCTCAAAGACCAGATAGAATTTCTCTGGCCCTAATTTCTAACCTAGTTTTTTCAGAAAGTTCATCATTCAAATTCTCCCAGCTCAGTTAACTTAAATGAATTCTATGGATATGTACATCTCAAGGGCAATGAGGATTACATTTTTTATTCACAAACCTAAGCCTAATGATTCCTAAATAGAGAGATAGAAGTTTGAACTTTACCTGTTTCAGTCAAGTTCGAGTATGGCAATGTAGGGGTTGTGAGTGAGGCCTGAGATACTTGTGAGCTTGCTTGAAGTTCCTTTGAGCTTTCCCAATGCTTAGCTAGCTTTGAACTTGCTTGAATCTCTCTATAGAACTCAACCTGGAAACTAAGAATTCAAAAATGGTGAAGTGTGTGAATGGAGTTACAGTGACTTGGGAATGGTTGGGATAACTTAGGTGAGTTGTATGAAGTGTGTTGGAACTGGTTGCAAGCAAAACGCACGAGTGGATTGTGATTTGGAAATCAAAATGCAGAACCTGCCCTGTTTTGACAAGAACTTGTGTTTTGGTTTTTTGGAAGGTTTGAGGACTTGCTAGCTCGTGTTTCTGGCTTAGTGTGATATGTAAAACCTGTTTGAAATGTTTACAAACTTTGGTTTGATCAGATTGTAAAGTTGTGGTGATTTTGCAAGTTGATTTGCTTTTGAAGAAAAGGTGATTTTGAAAATGCTATGGCCTGTACAAGCTAGCTCCAAGCATGCTGATAGTTGGTGTACTTTTTCCTAATTTTGTGGAGTTGGTTTGCTGCAAAGGATTGGGTTCACAGCTCAAGAGAAACAAAATTACATAAAGCAACCTTTATCAAAATGGCATTGTTATCTTTTTGCCAAAAATGGATTAATTCAATATTTAATCTTCTAAAGCTCAGAATAAAGCCTTAATCCATTGTGTTTGCATTCAATTTTTGAGTGTGGAAGGGTTTAAGGACCTGTAAACAAGTACAAACATGTTTGGGCAGAATTTGCAACTTGTAGCAACATGAAAAATGCCATGGACAAAAGTGAGAAATGGCCATTTTCTTTTCTTCGATTCTCCCTAACCATAAATGATTTTGGAGAGTTCTTGGACATTTTGGAAATCTTGTAACATGATATAAAATCCATCTTTGAAATGAATTTTTAGATTCCCCTTGGAACTATGTGAAAAATTGCCATGAAGATAGGTCAAAATCCTGCCTAAACTAGGCCAAAATTTCACTAAGTTAAAAGTTTCATGGACCCTTGTTCACAAAATCATAACTTGAGATTCAAGCATCATTTGGGAAAACTTTGTGAATCAAAGTTGTAGATTTTGTGGAGGACTACAACTTTCATGTAGGATGTTTTGTTTGAGTCCAATTGCATCATGGTGAAAAAGTTGGGAAAAGTTGGGAAAAAATAAGAAATTTTCATAACTTAGAAAATTTCAAAGTTATGAAAATTTTCCATTTTAAACCCTAATTTTCAAAATTAAGTTTCTTGGTGAACAAGTTTCATGTTTTGACATATCTTGATGAAAAATGACCCTTGGCACTTGATTTTGACCAAAAAGTCAAAGTTTGACTTTTCAGTGTACAGTTAATTTTTGATCAGTTGACTAGAAAATTCATCTGTCAATCCAATGCATTTGAGATCTTTTGAACCTTGTGATTAGGTCAAGATGATGCCATTGAGTCTTTGAACCCATGCTTGAACCCAATTTTCCATTGGCTAGGTGAAAAATAAAAAATTGCCCTTCTACAGTCAAAACCATAAAAATGACCATTTTGCCCTTTTGGTGATCTGATCAAGTTTCTTGAGGAGTTGTGGTCCAAACTTGATCAAATGGTTCATATGAGTCTATAATGTTTATGTGGATAAAAAATTATGAGGTTTGATTGTAAATTGGCAACAATTGACTTTTTCCCCAATACAGTTGATTTTTAGGTCAACTGTCCAATTGATTGGGCAAAAATTTGATTCAAAGCTTGAAACTTGGTATGAGCAATCTTAGAGGTCCAACATGAAGCATGAAAGTCACATTGAGCAATGAAAGTCCAAAAATCCTTGTGCAAACTCAAACACCAATTTCAGGTCAACAATGCAAGGAGATGTCTTGAGCTGAACAAACCCTAATCTGGTCTTGAGTCCAAAGAGTCTTGTGAGGGGAAATCTTGATAAAATGAGAGGGCAAATTTTGGGGTACAACAGATGCCCCTATTCAATCTTCTTGAACCTGAAGAGTTAGATTGGCGAGTTTGCCGTTCGTGACTCGAAGGTAAAAGATGATTGGACACTAGAGTGCCCGTAAATTTGAACTCGTCAAAGTAGTTAAAGGAATGGGCTTAAAGATTCCATTTGGAGAGGTTAATAGAATCTTGTTGGAGATGGGCTTAAAGATGCCATCCAAAGAAGTGTCGATCGCATAAGAGATTCCTTTGCGAGAGCCTGTATACCTGTTATTGAGGAGGACTACACCGGGGAATGCTGGTCTCTGTCGTGGTAGAAATAGAATTTTAGGAGCTTCAGTCGTCCGTTATTCTACTGGGGAATCATCTCTTGGTTGAAGAGGTGAAAATGAACTGCTATCTGGTCATGCTCCAGGCTTTACAGTGACTTACTGGGGGGATGAGATTAAACTTGCTATCTGGTCGTTCTCCAGGCTTCACAATTTCTCAATTCTTATCTGGTTGTATTCCAGGCTTTAGAAGGAATTAAGTTTCTATCTGGTCGCCTCCGGTCTTCAACTTGAATTTAAGGCATACTAACATCTGGTCGATTCCGGGCTTCTTAGTAATTAGCCAAGTAAACTGCTATTTGGTCAAAATCCAAGCTTCATAGTATCTTAAACTGTTATCTGGTTAAAATCCAGGCTTCACAGTCTTGTATTGCTATCTGGTCGAAATCCAGGCTTCACGATATCTTACTTCCTATCTGGTCAAAATCCAGGCTTCAGAAGAAAATCAAATGGTTATCTGGTCACCTCCGGGCTTCCCTTTGACTTTGGGGCCTACTAATATCTGGTTGAATCAGGGCTTCAAAGTAATTAGCCAAGTAAACTTCTTTTTTGGTCGAAATACAAGTTTCACAGTGTACCTTACTATTATCTAGTCAAAATCCAGGCTTCAGTGTTTTGTAGAGATCAAGATACTATCCGGTCGAACCCGAGTTTCATAGCTTGAATTTAAGGTGTACCACAATCTGGTCGACTCCTGGCTTCACAGTAATTTGCTGGGGATCCAACTATTTTTTCGGTCGATCTCCAGGCTTCATAGTATGATGGAGAAAAAATCAAGATATTATCCGGTAAAATCCGAGCTTCATAACTTGAACTGGAACATGAATCTGAGTATTGATTTGAATAAACAATAGAATAACATCCGTGTCTGGAGCATCTCTAAGCTGTATTTGAGCTTTGAACATTCGTTACAGATAGCTGTTAATTTTATCCTGAAAAGGGTAAAATGTTAACTGAAACACAAAGTTACGTTGCATGAAATGTATGATGCAATAAATGTGTTTTATCAATGTTTATGATATATGAATGTAATGTATGCGCATGTAAGTTGATTAGCTGCCTTTCTGAGGAAAATAAATCCTTGATAGCTGGAGATAATAAAATATTTGACTTCTGTCGGGGAAAATAAATCCTTGACTGCCGCTATAGATTCAAAATCTTTGATTGCCGAGGACGAGAAATCCTTGGACCACTGCTGGGGATAGAAAATCCTTGGCAACTCACGGGGATTATCAAAAACTTTGACGACTTCTCTGGGGATGTGAGAATCCTTCACGACTTTCCTGGGGATATAGGGATCCTTCAAGTCCTTAGAGTTGGAATATGATAATCACTTTGTTGTGAAAATAATGCCAAGTGCTGCTTGAGAAACCTGCTTTGGGAGTACCGAGAACCTTGATGACTGTGGCTGGGGATTGAGAATATTCAATCTGTTGGGAAATGAGAGTAACCCTGCAGGGAGAAAGTTTATTTTGTTGGAGAGTAGTAAAAACTCTGTGGGGAATAACTATACTGCTGGAAAGTTTTCAAGAGTTTGGGTTGTATGCCAATCTACTGGGGAGTTATTCGAAGCTGTCGTCTGGTTAGCTGTCAGACTTCAAAGCGACTTGCTGGGAGATTATCAGATAACTTGTAGGAAAATTATCTGGTTTTAAGATAACTCTCTGTGGAATCGGAGGAAAATGGATGGTTTTCCACCGGGGTTTAAAGGTTGAAGTTTTTGGACTCCGTTGGGGAAGAAAGTTTCATTTTTGTTGAGGTTCTATAGCTCAAAGTTTCTGGCTCCGCTGGGGATTGGGAGTTTGAAAACTTATCTCTGATAGGGATATGTATTTCAAGGTTTTAGCTCCGCTGGGTGATCTAGATCATATACTGCAGGGGATTTCTCTTGGAATAGCCTAAAGACGTCTTCCTATACTTTCAACCTATCAGTGATTATGCTTTCTCATTTCGTTTATTTGTAAACATGTGATTATATTCAAATGCATATGCTCATTTAATAAATCATTGGACGTTTTCAAATAAAACACAAGTGTAAAAAAGAAGAAAAGGCAAATAGTTTTCTGCACTTTGAAGTATCTTTTTTTTAAATTTGTGTAAGTATTTTGTACAAAGGAGAAAAATATCCTAGTAAGAGAATGTTGTCATAAAAATGAGAAAAATTTATACAAAGAAAGATGGCTATGTGTGAAAATTCCATGGGGTTCCCATTCTGCTATAGCCTTCGTAACTCTGGATATCTTGTTCATTCATTACTTCGTCTGAAGATGATTGAGTTGATCAGAAGCCCGGAGGTTGTCTGTGAAGAGATTGTCCTTAAAGTGATCCGACGAGACATAGTCATACGCTTTAAATTCCCTAACTTTTTCCTGGACCGCCCTTTCGGGTTTTCGATCCACCGGGAAACCCTTTTTTGCCCAAGTCACCCTTTCGGGTTTTCAACTTGCCGGGCGTACAAATTTTCTTGTTTATCCCTAATTTTTGCATGAACCTCCCTTTCGGGTTTTCGATTCACCGGGATGCCCATTTTTTCCCAAGTTGCCCTTTCGGGTTTTTAACTTGTCAGGTTGTTTATGCGTAGTATCTTTTGACTATGTCTGCGTTCGCAGGGTGCGGCAGGTCGTCGCCATCCATGGTGGTTAATATCATTGCCCCACCAGAAAAGATGTTTTTGATCATAAATGGTCCTTCGTAGGTAGGAGTCCATTTTATCCTGGGATCACTTTGCGGCAAGATGATCCGCTTGATTACAAGATCCCCGACTTGATATGCTTGGAGCCTGACTTTCTTGTTGAAAGCCTTGATCATCCGTTTTTGATACGTCTGACCATGGAAAACAATAGTAAGTCGCTTTTCATCAATCAAGTTAAGTTGATCAAACCGGGTCTGAATCCAATCGTCTTCACTCAAACCAGCATCCTTCATGATTCTCAAGGAGGGAATCTGAACCTCAATAGGTAAAACAACTTCCATGCCGTATACCAAAGAAAAGGGTGTTGCCCCAGTTGATGTGCATGCCGTGGTACGGTACCCGTGCAGAGCAAACAGTAACATCTCATGCCAGTCCTTGTAGGTGACTGTCATCTTTTGAATGATCTTCTTGATATTTTTGGTCGCAGCTTCGACAACACCGTTCATCTTTGGCCGATAGGGAGATGAATTGTGATGTTGAATCTGGAACTGCTTGCACAAGGCGATGATTATAGTATTGTTCAGGTTTGTACCGTTGTCAGTGATGATCTTGTCGGGGATACCGTACCGGCAAATGAGGTTCTGCTTGATGAAGCGGGAAACCACATTCTTTGTAACAGAAGAGAAGGAAGCTGCTTCGACCCACTTGGTAAAGTAATCAATAGCCACCAGGATGAAGCGGTGTCCATTGGATGTTGTAGGCTTGATCTCTCCAATCATGTCGATTCCCCACATTGCTAATGGCCAAGGAGCTGTTAAGACATTGAGAGGAACTGGAGGTATATGTACCTTGTCCGCGTAGATTTGACATTTGTGACAAGTTTTGGAATATTGATGGCAGTCAGCTTCCATGGTAGACCAGTAGTAGCCTTCCCATAGAATCTTCTTGGCCATCGTATATCCGCTAGAGTGAGTGCCGAAGGTACCATTGTGCAGTTCAGCCATGATCTGCTCAGCTTCAACCTTGTCCACACAATGAAGCAGAATGCAATCATGATTGTGCTTGTATAGGATACCATTGCTCAAAAAGAACTTAGCTGAGAATCTCCTTAAGAACTTTTTGTCGTTGACTGAAGCTCCTTCAGGGTATTCTTGCGCCTCGAGATACCTTTTGACTTCGTGAAACCAAGGTCGGTCCACCACTTCTTCAGTATTAATCTCGTGACAATGTGCAGGTTTTTCCATCCGCCTAATGGTGATTTAGGGAGCCTCATTATCCCAGTTAAGTTTAAACATGGATGACATTGTAGCTAGAGCATCTGCTAGCTGCTTTTCTTCTCGTGGGAAGTGCTTGAAGGTAATCTGCTCGAAATGAGGTAACAATGTCAGGACATGTTCTTTGTAAGGGATGAGGTTGGGATGTTTAGTGTCCCACTCTCCTTTGATCTGACTGATGACCAAAGCTGAGTCTCCAAACACAACCAAAGATTTGATTCCCAGGTCTATTGCAGCCTTGAGACCAAAGATACAAGCTTCATACTCGGCCATGTTGTTGGTGCAGTTGAAGCAGAGTCTAGTAGTGAAAGGTATATGGCAACCTTGTGGAGAGATGAGCACAACATCGATACCATTGCCAAGTGCGTTGGAGGCACCATCAAAGTACAGGGTCCATCGGGATCCTTGTTCAAGTCTATCATACGGTCTGTTCTCTTCAATGTTGTCCACTGTCATGATATCCTCATCGGGGAAGTCGAACCTCATGGATTGGTAATCTTCGACAGCTTGATGAGCTAGATGGTCAGCTAGAACACTCCCCTTTATAGCTTTTTGGGTCGTGTACTGTATATCGTATTCAGTCAGGATCGTTTCCCATCTAGCTATTCTTCCAGATAAAGCAGGCTTTTCGAAGATGTACTTGATCTGATCCATTTTAGAAATCAGTAGAGTGGTATGAGTCAACATATACTGCCTTAGCCGGCGAGCAGCCCATACCAAAGCGCAACAAGTTTTCTCGAGCAGTGAGTAGCGAGTCTCACAGTCGGTAAACTTTTTGCTAAGGTAATAAATGGCATGCTCTTTTCGGCCAGACTCGTCATGTTGGCCCAGTACGCACCCCATTGAATTATCCAAAACAGTCAGATACATGATTAGCGGTCTTCCTTCGATGGGAGGCATCAAGATAGGAGGTTCTAGCAAATACTCCTTGATTTTATCGAAAGCAACTTGACAATCATCATTCCATTTAACCACTTGATCTTTCTTCAACAGCTTGAAGATTGGCTCACAGGTAGATGTTAGGTGAGAAATGAACCTTGCAATGTAGTTTAGGCGTCCCAAGAAACCTCTGACCTCCTTCTCAGTGCGAGGGGCAGGAATTTCTTGTATAGCTTTGACTTTGGCAGGATCAACCTCGATGCTTCTGTTGCTTACTATGAAACCCAAGAGTTTACCGGACCTGACTCTAAAAGTGCACTTTCTAGGGTTCAGTCTGAGCTTGTACTCCTTCAACCTGACAAACAGCTTTTGCAATTGGTCGAGGTGTTCTTCTTCTGTTTGTGAACAGGCTATCATGTCGTCTACATAGACTTCAATTTCATGATGTATCATGTCATGAAACAAAGCTACCATGGCGCGTTGATAGGTTGCCCCGGCATTCTTCAGTCTGAATGGCATCACTTTATAGCAGAAGGTACCCCACTGCGTAACAAAAGTAGTCTTCTCCATGTCTTCAGTGGCCATTTTGATCTGGTTATACCATGAAAATCCATCCATGAAAGAAAATACCTTGTGCTGAGCTGTATTGTCAACCAAGATGTCAATGTGCGATAGTGGAAAGTCATCTTTAGGGCTAGCCCTGTTTAAGTCTCTGCAATCCACACACATTCTCACTTTTATTTCCTTCTTAGGCACGGGCACAATGTTAACAACCCATTGTGGATAGGAAGTAACAACAAGAAACCCAACGTTGAACTGCTTCATCACTTCAGCTTTGATCTTTTCTGACATGTCGGGCCTCATTCGGCGGACCTTCTATTTAATTGGTGGACAATATTCTCTAGTAGGGAGACGGTGAACCACAATATCTGTATCGAGTCCCGGCATGTCTTCGTAGGACCAGGCGAAGATCTCAACATATTCATTCAACAGCTGATCTAGGCGCTCTTTGACACTTGGCTCAAGGTTGGCACCCACTCTGACTTCTTTTCTGTCTTTGTCAGTACCCAAGTTGATAGTCTCTAACAGCTCCTCATGGGGCAGAATAGCCCTTTCTTCCTGTTGTAGCAGTCTAGCCAATTCTCCTGACACTTCACAGTCTTCATCACCTTCGTATTGGGCATGGTAGACCAGATCTTCAGAGTCACTGAAGGCCAAAGCAGAATTGTTACCCATGGAATCTGGAATGGAAGGGTACCTGCATTTTGTGAGTGTGGGTGTGTGTAAGAGATAGCCACCTTTAAACAAATAAAATGTAAAAAGAAATAAAATGAACACAAAAGTTTATATGTGAAAACGTTCATGATTCATTAAAATGGCATATGAAGATGAAAAATCAAACCCTTACAAATGGACCTATGTGCCTCGGGTGAGGCACAAGGCAAAAAGTGTACGAATTGTTTAGGAATCATTACAGACCAACATAAATGTTTGAAAGATAAATTACTGATTTATGAAAGTAATGGGAACGAAGTCTTTCGCCTCCCAGTTGTTTAGTCCTCCGCCAACAGTAGGGAAAATCCAGTCTTCAAAGTTGATTTCTTCTTCACCATCCTCCAAAGCATTGACTCCATGATGGGTGATCTTCAACGGTGGCCATCCAGCCCAGGAGCGACATACAACCTTTTGAGCAGAAGCAGTGAAACCCAAGCCAAATTTATCAGATTTGAAAGGAAAGTCTGGTAGCTGACCCCATATTGTGCTTCCTCCTTCTTCAATCACAGCCTTCGCATCTTTAAGGGATGACATCAGAGACACAGGTTTGGTAATCATGGGTACAGAAGATACCGTCTTGGTTGTTGCAATCTCTTTAGAAACTTCCTCGAATGGTTGGAAAGGGGTTTCTATGAATTCGCCATCTAACTCCACATAGCGGAAAGTATTAAGATGGCTTATCATATACTCCTCTTCGTCATGAACCGTTATAATTTTCCCCTGGACTGGGTACTTGAGCATTTGGTGTAAAGAAGAAGTGACGACCCCATCATTGTGGATCCAGGGTCTTCCCAACAAGCAAGAATAGGAGGGACGGATGTCCATCACATAAAATATGGAGTTGAAGGTTTCCGTTCCCACTTTAATCGGGATGTCCACCTCTCCGTGGACCATCCTTTTAGAACCGTCAAAGGCTCTAACAATGATATTGCTGGGCTTCAGGGTTAGACCTTCACAGTCCAATCTGTCCGATGCTTTCTTCGGCAAGACATTTAAAGACGACCCAATATCAACCAAAACGTGAGCTAGAGTAGTCCCTCTGAATTCCACCGAGACATGCAGAGCGTCATTATGCTTTCTCCCCTTAGATGTTAAATCAGTGTCGGAGAATCCAAGACCATTGTCTGCTGTTAGGCTAGCTACACATTCCTGGAACTGGTCCGCGGAGGTTTCCTGAGGTACGTGGGCCGTCTTCAGGAATCTGATCAAAGCTTTGGCATGAGCTTCGGAACAGAGCAACAGGGCCAGGATAGAGATTTTTAGGGGGTTTGCCCCAGTTTCTCCACTACATCATAGTCGTTTTCTTAATTATTTTCAAAATCTCTTCCATTTCTTTTTGAGTGGTCTCAGGGATGACCAAAGGCTGAGCCCTCGTCCTGACGGGCGTTTCTTGGGTACCTTTCCCTTTATCATCAACAACAGCAGAGGGTACAACCATGAGAGTTACAACTTCTTCAATAACTGAAGTTCTCACAGATATGTTGACCGGCACAGGAGTAACCTTAGGAGAAATTGAGGGTCCGAAGACTGCCCTTGGAGGAGCAATCTCCGGAGAGAAAATTCTTCCGTTGCGGGTGATTTTATTCGTTCCAGCAATATTTCCAATGTCAGAAGTCTCTTCATCAGAACTTTCTTTAACTGATTCAATCTGCTTAATACCGTGGTAGAAAATCACTCCCCCATAGTTCCACGGTATTGATTTGTTGGACTTGTACGGGATAGGCCCCGACATGGTTATCTTCAGAGGTGTAATCTTCGGATCGGATGTAATCTTAACAAGTCTTTTGGAGACCTTAGAAAGATTGGAGGATATGGTAATTATGGCAACATCATTGACAAGATTCGGTGTAACAGGAGTCTTTTCAAAAAGGATTTCTTGATTATCCATTAGGCGTTGGATGCCTAACTTCAACAATGGACAGTCGGATGGTAAGGATGAACAAAGGCAGCAATCTTTTTCACAACCTGGGAAAATCCCAGCCTTCAACAGATTCAGCTTGATTATCGGTAACAGAATCATCAAATCATCAACAGTAGCAACAAAAAGATCTTCTTCAATAGCATGGGCATTGTGGTCATGCTTTGGAATTGGAGCAGAGATCACATTCGGATTTTCAGGGGCGTCGAATTCCACTTCTTTAGCGTCTATTAAATCCTGGATTTTATTCTTGAGGGCCCAACAATTATTGGTATCGTGCCCCAGGCTGTCTGAATGATAAGCACATTTAGCGTTGGCATGGTAAAACGGAGAAGTTGTATTCACGTTTTGTGGTGCCTCTCTCAAGGTTGTAAGGTTTAACTTCAAGATATAGGTAAGAACCTGAGCAGGCGTCATGTTTATTTTGGTGAATTACCTAGCAGGCCTTTCCGCCCTTTGTTGGTTGGTTCTGGGTTGATTGTTTCTGGGCTGATCAGCTGCAGACTTCTGAATCATTACGACCCCCACCGCTGGCTGGCGCTTAACTCTTCCTCGACCTCTTTGGGAGTAAACAACTGACACTTCTTTCTTTGCTGGAAAAGGCTTTTTGATGGCAGCGGAAGCAGATGCATCTTTTTGAATTTTACCACTGTTGATTCCGGCTTCAACTCTCTCACCAGTCAGAATCAACTCGGTGAACCCCGCAGACGAACTTCCAATCAGGTGATTAAAGAATGGACCTGACAGAGTCCCTAAAAACATATCTACAAGCTCTCTCTCGGATAGAGGTGGTTGAACTCGTCCCGCCAAGTCTCTCCATTTCTGGGCATACTCCTTAAAGCCTTCATTGGAGACCATACCCATACTCTGTAATTAAGTACGAGTAGGTGCTAAGTCCACATTATATTGATATTGTCTGTAGAAGGCAGCAACCAAATCCTCCCAATTGTGCACATCAGACCTCTCAAGCTGGTAGAACCAATCCAATTGCGTCCCCGACAAACTATCCTGAAAAAAGTGGACCCACAGGTCCTTGTCAGAAGAATGAGGTTGAATTTTTCTGACGTAATACCGTAGGTGCATCTTTGGGAAAGACACCCCATTGTACTTAGCAAAAAGAGACACTTTAAACTTGGGGGGAATGACAATCCCATAAACCAACCCTAACTCTTTGAAATCCAGCCCAGGCACCCTCTGTACCTCCATGGCTGCCTGACGCTCTTCCAGATTCTTGTACTTGTCATCTACAGGAGGGTACTGCTATTCAGAATAATCTTCATCCTCCTCCTCTTCTTCTTCCTCAGACTCAGATGGAACTGCAACTCCTTTTCCTTTTCCTACCCCTTCATCATATGTTGAGGGGAAATCCAGGACCCTTCTAGTTGACCTTCAAATCTTCTACCCAAAGTAGCCACACCAACTATTTTATTTTTATTTTTCTCTTTTTCCTTCTCTAGCAGAGCTTTAAGATCCTCATGACCCTTTGCCAAGGTCATGAGTAGTTGTTGGAACTGTGAATTCTGCGCTTGCAAATCTTTGACCGTCTGCTCTATATCCATCTTGCTGAAATAAACAACAGAGAGATAAGGAAACCTGGTGCGAAGACCTGTTTATACATATGATGAATGATATGTATTCATGTAATGCATTCAAGGATTCAGAAATTCAAATTTGTTGTAAACAAAAAATGAACACACGTCATATTAATAAGATAGAATTTGTTAGTACATAAGTGCCTCATGGGCAAAATAATACAAAATTCTAAGGTAAAAAGACGTTGCGCATCCTCTTTGGTGCAATGTAGGTGTTGAGAGTCTGCTCTTCATGGAGTCGAAGAGTAAGTTCCAAAACCTTCTTCTCACTGGAGTAGAATTAGGCTTCAAAAGTATCACGTTCTCCCTTGAGCTGTATCCAACTCCTTTGAAAATCCTCAAGTGATATTGGAATGTTAGGATGTAGGAGGGTGTATGGAACCTCTACTTCCACAACAGGCTCTGTAATCACAGGAAGCATGAAGGGGTAAGGCATCATAAGACTTTGGGCGCGGGTTCATACCCACTTGAGGTAAGGCTCAAGAGGGATGGAACTTTTGTGTCCCAATGTCTTACTGTCCACCTTGTTGGGCATTCTCCAAGCTCGGATAAACCTTTGTCGAAGTCCTTAAGCGTCATTGTCGAAGTCAAAAACCAAGTCTGGAATCAACATGTCATGAGGGCCATCCCTTCGGGCATACCCAAATTGTCTCAGAGCCAAGCAGGGGTTGTAGGTAATGCCTCCCCTAATGCCAAGTAGAGGGACATTAGGGAATTCCCCACAACGGTCAATGATGATAACATTTTCTCTGGATCGAGAACACCAATGAACATCTGAATGTGTAAGAGTCATCAATCGTTGTGACCACCTCAAACCTTTCTCATTCTTCAAAACTGACTGGGGAAGATGAGAAATAAACCATCTTGCCAATAGAGGAGTACAACACATGAGAACACCTCTTTTCCTCATTGTTCGAGTGTGAAACGAGTGGAGGATATCTCCAAGCAACGTAGGCACAGGATTCCGGGACATGAAAATCTTGATAGTATTCACATCTATATGTTGGTAAGGGTTTGGGAACAAGACCAACCCATAGATAAGAAGAGCTATAATCTCCTCAAAAGCTTGTAAGTCCAATGAATTCCAGCATTCTTGAGCTTTCTCAAACAGAAACTTTGCTAAGAAACCCTTGACACCACTTCTGGTTTCCCAATGACCTCTGAAATCAGATGGTTGCAAGTGTAGGGCTTGAGCAACATCTTCAGGCTTTGGATCTCTTTCCGTACCGTTGTAGGGTAGTTGATGGAGAATAGGAATCCTCATCTGTTGAGAAAATTCCTCCAAAGTAGGCACTAGCTGGTAATCAGGAAATGTGAAGTAGTGGTGTAGGGGGTCAAAGAACTGAAAGAGAACCTTCACCATGTCTTCCTCTATGTTAGAGTTGACCAAGTTGAGAAGTCTACCATGTCTTTCAGTGAATGGAGAATTCTCTGGAATCTTGGAAGCAAGCTCCTTGAGTTGAGGAGGGATTCTCACAAGTTTGACCTGAATAGTTTTCCTGCGGAGTGATTCCATAACCTACAAAACAGGAACAAAGATGAAGATCCAAACCCTTGAAATAGTTAGTGGATGCAAATGATGCTTCATGATGTTTATGATGTATGCACAAGTATATGTACAAGAAAATCACACAAGTTCCTAGTTTCAGGCTTGCATGGGGTTTCATAGGTAAGTACCCTCTTGAAGTTTAGTTAGCTCAACCTGTCCTATAAATAGTAACCGGGTTCTAAGGAGCTCAATATCACTGGATTATTTTCTGTGTGCATTGTTTCAGTTTAGCCACTTTACTGGAGACCGAAATATTCCAAGAAAACAACCCTCAATGAGTGTAGTATCGAGTATCTACCAACTTCAGACTGCACCAAAGCCGGTCATCTCACTACCCCTAATAAGGCCAAGATGGTCAAGTAAAGGTTCTAAAAGTCCATTAGTGCTTCATGACATCACTAAGCGGCCCCGTATTCTCTTTGATTGACTCAAAGGCTACCGGTACCCATAAATATGTCGCACTAATATAGCTATTGCTTCAACCATGTCGGTATACCCCGCGTAGTTTCCACAATGTATTGCTATTTATCTATGAATGTTTCTCAAATCCGGGTAGAGGATTCAAACTCAAACAATAGAACCAAATGTAAAGCAATAAAAGCAAACAAGGTAAGCATGTAAAGGTGATCTAAACCCTAAGGTAACCCGACTTTTAGATAAATCCCCAACAGAGTCTCCAGTTCTGTGATACGGTGGGAGAACTGACTTGAGATTTTGCGTTTGTGTTTGCAAATGTTTCGATTTAGCAAGAGTCGCCATCGAATTTTTATTTTATCCAAAGGAAAGGTCAAAAAGCACAGGAAAGACCTTTAAGATGTTTTCTTGGGTTCGGGGGGTAGATTATGAAAAGGGAAGGTGCTAGAACCCTTTTCATCCATGGTTTTCCATGGGCTCTTAGTTACTTGTTTCGACCACTTGCTTTTGCTTTTCAATTGTTTGAAATGGTGCTTTTGTGTGTGGTTTTTGAAAATATTTTGAAAAGAGGCCTTGTTTAGGCAACCTTTGTAATGATTCTTGTTTGAATGTATACAAAGGTGTTTGTCTTTTGAAAAGATGTTTCAATGTTTGAAAGTTTGTTTTGGGAAATGTTTTGAAATATTGTTGCGTGTTTTTGAAAATAGCAAGGACGTTTTCAAGTTTGATCAAGTAACTAGGAGCATCTACCCTACCTACTCAAAAGTCTTTCCTACACATTTTTAACCCTTTGACATTGTTGTTTTATCATTGCATTTGGTAAACAACCTTGTGTTTGGATGTTAACGGGACAGGCGTGGGTCATCGTATGACCATGATAACAATGTTGCCAAGTATCTTAGCAAATTTTTGTTTGAGGGACTAGATCATTTTTGTATAGGCAACCAAGATAGCGTCATCGAGGGACTATGATCTTTTGATTTGATTTGTTTTGCCAAGATACCTAGCATGCATACCATGGTCATTTTAAAGGCAATAAATGGATGAAACCCTAGGGGTGCTTGTGTGGATTGTGTTGTCATTTTCCATGCTTTTTGTCTTGTGTTTAGTCAAGCTATTTGTTTGATTTTGGTCATTTGCATACAAACCCTAATCTTTCTATCATGCATATTTGAAAGCAATAAATGCGTAAAAGTAAATCTACGACTATTACAACATGATTATGGGGAGGGGGATACGAGTTTGAATAGGGGATATTTTGCATAAAATAAACCCTAAAATTATTACAACCATATTGAATTCATTGTACAAATAATAAATTGACAAATATTTAAATATGCAATATATTATAAGTATGCAAAAAATGTTTTTTTGTATTATTTTTATGTAGGTAAAAATAAGTTATTTAATGTATCAAAAATAAGAAAATAAAAGATTATTTTTATTAAGGGTGGAAACCCTAATTTGTTTTAAGAAAATATATATATTATAATTATTTATTTTTTTTCAAGAAAATAAATACAATATTTACAAAAATATTAAAAATGAAATATGTGAGAAAATATTATTTTATATGTATAAATAATAAATAAATAAAATATGTAAGTATTTTAATTTTATTTACAAACTTAATTAAGAAAAAGTATATATTATTAATTTTAACTATTCTTATGCCAAAATAATAAAAAATAATAAAATGTGAAAATTTAAGAAAATCTTTTTAGTGATTTTTTTATATTTAGAAAAAAAATAAATAAAGTCAAATGAAAAAGAAATATAAAAATATACAAAAATAAAATCAATGGGCCAAGGGATGCAGAAAGCAAGCAAGGAGGTGAAAATAGCCAAAAGGACTAGGCCCAGCCCAACTCAACTTCATCTCTAACCTTGAGAAACAGAAAAACACGCGCTTGATGTTCAAACTGGTAACTCCTACATTTATGCTTAAAAACAAAAACTTGCAACATGAAAGTTATAGAGCATGATCAAACGATTCTAACCATGTAAAAAACTTAATCTAACTCTCAAAGACCAGAGAGAATTTCTCTGGCCCTAATTTCTAACCTAGTTTTTTCAGAAAATTCATCATTCAAATTCTCCCAGCTCAGTTAACTTAAATGAATTCTATGCATATGTACAACTCAAGGGCAATGAGGACTACATTGTTTATTCACAAACCTAAGCGTAATGATTCCTAAATAGAGAGATAGAAGTTTGAACTTTACCTATTTCAGTCAAGCTCGAGTATGGCAATGTAGGGGTTGTTAGTGAGGCCTGAGATACTTGTGAGCTTGCTTGAAGTTCCTTTGAGCTTTCCCAATGCTTAGCTAGCTTTGAACTTGCTTGAATCTCTCTATAGAACTCAACCTGCAAACTCAGAATTCAAAAATGGTGAAGTGTGTAAATGGAGTTACATGACTTTGGAATGGTTGGGATAGCTTAGGTGAGTTGTATGGAGTGTGTTGGAACTGGTTGCAAGCAAAACGCACGAGTGGATTGTGATTTGGAAATCAAAATGCAGAACCTGCCCTATTTTGACAAGAACTTGTGTTTTGGTGTTTTGGAAGGTTTGAGGACTTTCTAGCTCGTGTTTCTGGCTTAGTGTGATATGTAAAACCTGTTTGAAATGTTTACAAACTTTGGTTTTATCAGATTGCAAAGTTGTGGTGATTTTGCAAGTTGACTTGCTTTTGAAGAAAAGGTGATTTTGACAATGTTATGGCCTGTACAATCTAGCTCCAAGCATGCTGATAGTTGGTGTACTTTTGCCTAAGTTTATGGATTTGGTTTGCTGCAAAGGATTGGGTTCACAGCTAAAGAGAAACAAAATTGCATAAAGCAACCTTTATCAAAATGGCATTGTTATCTTTTTGCCAAAAATGGATTAATTCAATGTGTAATCTTCTAAAGATCCGAACAAAGCCTTAATCCATTGTGTTTGAATTAAGTTTTTGAGTGTGGAAGGGTTTAAGGACCTGTAAACAAGTACAAACATGTTTGGGCAGAATTTGCTACTTGTAGCAACATGAAAAATGCCATGGACAAAAGTGAGAAATGACCATTTTCTTTTCTTCGATTCTACCTAACCATAAATGAATTTGGAGAGTTCTTGGACATTTTGGAAAGCTTTTAACATGATCTAAAATCCATATTTGAAATGAATTTTGAGATTCCACTTGGAACTATGTGAAAAATTGCCATGAAGATAGGTCAAAATCCTGCCTAAACTAGGCCAAAATTTAACTAAGTTAAAAGTTTCATGGACCCTTGTTCACAAAATCATAACTTGATATCCAAGCATCTTTTCAGAAAACTTTGTGAATCAAAGTTGTATATTTTGTGGGGGACTACAACTTTCATGTTGGAAGTTTTGTTTTAATCCAATAGCATCATGGTGAAAAAGTTGGGAAAAGATGGGAAAAAATAAGAAATTTTCATAACTTAGAAAATTTCTAAGTTATGAAAATTTTCCATTTTAAACCCTAATTTTAAAAATTAGGTTTCTTGGTGAACAAGTTTCATGTTTTGACATATCTTGATGAAAAATGACCATTGGCACTTGATTTTGACCAAAAAGGCAAAGTTTGACTTTTCAGTGTACAGTTGATTTTTGATCAGTTGACTGGAAAATTCATTTGTCAATCCAATGCATTTGAGATCTTTTGAACCTTGTGATTAGGTCAAGATGATGCCATTTAGTCTTTGAACCCATGCTTGAATCCAATTTGCCATTGGCTAGGTGAAAAATCAGAAATTGTCCTTCTATAGTCAAAACCCTAAAAATGACCATTTTGCCCTTTTGATGATCTGATCAAATTTCTTAAGGAGTTGTGGTCCAAACTTGATCAAATGGTTCATATGAGTCTATAATGTTGATGTGGATAAAAAATTATGAGGTTTGACTGTAAATTGGCCACAATTGACTTTTTCCCCAATACAATTGATTTTTAGGTCAACTGTCCAATTGACTGGGCAAAAATTTGATTCAAAGCTTGAAACTTGGTATGAGCAATATTATATGTCCAACATGAAGCATTAAAGTCACATTGAGCAATGAAATTCCAAAAATCCTTGTGCAAACTCAAACCCTAATTTCAGGTCAACAGTGCAAGGAGATGTCTTAAGCTGAACAAACCATAATCTGGTCTTGAGTCCAAAGAGTCTTCTGAGGGGAAATCTTGATAAAATGAGAGGGCAAACTTTGGGGTACAAAAATAGGGAAACTATCTTTCTTTCTATTAGGTCAGAGATTAATTCCTAAAACAAGCCACAGCAACTATCTCTACGACCACAAAAAGTGGGTTCTGGATTAATACCTGAAACAATACAAGACAACTATCTGTGAACAACTGATTATAGATTAATACCTGAAACAAGACAGGACAACTATCTACATGAGCAGATTGAATATTAACTCCCAAAACAAGATGGGGAAACTATCTTTCTTTCTCTTAGGTCAGAGATTAATTCCTGAAACAAGCCAGAGCAACTATCTCTACGACCAACAAAAAGCGGGTTCCAGATTAATACTTGAAACAAGACGGGGAAACTATCTTTCTTTCTCTTTGGTAAGATAAAGATCAATTCCCGAAACAGGATGGTGCGACTATATTTATTACCAATCATATTAAACTCCTGAAATAGGACGGGTTTAGAAATAAATTGATTATAGATCAATTCCTGAAACAGGACGGGGCGACTATCTACATGACAAACGCTTCCTTCAAGACTTCTGCCGGTTCAGTTTAAATTGACCAATGATTTATCCTAATTCTGTTCTGTTAGGCATTTTATCTAGTTCAGTCAAATCGACCTTAAGACTTTTCTGATTCTTATCCAGACAAAAACAAATACAGACATTTGTTGTTTCAGTATAAATTGACCAAAGATTTACTCTGATACTTCTTCAATTTCTCTATCAAAAATTCTTTGGATGGCATCTATAATTCCATCTCCTACGATTCTCAACCACTTCTGGATGGTATCTATAAGCCCATTCCCTATACAATAAATCCAAAGTGTCAATTCTTGCACAAGCGAGTGCAAATTTCTGGGCACTCTAGTGTTCAATCATCTTCTACCTTCGAGTCACGAATGGGAAACATGCCAATCTAAATCTTCAGGTTTAAGAAGATTGAACAGGGGCATCTGTTGCACCCTAAAATTTTCCATCCCATTTTTCATTCAAGATGCTATTTTAGGGTTTCTCAAATATTCAAAATGACTTAGGGTCTGATCAGACAGATTCTCTTCCTAGGCATTGAGTCAGCAACTAGGGTTTGGTATTTCTAAAGTAAAATTGAGTTTTCTAGGTTTCAAATGGTCTTCATGGTTATTCATGTATTCTCAAGGATGTTCATGTCAGATTTCAAGCTTTGCATCGCAAGTTTGCTCAGTCAATGGTTCAGATGACTAAAAATGAACTACATTAACCCAAAAGTCGACCTTTTCAGGATCAAGTTCAAACGATTGTAACTTATTCATTATTCAATATTTTTTAACAGTTCTTTTTTTTAAGACTCTCCTTGACGTCATCTCCAACTTCTATTTACAAGTCAAGAGCTGATTATGTGCGAATGATCATAAAAAATTTGAATACTTTAGAGGCCGCTTTCTGGATTTTTGACCTAATCTCCAATAATTGTTGCTTGACTTCCAAGAATCATTATTTCCCCAATTTTTAAGATCTTGAGACTATTATTTTTGCACATTGTCATAAGCGATGTCATCAACAAGTCCTCTTCAAGAATCGAAGGAAAATTGTGTTTAGAAGACTTTGAAAATTATCAAATTGTCATAGGTCGCTTTCTCAATTTAGAATGTTTTTTAACTTCTATTTGTTTTCTCAAGGCTATGATTCTTATGTCGAGATCATTCATGGAACAAGATGTTGAGTTTGGAGATTCATAGTGAGTTTGAATAAGATGTTGCTTATAATACAAGTCACCATGTTGGAAATTGAGTTAGGATATTGGAGAAATGATTTAAGGATTCATTTGAATAAAGTTTTGGATTTCAATTCAAGTTAGCAAAGCGCTATGCGATATCACAAGTTTCATCCAAATTTTCTATGGTTCACTCGCGTTAAATATTTTAAATTCAAGGTATCAAAGAACGAGTTCGCTAAAATTTGCTCAAATTCGTTCAAGCTTTCAATGTTCGAGCTTCATTGAAATGCAAACATGATAAAGTTATGCTTTGATTCATGGTTTCTCCAAGTACAATTCTAATAAACCAAATTAAGTATTTCAAACAATTCCATTCAAGATCTTTTCCACTTCATTGCATTATGAAGAAAAATCCCAAACAATTCTCATGGCCTAATTAAAAAAAATCATTCAAGACCAAACATTGTCATTCATCGAAGTCAAAATTACTTCATTCAAGATTCATTCAAGTATCTTCAAGATCAAGTTTCAAATTCATTCATGATACATCAAACCATGCTTAAAGAAAATTTCCATTCAGAGAACATTACATAGATGATACATTGAAAGTACATGAAAATCATTTCCTAAATTCTAAGCCCAAATCCTAAGTATACATCTAAGACCATGTTTCTGTCCAACAATTTAGAACAATCCAAAATTGCAGCTGATGTCCCAAACCTGCAAAAATAACCCCACAAAACAGCCTTGCTGCTGCCCTGTTCACAAGCCCAATCTGCCTTGCTAGCTACTCCAAAAAACCTACATCAATCTGCTGCACCAGTCCACCAACCTTGCACAAAAATGGAAAAGAAAACCTGTTACAAGAAAGGTTATAAAACAGTGAACTCAAACAATTCAAAACTCATTTCTTCCCCCCTTAAAAACCCATTTTTTCATCTATATGAACCATTGGCAGCAGTAGAGAAGGTGGAGAGTGCAAGATAGTAAAGAGGAGAAAAATCTGAAACACATAGAAAAATTCAAGGAGAAGAGAAACAAGAAACTCAGTAGAAGGAAAATTCAAAGAGGAAAACTTTCTATTTAGAAGCTCCATCAGAGAGACTCTGATAGGTATTTATTCATCCTCTCTATTTACTTCCACATAGTTTTCATTCACATGTTTTCTCATTGCCATGCTATCGATTGATTTATCCCTTTTGGTTCAACATGTTGACATTTGGAAAATGTTAGAATAGTAATAATAAACTGCATAAGAAAGGTACAGAAAATGACATAAAACTCATAGAGATAAAAAAGAATCACCAACCTAACGCAGAACCTTCATAACCTCAAACTTGTTCACAACTCAGTTTCACCCTCACAACCACAAACACCGCACCATAAACTCCCTACTGCGGCCTTTAACATCAGACCATCATTAAACTCAACAACCGATTTCACCATACAATCCCTCAAAAACTCCCAAGCTTTCCTCAATCCGCAATAACACTATGATAACAACACAAAATTCCAGATTCAGAGGAAACGAAAAAGAAGAAGAGAATAGCAACAAAATTTCAGACAAAAAAACAAAATATAAGAAAACTATAGAAATCACATATCTAGAAACCTTTCTCTGCAATCTCCTGCATTTCTCTGCACTTCACTATGGCTTCAACAAACGTCAACAACACCTGCAGACATCAATGTAACAGTCCATCCACTGTCAACCTCAACACTCTTGGCTTGAGAATTCATTATGCTCAAAACACATCAACATTTATAATATCAATACAAAGAAAAGGTTACAAATCTAAAATTACAATGCACAAATTTACAATTAGGGATCTAAAAATTTACAAATTTCAGTAAGATAGTTCAGATCACAATTCATTAAAAAATCTTTTGAAGAAGTTAAATAGTAATCACAGATCAGAGTAGAGAACAACACAGTGAACAACAAATACCATACTTTGTTTCTTCTCTTCGATTCTCCTCGCAGCTTCAACTGAAAAAACAAAAACATAATAACCTTTTTTTCTCAAACAAAACCACCATCTCTAACAACTATCACAACTACACAGAACCTTCAAAAAATCCACTTGTGATTGCCTCAGCAACTTCGAGCCAATCTGTTACATGCTCCCTCAATTGTACCATTTTCGCAGATCCAACTTGCCATTACCACACAATAGTACCGATGATGATGCCATGGATTTTCCGGTGATCTTATAGTGAAACAACGTTGTAGATGGATTCTCCTTGATGACAGGATGAAGAAGCAAAAATAGTTCTCCAGATTGGAACATCATCGAGAGTGTTTCGCTATTTCGAGATGGGGGTTTGAAGAAGATTTTTTCAAAGATGAGAGAGCATTCTAGATGAGAACTTGAGAGTTTTTTGTTGCTTTCTTTTAGAGGGAGAGAGATTTAATTCCATTTTCATGACAACATAGGGAAGGAGGAAGATGATAGTGTTGTTGAGAGAGAAAAGGATTGTGCTTGTTATTTTTATATTTTTTGTTTCATTGTTTTTTCTTAACTATTTTGTTGTTGGAAACAATTATAATAATTAATCTTTTCTCTTCCAAATAATTACTCCCAACCGCGCATCCTTTTGTGTTTTAGGGTTTCAAAAACTTTCCCTATTCTTTCCCAAAACCGGGTCATCCCATTGGACTGCTGGCCCATTCAACTATCCACTTTCTCTTTGGTATTAATAGTTGCGTTAGAAATAATGAATGAAGCAGGTGGTGCGGCGGTTAAGGTGTGCTGGTTTGGAGGAAAGGTCCCGGGTTCGAGACCCCCCGAGACATTTTCCTTTTTTCCTAATTTTAGTTATTTTTTTCTTTTGGTAATGAAAAAAAACTTCTCGGGCTCTAATCTCTAAAGCTCATTCAAAATAAACATCATCACTCTAGTTTTCTATTTGTAATTTCTTCACTTTTTTAAAGGATAATTTAGATTTGCTTTAATAATTTGAAAGATCTTAGTGTAGATTTAAATTAGTGTATTTTTATTATTTATATATAGGTTTAGATTTTATTTAATATCTTAGAATTTTTTCAAGTTAGTTTAGAATTTTTTATATTAGTTTAAATATAATTTTGTTAATCTTTAGTTTTTAACTTTAAAACTCAATTAAATAAAAAATATATAATCTCAAAATTAGTTAATTTAGGACTTTGTAAATAATTTTGTCATTATTTTTTATATAGTTTAATAAACTTTCTTTTAAAATATTTAGTTTATACATAATAAAATTCAAATAAGAATAATAGAATAGATTCTTTATTTTCTTTCCAAATTCCTCACAGACAAAAATACTAAGAATTTTTTTTCCCATACTTTGTTAATTAATTTTTACTTCATAGATTGTTGTAGTTTTAATTAATTATTTGATTTGATTTGGTTGTATTGATTGCCTATTTGGACTTTTAATCGCATTGATCCATCCCATTTGTAAATTTGTACTCCCCATTCTCGAAAGCTCTGTAATAGCGTAGAATTTTAATTTCCGCAATTTAATGTTTTCTTTAAATTGTATAGTAATTAGGTGTGTATGGTAAGATATAAAATCAATCTCTAGACCATCCTAATCAAGACAATTAACTTGAAAACAAAATACTTTCCACACGTGTACCTCTAGGGTAACCTTGCTTGTTGCCTCGGAAAAACAGTCATGTCCCTCGAATGTGGGGCGCTTTAGCAAAGACCCTAGATAAAAAAGATCGTAGTCCCTTGATGTCCCTTGATGTTGCCTTCGGTACACGATCTAGTCCCTTACGAAAATTGCTAAATCGTCTTACAAGTTGCCTTCTATGACTGTACGATTGACCGACGCTCGTCCTTTCACATCCAATGGTGGGGCTTCTTACCAATCAATGATAAGATAACAACATCTAAAGGAGGAGGAAAAGAATAAAAAACCTTTTGAGTAGGTAGGACGCTCGTAGTTGCTTGCTCACAAATAAAAAACCATTTCCACACTTACACATTCAAAACATCTTCAAAAACAAACATCTCTTTGAACTATTTTCAAAACCAACACTTTGTATACATTCTTACAGAGACGATAATCATTACAAAGTTTGCTGAAACAAAGGAGTTTTCAAAATATTTTCAAACTTGCACCCATCACAAACACATTTTCAAATAAAGCATTTTCAAGTGATTTAGCAAGCAATTAAGAGCCTGTAGATAACTACGGATGAAAAGGGTGCTAACACCTTCCCTTTTCATAACCTACCCCCTGAACTAAAGAAAATATCTCAAAAGGTCTTTCCTTTTCTTTTCACCCTTTCCTTTATTGGATAAAAGAAAAGTTGGTGTGACTCTTGCTATCCGCAACAATCACGATAAAACGCAAAACACCCAAGTCAGTTCTCCCACCGTATTACAGGAGGTATTACTTATAACCCTTCTCTAGCTCTACGATAATTTGGTTATGCCTGAAGAGATGGTCCTCATGACGCGCTTATCCAGTGTATTATATTCGACTACGAGAACGATGTGTAAGGTTATCGTCAAATGTTTGTATGATCTTGGGGCATGGTGAACAAGGTTGATAGAAAGACTTTGGGGAATAAGAACTCTATTACTTTGGATCCTTATGTCAAATGGGTGTGAGCTCGCGCTCAAAATCTAATGATGCCATATCCAACTATCTTACCAGTAGTTGTAGAGCCTATTGCTGAGGGGGACATTCCTTATGCCATTCTCCATCCTGACATGCCTACTAACCTCAAAGAGTTGCAAAGATCATGCATTCAACTCAAGGGAGAACGAGACACCTTTGAAGATCGATCATGTGCAAGCGAGAAGAAAGTGTTTGAGCTCACCAAGCAACTTCATGAGGAGAAAAGCCTGAACACATACATTGACACAAAGAGGAAATGACAGTAGGATGTTAGAATATAGTTTAATTTTACAACCCGCATAAGAGTTTTTATGATAACAAACACAAAGAACAAATATGCGCTCTAAAATTATGTTCTATTTTGTATAGAAGTTCTGACGGAAGTGGATCAGAAGTTGAACTACAAGGATGTTCCTGCTATAAACGTAGACTGATATCAGAATGTTCTGATGTATGAAGATCATAATTTACGCTAACGAGAAAGACATCTTAACTCTGAACGGAAGTCTAATGCTACAAACAGGACCTTATGATTCTGACCTTCCAAGTTCTGAAGTAAAGCAGCAAGAAGATTCCTTATGTTCTGAAGCGTTACTACTCCATCAAAGTTGTATCAATTACAACGGCTACAAATAGACAAGGATTTTAATATTAAGGAAAGTGCATTAACTTCCAATTATCAAGTTTCCATTTGCACAAGATTGCTGCGCCTATTTAAAAAAGCAACAAGGTTAAATTGTTCATGATTAGAAACACTACTATTAACAATCTCTCAACGCTGCAACTGCATATTCATACTATTCTCTAAAATTGTGTAATACATCACAAGTTTGTGATAGTGTTTTTGTAACGAAAAACATCCTGTACACAGATTAATTCTTACTTTTGTTAGTGAATTTCCTTGAGATAAAGCGGCTTGTGGTTGTACTCAAGAAGACTTTGGAAGTTGTCATAGTAGTTTTGTAATCAGTTTGATTAATGAATTAAGTCCTCGTTGGAGAGAGGCGAAATCACCTTGGCGAGTGGATTGGATTAGTTTGAGATCAAACGAACCAGGATAAAAATCATCGTGTCATTTGCGTTGATTTTTAAAGTTACAATTCAACCCCCTTCTTGTGTTTTTCACTTCTTCAATTGGCACCAGAGCGTCTGGTTCTGAGTTCAAGCACTTAACCGTGTCAGTACAAGATCCAAGCTTAGAAAAACACTATGGTGGGATCAAGTCAGAACATCAGCAATGACTACCACGACGATAACGACAGAATCAACGGCAAACCTCTAGTCTTTGATGGAGAGAACTTTGACTACTGGAAAGACAGAATTGAAAGCTTCTTTCTGGACCATGATGCTGATCTCTGGGATATGGTAATTGATGGGTATATGCATCCTGTGGATGAAAGTGGTCAGAATATTGATAGAAAAAGAATGTCTGATCAACAAAAGTGTGACTTCAAAAATCATCACAAGGCCATAATGATTCTCCTGAGTGCCATCTCATATTCAGATTATGAGAAGATTACAAATAGAGAGATAGCTAAAAACATGTTTGATTCTATGAGAATGACGCATGAAGGCAACACACAAGTTAAAGAAACAAAAGCCCTTGTGCTCATTCATAAATACGAAGCCTTCAAGATGGAAGAAAGTGAACCCATTGAAGCAATGTTCTCAAGATTCCAGATACTAGATGCTGGTCTGAGAGGTCTAGACAAAGGGTATTCAACTGTTGATCATGTAAAGAAGATCATCAAAAGTTTACCAACGCAATGGAGGCCCATGGTAACTGCTCTCAAGCTGGAAAAAGATCTTAACAAGATATCTCTGGAGGAACTTGTCAGCTCACTCAGAAGTCATGAGATAGAGTTAGAAGATGACGAGCCTTAGAAGCAAGGTAAGCCTTTAGCGCTAAAATATAACAAAAAATATGATTCTAAAGTTTTGCAGGCTATGGAAGGAACCTCTGATGGATCCTCATTAGAAGAAGACGAATTGTCTCTTCTCTCCAGAAGAGTCAATAAGCTGTGGAAGCAGAGGCAAAGGAAATTCAGAAACTCCAGAAGAACATGGAATCTGAATGAATCATCATCTGTATACAGAAATCCTTAATCCTCCTCTGGACACAGAAAGTCTGAATATTCTTTTGGTTACAGAAAGTCAAGCAACAAGGACATCGTCTGCTATGAGTGCAATGAACAAGGGCACTACAAAAGTGATTGTCCAAGGCTTCAGAAGGAGAAACCCACAAAGAATTTCTTCAAGGAGAAGAAGAAAAGTCTCATGGAAACATGGGATGAGTCAGATACTTCTGACGCAGACACAGAGTTAGAAGATGAAAGAGCCAACATTGCTCTTATGGAAAATGTGACAGAAGATAGTGAATCATCTGGGTCAGAATCAGAATTAGACACTGAAGTGGTATTTCTTGACTTTACTGTTAACTTTACTAAAGCTGAATTAGGAGAAAGTCCGAGTGAAATTCTCGAAAGATATCAGTAGCTTCTAGTCAAATTCAAGAACCTGATAAAGGATCTAGTTTCTGACATTAAAGAAACTGAGAATCTGAGATTAGAAAATTTTGAGTTAAAATAAAAGATTTCAAAACTTGAAAGTGATTTACAAAACTCTTTGAAGGAAACAATCTCAGAGGTTCCCAATAATGCTAATAAGATCATAAAGGAATATGATCATAGCTTTCAGAAGTTTTTGGCTAAAAACATAGATAGAAGCAAGATGGCTTCAATGATCTATGAAGTTAGAAGAAATGGAAGAAAAGGTATAGGATACAAGGTAAATTATCCCAACCTAAGAAAGTCATGGACTTAGTTATTAAACGCACACCTTTAAAATATCACTTTACTTATGGGCACACACGTGACTTGAAATACACCAGTAATGATTATTCTACTAAACAAAAATTCAAAAAGAATTTTGGTAACACTAACAAACACAGACCCAAAAAGATATGGGTACCTAAGGATAAAATTATATATGTAGCATATATCTTTAACAACAAGACTAAAACACCAATCATAGATCCTGGATTCTGGATGCTCTCGACACATGACGAGAAGAAAGCATACGTTCCAAAGTCTGGAACTTATACCTGGAGGCTACGTGGGTTTTGGAGGCAATCAGAAAGGGAAGATCATTGGCTCTGGAATAATAGGTAACGGTAACCTCCCTTCTATTAATAATGTTCTTCTAGTAGATGGATTAATGCCTAATTTCCATAAGTGAATTAAGTGATAACGGTTATAATATAATCTTTAATCAAAATTCATGTAAAGCTCTTAGCCAGAAAGATGGATCTATCTTATTTAATGGAAAGAGGAAGAACAACATTTACAAACGAGCAATGGGTCTGGCATAGAAGATCGGGGCATGTTAGTATGAGAAGAATATCTCAGATTAACAAACTCAATCTTGTCAGAGGACTTCCTAATCTGAAGTTCAGCTCAGATGCTCTGTGTGAAGCATGTCAGAAAGGCAAATTTTCAAAACCACCTTTTAAAGCAAAAATGTTATTTCTACCTCTAGACCATTAGAACTTCTGCACATAGATCTATTTGGACTAGTGAAAACTGCATCCGTTAGTGGCAAGAAGTATGGGTTATTGATTGTAGATGACCGACAGATGGACACGGGTAAAGTTCTTAAGACACAAGGACGGGTCACATTCTGTGTTCGTTGCTTTCTGTAACCAAGTTAAGAATGAGAAAGATCTTAGAATTGTCAAAAGCATAAGTGATCATGGTGGAGAATTTGAAAACAAAAAAATTGAATTTTTTTAATGAAAATTGCATTTCTCATGATTTCTCTTGTCCTAGAACTCCCCAACTAAATGGAGTTGTAGAACGAAAGAACAGAACTTTACAAGAAATGGCCAGAATCATGATCAATGAGACTAACATTTCTAAGATCTTCTGGGCAGAAGCAATTAACATAGTGTGTTACATTCAGAATAGAATCTCCATAAGACCTATTCTGGATAAGACTCCATATGAGCTGTGGAAGAACAAAAAGTCCAACATTTCTTATTTCCATCCTTTTGGATGTACTTATTTTATGCTTAACACTAAAGAACATCTGAACAAGTTTGACTCTAAAGCATATAAGTGTATTATGTTAGGATACTCTACACGCTCAAGAGGCTACATAGTATACAATATAGAAACCCATATTTTAGAAGAGTCAATCAATGTTAGATTTGATAACAAGCTTGGCCCTCCAAAGTCAAAGCAGAATGAACCCCTTGCATATATAGAAGTTGAATTCACAGGCACTCAAGGCAATTCATCATAAGTTCCCAACAAAGACGCTCCAAAAACATCAGAAGGAAATGTCACAAGCACTACAACAACTTCTGTAGAACATCTCCAGAAAAGACTATCCAGAAGTAGCTTAGCACACCCTGAAGACAATATTATGGGAAAGAAGGAAGATCCAATCAGAACAAGATCAACATTCAGAAATTTTGAAGAATCTCTAATGGGATTGGTATCTCTGATTGAGCCAACCACCATTGATGAAGCTCTTCTGGACAATGAATTAATTCTGGCAATGCAGGGGTAGTTAAATCAATTTACCAGAAATGAAGTATGGGATCTGGTTCCTAAACCAGAAGGATTCAACGTCATTGGAACAAAGTGGGTATTCAGAAACAAACTGAATAAATAAGGAGAAGTCATCAGAAACAAGGCACGAATGATTGCACAAGGTTATAATCAGCAAGAGGGGATAAACTATACATAAAGCTTTACTCTAGTCGCCAGGTTAGAATCTATCAGACTCTTAATCTCTTTTGCTGTGAATAATGACATCACTCTGTATCAGATGGATGTCAAAAGTGCATTCTTAAATGGTTACATTGATGAAGAGGTTTATGTGCACCAATCCCCTGGGTTTGAAAATTCCAAACATCCAGAATATGTTTTCAAACTAAAGAAATCACTTTATGGTCTGAAACAAGCTCCCAGAGCTTGGTATGAAAGACTAAGTAACTTTATGTTAGAAAAGGAATTCACCAGAGAGAAAGTGGACACAACCTTGTTCTGTAAGACATTTAAGAATGACATTTTAGTTTGTCAAATTTATGTAGATGATATAATATTTGGATCTACTAAACCTTCCCTGGGAAGAGAATTTGCTAAGTCTATGCAGGCAGAGTTTGAAATGAGCTTGATGGGAGAACTCAAATTCTTTCTGGGTATTCAGATCGATCAAACTCCAGAAGGAACCTACATACACCAGAGAAAATACGTCAGAGAACTTTTGGAGAAATTTTACCTATCAGAGTGTAAGCCATCAAAGACTCCAATGCATCCCTGTGATATGGTGGGATAACTGACTTGGGTGTTTTATGTTTTATCGCAAATGTTGCGGTTAGCAAGAGTCGCCACCAACTTTTCTTTTATCCAAAAGGAAAGGCTGAAAAGAATAGGAAAGACCTTTGAGATTATTTCTTGAGTTTGAGGGGTAGATTATGAAAAGGGAAGGTATTAGTACCCTTTTCTTCCATAGTTATCTATGGGCTCTTAGTTACTTGCTAGATCACTTGCTTTTGTTTGAAAATGTGCTTTGTGTGGTTTTTTGAAAGTATTTTGAAAAGGCGCCATCGTTTAGGCAAACTTTGTAATAGTTCTCGTTTGTAAGAACGTATACAAAGTGTTGATCTTTTGAAAATGTTTCATCTTTGGAAAATGTTATGAAAGTGTTTTTGAAAGTGTTGGTGTTTGTTTTGAAAATAAACAAGGGTGTTTGATTTGAAACTGAGCAAGCAACTAGGAACAATCTACCTACTGAAAAGTCTCAGTTCATTTCTTCCTTTCCTTTGATATTGCTATCCTACTATTGATTTGGTAAGAAGCCTTATCTTTGGATGTAAAGGGACGGACGTGGGTCATCGTATAGCCATGATAGCAAAGTTGTGAAACATCTTAGTAATTTTCTTTGAGGGACTAAGATCCTTTTTGAAAGGCAACATTGATAGTGTCATCGAGGGACTATGATCTTGTATTTTTTATTGCTTTTTTCTAAGATATCCCACATGCATAACTTGGCAATTTTTGTAAGGAAACAAAGTGGAATTACCCTAAGGGTGCAAGTGTGCAAATGTGTTGATTTACATGCATTGTTTTGTCTTGAATTAGGGTTTTCTAATTTGTTGATATTATCTTTCCATACAAACCCTAATTTACTAGCATTTATATAAAACGATAAATTGCAGAAAGTAAAAATACTAAGTTATTATATCATTAGGGGGTGGGGGTATACAAATTTACAAATGGGGATTTTGCAAGAAAATTAAATCTAATTAACTATTACAACCATATTGAATAAATGTATAAGAATTGAAAAATAATGTACAAATGCAAAATGGAAAAAGAAATGATTTTTGTTTGGATTTTTATGAAAGGGTTTTAACCTTAACCTAATTAAGAAAATGATTAATTGAAAGTTAAACAAAATTAAGTTTAAACTAATTAAGAAAGGAATTAAGTAAAAATGTTTTTTTAGGGTTTTTTTATGAAAAGGTTTTAAATTAATAATAATAATGAAAATTAATAATTAAAAGAAACCTAAATTCTAAGTTAAATAATTAAGAAAATAAAATAATATAATAATTAAACCTAATTATCTAAATATTAATTATTAAAAAAAGGTTAAATTTATTAAGAAAATATTTTTAGTCTTTTTGTTTTTTACAAATAAAAATAAATAAATGTAAAAATAATAACAATAATATTTATTTGTATTTTTATGACAAATAATAATAATAATAATAATAATAATAATAATAATAATAATGAAATGTAAATAAAATAAAATAAGAAAATAAATAAATGAAATAAATAAAAGTTGGGCCAGGAGTGTGTGAGCAAACAGGGGGTTAAAATCTGGCAAAAAAGGCAAAAGGCCAACGATTTGGGGCCCATGCGCCTGTTTCAAACATAAAAAGAAGAAAAATGTGAAATATGGACAAAAGGGTACCATTGGGGCTCGAACCCAGGTCCCATAGGTAACAGACGCGCTCTTTAACCACTGGGGTGGTGATACATCCGTTAACTTAAACAAAACAATAAATATGTAACATAAATTTTGCCCTGAATGTAACTTCATCTTTAACCTCCAACCAAAGAACCTGTAACTCATTCATTTCGCATCCATTCACAAAACTTCCAACATCAAACTTGTTAGAAATTTCCTCACGATTCTGAATATGTAAATAACTTAAGCTAACTCTCAAAGATGAGCATGAATTTCTAACAATACCAAATTCTGACCTAAATATTTTCAGAGGTTCAAACTCAAAATTCTCCGTACTCAAGCAACATAAATGAAATGTATGGACATGTATAGTTTTAGGGAAATGATATCTATATTTTATCTTTGAAAATGGAAGCCTAACAATGCCTAAATGAAAGGATGAAAGTTCAGAAAAATACCTCAAAAACTGGAAATCGTGAAATGGGTTTAAGCTTGTTTCAAGTGATGGTGATGATCAGGTTAGCTTCCTTGAACCTCTAGGAAGCTAATGCAATAACTGGCTTGAACCGAGAGTAGCTGAAATGGCCTGGAGAAGTCAAGATGCAGACCTCTATTTTTGGTTATGGAGGATGGTATAAATGGTGTTATAGTTTGCAAACATGTATTGGTATGGTTTGT
Organism: Vicia faba; assembly: GCA_948472305.1. Lineage (NCBI taxonomy): Eukaryota > Viridiplantae > Streptophyta > Magnoliopsida > Fabales > Fabaceae > Vicia > Vicia faba. Next base: position 714,956,101 of record OX451735.1, read on the forward strand.
GTATGATTCTAAGAAGCTTTTGGAAGTATTAGTCCAAGAAACGCACGAGTGGTTTTGAAGATTGAAGTACAAAGTCAGAAATGACACAAAAATTGAGGTTTTATGCAATTTCTGGCTTGAGGGGATTTGAGAGTGCTTAAGGGTGTTCAAACTCGTGTCCTAGGTTTCATAATATTGTTTTGATATATAGGAAAATGTTTGGAGACTTGAGATGGTCAGAAGTACAAGATCACATGTTTTGGCTTCTTGGCTTGTTTTTGAAGTAAGGTTGACAAACATGGTTTTAATGCATAGTACAAGCATGGTCTGAGTAGTTAGAGGCTCTAGACAAGTTTCTTATGGCTTTTAGATTGTGTGTGATCATAAGGAACAAGTGCAAAGCTCAAGACAAGTTGACTTTGTGATTAAATCCTCTTTACTATAATGGCAATGTTACTTTATGACATTAATGGAAATGCAACTTGGATAATGGCTCAAATGCTTGGATCAAAGCTCTAACAGTTGTGTAAACATTTAATTATGGAGTGACAAAAAATTTTGAGGCCTGCAAATCAAATATTATGCAGCCTAGCATGGATTTGGTTCATGTATTCTTCACAAAATGGCTTGTAATTCAAGTTTAAAAACCCTAACTTCTTGTCTTCGATTCTCCTTGCTCAAACATGATCTCAATGAGTTCTTGGAAATTTTGGAAAGCTTGTAACATCCTATATAAACTCTATGTTGGACATGTTTCGAAAATTCCTCTTGGAACTATGTGAAAAATTGCCATGAAGTTAGGTCAAAATCCTGCCTAAACTAGGACAAAATTTCACCAAGTTTCCTAGTTTCATGAACATGTATTCACAAAATCATAACTTGAAATCAATGAATTTATAGGAGAAGTTGTGTTCTACAATGTTTTATATCTCATTGAGATCTACAAATTTCATGTTGGAAGTTTCCTTTGAATCATCTTGCATCATGGTGAAAAATTGGCTCAAAGTTATGAAAAAAATATGAAGTTTTCATCACTTAGAAAAATCTATAAGTTTAGAAATTTTGACTTTTCAAAATGAAATCTTGATTTTTTGATTTCTTGATTAACAAGTTTCATATTTTGACATTTTTTGATGAATTGTGATCTTTGACACTTGATTTTGACTAAAAAGTCAAAGTTTGACTTTTCAGTGTACAGTTGACTTTTAATCAGTTGACTGAAAATTCATCTGTCAATCAATTGATCTTGAGCAATGTTTTGAGTCATGCCATTAGGTAAAAATGATGAATTTTAATCATTGAGATTATAACTTAAAGCAATCAACCATTTTCTAGGTCAAAAATCAGAAATTGCACCTTTTCAATCAAAACCCTAATTTTGACCATTTTGCCCTTTTGATGAACTGATCAAATTTCTTGAGGAATTGGGATCCAAACTTGATCAAATGACATATTTGAGTTCATAATGTTGATATGGATCAAAATTATGAAGTTTGACTATAAATTGACCATAGTTGACTTTTCCCCAATACAGTTGATTTTTAAGTCAATTGATCAATTGATTGAGCAAAAATGTGATCCAAGACTTGAAACTTATCATGACAAATCTTGAGGGTCCAAAATGATCCATTAAAGTCATATGAGGCATTAAAATTCCAATTATCCTTGTGCAATCTCAAACCCTAATTTTCAGTTATCAGTGCTTGAGGAGGTGTCTTGAGCTGATCAAACCTTGTGCAGTCTTGAACCAAAGGAGATCTTGTGAGATATTTACTTGAGAAATGAGAGGGAAAATTTTGGTGTACAACAGCTGCCCCTGTTTAATCTTCTTAAACCTGAAGAGTTAGATTGGCGGATCCGTCATTCGTGACTTGAAGGTAGAAGATGATTGAACACTAGAGTGCCCAGAAATTTGCGCTCGAAGATGTACTGTGAATGGGCATATAGATGCCATTTGGAGGAATGTTGGTAAAAACTGGAAGAAGTATCAACACAAATCTTTGGTCAATTTATACCAAAACTTGATGTTTCACCTATGGGACAAAAGGTTAGTAAAATGCAGATGTGTGCATGATGTTCATAAGATGAATGAGGTCATGCTAAATGAATTTTGTATGTATATGTCATGATGTATGAATTTGAGCTGCATGTTTTTTCCAGAAAAATAAATCCCTGACTACTGCTGAGGAATTTCTGGGGAGTTGTATCCCGGATCGTTGTTGGGGATGAAGAGTATACATATCTTCAAACTTGTTGAAAGGACACTTTCGCTAGGAAATATCTCTTAAATGGCAGTTGTTATCTGGTCGGGTCCAGGCTTCACAATTTGCTGAGGATGATGAATTCAACTACTATCTGGTCGGATCCAGGCTTCATGGTAACTTAACTGGGGAAGGATAAATTAACTGTTATCTGGTCGGATCCAGGCTTTGCAAAAAATTTCTTGAAGTTGGATTGTTATCTGGTTGGATCCAGGCTTCATAACAACTTGCTGGGGATAAGGGAGTTAACTGTTATCTGGTCAGATTCCAGGCTTTGCACTACCTTGTTAAAAGGATGAAGTTAAACTGATATCGGGTCGGGTCCAGGCTTCGCAGTAACTTGAAGTGGTAACTACTATCTGGTCGGGTCCAGGCTTCATGGTTTTGGAAAAGTTATACTATTATCTGGTTGGGTCCAGGCTTCATAGTGTCTCTCTGGGGATCGTAGTTAATTATTATCTAGCCCGACTCCAGGCTTCATAATAACTTGCTTGAGTAGACGAAATTGAACTGATATCTGGTCGGGTCCAGGCTTCATAGTGTCTCTCTGGGGATCGTAGTTAATTATTATCTAGCCCGACTCCAGGCTTCATAATAACTTGCTTGAGTAGACGAAATTGAACTGATATCTGGTCGGGTCCAGGCTTTACAGAAACTTAATTATATTGAACCACTATCTGGTCAAATTCCAGACTTTGCAGATTTCTGAGGTGGTTAAGGTTAATTGTTATCTGGTCGGGTCCAGGTTTCACAATAAAATGCTTGGGGATTTAGTTGTTATCTGGTCGGATTCCAGGTTTCATAACAAACTTCTGAGAAGAATTGCTATCTGGTCGGATCCAGGCTTCACAATAACTTGTTGGGGTAGAGGCAAACTCTACTGGGGAAAAGAAGTTAAACCTTGGTCTGGTTGAGTCCAGGTTCTTCTATATTTTGAAGAGTTAAACTATTATCTGGTCGGGTCCAGGTTTCATAGTATCTTGCGAAGTTAACTATTATCTGGTCGGATCCAGTCTTCATAGTGACTTGAGAAGTTGACAATTATCTTGTCGGGTCCATGCTTCATAGTAGTTTGGAAGTTGTACTAATATCTGGTCGGGTCCAGGCTTCATAGTAGCTTTTGGAGATAGTAAAGGTTTTGTTGACGACTTTACTGGGGATTAGGGGTTGTGGCCCTATGATTTTCAATAGCCTGAAAGACATACTAAAACTGGAGAGTGTGGACTCATTCGGGGAAGAAAGATTCAGCTTGGGGAGATATACTCAGCTTGGGTAGGATATGCTCGGCTAGGGATACCAGGCTTAGCTGGGGGAGATAGAATATGCCGGGGAAATACAGACTCGGCTGGAGAGGATAAACTAAGCTGGGGAATTTTGTGGTTCCTTGATTGTTGTATGTTGGGGAAATAAACCCTATTAGGGAAATAAACCCTATTGATGAATACTCGATGAACTATTGACGGAGTGAGTTCTTTGAGGAAGAGATCCACAAGGCTTCTACTTGTAGGACCAACTTAGTTGGGGAGAGAGCTTCCAAGAGATTGAGACTCTGGCTGGAGATTAATCTATGCAAAGAGACTTCATGGGTAACTCTGTTGAGGATTGATTTACTATTTTGTGGGGGTAATGCTAATGAAATAACTCTGTGGGGATATTCCAAATACATTAAAGAGATTTTTTCTGCTGCTTAGCAGGACACATGTGCCAAATAGTTTTAATTACGTTCATATGCATATGTTCGTTTAATTTTAGTCATTGGACAAATTTGCATTCAAAATTAAAACAGAAAGTTTGCACTTCAAAGTATATTTGTATTGATATTTTGCCCATGAATATGCGTTTTTTGTACAAAGAGACGAAGATCCTAGCAAGAGGAAATCGTCGAAAGGAAAACTAAAATTTAGAACAAAACGAATAGCCATGTGAAATGATCTTATTGCATTCCAACTCTACTATTTCCCCAATGTCTTCGAATGCCCCTTGACGTTGACAGAAGTTGATTGGGTTGATCTTGGACCGTTTGTACTCGGATCTTGGTGATAAAGTTGACTGTGGTGATTCCACGGGACATAGTCATACACTTTCAATCTTTAACTTTTCCTGGACTTCCCTTTCGTATTTTTAGCCCACCAGGATACCCATTTTTGCCCAAGTCTCCCTTTCGGGTTTTCAACTTGCCGGGTGTATAATCTTTTGCATATATCCATAATTTTTACCCAAACCTTTTGGTTTGCCGGGATGCCCTTATTTTGCCTAGGTGTGTCAACCTAGCGGGTCTCTTATACGTAGTATTTTTAACTATGTTTGTGTTTATGGGATATGGAAAGTCTTCACCATCCATGGTAGTCAGCATCATAGCACTACTAGAGAACACTCTCTTGACAACAAATGGTCCTTCGTAGGTGGGAGTCCATTTGCCTATGGGGTCTCCTTGTGACAGAATAATGTGCTTTATCACCAAGTCACCATCTTGATATACTCAAGGCTTGATCTTTTTGTTGAAAGCCTTGATCATACGTTTTTGGTACGTCCGACCATGACAAACAACAACCAGTCATTTTTTGTCGATCAAGTTCAGCTGATCCAATCTTGTCAGAATCCACTCGTCTTCTCCTAAGCCTGCTTCATTCATAATCCCCGGTGAGGGAATCTGAACTTCCACTGGAAAAACAGCTTCCATGCCATAAACTAAGGAAAAGGGGGTTGCCCCATTTGATGTTCTAGCTGAAGTGCGGTAGCCGTGAATAGCAAAGAGTAACATCTCATGCCAGTCCTTATATGTTACTACCATCTTCTGCATAAACTTCTTGATATTTTTGTTGGCCGATTCTACTGTGCCATTCATTTTAGGTCTATATGGAGAAGAATTGTGATGCTTGATCTTGAACTGAGTGCAAAGTTCAGTAATCATAGCATTGTTGAGGTTAGTCCCATTGTCGGTGATGATCCTTTCGGGGATACCATAGTAGCAGATGAGGTTGTGTTTGATGAATCTGACTACCACATTCTTGGTGACTGAGGCAAAAGAGGTGGCTTCGACCCATTTGGTGAAATAGTCGATAGCGACAAGAATGAAACAATGTCAATTGGAAGCGGTGGGCTTGATTTCTCCAATAATGTCAATTCCCCATATTGTAAATGGCCACAGAGTGGTCATGACGTTCAGAGGGATAAGAGGCAAATGGACCTTGTCAGCAGAGATTTGGCATTTGTGAAAAGTTCTAGAGTGTTGATGTCAATCAATCTCCATCCCCTATGTTATCCTAGTCAAAATATTCTACGCGAGAAAGTTTCCATCCCCTATGTGGCTCTCCTCTTTTTAATAGAGGATAAAGAATTTGTTCCCATGAAAGTTGGGAGTCTGATCAGAATTCAAGATTTTCTCTGAACTACAATTTATTTTCGCAATATTTCTCTTTAGGAAGTTACTTCCTCAATCGTTTCGATCTTTAGAGGTTGGTGGTTCCGAATCTCGTTTCCAATTGAAGTTTAGATTGCATTTTCTCTACAGAAGATTAGATGTGCAAGATAATCGTTTGAATGTCCATTGTCTTCTCAACAGTCTGTTATTGATGTGCTTTTCCAGTGCATTACTAAACATGCATCATTATGTTGCATCTACCAAAACGCGTAGCATTTCCATTGTATGGAGCATTACGCTATAAAAAAATTCCAACATGCATAAGTATAAGCCAATTGTGCTTACTTGCAGTAACCAAATTTTTATGCATTTAGATTTGAATTTACTCCACAACAAGCCTATGGTGATCCTATTATGTTTTCCCAATGGAGTTTGTTTTGGTTTGCAACCATTCGGGTCTTTGGTATCTTTCATTTCCCCAGTAAGTCGTGATTTTCTCTTGCTGTTAAAAGCCTTTGGTTATTTTACCTGCATTTGCTTTGCTATCAGAGTGCGATTAAGATTCGATGTATAGCCTTTCTTATTTCTCGAGTATTTAAGTATCCATACTTGGTGTGTGGTAATTCAGACAATTACCACTCTTGAAGAAGTACACCCTGCATTTGTCTTGAGGGATTTTGTGGTCCTTGCGTATTTGCAACTCTTAAAGTCCAATATGTGTTGGTAATCCTTGTTTAGAGTCCATATAATAAGTCTCTTTTTCTAATCACAAGTTTACCCTCACTCGATGTCTTTCCATCTTAAGTTCACCTTCGCCTGATGTCTTTCCATTTTAGGTCCACCTTCACCTGGTGTCCCTTCTTGTTGGTTAAGGTTCATCTTCGTCTGACGTTCTCTTTTCTCCGGAATTCACCTTTGCCCAGTGTCTTTCCGTCTTAAGTCCACCTTCGCCTAGTGTCCCTTTTTTCTTGGTTAAGGTTCGACTTCGCCCGACGTTGTTCTCTTTTCTCCGAAAAATTCACCTTCGCTCGGTATCCCTCTTTATGTTGGTTAAAGTTTACCTTCAATCAGTGTTTTTTCTCCAATAGTCTATTCGTGTTTAGCACTCCTTATTTGATATCTTCGGTTGAGATCGATTTACATATTTCTTCCATCTTTGATATCCGGTTGAAACCGATTTGACAAATTTCTTCCATCTTTGATATCCGGTTGAAATCGATTTGACAAATTTCTTCCATCTTTGGTATCCATTTGAGATCGATTTGACAGATTTCTCCCATCTTTGATATCCGGTTGAAATTGATTTGACATATTTCTTCCATCTTTGATATCTGTTTGAGATCAATTTGACAGATTTCTTCCATCTTTGATATCTGGTTAAAATCGATTTGACAGATTTCTTCCATATTTGATATCTGGTTGAGATTGATTTGACATATTTCTTCCATCTTTGATATCCGGTTGAGATTGATTAGATATATTTCTTCCATATTTGATATCTGGTTGAGATCGATTTGACAGATTTCTTCCATCTTTGATATCCGGTTGAGATCAATTTGACAGATTTCTTCCATCTTTGATATCCGGTTGAAATCAATTTGATAAATTTCTTCCATCTTTGATATCCGATTGAGATTGATTTGACAGATTTCTTCCATCTTTAATATCTGGTTGAAATTTATTTGACAGATTTCTTCCATCTTTGATATCCGATTGAGATATATTTGACAGATTTCTTCCATCTTTGATATCCTGTTGAAATTGATTTGACATATTTCTTCCATCTTTGATATCCAGTTGAAATCGATTTGACATATTTCTTCAATATTTAATATTTGGTTGAGATCGATTTGATAGATTTCTTCCATATTTGATATCTAGTTGAGATTGATTTGACAAATCTCTTCCTCCTTTGATAACTCTTATGTATGTGTTCGCTACCAACCCCAAACATATTATTTTGATATCTTTCTTTTCATGTGTTCGCTACCAACCCCAAACATGTACTATTGATATCTTTCTTGTCAGGTGTTTGCTACCAACCCCAAACATGTACTTTTGATATCTTTCTTGTCATATGTTCGCTACCAACCCCGAACATGTACTTTTGATATCTTTCTTGTCATATGTCTGCTACTAACTCCGAACAGATGTTCCTTGATAACCAAGTTCTCTTATGTGTGTCTAAACCTGGTCTGACATACATTTATTCCGGATAACCCCTTTTACCCAGAAAGCAAAAAAAAAACAGAAAATACAGAAAACAAAAAAATATAATAATACCCGACTGGCTTCGGAGTGCAAATTTTCAGGTTCTTTTAGTATTTAATCTTCTTCCACCTTGAAATTTCGAAAAGATGGCACCAATATCACCTTGAGGTTTAAGATGATTAAATATGGGAAGCTGTTGCACCCCAAAATTTTCCCTCCTAATTTCTCTTATTCTGCTTTGAATTTGCATTCATCTGCATCATTCCAATGGGTCATGTGTATAGCATGCATTTTCATAAAAAATAGAGCACATGCGATTCAAAAGATTAGTAGTTATGAAGCTAGGGTTTACAACTGATTGGAGGTTATAATACGGTGGGAGAACTGACATGGTTGTTTTTGCATTTTATCGCAATTGTTGCATATATCAAGAGTCACCGCTGACTTTTCTTTTATCCAATAAGGAAAGGGTGAAAATAACAGGAAAGAACTTTGAGATATTTTCTTGAGTTCGGGGGGTAGGTTATGAAAAGGGAAGGTGTTAGCACCCTTTTCATCCGTAGTTATCCACGGGCTCTTAGTTACTCGCTAGCTCACTTTTAAAATTGCTTTGTTTGAAATGTTTTTGTGATGGATTTTTAAAGTATTTTTGAAAAGTTCCTTTGTTTAGGCGAACTTTGTAATGATTCTCGTCTCTATAAGAATGTATACAAAGTGTTGTCTTTTTGAGAATAGTTCAAAGAGATGTTTTTTGGAAATGTTTTGAAAGTGTAAGTGTGAAAATGGTTTTAGTTTGTAAGCAAGCAACTACGAGCGTCCTACCTACTCAAAAGGTCTTTGTTATTTTCCTCCTCCTTTAGATGTTGCTATCTTACCATTGATTGGTAAGAAGCCCCATTATCAGATGTGAAGGGATAGGAGCGGGTCAATCGTACAGTCATCGAAGGAAACTTATGAGACACTTTAGCAATTTTTGTAAGGGACTAGATCGTTTACCGAAGGCAACATCAAGGGACTACGATCTTTTTTATCGAGGGTCTTTGCTAAAGCGTCCCACATTCGAGGGACATGACTGTTTTTCTGAGGAAACAAACGAGGTTACCCTAGAGGTGCGCGTGTGAAAAGTGTGTTTGATTCAAGTTAATTTTGTCTTTGATTAGGGTTGTCTAGCGATTGATTTTGAATCTTACCATACATGCTTAATTACTATACAGTATAAAGAAAAATAGTAAATTGCGGAAGTTAAAATTCTACGCTATTACAAAGCTTTCGCGAATGGGGAGTATAAATTTAAAAATGGTGATGGATCAAGGCCAATAAAAGTACAAATTGGCAATCAATACAACCAAATTGAATCGAACAAATTAATTAAAACTAACAATCTATGAAGTAAAAATTAATTAACAAAGTATAAATATGGAAATACAATTCTTGGTATTTTTGTTTTGTGAGAAGTTTCGAAAAGAAAATACAACCTATTTTCTTATAGAAAATAATTGATTAAATTATTTGTATATATTCTTGTATTTTTCTATCATGACGAATTTAAACAAAACAATAAAAAGTTAATTAATAAAATTATTTCCCAAAATATCTAACTAAACTAATTAACCTACTTAAAAAAAAATATTTAATTTAATTGAATTTAAAAAATCGAAACAAAGTTGATATTCTAAAAATCTAATGACATGTTTTTATATATATTTTTTTTAATTAAACTAAACAAAACTACAATAATTTAATTTAAAGGAATCTATCTTACTCAAAATTAGTAAAAATAATATGGCCAAAAGGGGTAAAACTAAAAATGGGAGGGGGGGGGGGGGGGGGGGGGGGGGTTGAGGTAGAAATCCGGATGAGCTGGAAATGCAAGGCTTAATCATATTTTTTGTTTAACAATAAATGAGGATGAAGCAAACAGAAAAAAATGTCTCCAACGGGTTTCAAACACATACCTCTCATACAAACACCAACACCTTAACCGCTACACTATCATGTTCATTCATTTATTATTATGATTATATTAATACAAAAGGTGAAAATGGTTAAGTGATTAGGACAAAAGGCCCAATGTGCTGACCCAGTTTTGGGAAAGAATAGAGAAAGTATTTTTTTGCAACCCTAGACTAAAGAAGCGCGCCCCTGTTTACTGTTGGGAAAGGAAAAACCAAATTAATTATATTATTGTTATATTGGGAAAGAAAATTTATTTATTTATATTATTTTGTTATCTTCCATAAATAATTAAATCATATTTCTTCCTCTTTTCTCTCAAACAAAACGTGTTCCCTTTACTCTTCTCTCTACTTCACGATAAGCACAGTAAATCCAACTCTAACTTTGTTTCATCTTCTTCCTCTTTCTCAACAAAACGATTTTCATCCATGGATAGCAAATAAAATAATAGTAAGATTAATCAACCAACCCAAACCCTTATCCCCAACAATCCCTAAGCCCTAATTTACTCATGGTTTCACGATTTGCCAACAATTAACAGTAACGGAAAATAAAAGAAAAGGTATAATTTTTTTACCTGTTGTTTGTCTATTTTTATTTCGTTTTTGCTGTATTGAAATTGTAGTTGTTTGTTGTTGATGGTAGATGAACAAGCGGAGGGAAATGTTCTGTATGGAGTTTGAGGGCCGCGGTTTAGAGTATGAACAGAATCAGGGGAGTAAATTTTTTCGTTTTTTTTTTCTTTTTCTGTTTTGAATAGAAAATAGTTGCGTTTCTGAAGGGTCTATTAGGGAAAATGATGAAGATTTTCTAGGGTTTTGGTATTTTCGCCGCTATCCGTATTTTGTGAACAGTGAGTTTTTTTTATGGATGATGGATGCTGGCCCTTTTGTTCCATTTTTATATCTCTGTATCTGTGTCTATATAACAACAAAAGGATAAAGTTGGGGGGGGGGGGGAATTGATGCTTTGAACATTCTATGCTATGATGCCTCAATACTTTCTTGTATAGATTTTGTTTTGCTATTTTTGTGCAAGTTAGGGGCAGGTTTAGAATGTTGTACTTGGACTGTTTTTGTTCACAATTTTGACAGTGTTTTGACAGTATGTGTTATTTTTGTTTTGATCTATTTTGTGTATAACTTTGGACTGTTTCTTGTATGCTTATGACAACTGTGATGTATCTATGAGTTTAGCTGTTATTTCTTCTCCGTTTTGTCCTCTTTGAACCAATAACAATTGTGATTTGCAATGGACAAAATGCTGCCCATGATTGACTTTACTTGTAAATTATGACTTTATGAAACCAAAATGGTTTATGAGGCTTCGAGCATGATCGAATGCAAACCCTTTATCTCTGATTCCTCTCACAAATCCTAATGATGAGATTAGGAGAAAATTTGCTTGAAAACTTCTTGTCTAAACTTCATTGTTCACGTGTTAATCTTGTCTTTGGTTTGTTGTAGGGCTGTGTTTGGATAGCAACATGACTGCTTTTTGAATTGTTGGTGATGAAGGTTTCTTGGCTAGTGATGATGATGATGATCGTTCGGAAAGAAATCCGTGTCGAATGAAGTCTTGGAGAATTTGGAATGGAGCTTTGAAGAAACAATTGAAGAAAGTTGAAGTTTATTGATTTAAGAAGCCTTGGAGCTTTAGGAACCTTCAGAATTATTCTCTTGAATTTTTCTTGTTGAATGGTTTAGAGCTTGACTTATAATTCTAATTAATTCCCTTGTAACTTGTAAATCCTCTTGAATTCATTTCTTGTAGTCTACAAAACTTAAATATTCCTTTTTGATGCAATTTAAATTATGAGCACGACTTGGATTCTTCTTTGTGGTCTATAAACTTAAAATGCTTTTTGTTGTAGAAACTTTGGATCCTTGAGAAAAGAATGAGACTTGAATCCTTGAAACATGCCTTGAATAATGCTTTGTATTTTCCTATAGGATTGAATAATGAGTTCTTGAAAACTTGAAATGGATGTCTTGAATTTGGAATTGGAATTGATGTTGCACTTGTAATTGATTTGAGAGAAAGATTGGAAATTTGAATGATGATGGATGAAGTTGATGAATGCCTTGCATTGAATTCGAAAAAGTTCACATGAATGAATTTTTTCAAATATATCAAAATTACGCCATAAACATATTGATCCTTTTTAATATCTTGAAACAACTCATGTGAATGAATTATGCCTCACATGCTTGAATTGGGCAGAAGTAAAACGAATTATTTGAATGGATCCTCGAATCTTCTTCAATAAAATCCATATCTTCAATTCATAGTAACTTGAAATACGAGTCAATACTACAAATCTTGCCTTTAATAATTTTGATTAAAATCCCACTTCGATCCAATAATCGTTATTGTTAAACGCAAACGATTTGAAGTACGAATAACAAACTATCCATGAACCTTCAAACTCGAACTCTTGTTTCAATGAATTATCTCAACATAATGATCAACATCTAGAAGTTAATAATATTTTAAGTCAAGAAATTCCTATAGAATTTCAATAAATTTCATGGTCTTCCAAGCGCATTTTGACTTCGATCGTTGAAGAAATCTCATAGACAATGCTATTTGTGACGCTCAGCAAAAATAATCGCTTCAGAACGTTTAAAATTGAAGAAGTTATGAACCTCAAAAATTGGACAATAATTTCTCGTGATTAGGTCAAAATTGCAAAATGACCTCTAAAGTATTCGAATTTTTTGATGATCTTTCGCATGTAATCAACTCTTGACTTGTGAATAGAAATTGGAGATAACGTCAAGGAAAGTCATATGAAAAAAGAACCACTCAAAAATATCTAATAATGAAGAAGTTACAATCGTTTGAATTTGATCTTGAAAAATTCGACATTTGGGTCAATACAGTTCACTTTCAGTTACCTGAACCATTGACTGAGCAAACTTGTGATGCAAAGCTTGAAAACTGACACGAACATCCTTGAGAATACATGAAGAATCATGAAGATCATTTGAAACTTTGGAAACTCAATTTTCCTAGAGAAGTAACAAACCCTATTTGCTGAATCAATTCCTAGGAAGAGAATCTGTATGATCAAACCCTAAGCCATTTTAAGTGTTTGAGAAACCCTAGGAGAACATCTTGAATGAAACATGGGAGGGAAAATTTTGGGGTACAACCGCTGCCCCTGTTCAATCTTCTTAAACTTGAAGAGTTAGATTGGCATGACTGCCATTCATGACTTGAAGGTAGAAGATGATTGAATACTAGAGTGCCTAGAAATTTGCACTCGCTTGTGCAAGAAATGATGCTTTGGATTCTTTAAATCAGGAATAAGCTTGAAGATTCCATTTGGATAGTGACAAAATATTGTCGGATATGGGCTTATAGATTCCATCAGAAGTGGTTGAGAATCGTCGGAGATGGGCTTAAAGATGCCATCCAGCAGTGACTGTTGATGGAGATTGGAAGAAGTATCAGGGTAATCTTCGGCTGGTTTATACTGAAACAACAGATATCTGTATTTGTTTTCGTCTGGATAGGAATCAGAAGAATCTTAGGGTCGATTTGACTGAACCAGAGAAAATGTCTACCAGAACAGAATTAGGATAAATCATTGGTTGATTTAAACCGAACCAGTAGAGGTTTGTATTTGTTTTTGTCTGAATTAGAATTAGAAAAATATCAGGGTCGATTTGACAGAACCAGAGAAAATGTCTACCGGAATAGAATCAGGATAAATCATTGGTTGATTTAAACTAAACCAGTGGAGGTTTGTATTTGTTTTTGTTTTGATTAGAATCAGAAAAATCTTAGGGTCGATTTGACTAAACCAGAGAAAATGTTTACCGGAATAGAATCAGGATAAATCATTGGTCGATTTAAACTAAACCAGCAGAGGTTTTGAAGGAAGTGTTTGTCATGTAGATAGTCGCCCCGTCCTGTTTCAGGAATTGATCTACAATCGGTTTGTTGGTAAACCCGTCCTGTTTCGGGAGTTCATACCATTGGTAATAAAGATAGACGCTCCGTCCTATTTCGGGAATTGATCTTTATCTGACCAAAGAGAAAGAAAGATAGTTTCCTCGTCTTTCTTCAAGAGTTAATCTTCAATCTTATCATGTAGATAGTTGTCTTGTCTTGTTTCAGGTATTAATCTACAATCAGTTGTTCACAGATAGTTGTCCTGTCTTGTTTCAGGTATTAATCCAGAACTCGATTTTTATTGGTCGTAGAGATAGTTTCCCTGGCTTGTTTCAGGAATTAATCTCTGACCTAGAAATAAATATAGTTTCCCCGTCTTGTTTCGAGAGTTAATCTTTAATCTGCTCATGCATATAGTTGTCTTATCTTATTTCAGGTATTAATCTACAATCAGCTGTTCACATATAGTTATCCTGTCTTGTTTCAGGTATTAATCCGGAACACGCTTTTTGTTGGTCATAGAGATAGTTTCCCTGACTTGTTTCAGGAATTAATATTTATCTGACCAAAGAGAAAGAAAGATAGTTTCCCCATCTTGTTTCGGGAGTTAATCTTCAATCTAATCATGTAGATAGTTGTCCTGTCTTATTTCAGGTATTAATCTACAATCAGTTGTTCATAGATAGTTTTCCTATCTTGTTTCAGGTATTAATCCACAACCCGCTTTTCATTGTTCGTAGAGATAGTTGCCCTGGCTTATTTCAGGAATTAATCTCTGACCTATTTGAAAAATATTGGTGGTATTTTCCTGTTGATAATAAAAGAGGTTTCTTGTTTGGTTGTCTTTAACTGGAAGAAGTAAATCTAACCAGAAGAGGTCTTTGATTCGCCTATCATTAACTGGAAGAAGTGAATCTATCAAGAAGAGGACTATTGATTGCATATTATTAACTGGAAGAAGTGAATATATCCAGAAGATGACTTTTGTTTTGTTGATTGACTTTTCCTACAAGGAAGAGGGTTAGTTGCATGCAGATGTATGCATGGCTTGATGATATTCTCAAAATAAATGAGATTATGTTGTATGTATTTATCATGTATGTAATATGATGTATGAATGTGAAATATTGTTGAAATGTATCTTTGTCTTGGAAAATAAATCCTTGACAAATATTGGGGATTATTTAAATCTCGGAGTGTTGTTGAAGAGTATGTGTGTCTTTAAACTTTGTTTAAGGTGTTTCTACCGGGGATTCTTGTTTTATTGTGAAGCACTCCGCTGGGGAATATTGGATTTGCTTTGAGGGAAACTCTGTAGAGAGTGTTGATTTCTGCTTTGGGGAAAGAGTTCAGGAGTTTTAGTTGTCCATTACTCTATTGGGGATTTGAAAGTTAGTTGTTATCTAGTCGAAATCCAGGTTTGGCAGTAACTTGCTGGGGATAATAAAGCTAACTTTTATCTGGTCGGAATCCAGGCTTTGCAACAACTCGTTGGGGATAGTGGCAAACTCTACAGGGGAAGAGGAGTTTTGTTAATGATTTAAAGAAGTTAAACTATTATCTGGTCGGATCCGGGTTTCGTAGTAACTCAAACGGTTATCTGGTCGGCTCCAGGTTTCAGCAACTCAAACTGTTATCTGGCCGGGTCCAGGTTTCGGCAATTCAGACTGTTATCTAGTCGGGTCTAGGTTTCAGCAATTTGATCTTGAGGTTAACTGGTATCTGGTCAAGTCCAAGTTTCAACAAGTCGAACTGTTATCTGGTCGGGTCCAAATTTCAGCAGTTGAAGAAGTTAAACTATTATCTGGTTTGGTCCAGGCTTTATTAACTTAAAATTGAAGTTTACTGTTATCTGGTCGGGTCTAGGTTTCAGCAACTCAAACTGTTATATGGTCGGGTCCAGGCTTTACGGTAAATTGAATCAACTGTTATCTGGTCAGGTCTAGGTTTCGCAATAATTAGTTTGGATGGGATGAAGTTGAACTAGTATCTGGTTGGGTTCAGGCTTCGTAGTAACTTGCTTGAAAGGATGAAGTTGAACTTATATCTGGTCAGGTCCAGGCTTCGTAGTAACTTATTTTGAAGAGAAAGCAGTCAAATGCTATCTGGTCGGATTCCAGGCTTCACAACAACTTCGGGGATAGTAACGATTCCTTTAGGGATTGAAATGGCTTTACCGGGGGTTAAGGGGTTTCGTCCATTGATTTGTAATAGTTTGAGAAGCAAACTCAAGCTGGGGAATTTTCAGTTTGTTGGGGAAATAAACTCCGTTGAAGAGAATATTTGATAATCAGTAGGGGATATAAATTCTTTAGACAGAAACTCCACAAGGTTTCCAACTCAGTTAAGATAAACTCAGCTGGGGAATGTCAGAACAATTCCAAGCCTTGATTGTATCTGAGGAGATTTTGAATGAATATTAGAATGACATCCATATCTGGATCGTATCTGAACTGTATATGTAGGAGAGTCTGGAATAAATGTCAAAATAATTATGCATTTAGATTGTATCTGCATTCTATCTAGAAGAGGCATTTGAATAAGTATCTGAATGGATCTTTGACTGGATCGTATATGTGATATGGTGGCAGAATCGACTATTAATACTGGTTTGCGTTTGTATTTGCAAATGTCGCAGCAAGCAAGAGTCGCCACCGACTTTTCTTTTATCCAACAAGGAAAGGGTGAAAAGAACAGAAAAAGACATTTTTTTCGATATTTCTGAGTAAGGGGGGTAGATTATGGAAAGGGAAGGTGTTAGAACCCTTTACATCCATGGTTTTCCACGGCCTCTTAGGTAATTACTCATTTTTGAAATTGCTTTCGTGTTTGTGTGAAAAAGTTTTTTTTTTGAAAATGCCTCAGTGAGGTGATTCGCTTTATGATAACCCTTGTATCAGTTCTCAAGAGTGTGATAAAGCATTTTGAAAACTTTATTTGAAAAGTGTTTGAAAGTGTGGTGTGAAAATTTGTTTGAGCAAGTATCTAACAGTTATCTATCTACTCGAAAAAAGATTGTTCTTTTCCTTCTATCCTTTAGACCGTGTTATCCTACTATTAGTGAGTAGGTAACCCTAGTCGTTGGATGTTAAGGGACTATCGAAAGGGACGTAATTGTCATTGAAGGAAACATGTAAGGATACCTTAGCATTTCGAAGGGACTATCATCATAAGATCACTTCTCATAGGCAACTCGAGGGACATTTAGGGACTATGATCTTTATGATGACTTTAAACTGAGGGTCTTTGCTAAGAGTATCCCTACATTCGAGGGACATGACCATTTTCGAAGCCAACCAAAGTGGGAAATACGCTAAGGGTTCCATTGTGCAATAGTGTGCTATTTTAGATATTTTATCTTGCAGTTTAGTGATCTACTGATTGATTGATTAAGCATACACGCCTAGGTTGCTAGAAATTATATACAAGCATATAAAATATAAAAGCGAGAAATAAATGTCCTACGCTATTACAAGGCTTTGGTGTCGATACATAAAGAATGACTGAAAAATAGAGTGCAGGAATAAAGAAACCCTAATTAGCTATTATAAACCGGGTGCAGTTACATCAATAATAAAAATAATCATACGACAAAATAATAACACGCGAGAATTAAATGGAAAAAAGGTTCAAAACCCTAAAAAATCTAATTTGATCATTAAAAAATATTTTTGGGATATTATGAAAAAAGAGATTTGATTTTGACCTAATTCTACTTAATTTTAATTAATGAAAAATATTAGAATTGATTAAAACAATTAATTTGCAAAAATTAATGTATTAAAAAAAACTAAATACTATTTTTTTGTGATTATTTTCTGATTAAAAAATAATTTGTAATAAAAATCAATTAGACTAATTAAATAAAATAAATAGTAAAATCAAAGAGAAAAGAAATGGGCCTGAGGGGGTATGAACCCAGATTGGGGGTTGTGTTGCTGAAATTCTTCCCGGGCCCAATCCTGTTGGCCCAAGGCAACGTGAGATCCAGTGTGATTGTTCCAGGATTGTCCACCATGGGGAGCTTCATTGGAAGCGTTAGATCCGGGCACTGATTGATCCAAGGGTGATGATCTTGAGGCATACAGTGAGCGTGCTTGGAAAGGAAGCATTGAATCTGCAAACAAATTATGAGAAATATAATATGTAGGAGGCAGGGATCGAACCCCTGACCTCCTACACAAGTGCGCTTTAAAGACCTTTCCCTTTTCCATTGAGCCAACTCTTTATTCGTTATTATAAACAAACAAAATATAATATATGGAATAATGGTTAGTAAGTGTAACAAAAACGCGCACCAAGTTCAAACTGCCCACTCAGGCTTTGACACGCAATCAACTTCCTTGTTGGACCGTCATTTTAGACTAAGGGCTTTTACCCACAGACATGTCTGTTGCTAATAGACCTGCATAATTCTAAATCTCCACCAAGCAATATAAATTCAAACCAAATATATAGATCAACTGGGTTTGATCTCGTGAGTACAATGATACTCTTTTTTTGTCCTGATTTTGCCTGAAATAAAAAATAAAATAAAATGAAGCTTCAAACCCTAGCAATGGCAGTCAGTTAAATATACATCAAAACACACAATTAATCATGCAAACATGTTCTAAATGGTCACACAAACATAAATGCATACTTGAATTTCGTTTATAATGCGTGTATAATCAAAATCAAATTCAAGAACAAGAGCAAACTGTGATACTTGTATAGGCCGTTTCTGGATATGTTGACTCCTGAGAGTGGTCCAGATAGCTTCCAAATACGCCCAGGAGTGGATTGTAATCTTTGAAACTCCTTGAATCTCCCTCTAAAGCAAAATTCGATCACCATTTTTTTGTCAAAATTTTGAGATTCTTGTGGGTGTTCTACACGACCAATCCTTCTTCTTATGATCAGGGTTTGTTATGCATATATAGTAGAACAAATTAGGTTAACAAAACTGAATTAAATCTTGAAGATTGAGTGAGAAAAGATTTGATTTGTGTCTTGTATTTTTTGTTTCTAAAATAGGACAAATCTTGCTATTTTTATTCCAATCACCACTTGCACGAAATCCTTGACTTGCCAGCTAATTATAGACTCATAATGTGCTCATAAAATCAAATCTTGGATTTAATTTCATTATTCCACTATTTAAATTGATTTATTTTGATTTAAATGAATAAAAAATCAAAACAAATAATAAAAAAATAATAATAAGTGGATAAGCTCAGGGGTCGTGGGCCATCTTAGGAACAAGTTTCAAGCAAGAAAACATGGGCCCATTTGGAAAAAAATCAATTTTGATCAATGTTGACTTCATGCACATTTCCAAAATTGGTAAACTTTAGCAATGCATCTCTCTCTCATTTTTTATCCTAAGAGGGTGTTTTGTACTTTTTAGAAAGCCTAGGGTGTCCTCTAAACAACCCTTTTAGTTTCATCTCAATTGGATCTTCCATGTTCATGTAAGGAGCTTTGACCCAAAAGGTGTTTTTGTTGACTTTTTGAAATGACCTATAATGTATGAACTTGTATCCTTTGATTGAGACACTTCATAACCTTGAGGGTTGAAGAGAAGTTGTAGGGAATTGAATTCTCTTCAAAATGAGCCTTTGTTGAAAAATTTCTAATAAAGTATGAGAAAGTTACATCTGGTCAAAGTTTGGTTGACTTTTCCAATAGAAACCCTAAATTGCCATTTTTGACTTTTGATGAGTTAGGAGCATTTATTGAGGAATCATGATCAAACCTTGATCAAATGATTGAGATTATTGTGAGAAGATTGGCATGCAGTTTCTTCCTCAGTGAAAATGTGTTGTATAAAATAAATTATGACATGGTCTTGCTCATATGCGTGGATAGAAACGAAGCAGGAATGTTGATGCATGAGGTTCATGAAGGTTCATTTGTCACTCATGCCAATGGACATTCGATGGCTAAAAGGATGCTAAGGGCGGGTTACTATTGGCTGACAATGGAATCTGATTGTTATAAATTTGCAAAGAAGTGTCATAAATGCCAGATTTATGCAGATAAGGTCCATGTGCCTCCAACACTTATCAATGTGATCTCTTCCCTATGGCCTTTCTCTATGTGCGGTTTTTATATGATCGGGATGATAGAACCCAAAGCTTCGAATGGACCCCATTTTATCTTGGTAGCAATTGATTACTTCACCAAGTGGGTGGAGGCTGCTTCATATGCCAATGTTACTAAGCTGGTGGTTGTGCGCTTCATCAAGAATAACCATATATGTTGGTATGGTGTGCGGAGCAGAATTATCACGGACAATGGCTCGAATTTGAACAATAAATTGATGACAGAACTGTGCGAAGAATTCAAGATTGTCCATCATAATTCCTCTCCATATAGGCCAAAGATGAATGGGGCTGTTGAAGTTGCTAATAAGAATATCAAGAAGATTATCCAGAAAATGGTCGTTACTTATAAGGATTGGCATGAAATGCTCCCTTTTGCTTTGCATGGATATCGAACATCTGTCCGCACTTCAACAGGAGAAACCCCGTTCTCCCTGGTGTATGGAATGGAAGCGGTACTTCCAATCGAGGTTGAGGTTCCCTCTTTGCGTGTGATAATGGAAACCAAGTTGGTTGAGGCTAAATGGGTCCAAAACTGGTTTGACCAATTGAATTTAATCGAAGAGAAGAGAATGACAGCTTTGTGTCATGGACAGTTATATCATAAAAGAAAGAAGAAAGCTTTCGATAAAAAGGTCAAACCTCGTGAATTCAGAGAAGGTGACCTCGTGCTCACGAAGATCATGTCTTTCAACACTGATTCTAAGGGCAAGTGGAATCCCAACTTTGAAGGCCCATATGTTGTCAAGAAAGCCTTCTCTGGAGGTGCATTAATTCTAGAAACTATTGATGGCGAGGAGTTCCCACGTCACATGAATGCTGATGCAGTCAAGAAATACTTTGCCTAAAGAAGTAAAAGAACAGCTCGCCAAGTTGAAAACCCGAAAGGGCGGTTTAGGAAAAAAAGAGCGTTTCGGTAGGCCGAAATCCTGAAAGGACGGTCTAGGAAAAAGTTAGAGACATAAACAGAATAAATTTCCCGCTAAGTTGAAAACCCACAAGGGCAGCTTAGGAAAAAGTTAGGTACTTTCTTGGCAAGTTACTGCATCATGCAAGATCTGATTATTGGAGCAACAATCTTCTCGAATCCTCATCACACTTCATTGGAAGCTGCTGCTTAGGATTTCAAAAATTGTTAGAGGGGATAGTGGTCATTGTATCTCAATGTATCTTTTCCATTATATATTACCATTTTCCAAACTTTGTAATCATCTATGGAGTCTCGCCGTTCGCAGACTACACATCTGTTAATAAAGTTTGAGCTGTTACCCAAATCTTTGTGTTTCTTATTTTATTTAGCTTGCAAAGACTCCATTTATTATTGATAATAAATTTCAAAGCAAAAAGATTAAATAACAAAATCGATTTTTCAAAAAGAATTTACAATTTGCTTTTACTTAAGAATTTGTAATGTGAAAAAAAACAACAACAACAAAAATGGTGATCCCAGGAATGGACAAACTACAGTTGTTTTAAGAAGTTTTTGTTCCCATCGGGAAATTTTACTCAGGATGATTCGCTGTATTGGGTTTGAGACTCCGGTATCCTCAATCAAGTTCGGATTCATTTCTCCTCTTTTCTGAGTTTTCATGATGTAAAGTTTCAATCTGAGATTTCTCCAGTGAAGTTTTTGTTCGGTCTAAGGGAAGTTCTTTTTTCCATAGAAGTCGGTACCATAATCACTCTTGAAGAATGTAGGTCCCCAGTTTCTCTGGTGAAGAACGTATTGTGGTTCTCCCTTTAAGGATGTGGTGATTAACCTCTCCAATGAAGGGGGCCTGAATTCCTTAGTGAATGTTTTGATGATTTGTTGTCCATCTACTTTACTTGAGATTGGTTTTGCAATCCACGGTAGAAGTGTTACTCTTGAAAACATTTGTTTCCTCGGTGAAGCCTGGACAAGGATGTTCTATTCGTGTATCTGTACTATTCTGTCACTTTGTTTTGTTTACTTTCGGATTATTGTTTCTCCTCAGTAAAGCTAAAGCAGGCAGTAGGTTATGTTTCCTCAGCTGGCATTTACCTTTTTTTTTAATGATCATCTTGGATGTGATTTATCCGAGTTTTGTTTATGCCCGAGGTGGTTTTTCCTGGTTACTCCCAGTGTTGTATATCTGTTTTGTCAGCATACACACGATAACACTCATACATTCATACATACATCATGCATAGCTAAAATTGGCAAATCATTGCTCATTAACATTTGTTAATATTTTTGTTGACATATCACCCTGTTATATAGAGTTATGTTATCCTCTCTTCAATAAAGTGTTGGCCTTAAGCAGAAAGCGTATATTCTTTCAATCTCCTCACGAAGTTGTCCCTCGTGGAAGATTTTTGCTTTAGCCTTCCTGTACAGCTCCTTGTTTGGATGGATTTCTTTTTCCCTCTTGAGTTTATTTCTCAAAAGTTGTATTTTGGTTGACTATTTTATTCCAGTTTATTTCTGGTTTGAATCTTTGGTTCCACAACAATATTATTTACTTTGGATTTCTGAAAGCTTCGAGTTTTGGTTTGTGCATTTATTTTTCACGATAAGACTTTATCTCCTCAGCAGGAATATCGTTCCATTTCTCCAAGAAGTCATATTTCATTCCCTAGGAAGCCATACTGTTCTCACCAGAAAGTCATTTCTTTTTACAATCCTCCATGACAACAAGTTGCAGGTCTCTTTATTTGAACAACTTGTGCTTCCCTGTAAAAGTCGACATAACTTTTTTTTTGCTATCTCCTCTATGAGTGGATAGTTTGCAGTACATCTTCGGTTTAAGCCAGTGGATAGCAAGACATTTCAAATTCGCAGAGACAGTTCATAAGTGGAAGTATCTTTATTTGAGACAGCTTACCATTTCCAGGAAAAGTGCCTCGGTTAAAGAAGAAGTTGAGATCCGTTCTAGGCGAAATGCCATAATTTTAGGGAAATTTGTTATCTTTTTGCTACCTTCATTGAATGTTAGTAGTTCATCGTCAGTGAACGGTAGTGCTATGATATACTTTCTCCCTACCTTCAGTGAACGTTGGTAGTTCATCGTTAGTGAAAGTCGATGCTAAGATATATTTTCTCTCTACCTTCAGTGAAAGTTGGTAGATCACCATCAATGAAAGTTTGTGTTTGTCATCTTTTTTCTACCCTCACTGAACGTTGGTAGTTCATCGTCAGTGAACGGCGGTGCTATGATGTATTTTCTCTCTACCTTCAGTGAAAGTTGGTAGATCACCATCAGTGAAAGTTGGTGTTTGTTATCTTTTTTCTACCCTAAGTGAATGTTGGTAGTTCATCGTCAGTGAACGGTGATGCTATGATATATTTTCTCTCTACCTTCAGTTGAAGTTGGTAGATCACCATCAGTGAAAGTTGGTGTTTGTTATCTTTTTGCTACCCTCAGTGAATGTTGGTAGTTCATCGTCAGTGAACGGCGATGCTATGATATATTTTCTCTCTACCTTCAGTGAAAGTTGGTAGATCACCATCAGTGAAAGTTGGTGATTGTTATCTTTTTGCTACCCTCAGTGAACGTTGGTAATTCATCATCAGTGAACGGTGATGCTATGATATATTTTCTCTCTACCTTCAGTGAAAGTTGGTAGATCACCATCAGTGAAAGTTGGTGTTTGTTATCTTTTTTCTACCCTAAGTGAATGTTGGTAGTTCATCGTCAGTGAACGGTGATGCTATGATATATTTTCTCTCTACCTTCAGTTGAAGTTGGTAGATCACCATCAGTGAAAGTTGGTGTTTGTTATCTTTTTGCTACCCTCAGTGAATGTTGGTAGTTCATCGTCAGTGAACGGCGATGCTATGATATATTTTCTCTCTACCTTCAGTGAAAGTTGGTAGATCACCATCAGTGAAAGTTGGTGATTGTTATCTTTTTGCTACCCTCAGTGAACGTTGGTAATTCATCGTCAGTGAACGGTGATGCTATGATATATTTTATCTCTACCTTCAGTGAAAGTTGGTAGATCACCATCACTGAAAGTTGGTGATTGTTATCTTTTTTCTACCCTCAGTGAATGTTGGTAGTTCATCGTCAGTGAACAGCGATGCTATGATATATTTTCTCTCTACCTTTAGTGAAAGTTGGTAGATCACCATCAGTGAAAGTTGGTGAATGTTATCTTTTTTCTACCCTCACTGGATGTTGGTAGTTCATCATCAGTTAACGGCGATGCTATAATATATTTTCTCTCTACCTTCAGTGAAGGTTGGTAGATCACCATCAGTGAAAGTTGGTGATTGTTATCTTTTTGCTACCTTCAGTGAATGTTGGTAGTTCATCGTCAGTGAACGGCGGTGCTCTGATATATTTTCTCTCTACCTTCAGTAAATGTTGGTAGCTTCACCTCAGGTGTTGGTGTATCCTTTGACCATTTTACCATCCTCTCTGATTCAGGTCTTTTCGATTCACCAGTGATTTATTTTCCTGGTTGGGTTACTGTCTTGTTTCTTTATTTTTTTTGTTACATCCCCAGTGGTGTTTTTCATCCCTTTAAAATTGTCCATGTGCACTCATATTCATAAGCATTGCATGGCATCTTAGGGACAAAAATAGGGTTTGTTTTATATTTAAGTATCTTCGATCGCGTCGACACGAAGATTTTTAACCTTCGTATCTTCGGATAGAAGAAACTTAAATAAGGGAAGTTGTTGTGCCTCAAATTTTTCCCCTAAGATCCCTTCATCATACCATGTTTATTCAATCACAATAAGATCACATTAAGATTATTGGTTCCCCTCCCTATATTTAGCTTTGCTCTCTGAGGAATCACCAAGCACCTTGATTTGTATTCTTTTGTGATAGTGAATATTTTTTTCTTGATTTCTCCTCTTAATTAATAAAATTCAATGTTGGTTTGTCTTGCTTGTTACTAATATAGGTAAAGGCAATGAGATTTAACAAGTTGCTCCATGGGTTCATGAGTTTATTTCCATGCCCTAGTCAATAAAGCTTGAGAAGTTCAAACCTCACCATTGGATTTGTTTTGGAAGGAATGGCATGGCAAGGTTTATTTTGGTTCACCACATTTCAAAGTTATCAAGATTGATTTAAAAAGTACAAGGGGTTGATTGAAGAAATAGTCATGTTTGGACAGGACTTTGTTCCATTTTGTCACAAATGCATATTTCTCTCAATTCTCAAGATATGGAAGTGGTTGTGGTTGCTATGAGTTCCCATTATCATCCTCAAAAACTTATATTTATAAAGAATTTGTGTTGGTACAAGAAGTTTGTTCAAAATTTTCAAAGTTCCTCAAGGCATGTTTCTTGACCTAGGAGCTAGGGTTTTGAACTTCAAAGGAGTATATCTTGCTCATCTTTTGGTATTTTTGAGTGATTCCAAAGACATAATTCTATTCAAAGGGTTATTAACAAATCACATCAAAAGTTCCGAGGAGTTTTCATGTGGAAGAAACTTGATGAAGAAGAAAGATTACAAGTCCTCTAGATGAATCCCCAATTTTCCATGTGTTACTTCAAATGATCATAACTTGGTCATTTTTTATCACCTTGAGCCCATTATTTTTCCACAATGATCTTGAGGATGTGAACTTTATTCCTTATTTTATGTGCAAAGTGAGAAAATGGATGGAAGTTTCCTTAAGGATACTAAAGATTATAGGTCATTTTATGAAAATTTTCCAACTTCAACAAGTCATAACTCTCTCAATTTTTGGAGATTTTGAATGGTTCAAGTCTCAAAATGTCATTCAAGAGATCTACTTTATGCCATTTTTTTTGGTAAAGAGCAAATTCCAAGTGGAAGGCAATGTTTGGATGTAAGAAATTATAAGTCATGTTTGAAGAAAAACTTGAAATATTTCTAAGTATGGAAAGTCAACATTTTTTCCAACTTTGACTCGTTTCAACTTTCAGCTCAAGCATCCATTTTTCTCCATTGTTTTCACATTGCAAAGCTTATACCCTCACCTTTCTAAAACATCAATATTCATACCCTAAGACCCCTTGAGCTGAGAATGCCATTGGTTAGAAGTTGGCAATTTGAAACTGAATTTTTCACCAAGTCAGAGGTTTGAAATCCTTGATTTGGCTTCTACACACTTTGTTTCTGCGCGTTTTTGCTTCTGAACATGTTTAGTGAACTTCCAGAAGTGATTAGCATAGCAAAACACGCGTTTTGGATGAGTTTTGATCAAATTAGAAGTCACGCTTTTCTTGTTTGCAACTTCACACGATTTCTCTCCAAACTTCATCATTTCACACGCTTGGATAGCAAGAATCACCCTGCTAGACTTGTCCCATAACTCAAAATTCAGCAACTTCGAAATCCATTCTCAAGCCTTTGTCAATCCAATTTTTTCATCAATTAACCTTCCTTGATCTTCCCTGAAGCTAACCATATAATTACATTCAATAACTGTGCCCTATATTGCTCCATAGAAGTCCAGTTTCAAAGCTCTGCAACTCAACTTCAATAGGTAGATTCCTTCATCAATTCTTCAAAACTTTGATATCATTGTGATATTCTCGTTTCCCTGGTTCTAGTCGCAACACTTTCTCTTTAATGGAAACACGTTTTGACACTGAAATTTCAAATCTCTTTTCAAAACTTTCCTTCCAAATTGCTTGAGCTACAATTTATATAAATTTGTCGCGAGGGTGTGGTTGTCTTCGTCTTGAAGAGAAGAAACGAATGGCATAGGTCTCGTTCTCTAATTTTATCAATTGAGCAACCTAGTTTTGGGACTGGCTGGAGGTTGAAGATGACCAACGTGTCATCCTTCAACCAATGAAACAACGACATTTGGATTTTTTTGAATTTCTGATTTACATTTGATTCAGTGCTTTATTCACTAATGACCATGATATGCGTAGCGCGCCAGATCCCTTGAATTTGATTACTAACACGTTTTGACTCTCATCTAATGGCCCACATATTTTTGACTTTTATTTTCTTTTAGGATTTTTATATTTAATTGTTTTAAACTTCAAAAAATCATAGAAAATTCATTTTAAGTCCAAAAAATCTGAAAAAATTATGAAAAATATTTTTGATTATTCTCTTTCTGTTTTTTATTTTCTCACAATTTAATTTTGTGTTTTGGTATTTTTCTAAATTTTGACTTTATTTTATTTGTTTTAAATATTTAAAAATACTTTTATGCATTTTTAAATTCTGAAAAAATATGGAATGATCCAATGATATTGTGACAAATATTGGTGACTTCACTTATTTTTTATTTCTGACTTTGGTATTTTTTTAATCATTTTTAGTTTATTTTACTCATTTCTTTTAATTTTAAAAAAAGTTTATGACTTTAAAAAATTACCAAAAAATTTATAAAATCATTTGAGTCCTTTTCTGATTTTTCTATGGACTTACTTTTTATTTCTTGATCAATTTGAAAATAGTTGATATTTTTATCTTTTATTTCAATTTTATAACTTTTCTTTAAAAACTTTTTTTGTATATATTAAATGTAATATTATTTTGTGACTATTTTCTGGCTGATCTTGGGTTAAATTTTTGATTATGAACTTGATTAACATCATTGAATCCATGGTGTTAAGTCTAACTCCACAAAAATGGATGAATGATTTTAATAATAGTTTGATTAAATTTAATTCAAAAGTGGTTTGTATATTCTCTCCCACCCCTCTTCATCTCATCCCTTTCTTATTGCACTAAGTGTTATTGGAGTATGATCTCTATATCATGTCTCAAAACAAATGGTGCATAGATTGCTATTGACAGGCCTCAAAATAGGTGTGACTTCTATATAAGTCCACTTACGATTGCTTAACATAACGCTAAATTTTGTCCCAATTCGAATAAATGATCATTCGTGGCCCAAACTTATGTTTGCAAGCCCAAGTATGTTAATTTGATCTCTTTGATCCAATAACCTTGAGATTCATTGTGTGGAGGCTTTGGTTCTACCAATCCTTTAATGGATCTACAACACTTTTGGTCAACGCGGATCACATAAACATCGTTGATCAATAAATGGTACTTATGAGGATTCCAAATGGATGATATACTTGACAATATGATCATCCAACTAACCACTAATCACTAATAATTGACTTTATCCTTTATTTTTATTATATGCCTCCTCTTATTTTTATGCACTATCTACTTTTATCATTTACATTTCATGCCATTTTCATCTTTGCTTATTTGAGTATTTACTTTCTTGTCATTTTTATTTTTGCTCACTTGAGCTTTACTTTTCTTTTTCAAAACACCTAATAATCAACATAAACCCTAAAAATATTTAATGATACTTGGACTATTTGGTTACTATCCTTGGCATTATGGAGCATTGGACTTTTTGGACTTAGGTTTAGGAACCTTGGCCTATGATTGGAGACCTTGTGACGTTACCTGATTATTTTATCTGGAGCTCTTGAGGTTTACCTTAAGGCATTGGGTTATTGTTTGTTTTGTGTGCAGGTTATTGTGATTACACTCTTTATTTATAATCTGGAATTCACCCGTATACAGCCGTTACTCTGCCCAATTATTGTGAAGACTTAATACACTTGAAGTTTGGTTCTTTCAAGAGGTCTAGTATCATTTCTTGTTTGGTTTCAATCCAAATAATGGTAATTCTATCTTGGCTCATAGTGTCAAGTATTGGCTTCTTGTTGGTTAGATGGTTCCTATCCCTAGCTTTTACCTTATGCTTTAGGATAGTCTCTTCTTCTCCTCCCATCTTCTTTAATTTCAAAAATCTTCTCCCTCCTTTTGAAAAATCTTCTTGTTTTTTTAAACTTGAACCACTTTTATAATAAACTTGGACTTATGTCCATGCATTTTAAAAAATTTTTCATAAATAAACTTCACTCAACTTAATAATACTTTGGCATTTTTTTTGGTGAGAAGACTAAAAGTCAATCAATCTCATTTCAAGCCATTTTTCCACTTTGGATTTTTACTTTAAAAACTTTTCTCAAAAGATTGAACTCTTGTCAATCCTTGTAATGATGCAAACAACTATACTTCTATAATATGTAGCGAAGAGAGATATTTTCCACTTGGGTGTTGAGTGAGGCATTGTTGATTTTAAAATCCAAGCCATATCCTCTACTTTGAGATGATGCCAATTCTCCTTTCTTATGATTGTGGGTAGTAGATATGTTTTCCACACGGACACTGACGATGATGTTTTATCTCATAAAATTAACCAAGACATTTGTGTTTTAAATTTTTTAAAAGAGGAACTACGTGTACCCTGATCCCCTATTCCATGAAAGGTGGTACGTAGGCACTAAAGGTTCGCAACCGTGGTGGGTGCAAAAACCATAAAAATATATTTATTTTCTCACCTCCACCATCCATTTTTATACAACATTTTATAGCCAAAATATACAGATTTTACAAAGAGGTTCCTGCGGAGTACCGTAGATGTTTAGGGTGCTAATACCTTCCCTTTGCATAACCAATCCCCTTACCTTGAATCTTTCTCCCTCTTTTTGGGTTACTCTCTCTTTTCCCATTCCTTTGGAAACAATAAAGTGCGGTGGCGATTTTATTTTGATCTGTATAAGTCTATTCAATCTAATGGCTTAGTCTTAAACATTTCTACCGCTATAGAAAAATGGCGACTCTGCTGGGGAAAGATTGACCTCTTTCTGGTCCATCCCTAAGTGGGTTGAGCCTATCTTTGTTTATATCTGTGTATATGATATTGTTGTTTATGTCTTATATGTTATATATATGTTTGTCTGGATTTTCCTGGTTTTCAGGGTGCCTGGGGATTACTTATAAGTCCTATACTCGGACTTGGGCAAACTTTAAGATAGGACGGGTGGTATAGTCATGTTAACTTTGAGTGAGTAATCGCAAAAAAGGAGGCATGAGATCCCTCACTCAGTGGAGGCCCCTTTGAGTGTAGTGTCGTTTACCAAGTAATCGAGAAGACGTACTACTTTCGACCTGGGAGCCTGCTGAAACTGAGGACCGTGGAATACCAAACCCATCTTGGCCTTTTAGGTGTAGTGCGGAAGCTATGATGGTGCCATTGTTGAAGAAGAGTTTGAAGTTTGATTGATTATGGAGAAAAAAGAGAGTGAAGAAAATCGCAGGTTCTTGAAAGTTTGATGAGGAGAAAAAATGTTAGTGTGAAGAATAAAGAAGTATTTATAATAAAAGGTGTTAAAAAACGGTTCAGTTTCATTTTTTTCAAAATGAAAGATATTAGGACACATGTTAGCATTTGATATGCTGATTAGGTGGTTGCTTTTTGAGATAAGCCATGATTTATACCTACTTTAATGTAGCAATGATGGAGTTTGGCTTGCGCACGTCTCGATGAGACTTTTGGAAATATGGTCATCATGACCATGACGTCACATCAGCTATAGTCATCATGAAGAAACTTTGACGTCGAAATGTAAGGTTCTGCAAAAACTATCTATTTCTCCAAGTATTTCGAAATAAACATTTTTGGAGGGTAATTTTTTGGCTAAAATTTCAACGGTTCATAATATGGGAAAATTAAGAGGATATCGAAGAAAGGTTAATTTTGCAAAGGAGATATGAAGGTTATTACCTATGGTCTTCGACTAACTGATCAAATAAAGGATGAAAATTATTGACAAAGTCTTATTTTGGGATATATAAGATTTAAAGATATTTCAAGTTTCGAATTCAAATAATTCGATAGGTCACGATTGTCTTTTTTGGCGCCTTGAATCGAAAAACAAATTTGAATTTAAATAATTCGATCTTATCCAGAAGGATGCGTGGAAGCATGAGGATTCAAGGAAGCATGCAGTGTCGAATGTGGAGTTTCTATAGAATAAGACCGTTAGAGTCGAATTAGTATAAATAGGGATCTCTGTATTAGGATTCAGTGTGTTCACTTTTGTACAAATCACTCAGATAAACTCGAAGTACTATTGTTAGAGAAAAGAGTCACTGAGAATGTAAGTATGAATCACAAAATTTTACTTAATTGTCAATTTACATTTATTAAAGTCCTTTTTATTCCTTTTACTTTTAAGTCGAAGTCATTTTATTTTCCTATAATCACTTTAGATAGAATTAATATCCTTTACACATTAACTATAACCTTTGAAAATATGAACACTCGAAAGATATAATCCTTTGAAACAAAACACATGCTCTAGGATCGATCTAGTCGATCATGTGAGTAACTAAATATTTTTCATTTTGGAAGACTATCGGTTGTCTACCAATTTTCACGGTAAAAACTTTGGAACCACCCTTTATTCATTTATTCTGGAGATGTATTTGTGGAGCTTTA
This sequence comes from Vicia faba, assembly GCA_948472305.1. Lineage (NCBI taxonomy): Eukaryota > Viridiplantae > Streptophyta > Magnoliopsida > Fabales > Fabaceae > Vicia > Vicia faba. Next base: position 714,987,093 of record OX451735.1, read on the forward strand.
CCTGACATATCAAAACAGAAACAAAACAGAAAGAAACTTGTATTTAATGCAGTTTTTTTTTGCAAACTACAAAATGTGTATATTTGAAATCATAACATATTAATACAATGTCACTTACAATAAAATGATAAATAACTACTTAAATGAACTAAAATAATTATTGTGATCAAATGTACAAGTGGTACCCCATTTGACTTTTCTTTATTTATTTCTATTTCAATCTTGCTCAATTTGGTGTACTCTTACATCCTTTCAATAAATTGGTTCAGTCAAGTCTCGAATTTGGTTGTATAATGAGTTGTATACTCTAGTGATGTAAGTGGTATATGTCATCCCAATTTCAAATACACTTAAACAAAATGTCGCAGGTTTTAAACCCACCAAACACAGATGATACGATCATCGGGATTTAGTGGTGGAGCAGTGTGCAGTAGGAAAAATTTTTTCGAGATATTGTATCTTGTAAGATCAATACACTATTTCATACACACTTGATATGAGATGACCCATATCAGGAAATCACATTAATTTATCTTCCAATGCAGGTCCACTAATACAATGTACAAGATAGTGATAAATTTCTTCAACTTTCTCTTTATTCCCGCACACCAGTGTGCATAATTCTTTATTGTTCCTAAACTCTTGGATTAGAGTATGGCTGAAAAGTGTGTGATCCTATTGTCCTTTACCGAGTAAAGCAGAAACATCCTGAAAACAACAATTACCATCACCACTGACATGAAGATCCGTTTAATGTAATTGTGTATAGAAATTGGCATATCCTTAATGAATGGGATTTTTGGTAGAGGTTGTGTAGGAGGTGGTTTGCTAATGCAGGCTCATTTAAAAACACTTTTTTGAGATTTCAGAGTCGGTGAATTGGGAATTTTCTTCAACGTGTTTAAAATATGATGGACTGCTCATTGTTGAATTTTCATTTGGTGTAGGTTTGACCTTCTTCTATGGTCTTCGAAAATGCAATCTTTATCAATTTCTCTTTGATATGGATTTTCATGTTGTCATCAGCATTCAAAAATCTTTCTTGTATCACTTTCCATTCAATCAAGATGGAGATATTTGATTTATCATCTTTTATAACACCATCATCATCAAAACTGAGCCTCTTCGAATGACTGCAGACTTCGTCCATTTGTATCGGGCTATGAAGTTTCACCTTCTTAAATATTAGACAAGAACATGGGAGACCATAGGTTATCACAAGTGCACAACCACAACTTGAGCTATCTGAACCTAAATTACCAGCTCGTTTGGCTTCGTGAAAAATTTAATTCAAAACTGGTCAAGATATGTTACCGGCCAAATGAAAATGTAGAAAGTTACCTTTGAACCTGTGTTCCAAAACTGTGATACTACGACCAAATTATGTTTGTATCCTATTATGGTAGTTTTGTATCATTTGGTTTACAAAATCTTAATCTGCACACAAATCGCCCTTGCTATTTCCCAACCAATTCTTCAAACAAGCATGAGCAGATTCAACTCAGTTTGTTGTTGTATTTCCAAGGCGCATAACCTGATCGGTCCATGCACAAACGATCTTCTCCTTTACCAGGTCCAAAATTATTCTTTCAACATATTTCAATAAAGCGAGATGTTTCACTTGTAACACCCCAAAATCTAGATTTCTTTGTTTTATTTATTATTTGTGATTTATTGTTGATTTTATGTGATGTGTGATGATGTATTGTGGGGTAGTAAGTGGGATAGAATTGATAATTATAATTGCTTAGATTTAATAATTTTAGTTTATATTATTTAGAATAATAAAACAATTAAGTTGTGTAGAGATGTGGAGGGCATGATGGTAAGTGTGTATGAGGTAAGTGAGGGCATAATAGGAAAACCATAGAAAAGTTCTAAGGCTAACAAATAAAACAAGGAAGAGAGGAATCATTTTATACGATCGTGAAATTTTGGAGAAATTGTGAAGTGAGAGCTAGGGCACATAGAATCAAGAAGGGAAATCCGTAGAACTCAAAGGAAGAGATCAAATCGCTAGGAATTGAAGGTAAGGGGTGTAATCGAATTTATTATGATTGATATGGGGTTAAGGTAGATGTATGTGTTGTCTCGTGTGATGATTTTGATGAACAACATGAGGAATACCATGATGTGTTGTATAATGATGATGTTCGTATTCCTTGATTTAATGTCTAATATGTATATAATGATGTGTTGATCGTTAAATTGTGAAATATCATGATTACCATGCATTTTGGACTGAATTCGGAATGGGAAAAGGTCTGGATATAAGCAAAATCGCAACTAGAAGTTGTAGAAATTGTGCGTCTCGTCGGGAAAGCTAGAGGCGAGCACGAGGCGAGCTAGTCGCCCCAACGTTGTCGGGCGAGCCAGCTGGCAAGCAGAAGGGTAGAAAAAGGAAGGCTCCTGGAAATGTATGGGTGGGGATATATTATAATAGATGAATATGAGTTATTTGATGCCTTATTCCAGTGCCTATGTGTTTATGAGTTTGATTTATTGTATGTTTCATTTGCTAAGATGTTCTGTTTTGATGATGAACTTGATGTTTCTATGAAATTGTTATGAAGTTTATATGATGTTGCTATGATATAATTGATTTTATTCAAGATGATGTTTAATGATGTGCATATTTAATATGTATTCATGCTATGTGAAGATGATTATATGAATGATGATGCAATTGACTAGCCATGGTCAAGCTTATATATGACATTGTTTTGCATCATGCATTCATGGTATTTTTTAATGTTGGTTCGCTTATGATAAGCCTCAATCTCATTGTGTGGGTTGGGTGTGAGTAGCTAGATCCTCGTCTGAGGATTTAGTGAAGCGTTACTATGATGGTAGTAGCGATTTATGTTGTGCTCCGGTTCCAAGAGAGAATCCATCCTATGGTGAGGATCTTTGGAGGGTGATGAACCAGATGTTCATAAATTTGGTACCACATGCATTTAATTAGTGTTGTTGAATTATCATTCTATTTGGAAATTTCTTGAATTTTATGGATGGGATGTGATATGATGATGAGTGTGAACTGTGTGATTATAAGATGGTTTTTATGACGAAAAATGTATAAGTGCTACTATGACGTGTAGGTGTGAGTATGACTTGTTTATAAATGATGTATGTTGATGTGATGATGATGATGTTACTACTGATCTTTTCCTTATATCTTTTATAAAGAATTATGATTACTCATCTTTTCTATTTAAATGTTGCCTCCACGTGGGTAACACTCAAATTCTCAAGAGTAGCTTGTAGGAGCATTGAATATAGCTTTGGAGTATTTTATGATTTTTGTTATTTTAGTGGTGTCTTTCTCTGATACATAACATTAGATTGGGAATGCTTGTTTTGCGAATTTTATGTTTCTTTAGTTAACACATTTTATGAGGGTTTTTGGAGATGTTGAACTAGATTTAATTCCAACTTTTGACGAGACTAAATTACTATTACTTTTGATTTGTGAAGAAGTTTATTTAAGAAGATGGATCCATTGAGATTATTTAAGTGAGGTGTTGAACTAAAATAAGATGTTATTTCTATTTGATGTAACCCGTGTTACGGAGCAGGATTGTATTATGATGTTTTTGAATGAAGTGTGACACCCTTGTGTGGTATTATATAATAAATACATGTGGGGTTAGGAGGGTGTTACATTAGTGGTATCAGAGCCTGGTTGGTTCGTCCGGCCAGGTTGTCTAATGTTGTTTGTTCCTTAGTACACGACATATGTGTGAAACACTGCCTGTGCTTGCTTGCTTTTCTAATCCTTTGACTGCATGAGTGGGATTAAAATAAGTGGTGGAGAAGGTTTTGATTCTCTAAGATGTTTCAATTGTGGAATTTTGGTTCGGTGTGCTACTGATTTCAAGGTTGTAGGTATTGTTGAGGTGATGTTGTTTCCCAAACCCTAAGAAATTGCAGATTCATGATTCTTGTCAGCCAGTCAAGTTGAGATGCCTTTAAGGGAGAATGATCAGGTTGTTGATGTTTTCTTATTGAAGAATATAGAGCAATGTGAATGCTAGTGATAGCCCAGTGGTGTGTAATTCTTGATGTTTTTCCTAAAGATATATGCGACTTGCCTCCAGAGTATGGATCTGAGTTTTGTGACAGCGGAGAAATGATGTTTTTATCTTCTAAGCAAGTAGAAGAACTTTTGGAAGATGAAGCTTTGATGTTTGCAATACTTGCATCACTACAGGTTGATCGTGAAGCTACAAGTGTTGAGTTACCTATTGTCTGTGAGTTCCCATATGTATTTCCAGATGACATCGGTGATTTGCCTCCAGAGCATAAAGTAAAGTTTGCCATTAAATTAGTCACAGGTACAACTCCAGTGTCTATGCCTCCTTATAGTGAAATTTTGACACTTGCAATAGAATGGTCAAAACTGATGTCTTAACACAGAAATATGATGTCATGACATATGTTATGAAATTTGTTGAAAGAAAAATCCTTAAAATGTTGATTATGCAGAAAGATAAATTGCAGAAATTTAAATAACATAATCAATTGTTAACCCAGTTCGGTGCAATGTCACTTAATCTGGGGGCTACTAAACCAAGAAGGAAATTCACTATGATAGTATTAGTTGAAAGATAAACTAACCCTAATTAACAACTTCCTTCCTAATCACTACCTAGTGTAACTTCCACCTAGAAACCACTATATATGAGATCCCCTCTCACTTCTAATCACCACAGTGATATACCTACAGTCACAAACCTTGTGGCTAGACTTATAACCCAAAAGAAGACTACACTTCCAAAAATAAATACTTAGTTTTGCTTAAAATTTTTAGCTAAGAACATCACTAAACTCTTTGCTTAAAAGCTCATGAGTGAGAACAATAGTTTGATAAACAAGCAACAATCAGTCTCCTCAATGCATCAAAAGACACATGAGTGAGATACAAAGAACATAAACACTAAGAACTTAAAATACTCCCAAATCCCTAATCCTTATGTAGCACACACTGTTTTTTGTTGTGAATGCTTGCTATTTTAGGTCATAACAAGTCCTTATTCATAGACTCTTACAGAATAGGATTGGACTCTTCAAATCAAATCCAATCTTCATTTTTAAATCAGCTGCAAGATCTTCACATAAAAATAGGAACAAATCTTTGCAAAGTTTCCTAAAAATTCTCAAAGATCCTTTTTAATGAAACAAATAAAATCTTCACATTGCTCCTAAATAATCTCCTTGACCTGTGCATAATGATGAGTTATATCCAAAAGGATCTCATCAAATCAAAACAAATTTGTCAACAAATATACAACAGTAACACCTGTTGTACACAAACCAAGATGCCATGACATCTCTCTTCGACATCTTGTTGAAACACGTAACAATAAAACTGTTATGGCAGTTGATGAAGATGTTACAACATCTTGCACAACATCAGTATAAAGCCATGTTTTACCAAAATTTATCCAATCATAAAACTATGGAACTAACAATCCCCCCTTTGGAAAATTTTGGCTAAAACAACCCAAGCGCAATAATTACGAAGAGAGGAATAACACCAGAACACAAGCTACATACAAACATGTAAACTTTGTATAAACTGCATCAAAATAATACATCAAAAAATGTATGCAATTACAAATCACCATCTTTAATACTCCTAGAGACAGATGTCTAGACATGTGATATGACATCAGAGACATGTCCAAACTCCCTCTGTCACACATGGTCAAGACTCCCCCCTCGAAGGGAAAACCCAACACACCAAAAAATCCAAAACAACAAATATAAACTACCCAAGTTCATACATCAGAGGCAACAACAAAAGATAAAACTAGCCTCATATCAAAAAAATGTCAGAACATCAGATAAGACATCATGCATACAAACCAGTAGTAGAAACAACAAAAACTATAACCATGCATGACATACTATCATGCTCCCCCTAAATAGTTGCATCCAGCAAGCAACCATAATCACTACTCTCTCCTTAATAGTAGCACAGTCCTATCAATATGCTAATTAACATTTCAAGACATGTTTAATAACATCAGAGCAAACATAAAGCACTAACGCTTCCTTTTTAGCCAAAACTTGACAAAAAATGGAGCAAATGTAAACACACAAAAAATGGAAGCAGACACATTTCACACAAGCAAAAAAACACATATGAAAACACACCTATAGCAGATTCAGGTGGTCTTCCACCTCTTGCCCCTATCGAAGATCCTCCTGCTCTCCTTGGTGCTATCACCAGCCATTTGTAGATAGCCTTTGTCCCATCAAATGGAAACTTTCTTAGGCTTTCTAAGCATCAAAACATAGAGGAAATATGCAATATCAGTTGCACTCCTCCATAACTGTAATTGTTATAACTCCTCAATAGTACAAGTTTCAATCCCACTGCTTACAACAACAAGTTGTTCCTTGTTGTCCATATTCTCAAGAGTAATAACCTTTCCTTCAACAAGATTCTTGATAAGTTTCTTATGACTATCAGTGTTCTTATTCCATCCATGTTGAATAAATATCTGATATCATTAAGATCTTTACCAAATAATTTCATGACATCATGTTTGACATTATGATCCTTCAACATCTGGTCAATCCATACTAGTTAAGAACCACCACTTGTTGTTCCACCATACTGAGATACAATAGTATTTCTTGAGGCATAAACCAGACTGTCTCTTAGATACAAATACCTACTGACCCACTGTGACCCACTAATGCAATTCAAAATTCTTCTCCTTGGTTCAAGTTTAGAAACAAGACATGAATTTAAAATGCCTACTTCATTTGAGTGTGTTGTATTGATCTCCTTGAGATGATTTGTCTGAAATCTAACTTGAGAGTTATCTAGATCAACACTTGTGGACTCACATATAACTTTTTTTCCTGTCTCCTCAGTCTGCACAAAAGATGCTCCAATATTGTCTTCGACTTCCTTCTCTTTTTCAAGAAAAGAATCATCAATTATCACACTTGTGGGTTCCATAACATCTTTAGTTCTGGATTTAAACACTCTATAAGCTCTTCAATTTTAAAAGTAACCCATAAATATTCCTTTATTCCTTATAAGATTTTCCTTACCTTTTTTTTTATCTTTGTTCTTTAAGACACAACATTTAATTCCAAAGGTATTAAAATGCTTAATTGTAGGCTTCATTCCAGTCCATATCTCATAGAGAGTAGTTGAAGTACCTCCTCTCAAAGTGAACCTATTACTAATGTAGCAAGTAGTACTCATAGCTTCATCCCAAAACTCCAATGGTAATTGCTTGGTGGAGAGAATAACTCTAGTTGATTCCTGTATAGCCCTAATCTTTTGCTCAATAATTCTATTTTGCAGAGAAGTGATGGAATGAGAAAAATCATGACTAATACCTTCAGAATCAAAAAATTCAGAGAATTTTGCATTCTCAAACTCCATGTCATGTTCACTTCTGACTTTGATAATCAAACTATTCTTCTCCACTTGAATGTTTTGACACATATTTTTGAAGACTTTAAAAATATCTGATTTTACTCTAAGAAAATTCATCCAAGTATACCCCGAAAAGTCATCAACAACCACATATACATACCTTTTTCCTCTCAGGCTATTTATCTCCTTAGGTCCCATCATATCCATATGAAGAATTTCCAACATTTTGGTAGTAGTCTGATGTTGCAACATCGGGTGTGACATCATAGATTGCTTTATAATTTCAGTCACCACATAATTTACCTTCTCCAATTTTGAGCTCAGACATTCCCTTGATAGTTCCTTCAGATAAAATTTTAAGCTTTAGCATTCCCAACTATGGCAGCCTTCCTCGACACTTAAACAAACCGATGCTCTTATCCTCTAGCATAATAATAGGATCAGGGCATTAGAGAAAGGACATCATTCAATATCTCCTCTGTAGAGATACCGATGACGTGGGTCACACAGTCTATCTCCACAACAACCTATCCATTGATCAGTATCGGAGAAACCAGAGGTTTCGTTCATTAAGAAACATAATGGCACTCCACCCCACAAGGATCTGATCTCCCTGGTCACCAAGAAGAACAAGGGTAATCAACGATGAGAAAACCGTCGTTCGGCTTCCCCCAATCCAAAGGGCTGTCCGAGAAGCCCGTCGCCCCTTCAATATGATAGCCCTTTTCAGGGAAGGAACAATTATTCTTTTCCGCAGTCACCAGGCTGGAGGGACGAAGACGGCCCCACGGTTCATTATCACAGGAAATCATGGAAATTCCCCTACCCATCGGGCTGAAAACCTCCAAACTTGGGGATATATGACAAAACTATCAACCCAAATGAGCTCATCGAGAATATTGATGCCCTGCTCGACTAACGTGGCATCAGGGGTGCCATCAAATGCCGATTATTCCCCACAACTCTGAGGAAGGGGCTATGGCCTGGTATAAATCCCTCCCCGACAAGTCTATAACCTCCTGGAAGAATCTTGGGAGGAAATTCTCAAGGCACTTTACAACCTCTCGTTGTCACTCAAAATATGAGGCATTACTCGAATCGATTATACAAGGGAAGGAAGAATCCCTTCGAGCATACATCGAAAGATTCAACCATAAAGATCTTCAGGTCTCCACGACCGACGATATGAAAATTTCTCTGGTCGAGCACTGACTGCATCCTCGTAGCAATTTCACTAAGGCAGTTGGCATTGAAACACCTGAAACACTAGACGCCCTTATCCTCAAAGCCCAAGAATACATCCAGTACGAGGAAAAAGAAGCTTCAATAATGCTCGGGACTCGCGGCACCAAGAGAATGCCAAAGTTTTGAAGCATGATGATTCCTCGACATCTCGCTGGGGAGCAGATAAAAGAAAAGAAGACAAACCCCGTAAACCTAGGGATTATAAAGGGCCAGCTGGCCGCTTTCACGAATACACACCATTGGACACTTCACGCGAGCGCATCCTGTCCGAGTGCTCGAACTTAGAGTTTCACCAAGTTGGGGTGCATTTTCCCAGGAAAACGCCATCTAAGTCAAACATGGACAAGACAAAGTATTGTCGGTTCCACAAGAGCCATGGTCATGTGACCGAAGAGTGCATCCATCTCAAGGATTCAATTGAGATCCTAATTAGGGGCGTGCATCTAAACTAGTATACCAAGAAGAAAGAGGGTCCTCATGAAGACGCTGCAAAATTAAAAAGGGTCAAGGAGGAGAAACCATCCTTCGGTGATACCAACATGCAGGTCACAATGTAAATTTCACGACCAGAGGACTTTTACATCCCTGACGAGGTCAGATTTCCCCTCTACCTTGCCACACACAGTCCCTGGGAGAAGTTCCCCTCTTCCATGGTCATATCGGGAGGTGGATTCAACAAAATCATTGTGGGTTTGGTGAAAATGAAGTTTGAGAACCTGATTGATGCGAGCTCAAATAGAAACTCCACACTCGACAAGTTTCGGGGAAAATCTGTCCCAACTCAAGTATCCCTCTTCTCATGAGATCATAGATGGCCAACTTCAACATCTGATGCATTCTGGTCAACCAAGGAAGCTCAATCGACATCATGTGCTCCCTATTTTTCTCTGTATTGCAGCTCGATGTGACGCATCTAATGGCCTACATGGGATTAGATCTACAGGGCTTCAACGACACAGTCACAAAACCACGGGGCTACGTCGAGCTAATTATCACCTTTGGAGCCGTCAAGATGGACATATTCATTAAAGTCCAGTTCCTGGTAATAAATTTACCATCTCTATACCAGTGCATTATGGGAAGGCCAACTCTGTCTAAATTGATATTTGTGCCCTCCATGGGGACATAGGTCTCGAGGAGATGTTTCGAAGAAACCTCAAAAGGACTGAATGTCATCAACGCACCACCTAGAACATCCAACCAACCAGTTCGACCCAGGAGCTCAGAAGAGTCGAAGCCACTACCTCACGTCGACCTGATCAACCTTGATAGTTGTTTCACTAAAGATGATATGCGGGATCAGAAGAGGAAAGAAAATAAGGCTTGGATTACTACAGAAAGTTACTCGACGCCAGCCAGCCATGCAGAGCTTGCCCATCTTCTACGTTCGATTCTAGATGGAGAGTTCGAGATCATCCTCTTGGGAAAAGATTTCAACAAAGGAGTAAATATTGGCACCGGTCTCGTTAACCTCACGAGGAAGAAAATGAAGCTTGCTTAAGGGAAAATGTCGACCTATTCATGTGAAGTGCTGCGGAGATGCCCGAGTTAGAAACTGATGTGGCCCGTCACCAGTTCACTATAGATCCTTCCCTTAAGGTTGTAGCCCAACATAGGCAAAAACAGTCTCCCAAAAATGGAGGCTGCTAAAAATGTTGTAAAAGACCTCATAGAGGAAAACTTTATATGTGAAGCCCAATACACAACTTGGCTGTCAAATGTTGTATTTGTCAAAAAATCAAATGAAAATGGAGAATGTGTGTTGACTATACCGATCTAAACAGGGCTTGCCCTAAATATGCTTATCCTTTTCCTAACATAGATAGACTAGTTGATAATTCCTCTAGTTTTAAATTATTGTCTTTTATGGGTTCTATTCTATAACGTAATTTTTATACCCCAGTTTTTGCCCCTAAGATCCCTCATCATCTAATATGATCAAAACATCAAGATCACACACTAGGGTTGGTTCTCTCTCTCTCTCCATCTCTCTCTCTCCCTACTTCATCATATCTTTAAGTTTTCTCTTGAGGGATCACTAAGCACCTTGAATTATGTATCTTGAACATGTGTTATTTTAACTAACATCAAAATATGTATATTTGTCTCTTTGAATGTTCATATTATAGGTGATGATAAAATTGCATTCATCTTACCATCTAATTTGGGGTTTGAGGGTTGGTTCTTAATAAAATTATTCTTCAATGGATTACAAGAACTCAAGCTTCAAGGATATGTCTATGATATCAAAGGTTTGTGGTTCAAAGAGCTCCCTCACTTTGTTTAGTTCAAGTTCTCCTCAAAGTTGGTGGTGGAATTCATCAAGAAGATTCATAGGTTCATGTGTTTATTTCCATGACTTCTTCAATAAGTTTCATTGAGACTTTATCTCCATATTTGAGTTTGCTTCAATATAACATCATTACAAGTCCTATTATGATTTATCATGCTTTATTGTTCCAAGAAAGATTAAAATATTCAAGGTTGGTTCAACAAGTTTGACCTAATTGAGCAAATGCTTGATTCAGTAATCACAAGTGCACAACTCTCTCAATTTTAAAAATTTTGAGTTGGTTATTCTTGCTATGGATTCTTATCATCATCTATAAAAACCTATCTTCACATGATAAGATCCAATTGTGCAAGAAAAATCATCAAAAGTTGAAAGGGGTTTCAAGTCATTTTGACACTCTCTGAGCTAGGGTTTGTTGACTTCCAAGGACCATATCTTGCTCATTTTTTTAGATTTTTGATTGATTCCAAATCCATGAATCTCTTTAAAGGGTCCTTAATAAGTCCTCTTCAGAGATCTATGGCAAATTTTGAATGGAGAATCACTAATGGTTGAGAAAGATTACAAGTCTTTTTGAAAAGCCTTTGAATTATAAGGTTTGAAATCAAATGATTATAACTTGGTCAATTTTCATCTCATTGAGCATATTCTTTTTCCATAATAATATTTGGGATGTCTTCCACAACTTTTTTTCAATGTGCGAGACTTGAAAATGCTTGGAAAATGGTTGAAGAATTGAAAAGATTATAGGTGTTTTGTGAATTTTCCAAAAAAATTTCATCATCTTCCAAAGACCATAACTCTTTTTTTTTAACGATTTTTAGTGATCTAAATTCCACAATTCAATTCAAGGGGTCTACTTCATCTCATCTCCAGATATCAAGATCAAATTTTGAGTGGAAGGTCATGTGATTTTGAACAACATTATAGGTCATTTTGAAGTTCAACACTTAGAAATATTTCTAAGTACAAAAGTCAGTTTGTTTTTCACGATTTCAATTGATCATAAATTTTTGCTCAAGCATCCAAATGCCACCTTTCTTGTCACATTGTGAAGTTTGTTGTGAGATCTTTCAAATCCTTCAAGAATTATCCCATAAAAGTCCCTGAGTAGTGAGCTATGCATTATTGAAGTTAACTCCATGGAATCTATTTTTTCCTCGAGTCAAATTATTTTTACCATGAGTAAACTTGGATTACAAGTTGAATTACTTAAATTTTAATTTCTAAACATGTTTAACTAATTTTCCAGATGTGTTTTGATCAGAATTGCACTTGGTATGAAGTCGTTTTGATGCATTTCAAGTCACACGTTTGGCATGATCACAACTGGCTTGGTTTGCACAATTTTCTCATGATTCCTCTCATTTGTCATCATCATTCACTTCCATATAAATAGAGGATGTTATCCCACTCATTGCCACAAGCTTGAAGAGCCAAAGAATCCCTGCCAAACTCACTTGCAAAGCTCCATTTCTGCAACTTCGAATTCCTATTTAGAGCACTTCCAAATCCAATTTTTTATTGATTCTTCTTCCTTGAACTTCACTGAAGCTAACAGGAGAATAATTAAGCCTTGATATGTTCTAAATTGCGTAAGCCAAGTCATGTTTTAGAGCGATTTCTTAATACTTTGTTCAGGTAGTTCAAGGCATCAATTATTCTAACTCAAATTATTGGAATGTTCTATGATATTCATTAATGCTTGCTGATAGTTTAATTTTTCTTAATTGATGCATTTGATGCATCTATTTTCGATTTAAAATTTTTTTTAAAACTCTCTGGTTTTTCTCAAATTTACTGAGCTACAAGTTAAATAATTTTTTCGCAAGGGTACATTTATCTTCGTCTTGATGAGACAAAGTGAATGGCACCGGTCTGAACCTCTAATTTTTCCGTTCAAGAGATCTGTAAATCACATGTTTCAGTTGACTTTGTCAATGATCTGAAGGTTGAAGATGATGACATGGGCGTCTTCAACCAATCAGAGCCCCACGCGTGGCTAGTTTTTATCTATTTTTAAAATAAAGGATCATGTGTGTTATTCACTAATGACCATAATATGCACAGTGCGTCAGATCCATTGGTTTTGATTACTAACGCGATTTGATGTTGATCCAATGGTCTACATCTTTTTGGCTTTATTTTTGTTTTCTGATTTTATATTTTAATTGTTTTAAACTTCAAAAATTCATAAAAAAATTCATTTCAACTTCTAAAATTCTGAAAAAATTTATCAAAAATACTTTTGATTTTCCTCTTTCTGATTTTTATTTTTCACATTTTTATTTTGTGATTTGATATTTTTATGATTTTTCACTTTATATGACTTGTTTTAACCATTTTTATGATATTTCTTATTTCTTAAAATTTTAAAAATGGTTTATGACTTTAAAAAATTCTAAAAAATGTTGTCAACACTTGTTGACTCATGGTTGATTATTGACATTTTTTTAGAATATTTATTTGGTATTTTAATACATTTTGTGTATTTTCCCAATTATTTACCTTTTATTAATCATTTAAATATTGTTTTATTAAATATATTTTATTATTTTTGTTTGGTCCTGATTTGAGTATTATTTTGGGACAAGTTCCTCAACCTCATTAGATTTTGGGTGTTGATAGATTGAAAAACCAAATCCATCAAAATGGATGAATGATGTTGATGATATTTGAAACCCTAATTTCATCTGATACATCATCTCCCTCTTCATCTTATCTCTTTCTTGTTTTTAATTGTGCTACATGTTTTTGGATAATGATCTATATATCATTTCTCTAACATGTTGGTACATAGATTGCTATTGACTGGTCTCAAAATAGGTGTGATTTCTATATAAATCCACTTATGATTTCTTAACATAGCGCTAAATTTATTCTGATTCGAATAATGATTATTTATGGCCCAAACATATGTTTGCAAGCCCAAGTATGTTTAATTTGAAACCTTTAATCCAATAACTTTGAAGTTCATTGTTAAGAGGCTTTGATCTTATCAATCATCTAATGAACTTCATGAACTTTGGTCTAAGTGAATCATTTGAACATCATTGATCATATGTGGTTGCCTTGAGTATTTAAAATGAATGGTATACTTGACAAAAGGAAAATGAGACTTGTTGTTGAGAAGCTTTGATTTTATCAATCTTCAAATGAGTTTTAAAATGCAAGCTTCAAGATGGTCATTCAACTAACCTCTAACTTATAATTCACTAACATTTTACTTTACTTTATACCCTTATTTTATGCCTTTTACTTTCACGTACCATTTATTTTAGAATTTACATTTCATACCATTTTTCTTTTTCTCACTTTGGCATTTATCTTTATGTCATTTTATCTTTGCTCACTTGAGCATTTATCTTTATGCCTTTTTATCTTTGCGCATTTGAGCTTTTATTTTCTTTTGAAAACACTTAATAATCAACTTGAACAATAAAAAACTTTAAGGTTACTTGGACTACTTGGTTACTATTCTTGGCATTGTGAAGTTGTGGACCTCTCAGACTTAGGATTATAAGCCTTGATACTCGGGACCTTGTGGCCTTGTTGTTATTTTGTTTGAAGTTCTTGGGGTTTACTCCAAGACATTGGGTTGTTTTTTCTTTATGTGCAACTGATTCTGATTATATGCTTTGTATTTGATTGAGAATTCTTCTGTATACAGCCGTTACTTTGTCTAATTTTTGTGAAGACTTAATTCATCTGAAGCTTGGTATTTCCCAGAGGTTTAGTACTTTTACTTGCTTGGTTTCAATCCAAATGATGGGAATTCTACATTGACCTATTATGTCAAGTGTTGGATTCTTGTTGGTTAGACCGTTTTTTTCTTTAGCTTTTACCTTATGCTTTAGGATAGTCCCTTCATCTCCTCCTATATTCTTTAATTTCAAAAATCTTCTCCCTCATTTTCATAAACTCTTCTTATTTTCTAACTTGAACCGCTTTCATAATCAACTTAACTATACTTTGACATCTTTCTCAATACTAAAAGTCAATTAACCTCATTCCAACCATTTTAACACTTTGTCTTTTTTACTTTAACCTTTTCTCAAAAGATTAGAATCTTGTCGATTCTTGTAGTGATGCGAGCTACTATACTTCTATGATATGTAGTAAAGTAAGATATTTTCCACTTGGGTGTTGAGTGAGGCTTTGTTGGTTTCAAAATCCAAGCTATATCCTCTACTTTGAGATGACTCAAATGCTCTTTTCTCATAATTGTGGGTAGTAAGTATGTTTTCCACTCGGATATGACGATGATGTCTCTTCTCTTAAATTTAACCAAAACACGTGTGTTTTAAAACTTTTGTGGTGAACTACGAGTACCCTGATCCCCTATTACACAGAAGGTGGTACATAGGCACTAAAGTTTCACAACTGCGGCGGGTGAAAAAATTGTAAAAAAATACTTCTCTTCCCATCTCCACCATCTATTTTTGTATACACCTTTTATAGCCAAAATACACAGCTTTTTAAAGAGGTTCCTGCGGAGTACCATAGATGTTTAGGTTGCTAATACCTTCCCTTTTCATAACCAACGCCCTTACCTAGATTTTCTCCCACTTTTTTGGGTTTAATCGTTCTTTTCCAATTTTCTTTGGAAGCAATAAAGCGTGATATCAATTTTTATTTTGATCTATGCGAGTTAACTCAATCCAATGGCTTAGTCTCAACATTTCTACCACCACAAAAGAAAAATGGAGACTTCACTGGGGATAATATCTAAGTGGGTTGAGCCTATATTTGTCTATATGTGTATGTTCTATTATTTGTTGTACATTATTTGTTGTATATATGTATGTCTGGATTTTTCTCGTTTTCAGGGTGCTTGGTGATTTCTCATAAGTCCTCTATCCGGACTTGGGAAAACTTAAGATAGGATGGGTGGTATAATCAAGTTAACTTTGAGGGATGAATCCCAAAAAAGGAGATATGAGATCCCCCACTCAGTGGAGGCCCCTTTGACTATAGTATTCGTTTATCGAGCAAACGGGAAGACGTGTTGCTTTGGACTTGGGAGCCTGAGAAACCGAGGGCCGTAGAACCATTAACCTATTTTGGCCTTTTAGGTGTAGTGAGGAGACTATGACGGATTGTTGTACCCCAAAATTTGCCCTCCCATATTCTTCAAAATTTGCCAAGATCAAGGTTCAAAATCTCTCAAGAGTTGCAGTCCAATTGCCTCCTAACACAGTCAAAATTAGGGTTTTGGTTCTTGCAGAGAAATTGAGGTTTCCAAGGGTCCAATCAAGTCCCATATGCCTACATACATTGTCAAACATCCTTATGCCAAGTTTCAAGACTCACAGCATCAAATTGCACAGTCAAAAACCCTAAATGTTTCACAGTCAACTATAGGGGCAAAATGGTCATTTGACAGTCAAAAGTCAAAATTTTTGGTCAACATCTTATTTTGAAGCCACAAACATCATTTGATCAATTCTTGATCATGATTCTCAAAGCATGGCTCAAAAAGTCTCAAGATGCAAAAGTTTCTATTTTTGGACAGCTGAAAAAGTCAACTGCAAATTGACCAAGGCATAACTTCTTCATGGTTTATCAGAAAAATTCCATCCAAAGCTCATTTTAAAGAGGATGACATTTCCTACAACTCATCTTCACACTTCAAGTCCAAGAAATGCTCTTACAAAAAGTTATCAATTTCAACATTATAGATCATTTTCAAAAGTCAACAAAAAGGCACTTTAAGTCAAAGACCATAACTTGAGATTGGTAAATAAAAATGACATGGGACCAAAGGCATTGGTTAGAGGACTTCAAGACCTTTCCAAAATGTCCAAGAACATGATCATAGCTTCAAAATTGAGCAAGATATGCCTTGTAGAAGTTGGGAAATTTTTGGGAATTTTGAAAAGTCAACTTTGCTTCAAAAGCTTCAAAATTGCTAATGGGCCACAAATTCTTCCATGAATCATTACCCAAAGCATATGCACGACCCATTAAGCTCAAAGGGATTTATTTTCTTATTTTTAATTAATTAATTGAATTTTTAATCTTATTAATTCATTTAATTAAATTTAATTATGAGAAAAATATTAAACAATGGTTTTAAATCTTTTTGTGCAGCAAATATGTCCATTATATGCAAGAGATTTCGTAAACCATCTCAAGGGGACAATATCATCCATATTTGGCAAGAATTGCATGGAAAAAGATTGGAAAAGATATGAACAAAATCAAATATTCAAAACTTTAATTCATGGACTATGGGCTTGGTTTTTTGACCTAATTCCATTCAGATACATAGGCACAACTCAAACCTAATGCATTAGACACGAAAAGCTGCTCAGAAAACCTAGAACAAAGTTGCATTTTTCATCAAAATTTTGGAAACTGAACTCATAGTTACAGGACGATTCAAGGCTTGAAAAGCATCCTAATACGTTCCTGACATTGCTAGGAATCGACTGCAATCAAAAACGAGTCTCCATACTCCAAGAATTGGTAGAACAGAATCGTCTTCTTCATGAACATGTCCATAATCGTTTTTTAATTTACATGCATTATTCATGAGTTTTAATTGTTGATTCTTGCTAATATTGATGTTCTGAAGCTATTGGTAACATTTAATTATCCTAACAATGCTTGAAACGAGATTTGCCATTAACGTTTTCTAGGGTTTCAGAAGCTCTAAATTGGGGCTTTACACATATGGAAAAATCAGACCACACCAAACTTGTATGGGTGAATTCGTGACACGAAGACGAAGCAAACCAATACCTCGCGCCTTTTTTATATTTGTCCATGCTCTAATCGCTATTTTTTCAGGCTTCATTTAGTGGGGGTTTAAAACCCCCGCTATTTGTTTATATTACAGGCAGAAAGATGAAGAAGACGCTGAGGTGTCATAACATGGTTGGGGCATTCAAAATTTCAGCGCGTTTTTTTTTGTTTCATATCATTAACGTTGGTTTTGTTTTATATTATTTGTTACCTATTACATTACAAACGCGCGCAAACAGCTCACTTGGTCAAGGCATTCGCTTGGTAAACGTTGGGACCTGGGTTCGATTCTCAGGTCCCCCCACATGTTTCATAATTTTTCTCTTAACATATTTCTATGCAGCATTCCTTCAAGGCTTCACCATACACCCTCATGCACTGGCCTGACAAGTGGCTTCAAGACCAATCTGAAGGTCAGAACATGCAGTCCATGGTACACGCTAGTCAACCACACGCACTCAAACATGGAAAGTCAAAAGAGGCTTTGATTCAGTGGGCCAGATTGCTTCCAAAAAACCTCCCAAATGGGCCAGACACCCCCCAATGTTTGTATTATATTTTCTAACTTCCTTTTCTTTTCTTTTTTTGTTTTAATTTGTTTTAATTGTTTTATTTAATTCACCAATAATTAATTTTCATAATAAAAATATCAGAAACTAAAATATGTCAATTAATTTATTTATTAAATATTTTTGTAAATAAATGTCAAACAATTAACTTAGTTTAATTTAGGTTTTTAAAACTTTAATTTTTTCTTAATAAATTAAAATAGGTAGAAATTAGGGTTTTTAACCTTTTCATCTTTTTTTTTTAATAAATAATTTTCTCATCATTGTTATTATTATTAATTACTAAATATTTTGTAAGTAAACATGTACATTAAATATTTAGTAAATTAGGTTAAACTTTAATATTTTTCATTAATAATTAAAAACAACTTAGAATTAGGGTTTCTCTTCAAATTTAATTTCTTTATCTCATAAATACCAAAAATTAAAAAAAACAATTTCTTTTCTTTTAATTAAATAATAATTAGACTTTTAATTCAATTTAATTTCAAAAGGGTCCAACGCCCTCGAACGTTCAACTTTAATTCTTTCGCGCATTTATTCTTTTTTTTTTCTTTTTTTTTTCAATATTATGTAACTGTTCAAGCCATGTAATAGTAATTAGGTCTATTTACTTTCCGCATTTTTATTAAAACGGGTCTTTGTAATTTGGCGATGTATAGACCCACGCCTTGTAATAGCGTAGGATTTTACTTTCCGCATTTAAATTTCCGCACTTTTAAATTCTAATTGCATGAAAGAATGAATGACTAATTAAAAACAATGCGTAGCTCACCATGCCATGATCAAAAGATAAATGCTTAACATGAAAATAACAAACAAATTCACACACCACTCTTAGGGTACGCCTCACCTGTTGCCTTCGAAACGTGGTCGTCGAGTATAGGACGTTTTAGTAAGTCCTTATGTCCATGATCTAGTTGCCTCGAAACGGTAGCCTCGGATTAAAAAAGGATCAATGGCATAAGGGTAGCTTCTAAAGTGTCCTACTGTTGCTCTGGTGACCACACTGTCCCTATAAACGAATTGACTCGAACACCTCCAACGGTGGTGCTACCTATCTCTCAATGGTGGGATGGCACTACCTCAAGGACATTTACACATCCTAATTCCTTAGGGTAGGTGGATGACTCATAGATACTTGCTCTATTAAAAAACAATCAAAACTCTTTTCACACCGACACCTTTCAAAAAGCTTTCAAAACAATTTTTCAAACACTCTTGAGGACTGATACAAGAGTCATTCTGAAATCTTTAAATGAAACTTTTTCAAACTCACTCACAATTGAAAAGCAAACCCTTTTGAAAACACAATGAGCAAGTATCTAAGAGCCCATGGATAACCATGGATAGAAAGGGTGCTAACACCTTCCCTTTCTATAAATCTACCTCCCGAACCGAGAAACTATCTCATAAGGAATTTTGATGTGCTTTTGTCCTGTCCATGTTGGAGAAAATAAAAGACGGTGGCGACTCTTGCTTCCGCGAAATTTCGTGAACCAGCGTTAAACAGTCAGTTCCAGATCCACCGATCACAGAACTGGCGACTCTGCTGGGGAACACTATTAAAGTGAGGTGTACCTTAGGATAGCTCAGACTTATGTTTTTAATTGTTGTGCTTGTTTGCTTTATTATTAGGGGCTGCATCGGAGTTACATAGATCCTAACCCGGATCTGGGGATACCCTGTTAGGTAGCATAAGCTGTGAGGGACCTGTCCGGCATAGACCGACATGGGTGAAGCAGTGGCTACGTTGGTGTGGAACCTTGGTCTGTACCGATATCCCTTGTGTCGCAACGAGGAGAATATGGGTCTTCTGAGGAGTCATTAAGCACCAACCGACCTTAGAACCTTAAATGACCCAACTTGGCCAATAGAATAGTAGCAGTATGCTATGCCCATTGAGGCTAAACTCTCGTGATGGTTCTGGCTTCAAGAAAAGATTGCGATGCTGGAGTTATGACCGATTGAGGGTAGTCAGTGATATTGGGATCCTCTAGAACCCGGTTACTTATGATAGGACAGGTCTTAACCAACAAACTGAAAGAGGGTAATACCTAGACCCCATGCTGCCCTAAACTCTAAGGGCTTGTCTTGTGTGACTTGTGTGCCTTATCATGTTTGCCTTTGTGAATATTTATGGTGTGCTTTATCATAACATCATGCCATCATAAACATTGCATGCATCCTGCATAAGGACTGACCATTTCAAAGACAAGAGGGTTTCACCTTTGCTCTGTTTTGTAGGACATAATGATGCCTATGCGAAGGAATACTATCCGGTTCAACTTTGTTCACCCACCTGAGTTGCTTGAAGAATTGGTTAGCAGAATTCCAAATACTACTTCCTTCATCCAGAGGCATGGTTCTCTTCTCAGTTTAGTCACAGAAAAGTGGGACCAACAACTGATGAGTGTCCTGACATAGTTTTATGACCCTCTGTACCAGTGCTTCACCTTTCAAGACTTCCAGCTGGTCCCTACCCTGGAAGAGTTCTCTGATTTGCTTAGCATCCCTATCTTGGATCAGACTCCCTACACTGGTTGGGAAAAGACTCTTAGGCTTGAGGAGATTGCTGTAGCTCTTCCTTTGACCCACAAAGAAGTAATGGACAACTGGGTGACTAGAAGCAAAGTTAAGGGTTTCTTGGCCAAGTTTCTGATTGTTAAGGCTAACAGTTTCTGGAATGACCTGGACTTTAGGGCGTATGAAGACATTCTGGCTCTCTTAATCTATGGTCTAGTCTTGTTTCCTAATCCTGATAACTTCATTAACGTCACTGCCATAAGGATCTTCATGTCTCGGAACCCTGTGCCCACTCACTTGGGTGATATCCTGCAACAACTTTATGCTCGTACTGCCCGAAGACGAGGAACTCTGTGGTGTTGCATCCCTTTGTTAGTGAGGTGGTTTATTTCGCACCTCCCTAAGTTCGTGCTGAAGAACAAAGAAGGAAGAGGATGGGCTCATAGGTTAATGTCTCTCACTGATAAAGACATCATTTGGACTCTCAGAGGTTTGGATGAGGTAGCTGTTATTGATCGTTGCGGAGAATATGCTAATGTTCCTTTGATTGGTACCCAAGGAGGAATCTCTTATAATCCATGTCTAGCCCTCCGTCAGTTTGGAAGAGCCAGAAGAGCAGGGCCTCATGAGATGTTGGTGCCTCACATCAATTTTGAGTTTCAGGTAGATAATGACGAGCTGCGTCGTAGGTTCATTAAGGCTTGGGACAGAATTCACAAAGCTGACCCACAAGAGTTGGGACCAAAGACTTCTCTACCTATGGAAGCCTACTACAAATGGGTCCGCATCCGTGCTCAGAAGTTAGGTATGCCGTACGAAGCTGTCAGACCCATCATTCTTGAATATCCTGATAGAGATGGGGCTCCTCCAACTGTTCTCCCTCCTCAGATACCTACTGATATTGATACACTAAAGAGGTCTTGGGCGCAACTGCGAGAAGAACGGGATTCTTATCGGGAAAAGTTCAACGAGAAGGAATTGAAGATCCAGAAGCTGACAAAGCAATTGGAGAACGAGCGAGCCTTGAATGACTACATCCGTACTGAGAAGAGGAGACCCTGGGATCAATGATGAACTTTGGATATTATTTTACAGTTTTATTTCCCTTTTCAGTATTTTCATTTTATGTAATGCCTAAGGGCAACCTGTTGAAAAATTTGAATTTCAAAGTTGAATCTAATGAAGTGTGTTCTTTTTTGTTTACAAAGTTGATTCCCGATTGTCTTTGAAAACATAAATCATACGCATTCTTATTCATCATGTGCATAGCAGGTACTTTTCTTTTCAGGTTGCTTAATGTTCTTCGCTGTTTATTTCAGCATCATGAACCCTGAATCATCTACCGAGCAGTCCATCAAGGCCCTTCAGGATCAGAACTCCCAATTCCAAGAGTTGATTATGAGTTTGGCCCAAGGTCAGGAGGAACTGAAGGCTCTGTTGGTCAAGAAAAAGAAGAAGAGAACTGTACTGTTCAACATTGGCCGGAGGTTTGGTAACACACTGAAGAATGAGGTTGATCAAGCTGGTTCTTCTGTAGGAGAAGGCAGTCCCCAAGGGGGAAGGGCTCCTAGTCCGGTGGTCTCTGACAACGAGACTGATTTTAATGAGGAGCAGTATCCTCCAGCTGAAGACAAGTTCAAGCAGTTGGAGGAACGTCTGAATGCCATGGAAATTCAACAAGTGCCTGGTTTGGATTTCGGAGACTTGGGTCTATCTTGTGGTGTGGTCATCCCACACAAGTTCAAAGCACCATCTTTCGCCAAGTATGACGGGGCGTCCTGCCCTAAGCTACATCTCAGATCTTATGTGCGGAAGATTCAGCCGTATACTGTGGACAAGAACTTGTGGATCCACTTCTTCCAGGAGAGTCTTTCAGGGACTCATCTCGAATGGTTCTATCAGCTGGATGGAACCAAAGTTCGTAACTGGGAGGAGTTGGCTACTGCTTTTTACAAGCAGTATCAGTATAATGCCGACCTCGCTCCTACACGTACCCAACTCCAGGGTATGTCGCTAGGATCGGGAGAAGGTTTTAAAGAGTATGCGCAGAAGTGGATGGACCTGGCTGGCAGGGTGCAGCCACCATTAACCGATCTTGAATTATTAGACATGTTCTTGGGGACCCTATCCGGGCCGTTCTTCAATCATCTCATTGGCAATTCATCTGCAGGGTTTACAGATCTCATTCTGACTGGGGAAAGGATAGAGGCTGGTATGAAATCAGGAAAGATTCAGAAAGGTGCGTCCTCAAGTTCTGAGAAGAAGCCTTTCAAAAAGGAAGCCAGTGCTGTGTATGGGCCTAGGAGGCAGAATAAACCAGAACGCCGCCAAGCTGTCAACGTGGTGGTTATTGCAAAGCCTGCTGCTGTTCCTCGGCAACCCAACCAACCAAGGGGTGAGAGACCCAGAAGAGAATACACTCGGCTTAGTATGACCTTGTCACAGATCTTGCCGCAATTGCTATCGACCAATTTGGTAACCGTCAGAGAAGCTCCGAAGGTTGTGAACACTACATCTCTGAAGTATAATCCAAATGCCCGCTGTGCTTATCACTCCGATAGCCCGGGGCATTCTATTGATGACTGCTGTGCCCTGAGGAATAAGGTTCAGGACCTTATTGATGCGAAGGAAATACAGTTTGAGGCACCTGAGAGGCCAAATGTTGTGACTGCTCCTATGCCCCAGCATGGAGTAAATGCCGTCGAGGAAGACTTGTATGCCGTTTCTGTGGATGATGTTGCTACCCCAGGAGTTCAACATCGGTACCGGTATCAGCAACATCACTGGTCCCGCCAAAGTTACTCGCAGTGGCAGGCTCTTCTCGCCTGACATTGCGCCACCAGTTATCCGAAGACCTCTTATAATAACGCCTGCAAGTGCGCCTGTTCCCCCTTCTGATCAAGTTGCTTCCCCTGCTGCTGAGTCATCTAATACTCGGGGCAAAGGGATTGATGATGAGCCTGCCCGGATGGAGGCACCGAAGACTGTCAATGTTGAAGCCTCCCAGCAAGAGATGGAGGAAATCCTTAAAATCATTAAGAAGAGTGACTTTAACGTCGTTGAATAGCTGGGGCATACCCCCTCCAAGATCTCTATGCTATCATTGCTGCTGTGCTCAGAGGCCCATGCCAAGGCCCTGATTTCATTTCTGAAGACGGCTCATGTGCCACAAGAGACATCTGTAGATCAATTCACTGACTGTGTGGCCAATTTGACCGCTGACAATGGTTTGGGTTTCTCGGATGCTGATCTTACCGCTAAGGGAAAGAACCACAATGATTCCCTGCATGTCTCCATTGAATGCAGGGGCACTACTCTCGCACACGTGTTGGTAGACACCGGTTCTTCCCTGAATGTGTTGCCCAAGAAGGCCTTAGACAGATTGGATTGTGAGGGTCTGGAGTTGAAGCCTAGAAACATCATTGTCCGAGCCTTTGACGGGTCGAAGAGGATGGTTCATGGCGAGGTGGACATTCCGATTCGTGTTGGTTCCCAAGTCTTTGATTCAACGTTCTATATGATGGACATTCGTCCATCTTATTCCTGTTTGCTGGGTCGACCTTGGATTCACAAAGCCGGGGCGGTGACCTCCACTCTACACCAGAAGCTCAAATACCCTGTCAGAGGGAAGATTGTCACAGTGCAGGGGGAGGAAGAATACATGGTTAGTCATCTGAATTCATTCCGGTATATTGAGATGCACGGGGAGTTTATTGAAACCACTTTTCAACCTTTTGAAGAGGTACCCCCAACATTGGCAGCAGCAGAAGCAGTGACTGAAGAGGGTTCTCCTTTGAAGATGGCTTCCTTGAAGGATGTCCGGGCTGTAATTGAGAAAGGTGAATGTGCTAACTGGGGCAGGCTCCCTGATTTTACTCCTAAGACTGACAAGTTTGGGCTGGGTTTTACTGCAGAGGCTTAGAGGGCTGTATGCAAAGCAAGGATCGGAAGACCTCCCGTGTTCATCACCAACCCGGGAGTGAATGCTATAGAAGGCGATGTGGAGAAATCAGAGTTCGATAGCTGGATCTACCCGATGACCGACGGTGGACCGAACAATTGGACCGCAAAAGACCACATACCTGTTACTTTTGTTACGCAGTAATGAATTCCTTTGTTTTTTTAATTTGTAATAAACAATAAATTGAAACTTTATGGCCCGGTGTCTTACCCGGGGCACCGTGGCTTCATTTGTGAGGGCATTACTTGTCATTTCCATATATCATGAATAAAGACATTGGACGTTTTTCGCATTTCAAATCTTGTGCTCTCTTTCTTTCTTTCTTTCTTTATATATTGCAAAACAGCTGTATTTACACACACTCACTCATACAGGTTTCAATCCACTCTGGATCTCACTGGTAACGACTCTGCTACTGCCAGTTATGACTTCGAAAATCCGATCAACTTAGCCGAAGACGAAGGTGAAGATGATTGCGAAGTGCCTGGCGAGCTTGCAAGACTGTTACTCTTGGAAGAGAGGGCCATTCAGCCACATGAAGAGCCAGTGGAAACGGTAAATCTGGGCACTGAGACAGACCGAAAGGAAGTTAAGATTGGTGCCAATCTGGAGCTCAGCGTGAAACAACGATTGGTTCAGATGTTGCATGATTATGTGGAGATCTTTGCTTGGTCTTACGAAGACATGCCCGGGTTGGATACTGACATTGTGGTCCATCATTTTCCTACCAAGAAAGACTGCCCTCCGGTTAAGCAAAAGGTCCGCCGTATGCGTCCAGAGATGTCCGAGAAGATCAAAGCTGAGGTTATGAAGCAATTCGATGCCGGTTTTCTAGCAGTGACTTCTTACCCTCAGTGGGTTGCCAATGTGGTTCCGGTACCAAAGAAAGATGGTAAGGTCAGAATGTATGTTGACTACATGGATTTGAACAGGGCCAGCCCCAAGGATGATTTCCCTCTGCCTCATATTGACGTTCTGGTTGACAATACTTCTCAGCACAAGGTGTTCTCCTTCATGGATGGTTTTTCAGGTTATAATCAGATCAAGATGGCTCCTGAAGATATGGAAAAGACTACCTTTGTCACTCAGTGGGGCACCTTCTGCTACAAGGTCATGCCATTTGGACTGAAAAATGATGGGGCAACCTACCAACGTGCCACGGTTGCTTTATTTCATGACATGATCCATCATGAGATTGAAGTCTATGTCGACGATATGATTGCAAGGTCCCAAACTAAGGAGGAACACCTTGACCATCTACAGAAGCTGTTTGACCGTCTGAAGTTGTACAAGCTGAGGTTGAATCCGAACAAGTGCACCTTTGGAGTAAGATCTGGAAAGTTGCTAGGCTTCGTCGTGAGCGACAAAGGTATTCAAGTGGACCCTGCCAAGGTTAAAGCCATTCAAGAGATGCCAGTTCCCAAGACAGAGAAAGAAGTCAGAGGCTTTCTGGGACGTCTGAATTACATTGCTCGATTCATCTCGCATCTAACTGCTACCTGTGAACCAATCTTCAAGCTGCTGAAGAAAGATCAGGTAGTACGTTGGAATGATGAATGTCAGGCCGCTTTTGACAGAATCAAAGAGTATCTCCAAGAACCACCCATTCTCATGCCACCGGTTGAAGGGAGACCTCTAATACTATACCTGACAGTACTTGACAGCTCAATGTGGTGTGTGCTGGGGCAGCATGACGAGTCTGGCCGAAAAGAGCACGCCATTTATTACCTTAGCAAAAAGTTTACCGACTGTGAGACCCGATACTCACTGCTCGAGAAAACTTGCTGCGCTTTGGTATGGGCTGCTCGCCGGCTGAGACAGTATATGCTGACTCACACTACTCTGTTGATTTCAAAGATGGATCCAATAAAGTACATCTTCGAAAAGCCCGCCCTGTCCGGAAGAATAGCAAGATGGCAAATGATCTTGACAGAATACGACATCCAGTACACAACTCAGAAAGTTATCAAGGGAAGTGTGTTGGCAGACCACTTGGCACACCAGGCAGTAGATGACTACCAATCAATGAACTTTGAGTTTCCAGACGAGAGCATCATGATAGTGACTGATTGTGAAGTACCTGGACCGGATGAAGGACCTGAGGAAGGATCCCGTTGGTCTATGCATTTTGACGGAGCCTCCAACGCTTTGGGTAACGGTATCGGCGCCGTGATCATATCCCCTCAAGGCACTCATACTCCACTCACTGCCTGGCTATGTTTCAACTGCACCAACAATATGGCGGAGTATGAGGCGTGTATCATGGGCCTTCAAGCTGCGATTGACTTAAGGATCAATTTTCTGAGTATCTTCGGAGATTCCGCTCTCGTGATCAATCAGATCAAAGGCGAGTGGGATACGAAACATCTGAATCTTATTCCTTACAGAGAATGTGTGTTGACATTGATCCCCCATTTCACAGAGATAACTTTCGAACATTTCCCAAGAGAGGAGAATCAGTTGGCGGACGCGTTAGCTACGATGTCTTCTATGTTCAAAGTCAAGTGGGACAATGAGGCTCCCCGTATCATTATCTGGAAACTAGACGAACCGGCATACTGTTGTGATCTTGAGGCTGAGACAGTAACTGAGAAACCCTGGTATCATGAGGTGAAGAGGTACTTGGAAGCCCAAGAATACCCTGAAGGTGCATCCATCAACGACAAGAAGTTTCTGAGAAGGTTCGTAGCAAAGTTCTTCCTTAGCAACAGCATTCTGTACAAACGAAACCGTGATTCGACCCTACTGCGTTGTGTGGATAAAACTGAAGCAGAAAGAATCATGGCAGAGCTGCATGAAGGTACCTTCGGAACACATTCCAGTGGACACACCATGGCAAAGAAAATCCTTCGGGCAAGATATTTCTGGTCCACAATGGAAGCTGACTGTTACCAACACTCTCGGACATGTCACAAGTGCCAGATTTATGTAGATAAGGTGCACATTCCTCCAGTTCCTCTGAATGTCTTAACTGCACCTTGGCCTTTTGCAATGTGGGGCATTGATATGATCGGTGAGATTAAACCTACGGCATCCAACGGGCATCACTTCATCCTGGTGGCGATTGATTACTTTACAAAGTGGGTTGAAGCAGCTTCCTATGCTACAGTAACAAAGAATTTCGTGGCACGGTTCATTCGGCATAACCTGATCTGTCGATACGGCATCCCGGAAAGGATCATTACGGACAACGGTACCAATCTCAATAACAAGATGATCACTGAGCTCTACGAGCAATTCAAGATACAGCACCACAACTCTTCTCCTTACCGGCCGGAGATGAATGGGGCTGTAGAAGCAGCGAATAAGAATATTAAAAAGATTGTGCAGAAGATGACAGTGACTTATAAAGATGGGAACGAGATGTTACCGTTTGCTCTTCATGGGTACCGTACCTCAACAAGGACGTCAACCGGGGCAACTCCCTTTTCCTTGGTCTACGGCATGGAGGCAGTCTTACCGATTGAAGTGCAGATACCCTCTCTCCGGATAATGAAGGATGCAGACTTGAGCGAAGATGATTGGATCCAGACACGACTTGACCAGCTAAATCTAATTGACGAAAAGAGACTCGCTGCTATTTGTCATGGTCAAACGTATCAAAAACGGATGATCAGGGCATTTAACAAGAAGGTCAGACCACAAGAGTATCAAGTTGGGGACCTGGTAATCAAACGCATCATACTTCCTCAAATTGATCCCAGGGGCAAATGGACCCCTACGTACGAAGGGACATTTGTGGTTAAACATGTGTTCTCAGGAGGAGCCATGATTCTAACTACCATGGATGGTGACGCCCTTCCTCACCCCGCCAATACAGACATAGTAAAAAGATACTACGCATGATAAAAGACCCGATAGGTTGACATACCTAGGAAAAAATTAGGGCTTCCCGGCGAACCAAAAGGGTGCAAAATGACGGATGAAATGAAAAAAATCTGTACACCCGGCAAGTCGAAAACCTGAAAAGGCAGCTTGGGAAAAAATGGGTATCCCGGTGGACTGAAAACCCGAAAGGGCGGTCCAGGCAAAAGTTAGGGATAAAGCGTAATACTATGTCTCATTGGATCACCTTGCATCCAGAATCCGGTATCAACATCAAGTTCAGGTGGCATCGATCAATCAACTTCATCTTCAACTGAGCAGCCAAGCGATGAGACGCTCGAAGATATACAGACGATAACAGAGTTGAAACCCAGTGGGATTATATTTTTCACATAGCTGTTTTGTTTTCCTTGTACAAATTGTATAAACTCTGTTGTTCGGCGGCGTTCTCTTACTAGGATGTCAGCCTCTTGTACATAAAACGCCTATTTACAAGAAAATTCAAAATCAATACAAATTCACTTTTTAAACCAATTGCCAATTGTTTTTCCTTTTTCTGTTTTGTTTTACGAAGAACGTCCAAGGTCCAATTTGTGACATATGCATTTGATAATAATTGTTAACTCATAAATATTTGCATACGAAATAAAGGACTAATTACAGGTAACATTAGAAACAGGGGCAATAATGAGTTGTTTAAGCCATCTAATTTCTCTGTCCACCAAGGTACCAAGGTAAGTTCGGCTGAAGAATGTAACCAAGATATCTTAATTCCCCAGAGAGTGAGCCAGGATTCAACGGTTCTCCCCAAGCAGTTGGTCTCCCATCAGCCCTGAACAAGGCACAGTATCTCCTAGCAAGTCAGTAACACTCCCCCGAGCAGAGTTAGCTTACAGTCAGCCTTATGGAAATTGGGTATCCCCAGTAGATCTCAACATTCCCCAGGAGTATACAAACATTCTTAACAAGCATCCCCGACAGTCTTAATCTAAGATTGTTCCCCGACGGAATACCGGACACTACAAGTGGAGCCACTTCCCCAGTACATCTCAAAAATTTCCCCAGGAGAGTCCAGTCCAAAAGTTTCCCCAGGAAAGTGGAAACCATCTCCCCAGCAGGAAGCTTATCCCCAGTAGATTCTGGAAGCTTGTCACCCGCAGAGCACGAACGCCCCTCCCGGCTTTATTCAGAAGGTTATTTCCCCACCAGGATATAACTGGGTTATCCTCAGCCAATTGCCATGGAAAGATCGTCCCCGACGAAGTCTTCCTATCCCCCAGTGGAGTTCATCAAATTCCTCCTCCAAAACACATCAATGGTATCCCTACCGAAGTTATCATCAACATCTCAGCAAGGTGCTCTCTTTCCCCACAGAATTCACTCCCCGCAGAGTATTCTATTCGCCAAGTTTATTCCCCAACGGAGTCATCTTCTCCTACCGGTATTCTTGCAACCATCATCCCCAGCGGAAACAACGAAGCTCTTTTCTTCAACATCAGCCCAGGATTTAATTTCCCGGCACCCGTCAAGGATTTACTTTCCTAAGACGAAAACACATTTCATAAACATCACATCTTCATACATTATAGCATGCATATACGCATCATGAACATACAATCTCATTTATTCTCTGAACATCATGACATCACGCATGACATACATCATGACATCGCATACAACTGACGTTTTGGCTTTTCAGGACAAAGGTCAGTACAAAGATGACTACTATCAACG
Source organism: Vicia faba (assembly GCA_948472305.1). Classification (NCBI taxonomy): domain Eukaryota; kingdom Viridiplantae; phylum Streptophyta; class Magnoliopsida; order Fabales; family Fabaceae; genus Vicia; species Vicia faba. Next base: position 715,017,404 of record OX451735.1, read on the forward strand.
GTCGCAACTAAAGATCCGATTCCTGTATCTTGCCAGGGTGTATCTGTTGACGACTAACAGTACCAGACTCGATTCCTGTATCCGGCCAGGGCACGTCTGAAGAGTTCGAAGATCCGATTCCTGTATCTTGCCAGGGTGTATCTATTGACGACTATATTCCAGACTCGATTCCTGTATCCGGCCAGGGCACGTCTGAAGAGTTCGAAGATCCGATTCATGTATCTTGCCAGGGTGTATCTGTTGACGACTATATTCCAGACTCGATTCCTGTATCCGGCCAGGGCACGTCTGAAGAGTTCGAAGATCCGATTCCAGTATCTTGCCAGGGTGTATCTGTTGACGACTATGTTCCAGACTCGATTCCTGTATCCAGCCAGGGCACGTCTGAAGAGTTCGAAGATCCGATTCCTGTATCTTGCCAGGGTGTATCTGTTGACGACTAACATTACCAGACTCGATTCCTGTATCTTGCCAGGGCACGTCTGAAGAGTTCGAAGATCCGATTTCTTTATCTTGCCAGGGTGTATCTGTTGAAGACTAACATATCCCAGACTCGATTCCTGTATCCTGCCAGGGCACGTCTGAAGAGTTAGAAGATCCGATTCCTGTATCTTGCCAAGGTGTATCTGTTGACGACTAACATTACCAGACTCGATTCCTGTATCTTGCCAGGGCACGTTTGAAGAGTTCGAAGATCCGATTCCTGTATCTTGCCAAGGTGTATCTGTTGATGACTATGTTCTAGACTCGATTCCTGTATCTTTCCAGGGCACGTCTGAAGAGTTCGAAGATCTGATTCCTGTATCTTGCCAGGGTGTATCTGTTGACGACTATATTCCAGACTCGATTCCTGTATCTTGCCAGGGCACGTCTGAAGAGTTCGAAGATCCGATTCCTGTATCTTGCCAGGGTGTATCTGTTGACGACTAACATTACCAGACTCGATTCCTGTATTCTGCCAGGGCACGTCTGAAGAGTTCGAAGATCCGATTCCTGTATCTTGCCAGGGTGTATCTGTTGACGACTATATTCTAGACTCGATTCCTGTATCTTGCCAGGGCACGTCTGAAGAGTTCGAAGATCCAATTCCTGTATCTTTCCAGGGTGTATCTGTTTACGACTAACATTACCAGACTCGATTCCGGTATCCGGCCAGGGCACGTCTGAAGAGTTCGAAGATCCGATTCCTATATCTTTCCAGGGTGTATCTGTTGACGACTATATTCTCCGGACTCGATTCCTGTATCCTGCCAGGGCACGTCTGAAGAGTTTAAAGATTCGATTCCTGTATCCGGCTAGGGCACATCTACATAAAGAGTTTGAAGATCAACTCCTGCAACAGGCCAGGTAATTATTTTCTTTCTCAGGTACGCAAGTTCTCGCTAAGGAATCTCTTACACGATCATCTCCAGATGGCATCTATAAGCCCATCTTCATATCCATCATCCCTTCAAATGGCATCTATAAGCCCATTCCCACCATCACACTGCTGACACTCTACTATGTGAGTGCAAATTTCTGGGCACTCTAGTGTTCAATCATCTTCCACCTTCGGATTACGAAAGGCACGCCAGCCAATCTACATCCTCAGGTCTAAGAAGATTGAACATGGGCAACTGTTGTACCCCAAAATTTGCCCTCCCATATTCTTCAAAATTTTCCAAGATCAAGGTTCAAAATCTCTCAAGAGTTGCAGTCCAATTGCCTCCTAACACAGTCAAAATCAGGGTTTTGGTTCTTGCAGAGAAATTGAGGTTTCCAAGGGTCCAATCAAGTCCCATATGCCTACATACATTGTCAACCATCCTTATGCCAAGTTTCAAGACTCACAGCATCAAATTGCACAGTCAAAAACCCTAAATGCTTCACAGTCAACTGTAGGGGCAAAATGGTCATTTGACAGTCAAAAGTCAAAAATTTTGGTCAACATCTTATTTTGAAGCCACAAACATAATTTGATCAATTCTTGATCATGATTCTCAAAGCATGGCTCAAAAAGTCTCAAGATGCAAAAGTTTCTATTTTTGGACAGTTGAAAAAGTCAACTGCAAATTGACCAAGGCATAACTTCTTCATGGTTTATCAGAAAAATTCCATCCAAAGCTCATTTTGAAGAGGATGACATTTCCTACAACTCATCTTCACACTTCAAGTCCAAGAAATTCTCTCACAAAAAGTTATCAATTTCAACATTATAGGTCATTTTCAGAAGTCAACAAAAAGGCACTTTAAGTCAAAGACCATAACTTGAGATTGGTAAATCAAAATGACATGGGACCAAAGGCATTGGTTAGAGGACTTCAAGACCTTTCCAAAATGTCCAAGAACATGATCATAGCTTCAAAATTGAGCAAGATATGCCTTGTAGAAGTTGGGAAATTTTTGGGAATTTTGAAAAGTCAACTTTGCTTCAAAAGCTTCAAAATTGCAAATGGGCCACAAATTCTTCCATGAATCATTACCCAAAGCATATGCACGACCCATTAAGCTCAAAGGGATTTATTTTCTTATTTTTAATTAATTAATTGAATTTTTAATCTTATTAATTCATTTAATTTAATTTAATTATGAGAAAAATATTAAACAATGGTTTTAAATCTTTTTGTGCAGCAAATATGTCCATTATATGCAAGAGATTTCGTGCACCATCTCAAGGGGACAATATCATCCATATTTGGCAAGAATTGCATGGAAAAAGATTGGAAAAGATATGAACAAAATCAAATATTTAAAACTTTAATTCATGGACTATGGGCTTGGTTTTTTGACCTAATTCCATTCAGATACATAGGCACAACTCAAACCTAATGCATTAGACACGAAAAGCTGCTCAGAAAACCTAGAACAAAGTTGCATTTTTCATCAAAATTTTGGAAACTGAACTCATAGTTACAGGACGATTCAAGGCTTGAAAAGCATCCTAATACGTTCCTGACATTGCTAGGAATCGACTGCAACCAAAAACGAGTCTCCATACTCCAAGAATTGGTAGAACAGAATCGTCTTCTTCATGAACATGTCCATAATCGTTTTTTAATTTACATGCATTATTCATGAGTTTTAATTGTTGATTCTTGCTAATATTGATGTTCTGAAGCTATTGGTAACATTTAATTATCCTAACAATGCTTGAAACGAGATTTGCCATTAACGTTTTCTAGGGTTTAAGAAGCTCTAAATTGGGGCTTTACACATATGGCAAAATCAGACCACCAAACTTGTATGGGTGAATTCGTGACACGAAGACGAAGCAAACCAATACCTCGCACCTTTTTTATATTTGTCCATGCTCTAATCGCTATTTTTTCAGGCTTCATTTAGTGGGCGTTTAAAACCCACGCTATTTGTTTATATTACAGGCAGAAAGATGAAGAAGACGCTGAGGTGTCATAACATGGTTGGGGCATTCAAAATTTCAGCGCGTTTTTTTGGTTTCATATCATTAACGTTGGTTTTGTTTTATATTATTTGTTACCTATTACATTACAAACGCGCGCAAACAGCTCACTTGGTCAAGGCATTCGCTTGGTAAATGCTGGGACCTGGGTTAGATTCCCAGGTCCCCCCACATGTTTCATAATTTTTCTCTTAACATATTTCTATGCAGCATTCCTTCAAGGCTTCACCATACACCCCCATGCACTGGCCTGACAAGTGGCTTCAAGACCAATATGAAGGTTAGAACATGCAGTCCATGGTACACGCTAGTCAACCACACGCACTCAAACATGGAAAGTCAAAAGAGGCTTTGATTCAGTGGGCCAGATTGCTTCCAAAAAACCTCCCAAATGGGCCAGACACCCCCCAATGTTTGTATTATATTTTCTAACTTCCTTTTCTTTTCTTTTTTTGTTTTAATTTGTTTTAATTGTTTTATTTAATTCACCAATAATTAATTTTCATAATAAAAATATCAGAAACTAAAATATGTCAATTAATTTATTTATTAAATATTTTTGTAAATAAATGTCAAACAATTAACTTAGTTTAATTTAGGTTTTTAAAACTTTAATTTTTTCTTAATAAATTAAAATAGGTAGAAATTAGGGTTTTTAACCTTTTCATCTTTTTTTTTTAATAAATAATTTTCTCATCATTGTTATTATTATTAATTACTAAATATTTTGTAAATAAACATGTACATTAAATATTTAGTAAATTAGGTTAAACTTTAATATTTTTCATTAATAATTAAAAACAACTTAGAATTAGGGTTTCTCTTCAAATTTAATTTCTTTATCTCATAAATACCAAAAATTTAAAAAAACAATTTCTTTTCTTTTAATTAAATAATAATTAGACTTTTAATTCAATTTAATTTCAAAAGGGTCCAACGCCCTCGAACGTTCAACTTTAATTCTTTCAAGCATTTATTCTTATTTTTCTTTTTTTTTCAATATTATGTAACTGTTCAAGCCATGTAATAGTAATTAGGTCTATTTACTTTCCGCATTTTTATTAAAACGGGTCTTTGTAATTTGGCGATGTTTAGACCCGCGCCTTGTAATAGCGTAGGATTTTACTTTCCGCATTTAAATTTCCGCACTTTTAAATTCTAATTGCATGAAAGAATGAATGACTAATTAAAAACAATGCGTAGCTCACCATGCCATGATCAAAAGATAAATGCTTAACATGAAAATAACACACAAATTCACACACCACTCTTAGGGTACGCCTCACCTGTTGCCTTCGAAACGTGGTCGTCGAGTATAGGACGTTTTAGTAAGTCCTTATGTCCATGATCCAGTTGCCTCGAAACGGTTGCCTCGGATTAAAAAAGGATCAATGGCATAAGGGTAGCTTCTAAAGTGCCCTACTGTTGCTCTGGTGACCACACTGTCCCTACAAACGAATTGACCCGAACACCTCCAACGGTGGTGCTACCTATCTCTCAATGGTGGGATGGCACTACCTCAAGGACATTTACACAGCCTAATTCCTTAGGGTAGGTGGATGACTCATAGATACTTGCTCTATTCAAAAACAATCAAAACTCTTTTCACACCGACACCTTTCAAAAATCTTTCAAAACAATTTTTCAAACACTCTTGAGGACTGATACAAGAGTCATTCTGAAATCTTTAAATGAAACTTTTTCAAAATCACTCACAATTGAAAAGCAAACCCTTTTGAAAACACAATGAGCAAGTATCTAAGAGCCCATGGATAACCATGGATAGAAAGGGTGCTAACACCTTCCCTTTCTATAAATCTACCTCCCGAACCGAGAAACTATCTCATAAGGAATTTTGCTGTGCTTTTGTCCTGTCCATGTTAGAGAAAATAAAAGGCGGTGGCGACTCTTACTTCCGCGACATTTCGCGAACCAGCGTTAAACAGTCAGTTCCAGATCCACCGATCACAGGGAGCAATTCAGAATTTGTTGTCACGCGATTCTACACTCAAATGAGTTTTTCCGGAGAATATTGCTAATTACCGAGCTAATTGGGATGTTTGTAATATCCGAAAGAAGAATATAGACTCTGGAAACTTTTTAGAGCCTTGTTTGGCAGGTTATAAACTACTAGTCCATACCTTGTGGTTAGTACATTTAACTTCATGCTCGTGATGTTAAACCTATGAACTCCCATGTTTGAGATCTTGTGTGTGATTGTTGTATCATGCATTCATAAACTCGTGAGCATTCTTTAAATAGTTGATTCAAGGAACTTAAGTTTGACTTTTGCAAATGTCTCAGGTACTCTTTTTCCATGGATTTTGCAAGGAGAAATACTCGGAAGTATAGTTTCAAGGATTCTATGATAGAGGAACTGATGAGTTTGATTCCTAAGATTGAGAGTTCTACAAATTTCTGGAAGAAGTATGGAGCCATAGTGCCTCTTATGAAGCTCAATATGAAGAAGCGTATTCTTTCTACATTGGTCCAGTTCTATGATCCATTGTGTCGGTGTTTTACTTTTCCTGATTATTAGTTGATGACCATATCGGAAGAGTATTCTTACTTACTTGGTTTACATGTTACTGATTGTGTTCCTTTCACCGACTTAGAGGGAGAGCCTAAGTCTCATGAGATTTCAATCTTAACTCACTTGAGGAAGTCTGAGATTGAGGCTAACATGACTACCAAAGGAGGAATCAGGGGTTTACCTGCTCAGTTTCTATTGGAGAAAGATCGTTACTTTTTCAAGATGAAGAGTACCACAGCTTTCGAGGCTATATTTTCTTTACTTGCCTATGTGTTGTTCTTGTTTCCTGACATCGACAAATTTGTGGATGTTAATGCCATTAGGATCTTTATAATTGGGATCCCAGTCCCTACACTGCTAGGAGATACTTATTATTCGATCCATCTTTAGAATATCTATCAGGGATGGATGGTCATCTGTTGCACACCATTATTATATCAGTTGTTTATTTCTTACTTACCTTAGTCTGTTGCTTTTTGGGATATCAAGAAGAAATCGCATTGGGCCCCAAAGACTATGACTCTCACTCATTTTGACATTGATTTTGGTATCATCAAGCTTATTATGATGTGAAGATTATTGATAGTTGTGGTAGTTTCCCCAATGTGCCTCTTCTTGGTACAAAGGGAGGAATTAACTACAAACTCGTTCTCACGTGTTACCAACTTGGGTATCCCATGAGAGACAAGCCAAACAACATTCATCTGAGTGGTTTCTTTCTCAAAGAAGGAGAATATCTAAAGGAAGTTAAATAAGTGATTGAAAAGGCTTGGCGCCATATTCATAGAAAGAGTAAAAAAGACTTGGGACCAAGATGAGTTGTTTCCTTAGAGCCTCATCTCCGTTGGGCACAAGAAAGGGAAATCCAGTTCAGAATGTATTATTATTGTTAAGAACCTATATCTAATATGTTTATGACTCCTCCTCTCTTAGATGATGTGTAATAACTTCATATTTCCCTAGTTAGGATGCAACAAGAAAAACAAGCATGGAAGAACAAGTACCAGAATTTGGAGGTGTCCTACTCAATAGAATTGAAAGAGAAGGATGACTTGATTGAGATCCTTGAGAGTTATACTATGGAGATGATGGAGAAGAAAGAAGATTTATTTTCCTCTAGAGCTCAACCGGGTCCCGGTCACCCATTCTCTGATTCTGGTGGATGGAAAGAAGTCGCCGACAAGTATGCCGAAGAAAACAAGCAGTTGAGGGCTCATATTGCAAGAATCAGGGAAAAGCTCCAGTGTGTGGAGAGATCTTCATCAGCTTTGGCTCCTTAGGATGTTTAAATTCTGTATTTATTCTCTTGTACTTAGGATTATTGAAACTTGTACAAAAAGTGGTAATCCTTTCAAAATTATTATTAAAATGAGATTTTTCAGTATTTCCGAATGTGTTAATACTTTAATATTTGGAATTGTTTATGATTCTTTGAGTTCCTTGAATAAACAAAGTAAATCATATGCATTGCATATCATGCATCATTTTTCACAAATTTTGCATTCCTGTTCATTCCTAGGTGTCTTACTTGTTTCTCTGCTTCATTCACTCGACAATTTGTCTCATTGATACAATACTCGAGCTAATTCTAGAAAGAAGATGGAAAACCTTGAACAAGAGAATCGTGAGCCGTAAAAAGAAATTATTACATTGAAAACCGTATGGCCAACATGACTACTTTGGTAGAGTCGTTGGTGGCTGCTCATAATCAGCCACTACCTCCTTCTTCGTATCCTCATGTTACTCAGCCATAGCAGACAACCATTATTTCAAAAGTTATGTCAATTCCCATCTCTGCTACTCCAGTTACTGCTGCTCAATACCGTATGCCTCGCGGTTACCTATGGGGAATGCCTGGGAACTTTATGCTAGAAGGTTACGATCTTGCTGCTCAAGTTTCCCCATTTGTTCAAACTGATGTTGCTTCTACATCTCTTGCAGTGAATGTTATGCCTGCTATTAATAATGAGATTCATCATGCTGCACCTCCTGCAGTGAATGATATGCCTATTATAATGATGAAGTTTATCATCCTGCTCCTTAACCAAGTGAAAGCTTGGACTTTTATGAACGAATGGATGACTTTCAATATTAATTCAATGAAATGTAGAAAGAAGTGAATGCTCTCCGAAGGGAAGAGTTATTCAAACTGAATGTCAGTGATCTCTGCTTAGTTCCTAATGTGAAAGTGCCAACAAAGTTTAAGGTGCTAGAATTTAAGAAGTACAAGAGCAATTCTTGTCCCCGTGGCCACCTGGTGATGTATATCAGAAGGATGTCCACTCATACTGATGACCAACACTTTCTTATTCATTTCTTAGAGGATAATTTAACTGGTGCTGCCTTGAAATGGTATATGGGATTGGACAGTAGCAACATACGTACCTTCAATAACCTGGGTGAAGCTTTCATAAAGTAGTATAAGTAAAACATGTTTATGGCACTTGACCGTGACCAATTGATAGTGATGTTTCCGAAAGACAAATAGTTGTTTAAAGAGTATGCACAACATTGGCGCGATGTTGATGCCCAAATGGTACCCCCAATGGGAGAGCAAGATATGACTAAGGTATTCCTAAAAACCCTTGGTTCATTTTACTATGAAAGGATGGTTGCAAGTACACTGAGTGATTTCACTGAGATGGTAAGTATGGGTGTCTTTCTAGAGGAAGCTGTCAGGGAAGGACGATTGACAAAAGATGAAGGTTCTGGTGGAACAAGGAAATCATCACATGTGTTTTCTAAAAAGAAAGAAAGTGAAACAAATGTTGTTGCTAAAGAAAGAAGGGTTAGACCTCCAAGAAGATGTCATCAACAACAGGTTGCTTCTGTAACTCCGGTTGTCAACGTGACTTCTATTTCCTATCAGAGAGCTCCTCAACAAAGTAATCAAGGGCAAGGTCAGAAGAGAGAAGCTTTTGATCATATTCTGATGAGTTAAGCAGAATTGTTTTCGACTTTAATTCAAAAGAAATTGGTGCAGACTAGGCCTCCTCCTAATATACCTTAAACTTTACCATGGTATTATAAGGCGGATCAGACTCGTGCTTTTCATCAAGGAGCCCCTGGGCACAACATTGAAAACTGTTATTTGTTGAAGTTTTAAGTGCAAAAAATGGTAAGATTCGGTCTCCTGTCTTTTAAAGATGTTGGTCCCAATATGATGGATAATCCACTACCAAAACATGGAGGTGGAAGTGTTTTAAATATGGTTGTTAGTTGTCCTAGGGACTTCTGAATTTTTGATATCAATCCAGTCAGTGGTGATTTAGTGAAGATGCATGCTGATCTTTGTGAATTTAGTTATTACACACATGATCATGTTGCTTATAGTGTTTGCAGTACAGATATCCATGGATGAGAAAAGTGAAAGCCGATCTTCAAGAAATGATGGATGGAGGTCTTATCCACGTAATCAGACCAAGGGTTGAATATGAAGAAGATGTGAATATGGTTTATGAATGTCCCAGTGAGTTCCAGATTTTTTATGTGAATTATATGGATGATGATCTGGTACAACTGAACGCCATATTTTGACACATGGATGGCCAGGAGGTACATCATTATGGGTCTTATCAGATCTGCTGTAGGGATTCTCCTGTTTGGTTTGTTGTAAGAAGAGGTGTTCAATTGCTGCTAAATGATGGTACTATCAAGTTATAAGCAACATAGATGATTATAATGGGGTTAATGTGATTGAATACTACTCTGATGAGGCCATGTTTGATGATGAGTATGTTTCTGTTGATGAGCTCTTTTCTTCTGATGAAGGTATATTTTCTAATAATGATTATGTGATTCCTGAGTATTCTGAAGAAATGGGAGTGAATGTGATTGTGCCATGTTTTGGTGTTCCTTCTTGTTGTACCCCAAAATTTTCCCTCTCATTTATCAAATATTTTCTCACAAGATCTCCTTTGGTTCAAGACTGCAAAAGGTTTGATCAACTCAAGACACCTCCTTAAGCACTGATGACTGAAATTAGGGTTTGAGATTGCACAAGGATAATTGAACTTTAAATACCTCACATGACTTTCATGTATCATTATGGACCCCCAATATTACTCATGTCAAGTTTCGATCTTTGGATCATATTTTTGCCCAGTCAATTGACTAGTTGACCTAAAAATCAGTTGTATTGGGGAAAAAGTCAACTGTGGCCAATTTATAGTCAAACTTCATAATGTTTGACCCATATCAACAATACGGACTCATATGTATCACTTGATCAAGTTTGGACCATAATTCCTCAAGAAATTTAATCAAATCATCAAAGGGCAAAATGGTCAAAATTAGGTTTTGACTGAGAAAGGGCAATTTTTGATTTTTGACCTAGAAAATGGTTAGTTGGTTTGAGGCATGATCTCAAGAGTTCAATTGCATCATTTTAACCTAATGGCATGACTCAAAACATTTCTCAAGATCATTTAATTGATAGTTGATTTTCAGTCAATTGTACACTGAAAAGTCAAACTTTGACTTTTTGGTCAAAATCAAGTGTCAAAGATCAAAATTCATCAAAACATGTCAAAATATGAAAATTTTCGTGAAGAAATCAAAAAGTCAAGATTTCATTTTGAAAAGTCAAAGTTTTGAAACTTAGAAATTTTTCTAAGTGTTGAAAATTTCATGTTTTTTCACAACTTTGACTTAATTTTTCACCATGATGCAAGTGATTCAAAAGAAACTTTCAACATGAAAGTTGTAAATCTCCATGATATCTACAACATTTATTTACACAACTTCTCCTAGATATTCTTGGATTTCAAGTTATTAATTCATGAAGTCATGATCTTGAAATTAAACACTTAGGGAAATTTTGCCCTAGTTTAGGAAGGATTTTGACCTAACTTCATGGCACTTTTTAATATAGTTCCAAGGGGAATTTTCAAAAGTGATTCAAAGAGGGGTTGTAGAGCACATTAAAAGATTTCTAAAATGTCCAAGAACTCCTTGAGATCATTCTTAAGCAAGGAGAATCGAAGAGAGGAAGTTAGGGTTTCAAACTAAAATTATAGGTCATTTTGTGATGAACAAAATTCAAATCTCAAACCCATGCTGCATAATCTTTGTTTTACAGGCCTCAAACTTGTTAGGCACTCCATAGTTAAATGCTTGCACAACTGTTAGAGGCCTCAACTCAAGCATTCAATGCAATGCCCATTCTTTATGTCCATTTTAGGAAGAAAGTGCACAATGCCATTTTGAAAAAGTAGCTTTATGCACAAAACTTGTTCTTGAGCCCTGCAATTGTTTTCTTCTGATCATACACGTCCTATAACTCAAGAGAAGTTTGTCTCAAGCCTTACAATTACTCTGCCCATGCTTGTACTTCATCTTTGAACCATACTTTCACTTTTCTTAAAAATCAAGCAACCTAGCCATAACTCTATAACTCAGAAATCCTTTGTGCAAAACCTCTACAACCTTTTGCTTATAAATACACAAGTCATTTGCAAGAAAACACATGCACAGACAAGCCTTAAAACTCACAAAAACTCAGAATTGCATCTCATACTTCCATTATTGCATATTCTGGCCAGAAATCCAAAAATCAAAAACTACTCGTGCGTTTCTTGGCCTTTTGCTTCCAAAAGTTTCCAAGCATCACACACAAGCCATCCCTGTCCCTGTTACACGACTGTAACACCATCTTCCTCCATTTCCAAGTTCAAAAACAGAGCATCACAGTTGGACTCCTCCAGACCATTTCAGCCACTCTCCAACCAAGCTAATCATTGCATTAGCTTCCTGAGACCTTAAAGAAGCTAACCTGATCCTTGCAGCACCTTGAAACAAGCTCCAACTTAAAACATGAATACCATTTTCAAGGTGAGTTTCCTTACTTTTGAACTCTTCATATAGGCATCATTTGCTTTCTATTTGTGAAGATAAAATGTAGATAACATAGCTCTGAAACTAACCATAATTTTAGATTACATTTATATTGCTTGAGTAGTTAGAATTTTGAATCTAAACATCTTGGAAAAGTTAGGTCAGAATTTTGTACCATTAGAAATTCTGATTCATATTTGATCTATAGCTTTAGTTATTCACATTATGGAATCGTGATGAAATTTTACACAACTTTCATGTTTACATTTTTGCAAATGGTTGAGAAACGAATAAGTTGCAGGAATTCTGGCTGGAGGTTGAAGATGAAGTATATTTAGGGCAAGACTTATAATACATATTTATGGTTTGACATAAGTTAACGGATGTATCACCACCCCAGTGGTTAAAGCACGCGCATGTCACCCTTAGGTCCTGGGTTCAAGCCACAGCGTGATCTTTTTGCATTTTATTTTTTATTTTTTTGACATTTTCTTGTTTTTTTGCAGCGCTTGGGCCAGCAGTTTGGGCCTAACTTTTTTCTTACAATACTCCCTATTTCATTTATTAACCTCCCTGTTTTTATTTTTTATTTTATTTTATTTTTACTATTTTATCTTTTATTATTTTTATTATTAATATTATTATTAATATGATTATTATTATTATTATTTTTATTACTAAAAAACCTAAAAGTATTTATATTTTTTTATTTTATTTTTATTTAGTTTATTTTTCATAAAACTAAAAGCACAAAAACATTTTCTTTAATAAATTAACTTCTTTTTTTAAATACTTAGATAATAAATTTTAAATATTATTATATTATTTTCTTGTAAATTAAAATCAATATAGAACTTATGATCTTTTATTTAATTATTTTTATTTACTAATTTAATTAAATTCACCAAAACCCTAAAAAACTTGTTTTCTTTAAATTAATTTATTCTACTAACTTATTATTAATTTTCTTATTTTTCTTTTAGTTAATTATTTTTTTTTAATTAATTAGGTCAAAAAACCCTTTTCATGAAAAACCAAACAAAAATCATAATTCTTTTTACATTTACATTCTTGTATTTTATTTGTTCATTTTGTACATTTAATCAAATTCAATATGGTTGTAATAATTATTTAGATTTAATTTCTTGCAATATTCCCCATTTTTAATTTGTATACCCCCTCCCCTAAGTATTGTAATAGCTTAGTATTTTTATTTTCCGCAATTTAAATGCTTTATATACAAATGCTAGTAATTAGGTTTTGTATGGAAATTAAAATCAATGCTTAGCAAACCCTAATCAAAGACAATCAAGCATGAAAATCAATACACTTGCACACAAACACTCCTAGGGTAAATCCACTTGGTTTCCTTACAAAAATGGCCATATTATGCATGTGAGGTATCTTAGCAAAAACAAGCAAAAAATACAAGATCATAGTCCCTCGATGATACTATCTATGTTTCCTTTCAAAATGATCTTAGTCTCTAAATAAAATGCTAAGATATCTTGCAACATTGCTAATCATGGTTATACGATGACCCATGTCCGTCCCTTTTACATCCAAAGATAGGGTTACTTACCAAATAAATGGTAAGATAACAATGTCAAAGGAAAAAGGAAACGAACATGAAAGACTTTTGAGTAGGTAGAATGTTCCTAGTTACTTGCTCCATTTCAAAACAAAAACTCCTTGCTATTTTAAAACAAACACCAACACTTTCAAAACATCTTTCAAAACTTGAAAACATTTTTCAAAAGATCAAACACTTTGTATACATTCTTACGAACAAGAAACATTACAAAGTTTGCCTAAACAAAGGCATCTTTACAAAATAATTTCAAAAAAACACACAAAAGCACATTTTCAAACAAAAGCAAGTGATCTAGCAAGTAACTAAGAGCCCATGGAAAACCATGGATGAAAAGGGTGCTAATACCTTCCCTTTTCATAATCTTCCCCTCCGAACTCAAGAAAACATCTCAAAAGTCTTTCCTGTGTTTTTCACCTTTCCTTTTAGTTAAAAGAAAAGTCAGTGGCGACTCTTTCTAACCGTAACATTTGAAATCAAACGCAAAACAACCAAGTCAATTCTCCCACCGTATCATAGAACTGGCGACTCTGCTGGAAAGAATCTTAAAAGTGGGGTTACCTTAGGGCTAGATCACATTTACATGCTTTCATTATTTGACTTGTATGCTTTACATTATGGTTCTTTTTTTGGGTTTGAATCCTCTACCCGAATTTGGGATACCTTATACGTAAGTAGCAATACACTATGGAAACTGTGTGGGGTATACTGACATGGTCTAAGCAATAGCTATGTTAGTGTGACTTATTTGTGGGTACCGGTATCCCTTGAGTAGTCAAGGAGAATACGGGGCCTCTGAGTGATGTCATGAAGCACTAACTAACTTCTAGAACCTTTACTTGACCAACTTGGCCATGAGGACGTAGTGAGATGACAGGCTTTGGTGCAGTCTGAAGTTGGTAGATACTCGATACTACACTCATTAAGGTTTGGTTTTTTGGGATATTTCGGTCGCCATTAAAGAGGCTTGCGCTGAAACAATGCCCAAGGAAACAAACCAGTGATATTGAGCTCCTTAGAACCCGGTTACTATTACTAGGACAGGTTTGAGCCAACTAAACTTCAAGAGGGTAGTTACCTATGAGACTTCATGAAAGCCTAAACCTAAGGACTAGTTTGCTTTGTTTGTATATATTTACTTGTGCGTAACATCATAACATCATACTCATACTCACTAACCATTTCAAGGATTTTGGGATTTATCTTTGTTCTGTTTTGTAGGACATGGTTCTATTCGCAGGAAAACCATTCAAGTCAATCTTGTAAGGATCCCTCCTTAACTTAAAGATCTAGCATCAAGGATTCTTGAAAATTCTCCGTTTACCGAAAGACATTGTCGCCTCCTAAACTTGGTCACCTCCAACACTGATGAGGACATGATGAAGGTGCTCTTCCAGTTCTTTGATCCTTTACACAATTGCTTCACATTTCCTGATTATCAACTTGTGCCAACTTTGGAAGAATTCTCCAAACTCTTGAGGATTCCCATTCTCAATCAACTACCCTTCAACGGTACGGAAAGATATCCAAATCAATAAGAGATTGCTCAAGACCTACACTTGCAATCATCTGATATCACAACTAATTGGGAAACAAGGAGTGGTGTCAAAGGTTTCTTAGCAAAGTTCTTGTTTGAGAAATCCCAAAATTATTGGAAATCTTTGGATTTGCAAGCTTTTGAGGAAATTGTGGCTCTCCTCATCTATGGGATGGTTTTGTTTCCAAATCCTGACCAACTCATAGATGTGAACACCGTCAAAATCTTCATGTCTCGTAACCCGATGCCTACTTTGCTAGGAGACATCCTACATTCTTTTCACACTCGCACTATGAGGAAAAGAGGTATCCTTATGTGTTGTACTCCTATCTTGGCAAGATGGTTTATTTCGCATCTTCCCCAATCTGTATTGAAGAACAAGCAAGGTTCAATGTGGTCACATAGGTTGATGACACTCAAACATTCAGACATTCATTGGTGTTCCCGATCTCTAGAGAATGTTACTATTGTCGACCATTATGGAGAATTCCCTAATGTCCCTTTGCTTGGCATTATAGGAGGTATCACCTATAACCCTTGCTTAGCCTTAAGACAATTTGGTTACGCCCGAAGGGATGGCCCACATGAGATGCTCATTCAAGGTTTGGTATTTGACTACGAGAACAATGATCAAGGTCACCGCTAGAGATTTATCCGAGCTTGGAGGATGTTGAACAAGGTAGATAGCAAGACATTGGGGCATAACAATTCCACCCCTCTTAAGACTTACCTCAAATGGGTACGAGCTCGTGCTCAAAGTCTTATAATGCCTTACCCCTACATTCTCCCGGTTATCATAGAGCCTGTTATGGAAGTAGATGTTCCATACACTATCCTGCATCCTGACATGCCCACCTCTCTTGAAGACTTACAAAGGGATTGGATACAACTTAAGGGGGAGCGAGACACTTTTGAGGCCTAATTATATGCCAGTGAGAAGAAGGTTTTAGAACTCACTAAGCAACTTCATGAGGAGCGGAGCCTGAATGCCTACATCGCACCAAAGAGGATGCGTACAACTTTTTTATCTTAGAGTTTTTGTATTTCTTTGTAAGCCCAAAAGAGGCATGATGTACTCAAACTTTGATTTATTAATATAACGTGTGTTCCTTTTTGGTCTAAAGAAAATTGAAATCTCCAATTTCCTTGAAATCATTGCATATGCATCTCCATCCATCATAACATAAGCAGGTTTTCTTACAACAAGTCTCCTCATCTTTCTACTATTTATTTCAGTAAGATGGATCTCGAGAAGACAATAAAAGACCTCCAGGCACAAAATGCTCAGTTTCAACAGATGTTCTTAACTCTAGCCAAGGGACAAGAGGATTTGAAAACTTTGCTGATTGAAGAAAAGAAGAAGAAAGCAACAAAAGAAACTGGTGTTCTAAATCTAGGAAGAAGGTTCCCAGGGGCAGCAAGAAAGATCTTAGACTTTGCAACATCATCTGGTGAAAAAGACAATCAAGAGGGGAAAGGCAAGGAAGCAACTGCCCAACCAGAATCTGAAGAGGAAGAAGAAGAGGATTACTCTGAAGAGCAGTATCCCCCGGCCGACGACAAATACAAACATCTGGAAGAATGTCTAAGTGCAATGGAAATTCAGAAAGTGCTCGGGTTGGACTTTGAAGAGCTTGGTTTGGTGTCTGGGATTGTTATTCCACCAAAATTCAAGGCACCAATATTAGCTAAATACAATAGGGTTTCATGTCCCAAGATGCATCTCCGATCTTATGTGAGGAAGATCGGCCTCACACTGCTGACAGAGATTTGTGGGTCCACTTCTTTCAAGACAGTCTATCCGGGACTCAGCTAGATTGGTTCTATCAACTGGAAAGGGCCAATATTCATAACTGGGAGGACCTTGCCGCTGCTTTCTATAAACAATATCAATACAACGCAGACCTTGATCCCACCCGTACTCAACTCCAGAGTATGGCTATGGTTTCAAGTGAAGGTTTCAAAGACTACGCTCAGAAATGGAGGGACTTAGCAGGAAGAGTCCAGCCTCCCCTGTCCGAAAGAGAGTTAGTAGACATGTTTTTGGGTACCCTGTCCGGTCTTTTCTTCAATCATCTAATTGGAAGCACTTCAGCAGGCTTCATTGAATTAATTTTGACTGGAGAAAGAGTGGAACCTAGGATTAAGAGTGGGAAGATTCAAAAGGAAGCATCCTCCAGTGGCGTGAGAAAGCCATTTATTGGGAAGAAAGAAGTTGGTGTTGTGTATCCTCAAAGGAATCAAGATAGAACTAAACATCGTCCAATGGTAGGGGTTGTCATGATCCCTAAGCCTGCACCTACTCAATAAAGGAGAAATCAGCCTAGAACATTAAGACCCGTAAGACAATTTACCTGGATTAATATGACACTATCTCAAGTCCTGCCACATTTTTTGAGATCTAATCTGGTAACTTTGAAGGAAGCCCCGAAGAATCCCAATACAACATCTCCTCATTACCATCCTAATGCTCGATGTGCTTACCATTCAGAAAGTCCAGGCCATGATACCAACAGTTGTTGGGCTTTGAAAAACAAGTTGCAAGACCTTCTTGAAGCAAAAGAAATTGAATTCGATGCTCCTGAGATCCCAAATGTTATCACAACTCCTATGCCTAATCATGGCCGTGATGTTAATGTTGTTGAAGATGATATGTTTGTTATTGCTGTTGATGAACTTATTACTCCTCTCCTGACTATCAAGAGGAACCTGTTGAGGGCCAATTTATTTCCGGGTTGTGACGAAAGCTGACACCTCTGTTTATCCCTACCAACTGGCTATCATTTATTGAAAGTAGGTGTTCAACGCTTAATGGATGACAAAGTGATTTTGTTCGAAAAGACTCCCGTTCCAACCATTTCTTACAATGATGTTTCAATAGTAACCATTTCTGCCAATCCTTCCAAGGTCTCCACCAAAAGACCCGTTAGGATTACATCAGTTCCTAAAGTAGCTCCACTGATAATTACTATGCTTGGACCAATCCCGTACTCATCAGATAAAATTGTCCCATGGAACTATGGGGGTGACGTTTACTATCACGGCGTCAAGCAGGATTGGATGGCTGATGAAGACTCGATTTTTGAGAAGGTTGACCCTGACATCAGCAACATTGCAGGAACCAGCAAGATAACCCGAAGTGGCAGAGTATACTCTCCCGAGATTTCTCCTCCGAAGACTATTATCGGTTCTGTGATCATCCTTGTTTCTATTCCTGTTGACACTACTACTACAATCCCTATGGTTACCCCTACTGACACCCCTACCCTCGAGTCGACCAAGACTCGGGGAAAAGGCATTATGCTTGAGCCTGTCTAGATGAAGGCGCAATTAGTATCTATCCCTGAAGCCTCCCAAAAGGAGATGGAAGAAATTCTAAAAATTATAAAGAGAAACGACTACAACGTAGTCGAACAGCTAGGGTAGACTCCATCAAAGATTTCCATGCTGGCTTTATTGTTATGCTTTGAGGCTCATGCGAAGGCCTTGGTGAAATTTCTTAAAACTTCCCATGTACCACAAGAAACCTCTGCTGATCAGTTCCAAGACTGTGTGGCCAATTTAACTGCTGACAATGGTTTAGGCTTTTCTGATGCTGACTTGACACCTAGAGGGAGGAAGCACAACGAGGCATTGCATGTCTCTGTCGAATGCAGGGGAACAACTTTGGCCCATGTTTTGGTTGATATCGATTCGTCTTTGAATGTGCTGCCTGAGAAGGCTCTTGATAGACTCGACTATGAAGGTTTAACCTTAAAACCCAACAACATAGTGGTAAGGGCCTTCGACGGTTCAAAGAGAATGGTGCATGGGGAGGTGGACGTCCCCATAAAAGTTGGAACTCAAACCTTTGATTCAAAGTTTTACATGATGGACATTCGCCCTTCCTATTCCTGCTTATTGGGCCGACCATGGATTTACAACGCTGGTGCCATCACCACTACATTACATCAAATGCTGAAATACCCGACCAAGGGGAAAATCATTATTGTCCATGGAGAAGAGGAATATATGGTCAATCACTTAAACTCCTTCAGATACGTGGAATTGGATGGTGAATTCATTGAAACTCTATTTTAGCATTTCGAGGAAGTCCCACAAACCGTGGCAGTATCCAAGACTGTTTCCCAAATCCCGAAGATTATAAGGCCTCTGCTAAAGATGTCGTCTTTGAAAGATGCCAAGGCAGTGATCGAAGAAGATGGGTGTACTATTTGGGGACAGCTCCTGGATATCCCATACAAATCTGACAAATTTGGTTTAGGTTTCACTTCAGGAGCCCAGAAAGTTGTACGCTGTGCTCGTGCCGGGGGACCACCCTTGAAGATCAGCAACCACAGAGTTAACGCAGTGGAGGATGATGAGGATAGGTATGACTTGGAGGAATGGATTTTCCTAACTATCAACGGAGGACTCAACAACTAGGAAGCTAAAGACTTTGTCCCAATTACTTTTATCCAACAGTAATTATCTTTAAATTTTTATCGAACCTATAATAATTAAACAATTCAGACTTTTTAAACCTTGTGTCTTACCCGAGACACTACGGTCCATTTGTAAGGGTTGTTACCTCATTTTCATATTTCATCAATGAATCATGGACGTGTTTGCATACAAAATTTGTGCTCTTTGTCTTTCTTTTTTACATTTTTATTTCTTTCAAAGATAGCTATACTCTTACACACACTCACATTCAAAATGCAGATCTACATCCATTCGGGATCCCATGGGTAACAATTCTGCTATGGCCTTTTGTGACTATGAAAATCTAATCTACCAAGCCGAAGATGAAGGTGAGGAAGATTATGAAGTTCCAGGGGAACTAGCTAGGTTACTACAACAAGAAGAGAGGACCATACAGCCCCACGAAGAACCAGTGGACACAGTTAACCTAGGTACCGAAGAGGACAAGAAAGAAGTCAAGGTGGGTGCCAATATGGAACCCAATGTCAAGAAGCGTCTGACTAGGTTGCTACATGATTATGTTGAGGTCTTTTCCTGGTCGTACAAAGACATGTCAGGACTTGATGCTGATATCGTGGTACATCGTCTACCAACAAAAGAAGACTGCCCTCCGGTAAAACAGAAAGTCTATCGCATGCGACCAGACATGTCAGAGAAGATTAAGGCCGAAGTCATGAAACAATTCAATGCCGGATTCTTAGCCGTTACCTCCTATCCACAATGGGTCGCCAATGTTTTTCCAATGCCTAAAAAGGACGGCAAGGTACGAATGTGTGTGAATTACCGAGACTTGAATAGGGAAAACCCTAAGGATGATTTCCCACTTCCCCACATTGACATTCTGGTTGACAATACCGCACAACATAAAGTGTTCTCATTTATGGATACTTTCTCAGGCTACAACTAGATCAAAATGGCACCTAAGGACATGTAGAAAACGACCTTTGCCACACAATGGGACACATTCTATTACAAGGTTATGCCATTCGGGTTGAAGAATGTTGGGGCAACCTATCAGCGTGCCATGGTAGCTCTATTTCATGACATGATACATCACGAAATAAAGGTCTATATGGACGACATGATAGCCAGATCTCAAACTGAAGAGGAACATCTTGACCATATGCAGAAACTGTTTGAGAGACTAAAGAAATACAAGTTGAGGTTGAACCCGAATAAATGCACATTTGGGGTGAGGTCCGGTAAACTCTTAGGCTTTCACGTCAACGGTAAAGGTATCGAACTGGATCCTACCACGGTGAAAGAAATACAAGAAATGCCTTCTCCTCGTACTGAGAAGGAAGTCAGAGGATTCTTAGGACGGCTAAACTACATTGCCTGATTCATTTCTCACTTGACCGCTACTTGTGAACCAATCTTTAAATTACTGAAGAAAGATTGAGTAGTCAAATGGAATGATGAATGCCAAACTGCCTTCAACAAGATCAAAGAGTACCTGCAAGAGCCTCCTATTTTGATGCCACCAGTCGAGGTAAGACCCTTGATCATGTATCTAACTGTTTTGGAAAATTCAATGGGGTGCGTGCTGGGAAAGTATGACGAGTCCGACCGAAAAGAGTATGTTATTTACTACCTGAGGAAAAAGTTTACCGACTATGAAACCAAATATTCACTGCTCGAGAAAACTTGTTGCACTCTGGCATTGGCTGCTCGCCAGCTAAGACAATATATGCTGACCAATACTACCTTATTGATATCCAAGACAGATCCAATAAAATACACATTCGAGAAACCAACCCTCTCTGGGAAAATAGCAAGATGGCAGATGATCTTAATGGAATATGACATTCAGTACACTATCCAGAAAGCAATAAAGGGTAGTGTGCTAGCTGATCATCTTGCTCATCAAGCTGTGGATGGCTATCAGTCCATGAAGTTTGAATTCTCGGATGAAGACATCATGATGGTAAACAACTGTGAAGAATTCAGACCATATGACGGACCTGAACAAGGATCCAGATGGACCCTGGTTTTTATGGGGCGTCCAACGCACTCGGCAATGGAATAGGTTCTATACTCATATCCCCTGAAGGATGTCATACCCTCTTCACTACAAGACTTTGTTTCAACTGTACAAATAACATGGAAGAATACGAAGCGTGCATTTTTTGTCTCAAAGCTGCCATAGATTTGGGGATCAAGTCCTTAAGTGTATTCAGATATTCAACCTTAGTCATCATCCAGATCAAAGGAGAATGGGACACGAAGCACCCTAACCTTATCCCTTATAAAGAACATGTGTCGACATTAATCCCACATTTTGAGAATATTACCTTCGAGCATTTCCCGCGAGAAGAAAATTAACTAGCGGATGCACTAGCCACAATGTCATCCATGTTTAAACTCAAATGGGATAACGAGGCTCCTCAAATCACCATCGAATGGATGGATGAACCAACTTATTGTCACGAGATCGATACTGGAGGAGTAGTGGACCAACCTTGGTTTCATGAAGTCAAGAGGTAGAGGCTCAAGAGTATCCTGAAGGAGCTTCAGTCAATGATAAGAAGTTCTTAAGGAGATTCTCTGCTAAGTTCTTCATCAGTAATGTGATCCTCTACAAATGCAACCACGACTCGTATTGCTTCGTTGCGTAGACAAGGTTGAGGCAGAAAAGATCATGGCTGATCTACATGAAGGAACTTTTGGC
Source organism: Vicia faba (assembly GCA_948472305.1). Lineage (NCBI taxonomy): Eukaryota > Viridiplantae > Streptophyta > Magnoliopsida > Fabales > Fabaceae > Vicia > Vicia faba. The sequence continues at coordinate 715,039,432 of OX451735.1, forward strand.
ACCCATTCCAGTGGGCATACGATGGCTAAGAAGATCCTACAAGCAGGGTATTACTGGTCTACCATGGAAGCATATTGCTATCAACATTCACGAACCTGTCATAAGTGTCAGATCTATGCTGACAAAGTGCATGTACCTCTAGTTTCTTTGAATGTCCTGACTTCTCCCTGGCCATTCAAGATGTGGGGCATCGATATGATTAGATAAATCAAACCTACAACTTCTAATGGACACCGCTTCATCTTGGTGGCCATTGACTATTTCACGAAGTGGGTTGAGGCGACTTTTTTCGCTTCCGTTGCCAAGAATGTTGTCTCTCGGTTCATCAAACAGAATCTCATCTGCCAGTACGGTATCCCGGAGTGGATCGTCACAGACAATGGTACGAATCTCAACAATACTATTATCACCGCACTGTGCGTGCAATTAAATACCCAACACCATAATTCTTCCCCTTACCGGCCAAAGATGAATGGCGCTGTCGAAGACGTAAATAAGAACATCAAAAAGATCATACAAAAAATGACAGTAACCTATAAGGACTGGCATGAGATGCTACCATTTTCTCTCCACAGTTACCGTACCACTGTGCGCACATCAATCGGGACAACACCTTACTCTCTGGTATACGGAAGCTGTCTTTCCTATTGAGGTCCAGATCCCTTCTCTAAGAATCATGAAGGATGTAGGGATGAGTGAAGATGATTGGATCCAAAATCGACTTGACCAGTTGAATCTAATTGATGAGAAGAGGCTTACGGTTGTCTGTCATGGCCATATGTACCAAAAATGTATGATCAAGGCATTTAACAAAAAGGGCAGACGTCAGGTATATCAGGTTGGTGACTTGTTAATCAAGCGTATCATATAACCACAAGGTGATCCTAGGGGAAAATGGACTCCTACATATGATGGACCATTTTTGATCAAAAGCATATTCTGTGGTGGAGCAATGATCTTGACCACTATGGATGGTGACGACCTTCCACACCCTGTGAATGCAGACATAGTCAAAAGATACTACGCATAAGAGACCCTCTAGGTTGACACACCTAGGAAAAACAAGGGCATCAAGGCGAGCCACAAGGTTTAGGAAAAAATTAGGGATAAAAGAAAAAAATCTGTACACCCGGCAAGTTGGAAACCTGAAAGGGCGACTTGGGTAAAAAAGGGTATCCCGGTGGACAGAAAACCCGAAAGGGCGGTCCAGGCAAAAGTTAGGGATTTAAAGTGTATGACTATGTCCCGTTGATCACCTTACAGACAACCTTTAGCTTCGACTGAAAAACTCAACGATTCTAATCAATCCAATCAACTTCTTACAAGGCAGCAAGTGGACAAGACGCTCAAAGACACAATGGCTATAATAGAGTGGGAACCCCATGGGATTATTGCACATAGCTATCTTTTTCTTTGTATCAAATTTTCATTTTTTTACGACGACATTCTCTTACTAGAATGATCGTCTCATTGTACAAAAATCCTTTTTCAATGTTAATACAAAAACATTCCTTTGAAAGTGCAAAACCATTTGTTTTTCCTTATTTCCGTGTTTTGTTAACAAAAACGTCCAATGATTTATTTTTGAACATATGCATTTGAACGTAACTGATGTTTACAAATGAACAAAAAAAAGGGGAACAGAAAAATAGAAAGACAATCACTAATGGCTTTAATAAATAGGATAATATCTTTAGACTATTCCATAAAATCCCCCACAGTGTGCAGCTTAATGATATAAAGCTCTCTCACATCCCCGACGGAAAAAAACTTCCAGTTATCACTCCCCAGTTGAAGTCACCCAATTTCTCAGGATTCCCCAACTGGATTTCACAAGCAATACACGTCGCTTCCCTTACAATAGAGTTTATTTCTCTAACAAATAGAAGCTCATCAACTCATTAGCACTTCAAAACCTGAATACTTACACTCCACATCCCCAACAGCCGTCAAGGATTTACTTTCCCTAAAGTGTTACAGCAGAATAACTTACATGCCCATACATCGCATCCATACGTCATAACATTGACAACACGAATACAAACAACATAATTTCATTCATTTGTTAGAACATCATTGTGCAATTCATTTCATACATCATGACAGTGCATATAACTAATGTTTCAGGAAAGATCAGTCAACAGATGGCTATCATCAAAAATTTGCAAAAAGGTCAGAGATTGATACCTGAAACAAGCCAGGACAATTATCTACACGACCAGATGAAGTAATCCTACACGGGCTTCTACTCATACACTCTTTTAGATACAGTACATATACGCTCCAGATACGGACGCCATTCTAATACTCATTCAGATTCATCTTTCAGATACAGTTCAAATATTCTCTAGATACGGACGCCATTCTGATACTCATTCAGATTTAGCTTTCAGATATAGTTCAAATACGCTCCAGATAAGGACGCCATTCTGATACTCATTCCGATTCAGCTTTCAGATACAGTTCAAATACTCTTCGGTTATGGACGCCATTTTGATACTCATTCAGATTCAGCTTTCAGATACAGTTCAGATACGCTCCAGATACGGACGTCATTCTGATACTCATTCAAATTCAGTTTTCAGATACGAGTCAAATACAATCCATTTATGGATATTATTCTTCCCATCTCCAAAAACTTTCCATCATCTCTCCAAATGGCATCTTTAAGCACATTCCCTACACCATCAACCACCACATCATCGAGGGCAAATTTTTGGGCACTCTAGTGTCCAATCATCTTTCACCTTCAAGTCATGAATGGCGGATCCGCCAATCTAACTCTTTAGGTTTAAGAAGATTAAACAGGGGCAGTTGTTGTACCCCAAAATTTTCCCTCTCATTTATCAAATATTTTCTCACAAGATCTCGTTTGGTTCAAGACTGCACAAGGGTTGATCAGCTCAAGACACCTCCTTAAGCACTGATGACTGAAATTAGGGTTTGAGATTGCCCAAGGATAATTGAAATTTAAATAACTCACATGAATTTCATGGATCATTATGGACGCCAAATATTACTCATGTCAAGTTTTAAGCTTTGGATCACATTTTTTCCCAGTCAATTGACTAGTTGACCTAAAAATCAGTTGTATTGGGGAAAAAGTGAATCGTGGCCAATTTACAGTTAAACTTCATAACTTTTGACCCATATCAACAACATGAACTCATATGTATCACTTGATCAAGTTTGGACCATAATTCCTCAATAAATTTGATCAAATCATCAAAAGGGCAAAATGGTCAAAATTAGGGTTTTGATTGAGAAAGAGCATTTTTTGAATTTTGACCTAGCAAATGGTTAGTTGGTTTGAGGCATAATCTCAAGAGCTCAATTGCATCATTTTAACTTAATGGCATGACTCAAAACATTGCTCAATATCATTTGATTGATAGTTGATTTTCAGTCAACTGATCAAAAGTCAACTATACACTGAAAAGCCAAACTTTGACTTTTTGGTCAAAATCAAGTTTCAAAGATCACAATTCATCAAAACATGTCAAAATATGAAACTTGTTCATAAAGAAATAAAGAAGTCAAGACTTCATTTTGAAAAGTCAAAGTTTTCAAACTAAGAAATTTTTCTAAGTGTTGAAAATTTCATGTTTTTTCACAACTTTGAGCTAATTTTTCACCATGATGCAAGATGATTCAAAAGAAACTTTCAACATGAAAGTTATATATCTCCATGAGATATACAAAATTGATTTACACAACTTCAAATATAAATTCTTGGATTTCAAGTTATTAATTCATGAAGTCATGGTCTTGAAATTAAACAATTAGTGAAATTTTGCCCTAGTTTAGATAGGATTTTGACCTAACTGCATGGAAATTTTTCATATAGTTCCAAGGGGAATTTTCAAAAGTGATTCAAATAGGGGTTGTAGAGCACATTACAAGATTTATAAAATGTCTAAGAACTCCTTGATATCATTCTTGAGCAAGGAGAATCGAAGAGAGGAAGTTAGGGTTTCAAACTAAAATTATAGGTCATTTTGTAATGAACAAAATTCAAATCTCAAACCCATGTTGCATAATCTTTGCTTTGCAGGCCTCAAACTTGTTAGGCACTCCATAGTTAAATGCTTACACAGCTGTTAGAGGCCTCAACTCAAGCATTCAATGCAATGCCCATGCTTTATGTCTATTTTAGGAAGAAAGTGCACAATGCCATTTTGAAAAAGTAGCTTTATGCATAAAACTTGTTCTTGCGCCTTGCAATTGTTTTATTCTGGTCATACACGTCCTATAACTCATGAGAAGTTTGTCTCAAGCCTTACAATCACTCAACCCATGCTTGTACTTCATCTTGGAACCATACTTTCAATTTTCTTAAACACCAAGCAACCTAGCCATAACTCTATAACTCAGAAATCCTTTGTGCAAAACCTCTCCAACCTTTTTCTTATAGATACAAAAGTCATTTGTAAGAAAACACACGCATAGACAAGCCTTAAAACTCACAAAAACTCATAATTGCATCTCATACTTCCATTGTTGCATATTCTGGCTAGAAACCCTAAAATCAAAAACTACTTGTGCGTTTCTTGGCCTTTTCCTTCCAAAAGCTTCCAAGCATCATACACAAGCCACCCATGTCCCTGTTACACGACTGTAACACCATCTTCCTCCATTTCCAAGTTCAAAAACAGAGCACCACAGTTGGACTTCTCCAGACCATTTCAGCCACTCTCCAACCAAGCTAATCATTGCATTAGCTTCCTGAGACCTCAAGGAAGCTAACCTGATCCTTGCAGCACCTTGAAACAAGCTCCAACTCAAAACACGAATTCCATTTTCAAGGTGAATTTTCTGACTTTTGAACTCTTCATATAGGCATCATTTCCTTTCCATTTGTGAAGATAATATTTAGATATCATAGCCCTGAAACTAACCATGTCTTTATATTACATTTATATTGCTTGAGTAGTTTGAATTTTGAATCTGAACATCTTGGAAAAGTTAGGTCAGAATTTGGTACCATTATAAATTGTCATTCATCTTTGATCTATAACTTCAGTATTTATATTTCTGGAATCGTGATGAAATTTTACACAACTTTCATGTTTACATTTTTTCAAATGGTTGAGAAACGAATAAGTTGCAGGGATTCTGGCTGGAGGTTGAAGATGAAGTACATTTAGGGCAAGACTTATAATATATATTTATGGTTTGACATAAGTTAACGGATGTATCACCACCCCAGTGGTTAAAGCGCACGCCTGTCACTCTTAGGTGCTGGGTTCAAGCCCCAGCGTGATCTTTTTGCATTTTTTTCTTCATTTTTTTGACATTTTCTTGTTTTCTTGCAGCGCTTGGGCCTGACTTTTTTCTTACAATACTCCCAATTTCATTTATTAACCTCCCTGTTTTTAATTTTTTTTATTTTTACTATTTTATCTTTTATTATTTTTATTATTAATATTATTATTAATATGATTATTATTATTATTATTATTATTATTATTATTATTATTATTATTATTATTATTATTATTATTATTATTATTATTTTTACTAAAAAATCCAAAAATATTTATATGTTTTTATTTTATTTTTATTTATTTTATTTTTCATAAAACTAAAAGAACAAAAACATTTTCTTTAATAAATTAACTTCTTTTTATAAATACTTAGATAATAAATTTAAAATATTATTATATTATTTTCATTTAAACTAAAATCAATTTAGAACTTAGGATCTTTTATTTAATTATTTTTATTTACTAATTTAATTAAATTCACCAAAACCCTAAAAAAACTTGTTTTCTTTAAATTAATTTATTCTACTAACTTAATATTAATTTTCTTATTTTTCTTTTAGTTAATTATTTTATTTTAATTAATTAAGTCAAAAAACCCTTTTCATGAAAAACCAAACAAAAATCATATTTTTTTTACATTTACATTCTTGTATTTTATTTGTTCATTTTGTACATTTATTCAAATTCAATATGGTTGTAATAATTATTTAGGTTTAATTTCTTGCAATATTCCCTATTTGTAATTTGTATACCCCCTCCCCTAAGTATTGTAATAGCTTAGTATTTTTATTTTCCGTAATTTAAATGCTTTATATACAAATGCTAGTAATTAGGTTTTGTATAGAAAGATTAAAATCAATGCTTAGCAAACCCTAATCAAAGACAAATCAAGCATGAAAATCAATACACTTGCACACAAACACCCCTAGGGTAAATCCACTTGGTTATCTTACAAAAATGGTCATATTATGCATGTGAGGCATCTTAGCAAAAAAAAGCAAAAAATACAAGATCATAGTCCCTCGATGGCGCTATCTATGTTGCCTTTCAAAATGATCTTAGTCCCTAAAGAAAAATGCTAAGATATCTTGCAACATTGCTAATCATGGTTATATGATGACCCATGCCCGTCCCTTTTACATCCAAAGATAGGGTTACTTACCAAATCAATGGTAAGATAACAATGTCAAAGGAAAAAGGAAATGAACATGAAAGACTTTTCAGTAGGTAGAATGTTCCTAGTTACTTGCTCCATTTCAAAACAAAAACATCCTTGATATTTTAAAACAAACACCAACACTTTCAAAACAAATTTCAAAACTTGAAAACATTTTTCAAAAGATCAAACACTTTATATACATTCTTACAGACGAGAATCATTACAAAGTTTTCCTAAACAATGGCATGTTTACAAAATACTTTCAAAAAAACACACAAAAGCACATTTTCAAACAAAAGCAAGTGACCTAGCAAGAAACTAAGAGCCCATGGAAAACCATGGATGAAAAGGGTGCTAATACATTCCCTTTTAATAATCTACCCCCCGAACTCAAGAAAACATCTCAAAGGTCTTTCCCGTGCTTTTTCACCTTTCCTTTTGGGTAAAAGAAAAGTCTGTGGGGACTCTTTCTAACCGCAATATTTGCGATCAAACACAAAACAACCAAGTCAGTTCTCCCACCGTATCACACCGCTCCTGTACAAATTACGTACCATAACAAGCCTACTATTACTACTGAGGTTATTTGTCTTCCAGGTCATATCCCATATGAATCAGATAAAGTTGTACCTTATAAGTATAATACAACTATCTTGGAAGATGGTGTGGAAATTCCAATCAAACCTTTATCCTATATTGATAATATTGTTGAAGCTAGTCGGGTAACTCGCAGTGGTCGTGTTTTCGCCCCTACCTTTCGAGGAGATGTTAATTCTAGTTAGAAGGCTGTTTACAATGCTGAACCTAAAAAAGTGGTAGCAGAATCTAGTGGCGCCTCCTTGGAAAAATATGTGGATGACTTGTTGAAAATAATTAAGATGAGTTATTACAATATTATGGATCAGTTGTTGCAAACTCCATCTAAGATTTCCATTTTAGCCTTGTTGATGAATTCTTCTGCTCATTGGGAATCTTTGTTGAAGGTGTTGGATCAGGCCTTTATTAAAAGGGATATGTCTCTAGATCAGTTCAACGGTATTATGGGGAATATTACATCTTATAATAATCTTAGCTTTTGTGATGACAAGTTTCTTGATGAAGGAAGAAACCATAACTTGGCTCTGCATATATCTATGAATTGTAAGAATGACTCTTTTGTCAATTGTGCTAATAGACAATGGATCTGCTTTGAATGTCATACCGATAAGTACTCTCAGGAAGCTTAAGTACCAAGGAACTCTTATGTTCCCTAGTGGTATTACAGTAAAAGCTTTTGATGATTCGAGAAAATATGTCATTGGAGAGGTGGATTTACCTATTCACATATCTTGTACCCCAAAATTTGCCCTCTCAAGTTTTCCCAGATCCTTCCTCATATGGGTGGTCACAAACACTTGATTAAAGAAAAATAAATTTTTTGAAGATGAACAAGGTGTCTTTCGATTGGCATCTTGACAGGCTTCAATTGGGCATCTAGATCCTTCGTACAAGTTTGGTTTCAAAGTCTTTGATTAGGCATTTGGCACTCTTTGCTACAGGTCTGATTCACAAGCTTCGAATGGGCGCTGGGTCCCCCTTTGATCATGTTCAAATCATAAGGCTTCGACTGTGCATTGGCTACTTCAGGCTTGCCTTTGATTTACAAGGCTAAAGGCCTCTACAAGTTCCTTTAAATTCACAAGGCTAAAGGCCTCTTCAAGTTCCCTTCGATTCACTATGCCAAAAGCCCCTTCATGCTTGCTTTGGATTCACAAGGACAAAGGTTTCTTCTATAATTGCGTTTAATGCATAAGTCAAAGACTTCCTCTGCGCTTGCTCTCAAGGCCAAGACCCCTCAACACAACTTCTGCATTATGACACACAATATGACCCCTTCGAAAGAGCACTCTAAAAGCCCATTCGAAGGATACATAAATGATCCATTCGAAGAAGCAATTTAAAGGCCCATTCGAAGGACACTTAGTGTTGTCTGAAAGAAAGGGGTTTCGTCAAAGATTAGATCTAGTTGGCCAAAACAAAAGAGAAATATGCAAAGATACTGGCTGGACCAAAATCCCACATATTTCCATACTTAATTTTCCTGCACAAGCATTCATACTGAAGGAAGCTTAGATTAGCCTGGAAAGAGTTTTCATTGGGGCTAGCTGAATAGAAGATTAATCGAAGAGGCCCTAATGATGAGACTTGAACATTCGAAGGAGACAATTCTGTCCCAATCGAAGAGCAAGGATAAAGGGTACTTTGAAGGCATGATTAACAAGTGTCCTTCGATTGACATATCAGAACAAGATCAAGTAATCAATACAGAAGCTGGCGGATCGAAGAAGCTCTAATAGAGAGGTTTCTGAACACTTTGAATCAAGACACTAGGCCATTCAAAGGAGGCAATCAAAGTCATTCGAAGGAGGGAATTCGAAAGACAAATGTGTTCAGATTCATAGCAAGAGACAAGAAGCCATGTCTTTGGATAAGTTTCAAAGTGATATTTATGGCCTTAAAACACCAACTTAATGGTTGTTTGTTCCTTTTCCCTCTTGTCCCCTCCATCCCCTTTATATAAGGAGCACACTAGCAAGCTCAAAAAAAGGGGGACATACACTAGAGAACATACACACTATACGCACACGCTGCCTCATAAGCCACACCAAAATTGTCAAAAATATCTTGATTAATCCAAATCGAAGGAATCTTTAACAACACTCCATTCACTCCTTGAAGTTTGCAGAGAACGTGCCCAAGCACTAGACATCTCCAACACCATATATCCATACACCACTATCGGTAAGGAAAAATTAAGGAATCAAATTCCATATTTTCTTTGCATGTCATAGTCATTCGATTTTCATTCATGATCGAAGGACCTGGGTGTCGTACCCAGGTCTGTATTTGTTTCTTTTTGTCTCTAACGTTTATGTTTCAGATCTAGCATAAATAAGGCCAGTGCGCACAAAATCGAAGGACTTGGGCTTGGCGCCTAGGTCATGCTTTTATTTTGGTAACATATCTTTGAAGATTCAGAGCCCTCACAGGTGATCCATCAGACCCTTTCAACAATTTCCTCAGGATTGAAAGCCACATCCTTTCACTAGATCGAAGAAGAATACCCGTTCATTGGATCGAATGATAGCCATCTTCTCCTGGATAGAAGAAGACAACTCGTTCTCTGGATCGAAGAAGACATCTTCTCTAGATCGAAGCCTCCTATTTTTCCCCTAGATCAAAATACACTTTCTCTGGATCGAAGCCTCCCATTTTTTTCCCTGGATCAAAGAATGCCCCCTTTGTATTTTTATTTTTGTTTTTGTTATTTCTTTATTGACTTTATCTTTTTAAATTAACTTTAAATCAAAAAATCACAAAAAAACATTATATTATTTTTTTATTAATCAAATTAATTTGTAAGCAAATTAATTAATCATTTTAACCTTTTCTTGAAATTAAAATTAAATAGACTTAGGTTTTATTTTCTTAAAATAAAACAAAACAAACAAAAAGATTTCTTTTCCTTAGGATTTAGGCGTCCCTTTTAATTCGTTTGCGCATTTATTTACTTTCGTATTTTTTTCATCTTATTGTAACTGATTCCCAGTTTGTAATAGTAACTAGGACTTTACTTTTTTCATTTCTATGATGTACCTCTCACAAAGCCATGTAATAGTGTAGGATTTACATTCGCGCACTTTACATTTTTGCACTTTAAATTACTGTATATACCACTGCTAGTAATTAGGCTTGTATGGAAAGACTAGTAACAAAAGGTTAGAAAACCTAACACAAAAGATAAAAAAAAACTGGACATAATACACATTGCACGTATACCCCTCTAGGGTACCCCACTTTGGTTGCCTTCGGAAAACAGTCACAATTCTCGAAACGTGAGAAGTTTTAGTGGTTATCTTCTAGTTTGAAATATCACAAGTCCCTGAATGACCCTCTCGATGTTGCCTCAGTTAAAAGTGATCTTATAACTTTAAGACAGTTACTAAAATTTCTTTCCAAGTTGCCTTCGTGACCATAACGTCCCTTCGAATGTCCCTCAAGCATCCAACGATAGGGCTGCCTACTCACTAATAGTAGGATAGCACTATCTAAAGGATAGGAGGAAAAGAAAAACTTTTCGAGTCCAAGTAGATAGTTTTTAAATGCTTGCTCAAGTAAAACAAACTTTTTTTACACCTACACATTTCAAAAAAAACTTTCAAAAATACATTTTTCTTTGTCAACACTCTTGAGGACTGATATAAGAGTTATCACAAAGCAAATCTCCGCACTAAGGCATTCCAAAACATTTTTCAAAACACACAAAGCACAAGGTACTTTTAAAATGAGATAAGCATCTAAGATCCCATAGATAACTACGGATGGAAAGGGTGTTAACACCTTCCCTTTCCATCATCTACCCCCTTACACAGAAAACTCTCGAAAAGGTCTTTTTCTGTTCTTTTCACCCTTTCCTTTATTAGATAAAAGAAAATTTAGAGGTGACTCTTGCTTACCGCAACATTTTCAAACACAAACGCAAATCCAGTATTAACAGTCAGTTTTGCCACTATATCATAGAACTGGAGACTCTGCTGGGGACTTTAATAAAAAGTGGAGTTACCTTAGAGTTTAGTTCATTCTTTATTGCTTTACATTGTGTGTTTTGTATTCTTTACCTTTGAGGGTTTGTTAGGGTATTCTTGTAAATATCCTACACCCGGATCTGGGGCACCTTATTAGGTAAGTAACAATAAATCATGGAAGTTGTATGGTGTAGACCGATATGGACGAAGTGATGGCTAATTTAGCATGATACTCTGGTTTATACTAATGTTCCTTGAGTTAGTCAAGGATAACATTAGGCTTCCTTAGTGTCATTAAGCGCTAATTGTCCTTTAGAACCTTTAATTAACTCATCCTAAGCCATTAGAAATTCGTGAGATGGCCGGATTTGGTTCCGACCGAAGATTGGTTGGTACTCAATGCTACACTCATTGAGATTGGACTTTTGAGATATTTTGGCCGCAATACTTTGGTGCTTGAGCTAGAACAATGCCTAAAAGAAAGGTCAGTAATATGAGGCTCCTTACAACTCGGTTACTATTAGAAGGACAGATTGAGCCAACTAAACTTCAAGAGGGTACTTACCTGTGAAATCCATGCAAGCCTGAACCTAAGGCTACTTGTGTGACTTGTTTTCTTTCATTTCCTAACAACTTGAACTCATTGCAAGGCTTTATTTGTACTCCTTGGAAGACATGTTTGTAGTCGTTAACAAATGACTCGGATTTCCTGCAAGACATACTTGTCTTCATCGCCCTATATTTTTTTGCTTAATGCATAGCATACACATCATAAGAATCATACCATAGCACTTCAAGGATCTCAAGGGCCTGTGATGCAGGTTATGATGAACCAGACATATAGCAAGGGGAAAGGGGATTTATTTTTCTCTAACCAAATTCCTTCAAAAGACCAAAACATGACAACTTGAGCCAGGGGCAATGACCCACTCGACATGGTAAGCTTGATTCTTGTAGAAGGACCTTCAGCGATACGATATTTCTTCAATCAAAGCTGCAAAATTCAACTTCTGACATTTTCTTGTTTAAACCCGTGAGATCCTTGAAAACATTTACATATCATACATATCATTGCATAACAGGTCTTCTAGTACAGGTCTCTCATGTTCTCGCTGTTTATTTCAGCAAAGAAAATTGCTCTCAAACAGAACAACAAAGATCTCCAAACTCAAGAGTCTCAGTTCATGGAAATGTTTCTTAACCTATCCAAGGGGCAAGAAGAATTTAAAACACTCCTCAACGGGAACTTGACCAAGAAACATTCTGACAACAATAAGGATGACCAGTTATAACAACTGCAAGCTGAGATGGAAGCAATGAGAATCCGTATGCTGGGGAAAATGGCTCTTATCCAAAGTTTACCTCGGGAACAAGGAGAGTTGAGGTTTCTCATCTGCAAGCTTCATCAAGATGGATGCAATCATATGGAGAAAACAACGAGAATTATGGATCGAGTCTTTAATCAACCTCAGTTGAAGCAAGAGGATTTGGTTGAAAAAACACCTTTCAAAATGGCTGCTATGCCAAGGGTACAACAGCGACCTCGCCAACCACAACGGGGCAATCAAAAAAGGAAAAATAAAGCCCAAAAGTCAATTCACCAAAATCAACATGTCCTTGGCTCAGGTATTGCAACACATGTTGAAGATGGAGTTTATTACATTAAGGGATCCTCCTCGAAATCCCAATGTCTCCACTATTAGCTATCGTCCTGATGCAATGTGCACATACCATTCCAATAGTCCTAGACATGATACGAATGACTGTTGGGCATTGAAAATAAAGATTCAGGGCTTTATCAATGAAGGAGTTATGGAGTTCACACAAGATGGCCAGACTGAATTCTTCTACCATTCCTCAAAGGCGCACCATCTAAAGTGACAAGCCAAGACAAAGAGGCTTTTTGTTCATCTAGAATTTTCAATTTGTAATTTCTTTTGATTGTTCGAACATTTCTTTCATGTCAAACTTTGTTATTTTATCAATGCATTGCATATGTTTGTCTTGAATCATTTCATTCATATTCACTATATTCAAGCATAATTTTTACTTCCTTTTTGTGATATCCAACTCTCGATCAAAAGCTCTAAGCCTTTAGAGGGAGGATGACGAAAACGATACCACAGTCTCTACAGTATGCTTTTGAACAGACCCTACTGACGATGTACAGGCGTTGTTTCAAAATCCTAAAACGGTGGAGTTATAAGGAAGATAATCCCTAGTCAACCCCTTTGAGCCTAAGAAGTAGGGGATTTTATTTTCATACAATTTAAAACCCTTAATCATAACCCAGGGGCAGGGTAGCTTTCTCAGTTAATTCAGAGGTGCATTCAGTCGCAAGCTCATCCTTCATACACGACAAATAGTGTATAAGATGCCTTCCAAATATGGTGATGGTTTCGTATAATCATTAAAGCAGGCGGTCATTATTTTTCAAAAGAAAAGCCCGCTAAGTCAAAACTATGAAGGAATCTTAATAAAAAAACGGGGGCATCCCGCTGACTGTAAACACAAAAGAAGTAGTTCAGGCCAAAGTAGGGATAAAAAATAAAATAAAAAGAGGTCCTACAAATCCTCAACAACAAAAAAAAAGAAAAGGTTACCAAAATGGCTGCCTTCTCAAATGAACGTTCAATTTCTGAACCATCACCAAGTATAAGAGAAAAGATTCTAGACTCAATTGGGATCTAAATGCACAATTAGCTGAGCATAGGATTGAAGAACATCACGAAGAACGGGTTGGGTACAAATAAAATATGAGCCTTTATCCTTTGTTTATTAAACTATGAACCAGACCACGTTATAACCCTTAAAAGTTCTAGCTGAAGCATGGGTTAGTTTGAAAGCATACTGTTACAAAAGGTATCCTGACTCCTATAAGGTTCGCTATAAATCCTGAGCTGATATCACACACTTATAAAATTTGTTTGTTTTAATAAAAATGAATTTTCAAACTTCAAGACAGACATAAGCTTTGCATTCTTAAAATACCATTGTTTACATATGATTATTTGTTCAACAACAGAGAAATTTGCAAGACGGATATTCGATGAACAAAAATTCTCTCAGTGGACAGAATCACCTTAGATGGAAGGACATTCCAATAATAGGCCTTTTATAATCAAGGGGCATAGCATTGTGCCCAAGCTGATCTGGGACAGTCAAGTCAAGATTTGGGGAACCTCTCAAAAATGCCAAATAGCCAGGGGAAGATCTCCATCTGAATCACTTGGGGAATTGGACATGGATTCCAGCAACGAATCTCGTACGATCAAACAAACATCTTATGGCAGTGTGACAAGACTTACTACTATGGACAGTGACAATTCTCTGTACCCAATGAATATGGGCATAGTCGGAAAATACTACGCATGAACAAAGACCCTCTAGGTTGACTAGCCCAGGCAAAAATAAGGGCACCTCGACAAACTAAAAGGGTTCGGGCAAAAATTAGGGATATACATATGAAAAAAAACTGTACACACAGCAAGTCGAAAACCTAAAAAGGCGGCTTAGGCAAAAAAGGGTATCCTGATGGACTGAAAATCTAAAAGGAAAGTCCACGCAAAAGTTAGGGATTAAAGCGTACGACTACGTCCCGTCATCTCGTCACTTTTCTATCAGTAGAAGGTTTATCACCCTGATCTTCCTTCACCAAGGACTCCAAGAGTTAGGATAACAGTCAAACCATCTACAAAATCCCAGCAAATACCTTCTCCAACAGGTATAGAGGCAAGGGAATCCTACTACAAGGTCATTTCCATATTCTCAACATGCAACCTAATGGTGTCACGTGTTCTCATATCCCTTGCGGAGCAAGAATCTCCAAATTACTGCTCCAACATCTAGAAAATTCCCCAGTGAAGTCGTCAAACTTTTTGGTTTCCCCAACAGGATTCCATAAAGATCCCCAAGCATTTTATGGAGTTTACTTTCCCCAACAAAGTTTATTTCTCTAACAATGGAAGTTCATTTCCTAGAATTTTAACTTCAAAATTTGAAGACCTACATTCTTCACCCCAAGCAACAATTAATGATTTATTTTCCCTAATTCAACAATACAACAATAGAATGTCTACGTTCATACATTGCATTCATACATCATTTTACAAACATCATAGCATACACAATACAAATGCATATATCAAAATCTCATTTTTTTAAGAACATCATTTGCACTTCATGCATCATGACATTGCATGCAGCTAAATCTTTATCTTTTCAAGTAAAGTCTATACACAGACGGATTTTCATATGACCAGCAAATTTCTAGTACTCTGTTGTGGTAGCAATCGTCCAAGATTCCTTCATTATCTGTCGAGGTAGAAATCATCCAAGATTCCTTCATTATCTATTGACGTGGCAATTGTCAAAGATTCCTTCATTATCTGTTGAGCTAGCAATCGTCCAAGATTCCTTCATTATCTGTTGAGGTAAAAATCGTCCAAGATTCCTTCATTATCTATTGAGGTAGCAATCGATAAAGATTCCTTCATTATCTCTTGAGGTAGCAATCGTCAAAGATTCCTTCATTATCTGTTGAGGTAGCAATCGTCCAAGATTCCTTCATTATCTATTGAGGTAGCAATCGTCCAAGATTCCTTCATTATCTATTGAGGTACCAATCGTCAAAGATTCCTTCATTATCTATCGAGGTAGCAATCGTCAAAGATTACTTCATTATTTGTTAAGGTAGAAATCGTCCAAGATTCCTTCATTATCCATTGAGGTAGAAATCGTTAAAGATTCCTTCATTGTTTGTTGAGGTAGCAATCATTAAAGATTCCTTCACTATCTGTTGAGGTAGCAATCGTCCAAGATTCCTTCATTATCTATCGAGGTAGCAATCGTCAAAGATTCCTTCATTATCTTTCGAGGTAGAAATCGTTAAAGATTCCTTCATATCTCTTGAGGTAGCAATCATCAAAGATTCCTTCATTATCCCTCCAGAGGAAGTCTAACACGGACTCATCCTGAAACAACCCTACACAGGCTCTTTCTAATACATTTTCAAGTAACGGTTAATTCCATTATCCCCAGCAAGCTACTCTGAAGCTTGGATTTCAACTAGAAAACAACAAACTTTCATCTCTCCAGAGATAACTCTTCAGCAGAGCCTTGGACAACTGAAGTTCCTAGACTTTATTCCCCACAGAGTTTTCCTCAAGCAAGAGAACAACATAAATCAACATTCCCCAGCGGAATCCTCCTCATACAGCAGGAACAAGAATCCCCATAAAAAGACCTCTACTGGTTTAGTTTAAATTGACCAATGGTTTTTCCTGATTCCGTTCCAGTAGACACTTTCTCTGGTTTAGTTAAATCGCTCCAATGATTTATTCTGATTCTTTTCCAATTAAAGATTATTACAGACCTCTACTGGTTCAGTTTAAATCGTCCAATGGTTTAACCTGATTCCGTTCCAGTAGGCACTTTCTCTGGTTCAGTTAAATCGCTCCAAAGATTTATTCTGATTATTTTCCAGTTAAAGATTATTTAAGACCTTTGTTGGTTCAGTTTAAATCGAGCAATTGTTTATCTAGATTTTGTTCAGTTAGTAAATTTCTCTGGTTCAGATAAATCGCTCGAAAGATTTATTCTGATTCTTTTCCAGTTAAAGATTGTTCAAGACCTCTGCTGGTTCAGTTTAAATCGACCAATTGTTTATCCTGATTCCGTTCCGGTAGACACTTTCTCTGGTTTAGATAAATCAATCCAAAGATTTATTCTGATTATTTTCTAGTTAAAGTTTATTCAAGACCTCTGCTGGTTCAGTTTAAACCGATCAATGGTTTATTCTGATTACGTTCCGGTAGACACTTTCTCTGGTTCAGATATATCGCTCCAAAGATTTATTCTGATTCTTATCTAGTTAAAGATTATTCAAGACCTCTGTTGGTTCATTTTAAAATGATCAATGGTTTATTCTGATTCCGTTCTGGTAGACACTTTCTTTGGTTTAGATAAATCGCTCCAAAGATTTATTCTGATTCTTTTCCAGTTAAAGACTATTTAAGACCTCTGCTAGTTCAGTTTAAATCAATCAATGGTTTATCCTGATTTCGTTCTGGTAGACACTTTCTCTGGTTCAGATAAATCGATCTAAAGATTTATTCTGATTCTTTTCCAGTTAAAGTTTATTCAAGACCACTGCTGGTTCAATTTAAACCGATCAGTGGTTTATTCTGATTCCATTCTGCAAGACACATTCTCTGGTTCAGATAAATCGCTCCAAAGTTTATTCTAATTCTTTTCCAGTTAAAGATTATTCTCGACCTCTGTTGGTTCAGTTAAAACCGAACAAATGGTTTATTCTGATTCCGTTCTAGTAGAAACTTTCTCTGGTTCAGATATATCGCTCCAAAGATTTATTCTGATTCTTTTCCAGTTAAAGATTATTCAAGACTTCTGCTGGTTCTGTTTAAATCGATCAATGGTTTATCTTGATTCCGTTCTGGTAGACACTTTCTCTGGTTCAGATAAATCGCTCCAAAGATTTATTCTGATTCTTTTCTAGTTAAAGTTTATCCAAGAACTTTGCCAGTTTAGTTTAAACCGATCAATGGTTAATTCTGATTCCGTTCCGGTAGACACTTTTTCTAGTTCAGATAAATCGCTCCAAAGATTTATTATGATTCTTTTCCAGTTAAAGATTATTAAAGAGCTCTGCTGGTTCGGTTTAAACCGATCAATGGTTTATTCTGATTCTGTTCGGATTGACACTTTCTATGGTTCATATAAATCGCTCCAAAGATTTATTCAGATTCTTTTCCAGTTAAAGATTATTCAAGACCTATGCTGGTTCAGTTTAAATTGATCAATGGTTTATCCTGATTCGGATCCGGTAGACACTTTCTATTGTTCAGATAAATCGCTCCAAAGATTTATTTTGATTCTTTTATAGTTAAAGTTTATTCAAGACCTCTGCTGGTTCAGTTTAAACCGATCAATGGTTTACTCTGATTCCGTTACGGTAGACACTTTCTTTGGTTCAGATAAATCGCTCCAAAGATTTATTCTGATTATTTTCAAGTTAAAGATTATTCAAGACCTCTGTTGGTTCAGTTTAAACCAATCAATTGTTTATTCTGATTTTGTTTCGGTAGATACTTTCTCTGGTTCAGATAAATCGCTCCAAAGATTTATTCTATTTCTTATCTAGTTAAAGATTATTCAAGACCTCTGCTAGTTCAGTTTAAATCGATCAATGGTTTATACTGATTTCCTTCCGGTAGACACTTTCTCTGGTTCAGATAATTCAATCCAAAGATTTATTCTGATTCTTTTCCAGTTAAATTTTATTCAAGACCTCTGCTGGTTCAGCTTAAACCGATCAATGGTTTATTCTGATTCCGTTCTTGTAGACACTTTCTCTGGTTCAGATAAATCGCTCCAAAGATTTATTCTGATTCTTTTCCAGTTAAATATTATTCATGACCTCTGTTGGTTCAGTTAAAACTGATCAAATGGTTTATTCTTATTTTGTTCTAGTAGACACTTTCTCTGGTTCAGATAAATCATTCCAAATATGTATTCTGATTCTTTTCCAGTAAAATATTATTCAAGACCTCTTCTCGTTCAGTTTAAATCGATCAATGGTTTATCTTGATTCTGTTCCGGTAGACACTTTCTCTGATTCAGATAAATGGCTCCAAAGATTTATTCTGATTCTTTTCAAGTTAAAGTTTATTCAAGACCTCTGCTGGTTCAGTTTAAACCGATCAATGGTTTATTCTTATTCTATTCCAATAGACACTTTCTCTGGTTCAGTTAAATCGCTCCAAAGACTTATTCTGATTCTTTTCCAGTTAAAGATTATTCAAGACCTCTGCTGGTTCAGTTTAAATCGATCAATGGTTTGTTCTGATTCCGTTCCGCTAGACACTTTCTCTGGTACGGATAAATCGCTCCAAAGATTTATTCTTATACTTTTCCAGTTAAAGAATATTCAAGACCTTTGTTGGTTCAGAGTAAATCTATCAATGGTTTATCCTGATTCCGTTCCGGTTGACACTTTCTCTTGTCAGATAAATTGATCCAAAGATTTATTCTGATTCTTTTCCAATTAAAGTTTATTCAAGACCTCTCTTGGTTCAGTTTAAACCAATCAATGTTTATTCTGATTTCGTTCTAGTAGACACTTTCTCTAGTTCAGATAAATCACTCCAAAGATCTATTCTGATTCTTTTCCAGTTAAAGATTATTCAAGACCTCTGCTTATTCAGTTAAAACTGATCAAATGGTTTATTCAGATTCCGTTCTGGTAGACACTTTCTCTGGCTCAGATAAATCGATCCAAAGATTTATTCTAATTCTTTTCCAGTTAAAGATTATTCAAGACCTCTGCTGGTTCAGTTTAAACCGATCAATGGTTTATTTTGATTCCATTCCAGTAGACACTTTCTCTGGTTCAGATAAATCGCTCCAAAGATTTATTCTGATTCTTTTCCAGTTAAAGATTATTCAAGAGCTCTGCTAGTTCAGTTTAAATTGACCAACGGTTTATCTTGATTCCGTTCTAATAGACACTTTCTCTAGTTCAGATAAATCGCTCCAAATATTTATTCTAATTCTTTTACAATCAAAGATTATTCAAGACCACTATTGGTTCAGTTTAAACCGATCAATGGTTTATTCTAATTCTGTTTCGGTAGACACTTTCTCTAGTTCTGATAAATTGCTCCAAAGATTTATTCTGATTCTTTTCCAGTTGAAATCAAGCTTAGATTTAGTCTAATTTCTATAAAAAATCATATGTGGATGGCATCTTTAAGCCCATCTCCGACAACTCTCTATCATCTTATCCAAATGGCATCTATAAGCCCATTCCCGCCATCATCAACAATCAGTGTTACTTCATGAGAGTGCAAATTTCTGGGCACTCTAGTGTTCAATCATCTTCCACCTTCAGATCACGAAAGGCAGACAAGCCAATCTACATCTTCAGGTTTAATAAGATTGAACAGGGGCAGCTGTTGTACCCCAAAATTTGCTTATATGGGTGGTCACAAACACTTGATCAAAGAAAAATAAATTTTTCGAAGATGAACAAGGTGTCTTTCGATTGGCATCTTGACATGCTTTGATTGGGCATCTAGATCCTTTGAACAAGCTTGGTTTAGAAGTCTTTGGTTAGGCATTAGGCACTCTTCACTGCAGGTCTGATTCACAAGCTTCGAATGGGCGTTGGGTCCCCTTTCGATCACGTTCAAATCACAAGGATTCGATTGCGCATTGGCTACTTCAGGCTTGCCTTCAATTCATAAGGCTAAAGGCCTCTACAAGTTCCTTTCGACTCACAAGGCTAAAGGCCTCTTCAAGTTCCCTTTGATTCACTAGGCCAAAAGCCCCTTTATGCTTGCTTTGGATTCACAAGGACAAAGGTCTCTTCTATGATTGCCTTCAATGAATAAGGCAAAGACTTCCTCTATGCTTTCTCTAAAGGCCAAGACCCCTTAACACAACTTCTGCACAATGACATACAATATGACCCATTTTAAAGAGCACTCCAAAAGCCCATTCGAAGGACACGTAAATGATCCATTCGAAGAAGCAATTTAAAGGTTCATTTGAAGGCCAATTTAGTGTTGTCTAAAATAAATGGGTTTTGTCAAAGATTAGATCTAGTTGGCCAAAACGAAAGAGAAATATGCAAAGATGTTGGCTGGACCAAAATCCCACATATTGACATACTTAATTTTCCTGCACAAGCATTCATACTGAAGGAAGCTTCGATTACGATGGAAAGAGTTTTCGTTGGGGCTAGCTAAATATAAGCTCAATCAAAGAGGCCCCAATGATGAGACTTGAGCCATTCGAAGGAGACAATTCTGGCCCAACCGGAGAGCAAGGATAAGGGGTACTTCAAAAGCATGATTAACAAGTGTCTTTCGATTGACATATCAGAACAAGATCAAGTAATCAATACAGAAGCTGACTGATCAAAGAAGCTCTAATAGAGAGGTTTCTGAACACTTCGAATCAATACTTTAGGCCATTCAAAGGAGGTAATCAGAGTCATTCGAAGGAGGGCATTTGAAATCCAAATTTTCCAGGATCATAGCAGGGGACAAGAAGCCATGTCTTTGGCAAAGTTTCAAAGTGATATTTATGGCCTTAAAACACCAACTTAATGGTTGTTTATTCCTTTTCCCTCTTGTCCCCTCCATCCCATCTATATAAGGAGCACACTAGCAAGCTCAAAAAAATGGGGACATACACTAGAGAACATGCACACTATACCCACATGCTGCCTCATGAGCCACACCAAAATTGTCAAAAATCTCCTGAGTAATCCAAATCGAAGGAATCTTCAACAACACTCCACTCACTCCTTGAAGTTTGCAGAGAACATGGCCAAGCACTAGACATCTGCAACACCACAAATCCATACACCACTATTAGTAAGGAAAAAGTAAGGAATCAAATTCCATATTTTCTTTGCATGTCATAGTCATTCGATTTTCATTCATGATCGAAGGATCTGAGTGTGGTACCCATGTCTGTATTTGTTTCTTTTTGTCTCTAACGTTGATGTTATAGATCTAGCATAAATAAGGCCAGTACGCATAGAATTGAAGGACCTGGGTTTGGCGCCGAGGTCAATCTTTTATTTTTGCTAACATATCTTTGCAGGTTCAGAGCCCTCACAGGTGATCCATCAGGCCCTTTCAACAATTCCCTATGGATTGAAAGCCACATACTTTCACTAGATCGAAGAGGAATACCCATTCATCAGATCGAAGGATAGCCATCTTCTCCTGGATCAAAGAAGACAACTCCTTCTCTGGATCAAAGAAGATATCTTCTCTAGATCGAAGCCTCCCATTTTTCCCTGGATCGAAAGACACTTTCTCTGGATCGAAGCCTCCCATTTTCTCCCTAGATCAAATAATTCCCCTTTGCATTTTTATTTTTGTTTTCAATATTTCTTTATTGACTTTATATTTTTAAATTAACTTTAAATAAAAAAAATCACCAAAAAAACATTAGATTAGTTTTTATTGATCAAATTAATTTGTAAGCAAATTAATTAATCATTTTAACCTTTTCTTGAAATTAAAATTAAATAGACTTAGGTTGTATTTTCTTAAAATAAAACAAAACAAACAAAAAGATTTCTTTTCCTTAGGATTTAGGCGTCCCTTTTAATTCGTTTGGGGATTTATTTACTTTCGCATTTTTTCATCTTATTGTAATTGCTTCCCAGGTTGTAATAGTAACTAGGACTTTACTTTTCGCATTTCTATAATTTGTACCTCTCGCAAAGCCATGTAATAACGTAAGATTTACATTCCCGCACTTTACATTTCTGCACTTTAAATTATTGTATATACCACTGTTAGTAATTAAACTTGTATGGAAAGACTAGTAACAAAAGGTTAGAAAACCTAACACAAAAGATAAAAAATAACTGAACATAACACACATTGCACATATACACCTCTAGGGTACCCCACTTTGGTTGCCTTCAGAAAATGGTCACAATTCTCGAAACGTGAGAAGTTTTAGTGGTTGTCCTCTAGTTTGAAAGATCACAAGTTCCTCGATGACCCTCTCGACGTTGCCTCGGTTAAAAGTGATCTTAGAACTTTTGGGCAATTACTAAAATTCCTTGCCAAGTTGCCTTCTTGACCGTAATGTACCTTCGAATTTTCCTCAAGCATCCAACGATAGGGCTACCTAATCACTAATAGTAGGATAGCACTGTCTAAAGGATAGGAGGAAAAGAACAACTTTTCGAGTCCAACTAGATAGCTTTTAAATGCTTGCTCAAGTAAAACAAACTTTTTTTTACACCTACACATTTCAAAAACAACTTTCAAAAAGACATTTTTCTTTGTTAACACTCTTGAGTACTGATACAAGAATTATCACAAAGCAAATCGTCGCACTAAGGCATTCAAAAACATTTTTCAAAACACACAAAGCACAAGGTACTTTTAAAATGAGCTAAGCATCTAAGAGCCCCTAGATAACTACGGATGGAAAAGGTGCTAACACCTTCCCTTTCCATAATCTACCCCCCTTACTCAAAAAAACTCTTGAAAAGGTCTTTTTATGTTCTTTTCACCCTTTCCTTTATTGGATATAAGAAAAGTCGGTGGCGACTCTTGCTTACCGCAATATTTGCAAACACAAATGCAAAACCAGTATTAATAGTCGGTTCTGCCACCGTATCACAACATAGGTCCACACTTATTTCAAATCACTTTTTAAGTTATGGATATTGTCCCAGCCTATAGCTGTTTATTGGGACGACCCTGGATCCATGAAGCAGGATCTGTTACTTCAACCTTGCATCAGAAGTTGAAATTTATTCATGAAGGAAAGGTAGTCATTGTGAATGGTGAGCAAACACTGTTGATATCTCATTTGTCTTCCTTTAGTATCATAGAAGTTGATGAAGCCGCTGTTGGAACTTAGTTCCAACCTTTGTCTATTGATAATATAAGAAAGAATGAAGATTTTATCACCTCGTTTAAAAATGCGCAGTAGGTAGTGCAGAAAGGCCCTAACAAGGTGTGGGGGCAGGCTATTTATCCACCTGTGAACAAGAATGATACTGGTTTTGGTTTCTCCATGAAGAAGGAAGTTGTAAAGCCAAAGTCCTCTTTAAGTAAATATCAAGACAACTTTCATAGTGCAGGATATCTCCATCCGACTACTCCAAAGGTCAACGTTGTTCTCGAAGATGATTCGGAGCAAGAGATGTCGAACTTTGTGACACATAGAGTCAGAATCCATAATTGGATCATTGTTGATGTTCCTTCTTACATTCACATTTCAAAGTAATTTTTTTTGGTTTGTGTTTTCAAAAATCTTTCACTCTGCCCAAGGTGAAAGTAATGATGTTGTAGGGGCGTATATGTTGTTTTGAATTTTAAATCATTAATAAAAGTTGCTTTTGATTTATAAAATTGTGTCTTTATTTCATGCTTTTTCTTGGAAAGTGGTAATCAGAAGAAAAAAAACCTTTCAAAATAAATAATAACTGTAAATAAATCTGCATAATCACTTGTTACATGTGTCACTTTCTAAATTCAATCATAAATCATATGTGCAGATTTATTAAAAAACTCGTTGAATGCAATGACCCTATACCCTCTCCCAACTTTGATTATCCTGTGTGTGTGGCTGGAGAAGAAGAAGAATATGATGACATTCACGAAGAGGTTTCACGGTTGCTTGAGCTCGAGGAAAATACCATTCAACTGTATAAAGAGCTGTTGGAGACAATTAACTTGGGTTTAGAGGAAGATCCGAAAGAAGTCAAGATTGGGGCATTGCTTCATCCCGATATGAAGAAAAGGTTGGTTGAGTTTATGAAACAGTATGTGATATCTTTGCTTGGTCTTATCAAGACATGCCTGGTTTGGATACTAATATTGTGGAACATTATTTGCCGCTAAATCCAGAATGTCCACCAGTCAAGCAAAACTGCAAAGAAGTCATCCCAACATGGCAGTAAAGATTAAATAAAAGGTTTTGAGACATATTGATACTGGTTTTCTTGTAACATCAATGTATCCTCAATGGATTGAGAATTTTGTTCTAGTACAAAAGAAAGACAGAAGAGTCAGCATGTGCGTTGTTTATAGAGATTTAAATAAAGCAAGTCCGAAAGATGATTTCCCATTACCACATATTGATATGTTAGTTGATAGAACAACAAAATTGAAAGTGTTCTCATTCATGGATGGATTTTCCGGATACAATCAAATTAAGATGGCTCCTGAGAACATGGAAAAAACAATGTTTAACACACCCTGGGTAACATTCTATTATAGAGTGATGCCCTTTGGGTTGAAGAACATGGGTGCAACGTACCAGAGGACTATGACAGCCCTATTCCATGATCTGATGCATAAGGAAATTGAGGTATATATTGATGGTATGATCGCCAAATCTCAGACTAAGGAAGGGCATATAGAGGACTTGTTGAAATTGTTTTAGCGTTTGAGGAAGTTTCGTCTTCGCTTGAATCAAAATAAGTTTACTTTTGGTGTTCGTTCAAGAAAGTTTCTAGGTTTCATTGTCAGCAAAAAAGGAATTGAATTTGATCTTGATAAAGTTAAGGCAATTCGAGAAATGCATGTACCAAGAACTGAAAAGAAAGTTAGAGGCTTCCTTGGATGTTTCAATTACATTTCCAAATTTATTTCCCATATGACTGCAATATGTGAACCAATCTTCAAGATATTGAGAAGGATCAAGGTTGTGTATGGATGGATCATTGCCAAATGGAATTTGAAAGAATTAAAAAGTTTCTGCTTAAGCCTCATATATTGATCCCTCCTATTGAAAGAAGACCATTGATTATGTATATGACTGTGTTTGATAACTCCATGGGCTGTATTTTGGGACAACAAGATGAAATTGGAAGAAAATAATATGCCTTTTATTATTTGAGAAAGAAGTTCACTGACTGCGATTCACAATATTATGTGCTAGAAAAAACATGTTGTGCTTTGGCCTGGGAGACAAAGAGATTGCGGCATTATATGTTGAATTACACTACTTGGTTGATTTCCAAAATGGATTTGATTAAGTATATTTTTTAAAAGCCTGCTCTTACTGGAATAATTGCCCGTTGGTAGATGTTATTGTCTGAATATGATATTGAATACCGTATTCAAAAGGCTATTAAAGGCAGTGTGTTGGAAGAGTACCTTTCTCACCAGCCAATTGATGATTATCAGTCTGTTAAGTATGATTTCCCTGATGAGGATGTGATGTTTTTTAAAGTAAAAGATTGTGATGAACCCTTTCCTGAGGAAGGTCCTGATCCTGAATCCCGATAAGGTATGGTGTTTGATGGAGCTGTAAATTCTTATGGAAAAGGAATTGGTGATGTGATTATTACTCCCCATGGGTCACATATCCCTTTTACTGCAAGGTTAACATTTGATTGTACCAATAACATGGAAGATTATGAAGCTTGTATCATGGGTCTTAAAGAGGCTATAGATCTGAAAATCAAAATTCTTTATGTATAAGGTGATTCAACTTTGGTAATAAATCAAATTAAAGGAGAATTGGAGACTCGTTACATTCGCTTGATTCCCTACAAATATTTGGCAAGAAGATCACTACCTTTCTTCAATAAAGTTGAATTCCATCATATTCCCAGAGAGGAGAATCAGATGGAATATGCTTTAGCCATTTTGGCTTCCATGTACCAGGTGAATGCTTGGAATGATGTACCTCAGATTACACTTCGACGTCTTGATAGACTAGCTCAAGTGTTTGCTACAGAGGGGAAGTCATATGAAAAACCTTGGTATTATGATATCAAGCACTTTGTTCAAACTCAATAATACCCTGGTGGTGCGTCGAACAAAGATAGAAAGGCATTCAGAAGGTTGGCAGGTAGCTTTTTCCTCAATGAAGATGTGTTATACAAGAGAAATTATGACATGGTCTTGCTTAGATGCGTGGATAGACACGAAGCAGACATGTTAATGCATGAGATCCATGAATGTTCCTTTGGTACCCATGCCAATGGACATTCGATGGTAAAGAAGATGCTTAGGACATGTTACTATTGGCTGACAATCGAATCTGACTATTACAAATTTATGAACAAGTACCATAAATTCCAGATTTATACTGACAAGATTCATGTGCCTCAAATGCTTCTCAATGTTATTTCTTCCCCGTGGCCTTTTTCTATGTGGGGTATTGATATGATTGGAATTATTGAACCCAAGGCGTCGAGTGGACATCATTTCATCTTTGTGGCAATTGACTACTTCACTAAGTGGGTGGAAGTATCTTCTTATGGTAATTTCACAAAGCAGGTGGTAGTACGCTTTATAAAGAAAAATCTTATATCTCGATATGGTGTGCCAAGTAGGATTATCACTGATAAGGGCTCAAATTTAAATAACAAGATGATGGCAGAACTTTGTGAAGAATTCAAGATTGTCCATCACAATTCGTTTCCATACAGGCCGAAGATGAATGGGGTTGTTGAAGTTGCTAATAAAAACATTAAGAAGATCATCCAGATGATGGTTGTCACTTATAAGGATTGGCATGAGATGCTCCTTTTCGCTTTTCATGGGTATCGTACATCTTCCTGCACTTCAACAGAGGAAACCTCGTTCTTTCTTGTGTATGGCATGAAAGTAATGCTCCCCGTTGATGTTGAGATTCCCTCTTTACGCGTAATAATGGAAACCAAGTTGTTAAAGGCTAAACGGATCCAGAACAGGTTTGACTAGTCGAATTTGATTAAAGAAAAGAGAATGACATCCTTGTGTCATGGCCAATAATATCATAAAATAATGAAGATAGATTTTGATAAGAAGGTAAAGCCTCGTAAATTTAGAGAAGGTGACCTCGTGCTCAAAAAAATCATGTCTTTTAACACTGATTCTAGGGGCAAGTGGACTCCCAATTATGAAGGCCCATATGTTATCAAGAAAGCCTTCTCTGGTGGTGCATTGATTCTTGAAACTATGGATGGTGAGGAGTTCCCAAGTCCCATGAATGCTGACATATTCAGGAAATACTTCTCCTAAATAAATAAAAGAACAACTCACTAAGTTTAAAATCCGAGAGGGTGACTTAGGCAAAAAAGAGCGTCTCAGTAGGCTGAAAACTCGAAAGGGTGGTCTAGGCAAAAGTTAGATACACAAACAAGATAAATTTTCCCAATAGGTTGAAAACCCGCAAGGGAAACCTATACAAAAGATAGGGATTTCCTGGCAAGTAACTGCGTCAGACAAGACTTGATCATTGAAGCAACAATCTTCTCAGATTCTCATCACACTTTAATTGAAGCCTCTGCTCAGGAGTTCAAAGTTGTTAGGGAGAATATTGGTCATTGTATTTCAATGTATCTTTTCCAAGTATTTACCATTTTCCAAAACATTGTAATTATCTATGGAGTTTAGCCATTCGCAAACTACCATTCTATTAATAAAGTTTGAGCCTTTATCCAGTTCTTTGTGGTTCTTATTTTATTTTGTTTACAAAAATTTCATTTATTATTGATAGTAATTTTCAAAACAAAAGACTTCATAATAAAAACATGATTTTGAAAATAATTTGCAAATTACTTTTTACTTTAGTTCTGTGATTCAAGTGGAACAAAAGTAGTGGTTCCAAGGATGGACGAACTCCGAAGTTTAAAAAGATTCCCCAAGAAGTATTCCAGGGTTACTCTTGTTGATATGTAATTAGTTTGTCAGTGCTTGTTGGACTTCATACCAATTGATACATGGTGTGGTGTTGGGGTTTGTAATCCCATTTTCCTCAGTTATGTCTAGGTTCATATTTTCTCCAAGTTGATATATGGTGTTGGGTTTGTGTGGTTTGATCCCTCTCTCCCATATTCCCCAGATAAGTCTTTATTCGGGTTTCTCTAGTTGAGTGTGATTCTTTCCCCAACCAGGTGGTGATCAGGCAAAGATTTCAAAGTTATATATTATTTTCTTAATTTATTGGATTTTTTTCTTCATTTGTGTTGAGAATTCATATGGAATTTCTCGCATAACATTGTTCTCTCCAGTTATACATTTTTGTTGTTAAATGCTTCCCAAGTAGCCGGACAAAAGCATTATCATTTTCTAAGAAGTGTTGAAACAACTGTCAACTTTTTGGGTTTTCTCTCGCCAAGTGTTGAGTTTGATTTAAAATCCCCATAATTTTGACTTCTTGTTGTGATATTAACTTCTTAACTCCAAAAATGAAGCAAATATGATGCTTCCCTCTAAAGTTGTTATCCTCGGGAAGTTTCACAAAATCTCCCCAGAGAAGTTTGTGCAACCACTACCCTTGATATTAAAGATTGTTTTTAGGCTCTCCTTGGCGTGTGTGGTTTCATTTTCCCTAGTGAAGTCAGTACAGAATCCCCAGTTGAAGACTAGATTATGTGGCATTATTTTCTATAGTGAAGTCTGTATGATATTCCCCGGTGAGGCCTAAAGAAGGGTGTTATATCCTTGCACTTGTATTGGTTTATTGCTATCAGATTGTGCTTTGATTATTTTTTAAACCATGTTTCTTCCTAGTGAAGTTAATCCGCAAAGTGGAACTTTGTTTCCTCAGTCTTTGCTTACTCTTCTATGGAATCTTCATCCTAGATATGATTTAGTCGAGTGTTGTCCTTACCCAATTTGGTTTTGTCTAGTTATTCCTAATTTAATATGTCTGTTTCATCAGCATGTACATGATAACATTCATACACTCATACATACATCATGCAAAGCTGAATTAATATTCATTGCTCATTTGCATTCATTGATGATTTTGTTGGTATATTGTCCTCTTTGCAAAGTTATGTTAACCGCTCTCCAATAGAGTGTCAACTTTAAGCAGAAAGTGTATATCCTTTCAATTTCCCCACTCAGTTATCCCTCGTGGAAGAATTTTGCTTTAGCCTTCCTACCCAGCTCATTATCTGGATGGAATTTGATCCCCATTTGAGTTGATTCCTCATTGGATGGTGCCTTGGTTGACTGTTCTCTTCGGTTTGTTCCTGGTTTGAATTTTGTGGTCCCCAACAATGTTATTTTGATCTCTCTAGACTGTGAAACCTAGATTGAGAATGTGCATTTATTTTGTACATAAAGACTGTATCTCCTCAGTAGGAATGGGTTGGTATATCCCCACGAAGTCAAGCTTCATTTCCCAACAATGTTATCGTAACATCAACTGGCGGTCTTTTTATTTGAGCAACATGTACTTCCCTAGTAAGCATGTTAATGCAAGAGAAGATGGTTTTTACTCCAATTGATAGTATTCTCTATGTTATGGGAGATAGTTCATTGTTGAGGTTGACTTTACTCTGATGATAAAGACAGTTTGTTGAAAGATTCTTACATCAATTTGTTACCCTTTCCGAGTGATATCTTGGTCAAAGAAGAAAATCTTACCATTCTCGGTGAAATACAAAAGTTGGTGTTGTACCCCAAAATTTTCCCTCCCATTTTTCTTTAGGACATGCTCACAAAGGTCTTAAATGCTCAAGAATCTCAAGGGTTGACCAGTCAAAATGCTTCCTCCTAGGCAATGGGTCTACAACTAGGGTTTTAAGTAACTCAAGGAAATTTGGGTTGTAAAGGTCTCAAATTATTTCTATGGTTCTCCATAGGTCTTCAAAAATGTTCATGTCAAGTTTTAAGTCTTGCATCACAAGTTTTCTTAGTCAATGGCTCAAATAATTGAAAATTAACTGTATTGGGTAAAAAGTCAACTATGGTCAACATACAGTCAAATTTCAAGATGTTTTGTCAAACGTCAACATTTTGAAGTGATATACATCATATGATCAATGGTTTATCATTATTCCTCAAGGAAAGCCCTCAAGTCATCAAAAGTCAAGAATTGCCAAATTAGGGTTTCTTTAGGATAAGTCAACTGAAATTTGACCAAGCATAACTTTCACATGCTTCATCAACTTTTCCCCAACCAAAGTGCACTTTGAAGGAAATCCAATTCTTTACAACTTTGAATTTATGCTCAAGTCCAAAAAATGCTTCATTGGAAAGATATGAGCTAATACATTACAGGTCATTTTCAAAAGTCATCAAAAGACACTTTTTGTCAAGGAAACTTGCATCAAGATAAATTCTCCAAATGAAAAATTGATCAAAAGAAAAATGGTAAAGGATATCTTGAGCTTTCCAAAAAGTCAAAGATCACCTTCAAAAGATGAAAATTGAACAAGTTATAGGTTGCACAAGTTGGGAAATTTTGAGGAAAAGCATGAAATGCAAAATGGGCAAATTTGAAATTTTGGACTTGTGACCTAACTTTTTAGGTTTCAAACATGTCCATGACCTTATGAAAGACTCTTAAGCTCACTCGTACCTTGTCTTATATTTTCTTATTATTTTATTTATATTTATTTTGTTTTTATTCAAATAAATTCAAAATAAATTAAATGAGATACAAGATAATTGGGCCAGGTTCATGAGTGGTCTTTTAAGGCCCAAAACAACCCAGCAAGACATGCCATAACCGTGCAAAGCCAAGAAGGGAAGGAAATATCTTATTTTGGAAAGTTTTGAAGCAAAATTGAAAATAAATTATGCCATTTCATTCATGACATTTTGTTAATCTAATGCAAGGCCTCGGATATACACAAACTTCAGATCTCAAGCAAACAGACGCATCTGCCACCAAAGCCAAGGTTTGAATCACAAAATTTCTCAAAAAAAGTGAAAGCATTCAAGTTGCAAGCTCCAAGAAATTTCAATCCAAACTAAGCATTGAAATCATCTCCTGAACATCCACATGGTAAGTAAGGGTAAGTTTCAATGATTTTTCAGGCCTGAATCATGTTATCCACCATCTCCGTTTTCATTTTTTTTCATCATTCATATTTTTTAAATTCGTGCATTGTTGTTTGTTTCTAATCACATGGATCTTCATATATGAATGTTTAGCACAGGTCTGGACCAAAAAAATTGAAGCTCTAACATGAGATTTGAGTTTTGCCATTGTTAGGGAAAAACGTTTATGTGTGTTCGTACCAGTACCTCCAGACTATTACAGGAAAAACTGATAGCACCATTGGATTCGCAGACAATGATTTAGGGGGGTTATGTTTAATTTGGGGCTTTGATTCTTGTTATTTCGCAGGTTTTGGATTTGGAGCTACTGGAGAAGAAGGAGTTAACCACCATGAAGGGTGGTTTAACTCGCCTGAGTGCTAGCGTGGCAGAAGGAAAGGAAATCATTGGCTCATTCAAATAACAGGGGTCCACTCACACGCGCACATTTTTTGTTTGTCCAATATTAGCTTTTATTTTGTATTATAATTTTTTGTTTGATTTATCCTACCAGATGTATTGGCCGCCCTAGCGGCAAGCGTGTGTGTGTTAAGGCGTTAGTGTGTCAGGGCAAGGGTTCAATCCCTGCCCCTGGCATGTTATTTTTCCAAATTTTCCTTGCAGATCCAATGCTAATTAGTCTAAAGCGTGCATGATGTATCTCAAATTCCTCACCATCAGATGCTCATCAAGCCAGATCCAACGCTGCTGATGGGTTCCCCATGATACACCCAAGGGAGCCACCCTCACTGAATAATGCACAGTTATGGGCCTTGTCTAGTTTGGGCTTAACAAATTGCTTTCTCATACCGCCCCATTTTGCTTACATTTCAGGCCTATTTCTGTTAGTTTTTTTTTAATAATGATTTTATTTAGATAATTAACCTTTTTTGTAATAATTAATTGAATCCATTTTAACCAAAATCATTAAAAAATTATATTTAGGTTTTGATTAATTAATTTAATTTTTATTAAATAAGATTAATTTAACTTAATCACATTTTGGTTCTATTTAAATAATTAATTAGTAAACTAATTAGAATTAGGTTTTATTGTTATTTTTACACTAAAAACATTTTTCTAAACAAAAACACCAAAAATACTTTTCTAACACTTAGAAACTCTTTTAGGTTTTTATACTTTCCCTTTTTTCACAATCTCCGTGCGTTTATCTATTTTCGCATTGTCACTTTCATAATCATGTAATTGTTAAGGGATGTAATAGTTTGAAATTAGGGTTTATTTTACTTTTTCCCCATTTTATGGTTTGTACTCCCCATCCCCTAAGCATTGTAATAACGTAGATTTAATTTCCCTCATTTTTACTTTCTAAACTTATGTATGAATGTATGTATATATTTAAATGTTAGTAATAGGATTGTATGGAAAAGACTAAAAGAAAACACCAGATAACCATAAATCCAAGATTAAAATAACTGAAACATAACACACTTCGCACACGCGAACCTCTAGGGTAACCCTCACTTGTTTCCTCGGATATAAACAGTCATGTCCCTCGAACGTGGGATGCTTTAGCAAAGACCCTTTGGTTAGAAGATGTATTCCCTTGATGACCCTTCGATGTTACCTCAGTAAATGATCTTAGTCCCTTACAACAATTGATAAAGCATCCTACGAGTTGCCTTCATGACTGTACGATGACCCATGCACGTCCCTCAAATGTCCAATGATAGGGCTTCCTACTAACTAATGGTAGGATATCACTATCTAAGGGAAAGGAGGAAAAGAACAAAGACTTTTGAGTATGTAAATAGCTTGTAGCCACTTGCTCACAAAACATTTCAAAACATTTTTCACACAATACCCTTCTCTTCTGAAATATTTTCAAAACAAACACTTTGTATGCATTCTCAACTGATACGAGAATCATTACAAAGTTTCCGAACTTAGGCATTTTCAAAATATTTTCAAACACACACACACAAAAGCATTTTCAAAAAGTGAGCTAGCGATTAAGAGCCGTAGATAACTACAGATGAAAAGGGTGCTAACACCTCCCTTTTCATAACCTACCCCCCTTACTCAGAAAATTCCCAAAGGTCTTTCATGTTCTTTTCCCCCTTTCCTTTATTTGATAAAAGAAAAGTCAGTGGCGACTCCTGCTATCCGCAACATTTGCAATAAAATGAAAAACCTAAAGTCAGTTCTCCCACCATATTACATAACTGGAAACTCTGCTAGGGAAAACTAAAAGTGGGGTAACCTTAAGAGCTAGATCACTTTTATTGCTTTACTTGTTTGTTTTATATGCTTTATATTTTGGGATATGCTTGGGTTTATTTCTTATATAGATCTTATACCCAGATCTAGGGTGTTTTAGGTAAGTAGGAATACATCGTGAAAATTGTACGGTGTATACCGATATGGTTGAAGCGATGGCTACATTAGTGTGACACATTGGTTGGTGTCGGTGTCCCTTGAGTTAAGTCAAGGAGAATGATGGGCTGCAGTGTGGTGTCGTAAAGCACTAAATGACCGTAAAGCCTTAGTTGACACAACTTAGCCATTAAAAAGTACCAAGATAGCCGACTTTGGTGCATACTGAAGTTAGTTGATACTTGATGCTACACTCATTGAGATCGGACTCTCGGAGTATTTCGCTTGCAAATCAGATGCTTGTGCTAAAACAATTCCTGAGAGAAATATCAGTGATATTGAGGCTCCTAGAACATGATTACTTCTTTTAGGATAGGTTGAGCCAACTAAAACTTCAAGAGGGTACTTACCGACAAACTCCATGCAAGCTTAAACCTAAGGCCTTGTGTGTTTTGTTTGTGTATGATTAATTGTTAGAATATGACATCATAGCATCATGACATCATACCATATCATTTTCACTAACCATTTCAAGGACCAAGGGGTTCATCTTTGTTGTATGTTATGGCCTCCGCTCTCCGAAACACTATCTGGATCAACTTTGTAAGGGTGTCTCCTCAGCTTAAAGAGTTAGTCTCAAGGGTTCCCAAAAGTTCATAATTCATCAAAAGGCATGGTCGACTACTCAGTCTGGTTAGCCCAGGTTTTGATGAAGACATGATGAGTGTTCTATTCCAGTTCTTTGACCCTATGCATCACTATTTCACCTTTCCAGATTATTAGTTGGTACCCACAATGGAGGAGTTCTCTCAATTACTGGGAGTACCTATTCCTTATCAGATACCCTTCACCGGTTTAGAGGTAGCTCTGAAACCAAAACATATTGCAGCAGCCTTACATCTGAAGCGGTCTGATATTATATCCAATTGGGAAATAAGAAGTGGGGTCAAAGGTTTTCTGGATAAATTTCTGATAGAGAAGGCTCAACTATTTTTATAGATGTGAACGCCGTCAAAATTTTCCTCGCTCGTAATCTTATGCCTACCTTGCTCGGAGACATTCTGCATTCTCTTCACACTCGTATAATGAAGAGGCGAGGAACTATCATGTGTTGTATACCTCTGTTATCCAGGTGGTTTATTTTGCACCATCCCTGATCAATAATGAAGAATGAACAAGGTTTGAGGTGGTCACAAAGAATAATGTCATTTTCTTATATGAACATCTACTGGTGTTCCCGAGCTCACGAGGATATCACTATCATTGACAACTGTGGGAATTTCCCTAATGTTCCACTCCTTGGCATTAGAGGAGGTATTACTTACAACCCTTCTCTAGCTCTATGTAAATTTGTTTATGCTCGAAGAGATGGTCCTCATGACGCACTTATCCAGGGTATTAAGTTCGATTACAAAAATAATCCTCCAGGTTATCGTCAAAGGTTTATACATGCTTGGGGAATGGTAAGAAATATTGATAGTAAGGATTTAGGACAGAAGAACTCCATCCCTCTAAAGCTCTATCTCAAATGGGTACGAGCTCGCACCTAAAACCTCATAATGCCATATCCAGTTGTCCTACCACTGATCATGGAGCCTATTGTCGAAGGAGACATTTATCGCACCATCCTCCATCCAGACATGCCCACTGACCTTGAAGAATTGTAGAAGTCCTGTATTCAACTCAAGGAAGAATGGGACACCTTTGAAACTCAATTCTATGCAAGTGAGAACAAAGTGTTGGAGCTCACAAAGCAACTTCACGAGGAGCAGAGTCTTAATGCATACATCAACACGAAGAGGAAGCGTCCTTGGGAGATTTGAGTCTTAGGTTTTAGGAGTTTATATTTTTACTCTTTGAGACCCTGTTGTTTCTGTCGTAAGCCTAAAAGGCAATTATAATTTTGAACTTACTAATAAAATCTTTGTTTATGTTTCCTCTTGGTTAGCAAATTTAAATCTCCTAAGGTCCTTGAAAACATTTTTCATCTTACATATCATGCATCATTACATACCAGGTTTTTCATACAGGTTTTCTCATCTAATTACTGTTCATTTCAGTATAAGATGGTCCTTAAACAGACTGTTAAGGACCTCCAAGCTCAGCATGCAAAATTTCAAGAGACTCTTCTGAATCTGGCACAGGGACAAAAAGATCTGATGATGCTCGTCGCCAAGAAAAAGAAGACTAAGAAGCCGACTTTTATCCTTAATATAGTGAGAAGGTTCAAAGGTCCTGCTTAACCAATTCAAGTGGATGATGTTTCCTCCAAGGAAGACGAAAACCAGGAAGAAGATGTAGAAGCATCAAGCATGAAGGAAGGAATAACCAGGGTTATGAGAATGTTCATGAAGATGAAGACTACTATGACGAATAGTACCCTCCTGCAAATGACAAGTACAGGCAGTTGGAAGACCGGCTAAAAGCTATAGAAATCCAGAAGGTGCCTAGATTGGATTTTAGAGAATTAGGTCTGATCCCGGGGGTGGTCATCCCTCAACAGTTCAAGGTCCCCGTCTTTGATAAATAAGATGGGGTCTCCTGTCCCAAACTTCACCTGAGGTCATATGTTCGAAAGATTCAACCTCATACTACTGACCGGAAATTGTGGGTCCATTTCTTTTAAGAAAGTTTGGATGGCACTCAACTTGAATGGTTCTATCAGCTCGGAGGAACCAACATTCACACCTAGTAAGACTTGGCTACTACTTTCTACAAGCAGTATCAGTATAATGCTGACCTGGCACCGACTCGAGTGCAATTGTAAAACATGTCCATGGGCTAGAATGAAGGGTTCAAGGAATATGAACAAAAATGGAGGGATCTAGCTAGAAGGGTACAACCTCCCTTGACTGATAGAAACTTGGTAGATATGTTCATGGGAAATTTGACAGGCCCATTCTTTAATGTGTTAATTGGAAGCTCGTCGTTTGGTTTTACGGAGTTGATTTTGACTAGGGAAAGAGTTGAGAGTTGTATTAAGAGCGGGAAGATTCTGAAGGTTATATCTTCTAATGCTGCAAAGAAGCCATTCAGTGGTAAGAAAGAAGTCAGTGGTGACTATAGCCAGAAGAAGCGTAGTAAAAGTGACTGCCATCAGTCTGTGGGAGCAGTATTAATCTCTAATTTGACTCCCGTTCAACAAAAACAACAGGGAAACTGACGAAGGCCAGAAGCTCCATTAAGACATCTTACCAAGATCGACATGCCTTTATATCAGGAATTACAACACTTGTTAAAAGCTGAACTCATTTTACTGCAAGATCCTCCTCAGAATCCCAACACATCTTCTCAAAATTACAATCCAAACACGAGGTGTGCCTATCATTCGAACAGTCCTGGGCACGGCACCAACAACTGCTGGGCCCTGAAAAACAAGATTCAGGACATGATTGCGAATAAGGAAATTGAGTTCGATCCTCCAGAGACTCTGAATGTGATTATTGCACCTATATCGAAACATGACAAAGGCATAAGTGCTATTGATGATGTTATGTATGTTACCTCTGTAAGTGATGTGGTTACTCCCCTCTCAACAATCAAAGAAAATATGTTACATGTCAATTTATTTCTGGGTTGTGTTAAAGAATGTTATTGTTGTGCAGTCCAACCCAATGGTTGCGGGTTACTGGAGGAGGGAGTTCAGCGCCTGATGGATGAACATATAATTTTGATTGAGAAAGTTATGTATGCAGAGAATTTGTGCCAAGATTTGTCTATTGTATCCGGTACTCCTTTCAGGATCACTTCCAAGGGTCCTGTAAGGATTATCGCCAACCCAAAAGCTGCTCCTTTGATCATTACAACACCTGGACCCATCCCATATTCCTTGGAAAATGCTATTCCATGGAATTATGGATCCTACGTATACCTCCATGATGTTAAACAAGAGTTGTCTGATGAAGATGACGAATAGGTTGATCCCAATATTAACAATATTGCGGGGACCAGAAAAATTACTAGAAGTAGAAGGATTTTCTCCCAGGAAATATCTCCACTTGTTCAAGTCAGAATTACCAAGTCAACTACCGATGCTCGGGGTAAAGAGTCAATGATAGAGCCTGCCCAGACTGAGGCACCAAAAGAAATTGTAGTTAAGGACACCTTTGGACAAGAAGTGGAAGAAGTTTTGAAGATCATCCGCAAGAGCGAGTATAAAAATATTGAACATCTGGGGCAGACCTCGTCTAAAACCTCCATGTTATCTTTACTGTTGTGTTTTGAATCCCATGCGCAAGCTTTAGTAAATTTATTGAAGACTACTCATGTGTCGCAAGAAATTTCAGCTGATCAATTTAGAAGTTACATGGCTAATTTAACAATTAATAATAAATTAGGCTTCTCCGACACTGACCTGACTCTGGAGGGGAGAAATCATAATAATGCCATGTATGCCTCTATTGAATGCAGGGGAACTACATTGGCTCATGTGTTAATTGATACTGGCTCTTCTCTGAATGTTCTGCCAAAAGACGCTCTTGACAGACTAGATTGTGATGGAGTCGTGCTGAAACCCAGTAACATTATAATCCGAGCCTTTGACGGGTCCAAAAGAATGGTGCATGGAGAAGTGGACCTCCCAATCAAAGTGGGTTCACAGATGTTTAAGTTAACCTTCTATGTAATGGACATTCGGAAAACTTATTCTTGTCTATTTGGACACCCCTGGATCCATGGGGAATGTGTTGTTACCTCCACCTTGCACCATAAATTAAAGTATCCAGAAAAAGGAAATGTTGTTACTGTATGTGGAGAAGAGGAGTATATGGTCAACCACCTGAATTCATTTCTAGTACTTGGATATGGATGGGGAATTTGCCGAGACTCCCCGTCATACCTGTAGCGGTATAAATGTAGAGACTAAGCCATTGGATTGACTTGACTCGCACAGATCAAAATGAATATCGCCACCATGCTTTATTGTTTCCAAAGGAGTGAGAAAATAGCTAATAACCCAAAAGAGGGGGAGAGAATCTAAGTTCGGGGGTTGGTTATGCAAAGGAAAGGTATTAGCACCCATAAACATCTATGGTACTCCGTAGGAACCTCTTTGAAAATATGCGTATTTTGGCTATAAAAGTTGTATACAAAAATAGATTATGGGGATGAGAAAAGAAATATTTTTTACAATTTTTTCACCCACCGCGGTTGCGAACCTTTAGTGCCTACGAACCACCTTCCGTGCAATTGGGAATCAGGGTACTCGTAGTTAACCTTTAAGAATTTTAAAACGACAAATGTGTGGGTTAATTTTAAGAGACGAGACATCATCGTCTTATA
This sequence comes from Vicia faba, assembly GCA_948472305.1. Classification (NCBI taxonomy): domain Eukaryota; kingdom Viridiplantae; phylum Streptophyta; class Magnoliopsida; order Fabales; family Fabaceae; genus Vicia; species Vicia faba. Next base: position 715,078,328 of record OX451735.1, read on the forward strand.
CGAGTGGAAGAACATACTTAATACCCAATATTGTACCCCAAAATTTTCCCTCTCATTTATCAAGATTATTCTCACAAGATCTCTTTGACTCAAGACTGGATTAGGGTTTGACCAGCTCAAGACACCTCATCGTGCACTAATGACCCAAAATTAGGGTTTGAGATTGTACAATGAATTTATGACTATCAATTCTTCATATGACTTTCAAACATCATTATGGACCCCTAAGATTACTCATGACAAGTTTCAGGCCTTGAATCACATTTTTGACCAGTCAATTGGACAGTTGACCTAAAAAATCAGTTGTATTGGGGAAAAAAGTCAACCATGGCCAATTTATAGTAAAACTTCATAATTTTTGATCCACATAAACTATTTAGACTCATATGTATCATTTGATCAAGTTTGGACCATAACTCCTCAAGCAATTTGATCAAATCATCAAAAGGGCAAAATGGTCAAAATTAGGGTTTTGACTGAGAAAGGGCAATTTCTGATTTTTGACCTAACAAATGACCAATTGGTTTGAAGCATGATTTCAAGGGCTCAATTGCATCATCATGACCTAATTACATGGTTCAAAACATTGTAAATCCATTGGATTGACAGATGAAATTTACAGTCAACTGATCAAAAGTCAATTGTATACTGAAAAGTCAAACTTTGACTTTTTGGTCAAAATCAAATGCCAAGGATCACAATTCATAAAAACATGTCAAAGTATGAAACTTTTTCATCAAGAAATCAAAGATTGAAGATTTGGTTTTGAAATTCGAAATTTTCTTAACTTAGAAATTTTTCTAAGTATAGAAAATTTCTTATTTTTTCTCAACTTTAAGCCATTTTTTCACAATGATACAAGATGATTCAAAGAAAGTTCCCAACATGAAAGTTGTAGATCTCCATGAAATCTACAACTTTGATTCACACATTTTATCCTAAAGATGCTTGGACCTCAAGATATAATTTTGTGAATACATGCCCATGAACTAAAATAACTTAGTGAAATTTTGCCCTAATTTAGGCAGGTTTTTGACCTAACTTCATGGAAACTTTAAAGATGAGTTATAGAGAACATTGCGAGCTTTCCAAAATGTCCAAGAACTCCTTCATATCATTTTTGAGTAGGGAGAATTGAAGAGATAAAGTTGGCAATTTCTCACTTTGATTTCAAGCCATTCCATGAAGAACAAAATTCAAATCTGAACCTATGCTGCCTAATCCTTGCTTTACAGGTCTCAAACTTGTTCCTCACTTCATAATTTAATGCTTACACAGATGATAAAGCCTTAATCCAAACACAAGAGTCTTTGTCCAAGCTTTAAATTCCATAAATGGCACAAAGTTGCCATCGCCATTTTAGAAAAGCATAACTTTTGCAACTTTTCACTCCTTGAGCCTTGCATCTGTTTTTCTGCACACACAAATCCTATAAACCAAAAGCAAGTTGTCTAGGACTTGTACCAACCCCAAGAAGGCCTGTACAAGCATGTATAGACTGGTTTCTTCACTTTTCTTAAAAGGCAAGCAATAGAGCAAAAAGCCTATAACTCAAAAATCTGTTGAGGAATTGATTTGAAACTTTCCTTATACTTATACACAAACAAATTACAACAAAAGACATGATTTCTCAAGGCCAGAAACTCTCTAAAACTCCGTGTCACCAAAAACCTGTCATAACTGGCAGTTTGAGACCAAGTATAGCAATCCAAAAATCTACTCGTGCGTTTCAAGTTCTAATCACTCAAACACTTAACCTACCTCATATCTAAGTGTTCTAGACCATCACCCCTTCACTGTAACTCCTCCTTCTCCATCTGCCATTTTTGTTTTTTTAAGCTTGCAGGTTGACTTGGATAGGGAGATTCAGGCACTTTCAAGACAAGGTAAAGATTGGAACATGCTCAGGGAGGTTTAGGCAAGCTAAAGGGATCTTTAGGCCTTCATAAAACTCACTCAAACTCCATTCCCGATCTCAGTTGAAGAAGGTAAGAACTCTAACTTCTATCTCTTCATACAGACATCCATTGGTCTCGATTTGTGAAGGAAAAATGTAAATATTATTGTGCTAAAGCCAACCATGTGCATAGATTTCATTTATGTTCATTGTGTATAGAGAATTTTAGATTTCAAATTTCTGTAAAAATTAAGTTTAAAATTAGGGCCATTGAAATTAGCTTTGATCTTTGACTGATAGTTTACATCAGTTACATGGTTGAAATCGTGGGAAAAAGTACTACCATTTCCATGTTTGAAGTTTCCATTTTCATGGAGAAATGAGAAATATACTGAGGTTCTGGCTAGCTTGAGGAAGAAGATGAAGTGCAGGGCAAGGAGGCATTATGTGTTATGTATTTTTTGTTTCATATGAGCTAACAGATGTACAGTCACCCCAGTGGAAAGGTAGCGCGCTGAAAATGCATAGGTCATGGGTCCGAACCTTGGCGCTACCTTTTGCATTTTTCTCATTTTTCAGCTTCATTTTTGACATTTTTGGCAGCGTGGGCTCATCAACTGGGCTTCTCTCTTTTTTTTCTAACACTTACCTCTTTTTTCCTTACAGCACCCCTGACCCAATCTTTTCATTTATTATTTTTATTTTCATTTTCATTTTATTAAATATGTTTTCTTTAACATAAAAAAATCATAAAAAATATAAAATATGATAAATATTTCATTTTGATTTATTTTATTTTATTTTCACATAAAAAATATTTTTTTAATTAAATTATATATTAACTATTTTTCTTAAATAAACTTTTAAAATAAAATAGACTTAGTTATATTTTTATTCCTTTTTCTTCATACTTGTAAATATTTATTTTGACATATAAAAAGACTAAATATTTTCATAAATATTATTTATTATTTTAAGACAAAAAATACACAAAGAACAATACTTAAAGAACTTTATCTTCTTTAAACAAATTAGAAATTAGGGTTAACCAATTTCTAAAAATAACTTCCTTTTCTTAAATTATTAGGTTTAGTTCAAAAACTCTTTTTCATATAAAAAACAAAACAAAAATCTTTTTTCTTGCATATACATACCATTGCATATTTAATTTATATTGTATATTACTTATTCAAATATTTGTACAAATTTGATTTGATTGTAATAGCTTAATTAGATTTACATTATTGCAAATCCTCCCATAAAATGTTGTAATAGTATAGTAATCTTTAAATTATGCAATTTATCGCTTTAAATAACATGCAAGTAATTAGGGTTTGTATGGCAAGATAAAAACAATCAAATAGAAAGCCCTAATCCAAGACAAAATCAAGCATGAAAATAACGCACTTGCACACAAGCACCCTTAGGGTTACTCCATTTGGTTGCCTTACACAAAAATGGCCATATTACGCATGCGAAGTATCTTGGAAAAACAAATAAGTTTAAGATCATAGTCCCTCGATGACACTATTCAAAAGTTGCCTTACAAAATGATCTTGGTCCCTCAAAATGTTAAGATACTTTGCAACATTGCTAATCATGGTTATACGATGACCCACGCCCGTCCCGTTTACATCCAAAGATAGGGTTGCTTACCAAATCAATGGTAAGACAACAATGTCAAAGGAAAAGAAAATGAACAAGAAAGACATTTGAGTAGGTAGATTACTTCTAGTTACTTGCTCCATTTCAAACAATTATCCTTGCTATTTTTCAAAACAAACACACACATCTTACAAACATTGGAAACATTTTAAAAAAGGACAAACATCTTTGTATAAATTCTTACGAACGAGAATCATTACAAAGATTTCCTAAACAATGACCTCTTTTACAAAATACTTTCAAAACCACACAAAGCATAATTTCAAAACAAAAGCAAGTGATCTAGCAAGTAACTAAGAGCGCATGGAAAACCATGGATGAAAAGGGTGCTAATACCTTCCCTTTTCATAATCTACCCCCCGAACTCAAGAAACAATATCAAAGGTCTTTCTTGTGCTTTTTCACCTTTCCTTTTGGACAAAAGAAAAGTCGGTGGCGACTCTTGCTAACCGCAACATTTGCGATAAAATGCAAAACCCTCAAGTCAGTTCTCCCACCATATCACAGAACTGGAGACTCTGCTGGGAAAAATTATAAAAGTGGGGTTACCTTAGGGTTATATCACATTTATTTGCTTACATTGTTTGACTTGTTTGCTTTACATTATGGTTCTTTGTTTGGGTTTGAATCCTCTACCCGAATTTGGGATATATTATAGGTAAATAGAAATACATTGTGGAAATTGTACGAGGTATACCGACTTGGTCTAAGCAATAGCTATGTTAGTGTGACATATTTGTGAGTACCGGTAGCCTTTGAGTTAATCAAAGAGAATACGGGGCCGCTGAGTGATGTCATGAAGCACTAATAAACTTCTAGAACCTTTACTTGACCAACTTGGCCTTTAGGATGTAGTGAGATGTCCGGCTTTAGTGCAGTCCGAAGTTGGTAGATACTCGATACTACACTCATTGAGGTTTGGTTTCTTGGGATATTTCGGTCGCCATTGAAGAGTCTTGAGCTGAAACAATGACCAAGGAAACAATCCAGTGATATTGAGCTCCTTATAACCCGATTACTATTACTAGGACAGGTTTGAGCCAACTAAACTTCAAGAGGGTACTTACCTATAAAACCCCATGCAAGCCTAAACTAAGAAATTGTTTGCTTTGCTTGTACATAACATCATGGACATCATGAACATCACATGCATCCACTAACCATTTCAAGGATTTTGGATATTCATCTTTGTTCTTGTTTTGTAGGATATGGATTCACTTCGCAGGAAAACTATCCAAGTCAACCTTGTAAGAATTCCTCCACAACTTAAGGAGCTAGCTTCAAGGATCCATGAGAACTCTCCATTCACCAAGAGACATGGTCGTCTACTCAACTTGGTCACCTCCAACACAAATGAAGATATAATGAAGGTGCTCTTTCAATTCTTTGATCCTTTGCACCATTGCTTCACATTTCCCAACTATCAGCTTGTGCCTACTTTGGAAGAATTATCTCAACTCTTGAAGATTCTGATTCTCAATCAAACACCATTCAACGATACAAAAAGAGACCCAAAACCAGAAGAGATTGCTCGAGCTCTGCACTTGTACTCATCTGATGTCAAAACTCATTTGGAAACTAGGAGTGGTGTCAAAGGCTTCTTAGCAAAGTTTCTGTTTGAGAAAGCCCAAAGCTGTTGGAATTCCTTAGACTTGCAAGCCTTTGAGGAAATTATGTCTCTTCTTATCTATGGGATGGTCTTGTTCCCCAATCCTGACCAACTCATAGATGTGAGCACCGTCAAGATCTTCATGTCACGCAACCCGGTTCCTACATTGCTAGGGGATATCCTACACTCTTTTCACACTCGCACAATGAGGAAAAGAGGTGTCCTTATGTGTTGCACTCCTCTCCAGGAAAGATGGTTTATTTCTCATCTACCCCAATCAGTTTTAAAGAATGATCAAGGTCCAAGGTGGTCACAAAGGTTAATGACGCTCAAACATTCAGATATTCATTGGTGCTCCCGATCCAAAGAGAATATTATCATTGTTGAACATAGTGGGGAATTCCCTAATGTCCCTCTACTTGGAATTAGTGGAGGCATCACCTACAACCTGTGATTAGCTTTAAGACAGTTTGGTTACGCCCGAAGGGATGGCCCACACGAGATGCTGATTCAAGGTTTGGTATTCGACTATGACAACGACGATCAAGGTCTTCTCCAGAGATTCATCCGAGCTTGGAGGATGCTAAACAAGGTGGATAGCAAGACTTTGGGGCACAGGAATTCCATCCCTCTTGAGCCTTACCTCAAATGGGTATGAACCCGCGCTCAAAGTCTTATGATGCCTTATCCTTCCATCCTTTCGGTGATCATTGAGCCTATTAAGGAGGGAGAAGTTCCATACACTATCCTACATCCTGACATGCCCACATCTCTCGAAGACCTACAAAGGGATTGGAAACAGCTCAAAGGAGAACGAGATACTTTCGAAGCCCAATTCTACGCAAGCGAGAAGAAGGTTTTGGAACTCACTAGGCTACTTCATGAGGAGCAGACTCTAAATGCCTACATAGCACCGAAACGGATGCGCACTACTTTTTTATCTTAGAGTTTCGTATTATTTTGTCTAAGGGGAATTGATGTACTCAAACTTTATCTTATTAATATAATGTGTGTTTCCTTTTTTGTCTAAAATGAATTTGAATCTTTGAAATCCTTGAAAACATTGCATATGCATATATCATTCATAATAACATAAAAAGGTCTTTTGCAACGAGTTTCCTCATCTCTCTATTGTTTATTTCAGTAAGATGGATCTCGAACAAACAATCAAAGATCTCCAAGCTCAGAACACGCAGTTTCAACAGTTGCTCATGACCCTAGCCAAGGGGCATGAAGAGTTGAAGACTCTGCTGGCTGAGGAGAGGAAAAAGAAAACAAAGAAGGTCACCGGGGTTTTAAACATGGGGAGAAGATTTCAGGGGAAGACTAGAAGAACCTTGAATTTTGCAACAACATCCAGTGAAGGAGAGGGGAAAGGAAAGGAAACAACGGTCTCGTCAGAATATGAAGAGGAGGAAGAAGAGGAAGACTACTCTGAGGAACAGTATCCTCCAGTTGATGATAAGTACAGACATCTTGAAGAGCATTTGAGTGCTATAGAAATACAAAATGTGCCAGGCCTAGACTTTGAAGAATTGGGATTAGTGTCAGGAATTGTGATTCCTCCGAAATTTAAAGTGCCTTTGTTCGCAAAATATGATGGAATGTCATGTCCTAAGATGCACCTCCGATCATATGTGAGAATGATCCAACCACACTCCGATGATAAAGACTTGTGGGTGCATTTTTTCCAAGATAGTCTATCTGGAACACAACTCGATTGGTTTTACCAACTGGAAAGGGCCAACGTCCACAATTGGGAAGATCTTGCCGCAGATTTCTACAAGAAATATCAATATAATGCTGATTTGGCGCCTACCCGTACTCAACTTCAGAGTATGGCTATGGCTTCCAATGAGGGTTTCAAGGATTACACGCAGAAATGGAGAGATCTAGCAGGAAGAGTTCAACCCCCTCTGTCTGAAAGAGAAATTGTGGACATGTTCTTAGGCACTCTATCAGGCCCTTTCTTCATCCATTTAATTGGAAGCTCATCTTCCGGATTTACTGACTTAATACTGACCAAAGAGAGGGTGGAAGCTGGCATAAAAAGTGGAAAGATTCAGAAGGATTCATCTTCTTCTACAGCTGTGAGGAAGCCTTTTATTGGGAAGAAAGAAGTAGCTGTTGTATATCCACAAAGGAACCAAGGGAGAGTCGAACGCCGACCAATGGTAGGGGCTATTATGATTCCAAAGCCTACATCTGATCAACCAAGAAGTAATCAACCGAGGGTGGAAAGGCCGGTCTGACAATTCACCAGAATCAATATGACTCTGTCCCAAGTATTACCGCATCTTCTGAAATACAATTTGGCAACTTTAAAAGAAGCTCCAAAAAACCCCAACACAGCGTCCCCTCATTATCACCCAAATGCCCGTTGCGCATATCACTCTGAAAGTTCGGGTCACGACACTAACAACTGTTGGGACTTGAAAAACAAAATTCAAGACCTTATAGAGGCAAAAGAAATTGAGTTTGATACTCCCGAGAAACCAAACGTCATTTCTTATCCTATGCCCATACATGGTCACAACACCAATGCTATTGAAGAAGATTTGTTTGTTATGACAGTTGATGAACTCGTGACTCCACTCCCAATCATTAAGAGCCGGTGTATTCCCGTGTTGTAATGAAGACTGCCACCTTTGCTTATCCTCACCAACTGATTTCCCTTTTTTGAAAACAGGCATTCAACGCTTGATAGACAACAAAGAGTTTCTGTTTGAAAGTACTCATATTTCACCTATTCCTGTTGAAGATGTTTCAATCATTACCATCTCCACCAATTCTTCCAGAGTCCCCAAAATACCCGTTAGAATTACATCAGTTCCAAAAACTACTCCTCTTATAATCATAATGCCTGGGCCAGTCCCATATGAATCAGACAAAACTGTGTCGTGGAATTACGATGGAGACATTTACTACCATGGCATCAAACAAAATGGGTCGGCTGCCGAAGAGATAAACTCCGAAGAAGAAGATTCTGACATTAGCAATATTTCCAGAACTAGTAAGATTACCCGAAGTGGCAGGATCTTTTCTTCAGAGATTTCCCCCCCAAAGGAAGTTTTTGGACCCGTGGCTGCTCCAAAGGTTACTTGCGTATTGATAATCATCTCTGCAAGTGCTCCTATTAACGAAGTCGTTATAACTCCTGCTGTCATTCTTACCAACACTCCTGCTGCTGAAACTCGAGGAAAGAGTATTCAAGTGGAGCCTGTCCAGATGAAGGCTCAATCACTGATTATCCCTGAGACCTCCAAGTAGGAAATGGAGGAGATTCTAAAAATAATAAAAAGGAGCGACTACAAAGTAGTTGAACAGTTGGGGCAAACTCCCTCCAAGATCTCCATGCTGGCATTGCTACTGTGTTCCGAGGCACATGCGAAAGCCTTGGTGAAATTCCTAAAGACATCCCATGTGCTTCAAGAGACGTCTGCTGATTAATTTCAAGATTGCGTGGCCAGCTTGACAGCGGATAACGGCCTAGGCTTCTCAGATGCTGATCTGACACCAAGGGGAAGAAAGAATAACGAGGCATTACATGTCTCTATGGAATGTAGAGGCACAACTATGGCCCATGTCTTGGTGGAAACTGGCTCATCTTTGAATGTCTTACCGAAAAAAGCTCTTGACAGACTTGACTGCGAAGGACTGGCGTTAAAGCCAAGTAACATAATGGTAAGGGCATTTGATGGCTCGAAGAGGATGGTACACAGGGAGGTGGATATCCCCATAAAGGTTGGGACTCAAAATTTCAATTCAACCTTTTATGTAATGGACATCCGCCCCTCTTACTCCTGTCTGCTAGGACGGTTGTGGATCCATAATGTTGGCGCTGTCACCTCTACACTGCACCAGATGCTGAAATATATGGTCCAAGGAAAGATTATCATTGTCCACGGAGAGGAAGAATACATGATTAGCCACCTTAATTCCTTCAAGTATGTGGAATTGGACGGCGAGTTCATTGAAACTCCTTTTCAACATTTCGAAGAGGTCCCCCAAGAGGTAGCAGTGACCATGACTGTGTCCCAGATTCCCAAGATTACAAGACCTCCACTCCGGATGTCATCTCTAAAGGACGCCAAAGCAGTAGTAGAGGAGGGTGGATGCACCATCTGGGGGCAACTTCTGGATATTCCGTATAAATATGACATGTTTGGCTTAGGTTTCACTTCAAGTGCTCAGAAGGTTGTACGTCGTGCCCATGCTGGAGGGCCACCCTTGAAGATTAGCAACCGAGAGGTCAATGCGGTAGAAGATGGTGAAGAGGATTACAGCTTGGAGGATTGGATCTTTCCGACTATCTATGAAGGACTCCGCAATTGGGAGGCCAGAGACTTTTCGCAATAACTTTCATCCCTCAGTAATTTATCTTTTACATTTTGTTGGATATGTAATATTGAAAAACAATTCGCACTCTTAAAACCTTGTGTCTTACCCGAGGCACAATGGTCTATTTTTAAGGGTTACTATTTCATCTTCATATGACATTAAATGAATGATTGACGTTTTTCGCATACAAACTTTTGTGCTCATTGTTTTTCTTTTACGTTTTATTTTTTAAGGATGGCTATACCCTTACACACACCCACACTCACAAATGCAGGTACCCCTCCATTCTGGATCCCATGGGTAACGATATTGCTATGGCCTTTTATGACTCTGAGGATCTAATCTACCAAGACGAAGACGAAGGTGAGGAAGATTGTGAAGTACCAGGGGAACTTGCCAGACTACTACAACAAGAGGAAAGAGCCATTCAACCTCACGAGGAACTTGTGGATACAATCAATCTGGGTACCGAGGAGGATAAAAAAGAGGTCAAGGTGGGTGCCAATCTGGAGCCCAGTGTCAAGGAGCGTCTGATTCAGCTGTTGCATGATTATGTTGAGATTTTTGCTTGGTCATATGAAGATATGCCAGGACTTTATACAGACATCATGGTACATCGTCTGCCTACAAGAGAAGATTGTCCGCCAGTAAAACAAAAAGTTCGCCGCATGAGACCTGATATGTCAGAAAAGATCAAAGCAGAGTTCATGAAGCAATTCAATGCTGGATTCTTGGCTGTCAATTCATACCCTCAATGGGTGGCCAACATTGTTCCCGTACATAAAAAAGACGGCAAAGTACGAATGTGTATGGACTATAGAGATTTGAATAGGGCAAGCCCTAAAGATGATTTTCGACTTTCCCACATTGATATCTTGGTTGACAATACGGCACAACACAAATTTTTTTCCTTCATGGACGAATTCTCAGGTTACAACCAAATCAAAATGGCACATCAGAACATGGAGAAAACAACATTTGTCACGTAGTGGGGCACATTCTGCTACAAGGTGATGCCATTCGGATTGAAGAATACTGGGGAAACCTATCAACGCGCCATGGTAGCTTTATTTCACGACATGATACATCATGAAATAGAGGTCTACATAGACGATGTGATAGCCAGATCACAAACAGAAGAAGAGCACTTGAATTACTTACAAAAGTTGTTTAAGATGCTGAAGAAGTACAAGCTGAGGTTGAATCCAAACAAGTTCACATTCGGAGTACGGTCCGGTAAACTCCTAGGCTTTGTCGTCAATAACAAAGGTATTGAGGTCGATCCTGCCAAATTTAAAGCAATACAAGAGATGCTTGCTCCTTGTACTGATAAGGAAGTCATAGGATTCTTGGGATGTTTGAACTATTTTGCCAGATTCATTTCTCATCTAACAACTACTTGTGAGCCAATCTTCAAACTATTGAAGAAAGATCAAGTAGTCAAATGGAATGATGAATGCCAGGTTGCTTTTGACAAAATCAAAGAGTACTTACAAGAGCCTCCTATGTTAATGCCACCAGTCGAGGGAAGACCACTGATCATGTATCTGGCTGTTTTAGAAAACTCAATGGGGTGTGTATTGGGGCAGCATGACGAGTCTGGCTGAAAAGAGCACGCTATTTATTACCTGAGCAAAAAGTTTATCGAATGTGAAACCAGATATTCACTGCTCGAGAAAACTTGCTGCGCTCTGGCATGGGCTATTCGCCGGCTAAGACAGTATATGCTGACTCATACTACCTTGTTGATATCTAAGATGGATCCGATAAAATACATCTTTGAGAAGCCTGCTCTGTCTGGGAGGATAGCTAGATGGCAGATGATCCTAATAGAATATGACATACAATATACTACCCAGAAGGCTATAAAGGGCAGTGTGCGAGCTGATCATCTTGATCATCAAGCTGTAGAAGACTATCGGTCCATGAAGTTTGAATTCTCGAATGAAGACATCATGACATTAGACAACTGTGAAGAAATCAGGCCATATGAAGGACCTGAACAAGGATCCTGATGGACCCTGTTCTTTGATGGGGCATCTAATGCACTTGGTAATGATATCGGAGTTGTACTCATATCTCCGGAAGGGTGTCATACTCCCTTTACTACTAGAATTTGCTTCAATTTTACAAACAAAATGGCGGAATACGAAGCGTGCATCTTCGGTCTCAAAGATTCCATAGACTTGAGGATCAAATCCTTGGATGTTTTTGGAGACTCAACTTTGGTCATCAGTCAGATCAAAGGGGAATGGGACACTAAGCACCCAAACTTTATCCCTTACAAAGAACATGTTTTGACATTGCTACCACATTTTGAGAAGATTACCTTCGAGCATTTTTTGTGAGAAGAAAATCAGCTAGCAGACGCTCTACCCACAATGTCATCTATGTTTAAACTTAATTGGGATAACGAGGCTCCCCAAATCACCATCGAATGAATGGATGAACCAGCACACTGTCACGAGATTAATACTGAAGAGGTAGTGGACCAGCCTTGTTTTCATGAAGTCAAGAGGTATCTCGAGGCCCAAGAATATCCAGAAGGAGCTTCAATCAATGATAAGAAGTTCTTAAGGAGATTCTCTGCTAAATTCTTCCTTAGTATTGGAATCATGTACAAACACAATCATGACTCCATTTTGCTTCGGTGCGTGGATAAGGTTGAAGCTGAAAAGATCATGGCTGATTACATGAAGGTACTTTTGGCACCCACTCTAGTGGACATACGATGGCGAAGAAAATCCTACGGGAAGGCTATTATTGGTCTACCATGGAAGCAGATTGCTATCAACACCCTCAGACCTGTCATAAGTGTCAAATTTATGCTGACAAGGTGCACGTACATCCGGTTCCTCTGAATGTCTTGACGGCTCCTTGGCCCTTTGCTCTGTTGGGAATTTATATGATTGGAGAGATCAAGCTGACAGCCTCCAATGGACACCGCTTCATCCTAGTAGCCATTGATTATTTTACAAAGTGGGTTGAAGCAGCCTCCTTCGCCTCCGTTACCAAGAATGTTGTGGCCCGCTTCATCAAGCAAAACCTTATTTGTCGGTACGGCATCCCGAAAAGGATCATCACTGACAATGGTACAAATCTCAATAACAATATGATCACCGTATTATGCAAGCAATTCAAGATTCAACATCAAAATTCTTCTCCCTATCGGCCAAAGATGAATGGTGTTGTCGAAGCTGCAAATAAAAACATTAAGAAGATCATACAGAAAATGACAGTCACATACAAAGACTGGCATGAGATGTTACCATTCGCTCTCCACGAGTACCGTACCACGGCTCACACATCAACCGGAGAAACACCCTATTATTTGGTTTATGGCATGGAGGTTGTCTTGCCTATTGAGGTTCAGATCCCCTCTCTGAGAATTATGAAAGATGCGGGATTGAATGAAAATGATTGGATCCAGACTTGACTTGATCAACTGAACTTAATTGATGAAAAGAGACTTACTTCTGTTTTCCATGGTCAGATGTATAAAAAACGGATGATCAAGGCTTTCAACAAAAAAGTCAGACGCCAAGTATATCAAGTTGGGGATCTAGTGATCAAACGTATCATTTTGCCACAAAGTTATCCCAGGGGAAAATTGACTCCTACCTATGAAGGACCATTTGTAATCAAGAACATATTCTCCGGTGGGGCAATGATCTTCACCACCATGGATGGTGATGACCTGCCACACCCTGCGAACACGGACATAGTCAAAAGATACTACGCATAAGAGACCCGCTAGGTTGACACACCTAAGAAAAACAAGGGGCATCCTAGTGAACCAACAGGTTCGGGAAAAAATTAGGGATAAAATGAAAAAAATCTGTACACCCCGCAAGTTGAAAACCCGAAAGGGCGACTTGGGTAAAAAAGGGTTTCCCGGTGGACTGAAAACCCGAAAGGGCGATCCAGGCAAAAGTTAGGGAATTAAAGCGTATGACTATGTCCCTCCGGATCATTTGACGGACAACCTTTGACTTCCACTGAAAAACTCAGAGTTTCTGATTAATTCAATCATCTTCGGACAAGGAAAATAGACAATATACTCAGAGATACGAAGACTATAGCAGAATGGAAACCCCATGGGATTATTACACATAGCTATCTTTCTTTGTATCAAAATTTTCTTATTTTACGACATCAGTCTCTTACTAGAATGTTTGTTCCCTTTGTACAAAAATACTTATTCAAAGTCAATACAAAGATACCCCTTTGAAAGTGAAAAAACTATTTGTCTTTTTCTTTACACTTGTGTTTTGTTTTCCAAAACGTCCAATGATTCATTGATAAACATATGCATTTGAACATGATTACTGTTTACAAATAAACAAAATGAGGAAGACAATTACTGATAGGTTGAAAGAATAGGAAAATGTCTCTAGGGTATTCCATAAGTAATCCCCTACAGTACGTCATTTAAATCCCCAACGGAACAAAGTTTCAAATTATTAATCCCCAGTAGAAGTCATCAGATTTCTCAGGATTCCCCAAACAGATCTCACAAGCGGTACATGGCATTTCCCTCACAACAAAATTTACTTCTCTCAACAAAAGTTCACTAGTACTTCAACTTCAAGACATGAAAATCCACATATCCTCAACAGCATTCTGGGATTTATTTTCCTCAATCAAATAGTAATATAGAAAATCAGCTTACATGTGCATACATTGCATCCATATATCATAAACATTGATAAAGCAAATACATTGCATCATACATTTCATGCAACATAACTTTGTGTTTTAGCTAACGTTTTACTCTTTTGAGGATAAGATTAGCCGTTACCATTGACAATATGCAATCATGATATAGTTCAGACACGCTCCAGACATGGATGCCATTCTGATACTCATTCAGATTCAACCTTTCAGATACAATACAGATACACTCCAGACACGGATGCCATTCTGATACTAATTCAGATTTAACTTTCAGATACAGTACGAATACGCTCCAGACACGAATGCCATTCTGATACTTAGTCAAAATCAATTCCCAGATACAGTTCAGATTCATCTTTCAGATACAGTACGATACGCTCCAGACACGAATGCCATTCTGATACTTAGTCAAAATCAATTCCCATATACAGTTCAGATTCAAATTTCAGATATAGTACGGATGCACTCTAGACACGGATGCCATTCTGATACTCATTCAAATTAAAATCTCAAATACAGTTCAGATACGCTCCAGACACGGGTGCCATTCTGATACTCATTCAGATTCAACTTTTAGATACAATACGGATGCGCTCCAAACATGGATGCCATTCTGATACTCATTCAGATACAACTTTCAGATACAGTGCAGATACGCGCCAGACACAGATGCCATTCTGATATTCATTCAGATATAGTTCAGATATGCGCCAAACACGGATGCCATTCTGATACTTAGTCAAAATCAACTTTCAGATACAGTTCAGATACGCTCCAAACACGAACTCCATTCTAATACACATTCTTTCAGCTTACAACTTACAATTCAACAAACATTCTTGGATGGCATCTACAAGCCCATCTCCAAAAAAGTTCTATTACCTCTCCAAATCGCATCTTTTAAGCCCATTCCCTCAACCACACGTCGTCGAGTGCAAATTTCTGGGCACTCTAGTGTCCAATCATTCTTTCACCTTCGAGTCACGAACGGAAAAACTCGTCAATCTAACTCTTCAGGTTTAAGAAGATTGAACAGGGGAAGCTGTTGTACCCCAAAATTTTCCCTCTCATTTATCAAGATTATTCTCACAAGATCTCTTTGACTCAAGACTGGATTAGGGTTTGACTAGCTCAAGACACCTCATCATCCACTAATGACCCAAAATTAGGGTTTGAGATTGTACAAGGATTTTTGGACTATCAATGCTTCATATGACTTTAAAACATCATTATGGACCCCTAAGATTACTCATGACAAGTTTCAACCCTTGAACCACATTTTTGATCAGTCAATTGGACAATTGACCTAAAAAATCAGTTGTATTGGGGAAAAAAGTCAACCATGGCCAATTTATAGTCAAAATTCATAATTTTTTATCCACATCAACATTTTAGACTCATATGTATCATTTGATCAAGTTTGGACCATAACTCCTCAAGAAATTTGATCAAATCATCAAAAGGGCAAAATGGTCAAAATTAGGGTTTTGACTGAGAAAGGGCAATTTTTGATTTTTGACCTAACAAATGACCAATTGGTTTGAAGCATGGTTTAAAGGTCTCGATTGCGTAATCATGACCTAATGACATGGTTCAAAACATTGCAAATCCATTGGATTGACAGATGAAATTTACAGTCAACTGATCAAAAGTCAATTGTATACTAAAAAGTCAAACTTTGACTTTTTGGTCAAAATCAAATGTCAAGGATCACAATTCATCAAAACATGTTGAAATATGAAACTTGTTCATCAAGAAATCAAAGATTGAAGATTTGGTTTTGAAATTTGAAATTTTCTTAATTTAGAAATTTTTCTAAGTATAGAAAATTTCTTATTTTTTCTCAACTTTAAGCCAATTTTTCACAATGATACAAGATGATTCAAAGAAAGTTCCAAACATGAAAGTTGTAGATCTCCATGAAACCTACACATTATCTTCACACATTTTCTCCTAAAGATGCTTGTACCTCAAGATATAATTTTGTGAATACATGCCCATGAACTAAAATAACTTAGTGAAATTTTGCCCTAATTTAGGCAGGTTTTTGACCTAACTTCATGGCAACTTTTCACCTAGTTCCAAGAGGAATACTGAAATTCATTTCAAAGATGAGTTATAAAGCACATTTCATGCTTTCCGAAATGTCTAAGAACTCCTTGAGATCATTTTTGAGTATGGAGAATCGAAGAGATGAAGTTGGCAATTTCTCACTTTGATTTCAAGCCATTCCATGAAGAACAAAATTCAAATCTGAAACTATGCTGCCTAATCCTTGCTTTACAGGTCTCAAACTTGTTCCTCACTTCATAATTTAATGCTTACACAGATGATAAAGCCTTAATCCAAGCACAAGAGTCTTTGTCCAAGCTTTAAACTCCATAAATGGCACAAAGTTGCCATTGCCATTTTAGAAAAGCATAACTTTTGCAACTTTTCACTCCTTGAGCCTTGCATCTGTTATTCTGCACACACAAGTCCTATAAACCAAAAGCAAGTTGTCTAGTACTTGTACAAACCCTAAGCAGGCCTGTACAAGCATGTAGAGAGTGGTCTCTTCACTTTTCTTAAAAGGCAAGCAATAGAGCAAAAATCCTATAACTCAAAAATCTATTGAGGAATTGATTTGAAACTTTCGTTATACTTATACACAAACACATTACAACAAAAGACACGATTTCTCAAGGCCAGAAACTCTCTAAAACTCCCTATCACCAAAAACCTGTCATAATTGGCAGTTTGAGACCAAGCATAGCAATCCAAAATTCTACTCGTGCGTTTCAAGTTCTAATCACTCAAACATTTAACCTACCTCATATCTAAGTGTTCCAGACCATCACCCCTTCACTGTAACTCCTCCTTCTCCATCTGCCATTTTTTTTAAGCTTGCAGGTTGACTTGGATAGGGAGATTCAGGCACTTTCAAGACAAGGTAAATATTGGAAAATACTCAGGGAGGTTCAGGCAAGCTAAAGGGATCTCCAGGCCTTCATAAAACTCACTCAAACTCCATTCACGATCTCAGCTGAAGAAGGTAAGAACTCTAACTTCTATCTCTTCATACAGTCATCCATTGGTCTCGATTTGTGAAGAAAAAATGTAAATATTATTGTGCTAAAGCCAACCATATGCATAGATTTCATTTATGTTCATTGTGTATAGAGAATTTTAGATTTCAAATTTCTGTAAAAATTAGGTTTAAAATTAGGGCCATTGAAATTAGCTTTGATCTTTGACTGATAGTTTACATGAGTTACATGGTTGAAATCGTGGGAAAAAGTACTACCATTTCCATGTTTGAAGTTTCCATTTTAATGGAGAAATGAGAAAGATACAGAGGTTCTGGCTAGCTTGAGGAAGAAGATGAAATACAGGGCAATGGGGCATTATGTGGTATGTATTTTTTGTTTCATATGAACTAACGGATGTACATCCACCCCAGTGGCAAGGTAGCACGCTGAAAATGCATAGGTCATGGGTTCGAACCTTGGCGCTACCTTTTGCATTTTTCTCATTTTTCAGCATCATTTTTGACATTTTTGGCAGCGTGGGCTCAGCAACTGGGATTCTCTCTTTTTTTTTCTAACACTTACATCTCTTTTCCTTACAACACCCCTGGCCCAATATTTTTATTTATTATTTTTATTTTCATTTTCATTTTATTAAATATGTTTTCTTTAACATAAAAAAAATCATGAAAAATATAAAATATGATAAATATTGCATTTTGATTTATTTTATTTTATTTTCACATAAAAAATATTTTTTTAATTAAATTATATATTAACTATTTTTCTTAAACTTTTAAAATAAAATAGACTTAGATATATTTTTATTCCTTTTTCTTCATACTTGTAAATATTTACTTTGACATATAAAAAGACTAAATATTTTCATAAATATTATTTATTAATTTAAGACAAAAAATACACAAAGAACAATACTTAAAGAACTTTATCTTCTTTTAACAAATTAGAAATTAGGGTTAACCAATTTCTAAAAATAACTTCCTTTTCTTAAATTATTAGGTTTAGTTCAAAAACTCTTTTTCATATAAAAAACAAAACAAAAATCTTTTTTCTTGCATATACATACCATTGTATATTTAATTTATATTGTATATTATTTATTCAAATATTTGTACAAATTCGATTTGGTTGTAATAGGTTAATTAGATTTACATTATTGAAAATCCCCATTTATAATATGTATACCCCCCCCCCCCCCCCCCCCCCCATAAAATGTTGTAATAATATAGTAATCTTTAAATTATGCAATTTATCGCTTTTACATAACATGCTAGTAATTAGGGTTTTTGTGGCAAGATAAAAACAATCAAATAGAAAACCCTAATCCAAGACAAAATAAAGCATGAAAATAACGCACTTGCACACAAGCACCCTTAGGGTTACTCCATTTGGTTTCCTTACACAAAAATTGCCATATTACACATGCGAAGTATCTTGGCAAAACAAACAAGTATAAGATCATAGTCCCTCGATGACGCTATTCAAAAGTTTCCTTACAAAATAATCTTGGTATCTCAAAATGCTAAGATACTTTGCAACATTGCTAATCATGGTTATACGATGACCCACGCCCGTCCCGTTTACATCTAAAGATAGGGTTGCTTACCAAATCAATGGTAAGACAACAATGTCAAAGGAAAAGAAAATGAACAAGAAAGACATTTGAGTAGGTAGATTACTTCTAGTTACTTTCTCCATTTCAAACAACTATCCTTGCTATTTTTCAAAACAAACACACACATCTTACAAACATTGGAAAGATTTTAAAAAAGGACAAACATCTTTGTATACATTCTTACGAACGAGAATCATTACAAAGATTGTCTAAACAATAGCCTCTTTTACAAAATACTTTCAAAACCACACAAAGCACAATTTCAAAACAAAAGCAAGTGATCTAGCAAGTAACTAAGATCTCATGAAAAACCATGGATGAAAAGGGTGCTAATACCTTCCCTTTTCATAATCTACCCCCCGAACTCAAGAAACAATCTTAAAGGTCTTTCCTGTGCTTTTTCACCTTTCCTTTTGGATAAAAGAAAAGTCGGTGGAGACTCTTGCTAACTACAATATTTGCGATAAAACGCAAAACCCTCAAGTCAGTTCTCCCATCGTATCACACCCATGATTATGAGGAAGGAGAATTTTCGTAATCTCAAAGTGGAGGATATGGCTTGGATTTTAAAATCAACAAAACCGCACTCAACACCCAAGTGGAAAATATCTCACTTCACTACATATTGTAGAACTATAGTAGCTCGCATCACTACAAGGATTGACAAGAGTCTAATATTTTGAGAAAGGTTTTAAAATAAATAAAAAGGCCAAAGTGGAAAAATGGTTTGAATGAGATTGATTAACTTTTAGTCTTCTCACAAAAATGTCAAGGTATTATTAAGTTGATTAAAGTTTGATTAAGAAAATGTTTTGAAAATGCATGTACCTAAGTCCAAGTTTAATAAAAAAGTAGTTCAAGTTTAGAAACAAGAAGAGTTTTCAAAAGGAGGGAGAAGATTTTTGAAATTAAAGAAGATGAGGGGAGATGAAGGGACTATCCTAAAGCATAAGGTAAAAGTTAGGGAAAAGAACCGTCTAACTAACAAGAAGCCAGCACCTGACACAATGAGTCAATGTAGAATTCACATCCTTTGGATTGAAACCAAACAAACAAAAGTAATAAACCTCTTAAGAAAACCAAGCTTCATTTGTATTAAGTCTTCACAAAAATTGGGCAGAGTAACAGCTGTATACATATGGATTCCAGATCACACACAAACATGTAAGCACAATAACCTGCATAAAAAATAAACAAATAACCCAATATCTTGGGGCAAAC
The DNA here is from genome assembly GCA_948472305.1 of Vicia faba. Classification (NCBI taxonomy): domain Eukaryota; kingdom Viridiplantae; phylum Streptophyta; class Magnoliopsida; order Fabales; family Fabaceae; genus Vicia; species Vicia faba. Next base: position 715,098,382 of record OX451735.1, read on the forward strand.
CCTAAGAACTCCAAACAAAAATAACAGTTTAGGTCACAAGGTCTGAAAGATAGGTCAAGGTTTATAATCCTAAGTCCAAGAAGTCCATAATCTCCATAAATGCCAAGCATAGTAACCAAGTAGTCCAAGTAAGATTAATGTTTTTTATGGTTCAAGTTGATTATTAAGTATCTTCAAAAAGAAGTGAAAAGCTCAAGTGAGAAAAATGAAAATGGCATAAAATTAAATGCTAAAATGAGCAAAGATGAAAGTAGCATGAAATGTAAAATGCTAAAGTAAATGGTGCATGAAGTAAAAGCATGAATTAAAGGCACAAAATAAAGTCAATTGTTAGAAATTAGAGGTTAGTTGAATGACCATCTTGAAACTTGCATTTGAAACTCATTAGAGGATTGATAAAACCAAAACCTCTCAACAACAAGTTTCATTTGCTTTTTGTCAAGTATATCATCCATTTAAATTCTCAAGGACACATTAAATGATCAATGATGTTTAAGTGATTCACTTTGACCAAAGTTTATGAAGATTCATTAGAGGATTGATAAGACCAAAGCCTCCTAACAACAATCCTAACAACAAATCTCAATGTTATTGGATAAAGGATTCAAATTAACATACTTGGGCTTACAAACATGGGTTTGGGCCACGAATGATCATTTATCTAATCAGGACAAAATTTACCGATATGCTAAGCAATCGTAAGTGGACTTATATAGAAGTCGCACCTATTTTGATGTTGGTCAATAGAATTATATGTACCGTATGTTTTGAGAAATGATATGTAAATTATTCTCTAATAACATTTAGTACAATAAAGAAGGGGATAAGATGAAGAGGGATGGGGTAAGAATTAAACCACATTTGAACCAAAAATTTAATCAAAATATTATTAAAATCATTCATCCATTTTTTGTGGAGTAAACTGAACACCATGGAGCCAATGATGTTAATAAAGCTCATGATCAAAATTTCATAGTTCAAGATCAGGCAGAATATATGCACAATAAAATTGAATTTAATAATTAAGAAAAAAATATTTTGAAATTGGTTTTAAAATAAAAATAAAAGTATAAAATAACAACTATATTTAAAACATCCAAGAATAACCAAATAAGACTGTAGAAAAATCAGAAATGAGTTCAAATACTTATATAAAAATTTCCGTGTTTTTTTAAAGTCTGAAACTATTTTTAAACTAATTAAAATTGCTCAAATAAGTGGAAAAAGATTTAAAAAAATAGTAGAAATCAAAATAAAATTCAAAAATAAAATTCAGAAGGTCAGAAATAATGGAAATTATGTTGATGAATTTTTTCAGAATTTAAAAATGCTCAAAAGTATTTTTTTTTAAAATTAAAAACAAACCAAAACAAAGAAAAATCATTAAAAAAATACCAAATCTAAAAATAAAATTATGAAAAAATAAAATTCAGAAAGAGATTATTTGGAAATATTTTTGTTAATTTTTTCTTAATTTTGAATCAAAAATGAATTTTCTATGAAATTTGGAAGTATAAAACAATTAAAATATAAAAAATCAGAAATAATAAATAAACTCAAAAAAATGTGGACCAATGGATGAGAGTCAAAATGCATTAGTAAGCTAATACAATGGATCAGACGCGTTATGCATATAATGGTCTTTACTGAATAAAGTATGGAATCATTAATTAAATCAGATTTTGAAGAAAAAAAACGTGGCATGCTTTCATTGGTTGATAGATGATATGTTGGTCATCTTCAACCTCCATCCACGAGATTTGCAGGTCCATGAAACTATAAAATTAGAACATGAGACCGGTACCATTCGCTTGGTATCTTCAAGATGATTCCAATGGTACCCTCGCGAAAATTTATATAAGATGTAACTCAGTCGTTTTAGAAGAGAAGTTTTGAAAAGGGATTTGAAATTTCATGGAAAAAATGTACTTCCAATTAAAAACAAGTGTTACGACTAGAATCAGGATGATGAGAGATCCATAACAGTATCAAAGTTTGAGAGAATTGGTGAAGGAATCTACCTATTAAAGTTAAGTTGCAGGCTCTAAAACTTGACTTGGCTAGCACGATTTAGGGAGGCTTAAAGCTTAATTCTTCTTTTGTTAGCTTCAGTGGGTTCAAGGAATGTGAATTGACAAAGAAAATGGGTTGAGAAAGGCTATAAGAGAAAATTTGAAATTGCAGAAAATTGAGTTCAAGAGGGAGTTTGGAAGGGTGATTCTAGCTCTCTAAGCTTGAGATAATGAATGATGTATGGTCCTTTATTTATAGGGAAGCTGATTGAATGCTCAAGCGTATGGAATGATTGGATTTGGAGGGAAATCGTGTGAAGTTGCAAACAAGAAAAGTGTGACTTCTATTTTGATCAAAACTCATCCAAACCTTGGGTTTCAATGTTTTAATCACTTCTGGAAGTTCAATAAACATGATTAGAAGCAAAAGCACGCAGAAAACTTGTGTTTAGAAGCCAAATCAAGGATTTCAAATTTTGACTTGAGTTGAAACTTCAGTTTCAAGGTATCACTTTTGAACCAATGGCATTCTCAGCTCAAGGAGTCTTAAGACACAATTCTTGAAGCTTTAGAAAGATGAGATCACAAGTTTTATAATGTGCAAAGAATGGAATGAAATGGATTTCTAAGCTGAAAGTTGCAATGAGTCAAAGTTGAGAAAAAGAGGTTGACTTGTTATACTTAGAAAATTTCTAAGTTTTTTCGTCAAGAATTACCTATAATGTCTTGCATCTAAACACGGTCTTCCATTTGAAATTTTCTCTTGACCAAAAAAGATGGCATGAAATAGATATCTTGAATGGAATTTTGAGACTTGAACCATTCAAAATCTCCAAAACTTGAGAAAGTTATGACTTGTTGAAGTTGGAAAAAATTCATAAGATGACCTATAATCTTTTGCATCCTTAGGGCATCTTCTATCCATTTTCATACTTTGCACTTAAAATAAGGGATAAAGTTCACATTCTTAAAATTAATGTGGAAAAATAATGGGCTCAAGGAGATAAAAATTGGCAAAGTTATGGTCCTTTGAAGTCACATAATGGAAATTGATGGTTCATTTAGAGGACTTGTAATCTTTCTTCATCATCAAGTACCTTCCACACAAAATTTCCTTGAAACTTTTGAAATGATTTATTGATAAACCTTTGAAGATTAGCATGTCTTTGGAATCACTCAAAAATACCAAAAGATGAGCAAGATATACCCCTTTGAAGTTCAAAACCCTAGCTCCTAGAGCAACAAAATTCCTTGAGAACCCTTTTCAATTTTGACCACCTTCTTGCACAAATTTTTTTGTCATGTAAATAGAAGTTATTGAAAATTATAATGAGGAACCATAGAAACCATATCCACTTCCAAATATTTGGAATTGAGGAAAATATGTACTTGTGATCAAGAAATCAAGAGTTTATCCAACTAGGTCAAACTTCTTCAGTCAAACCTTGTATCTTTTGACTATCATTGACAACTTGAGGCATGATGACTCATAATAGACTTTGTCATGATATTACTTAAAAACATCTTCAATGATGAGTCTTGAATCTCAATGAAGCTTTTGTTTAAGAAGGCATAGAAATAGACTCATGAACCTGTAGATCAACTTGATGGAAAGGGGTGTGCTCTCACCTATAACATCATCAATTAGGGCAAACATTCATTGTATTTATTATCTAGAAGTTAATAAAAACCAAACATAGATGGTCACAAAAATAAAAGTCAAGGTTCTTGATGATCACAAAAATCAGATCTCACCATTTTCTGTACTTTCAGTTTCAGGGTATAACGATTTTCCACATTGTGCCCTGGTGCACCTTGATGGAAAACGCACGTCTAATCTTCCTTATAGTACTAAGACAAAGGTGATGGTATAGTAGGGGTGGCCTTGTCTGGACCAACTTTTTCTGGATCAATGATGGGAGTAACTCTGTATAACTCATGGGGATAGAGTCAAAAGCCTCTATCTTCTAATTATGTCCTTGATTTCCTTGAGGGGCTGGTCTTTGATAAGCGACTGTAGTCGGAGCTGTATTAACAACTGGAGTTACCGAGGCAATTTGTTGATGGCGTTGATGATTTCTTCTAGGATGATTAACCCTTCTCACTTGAATAACAACATTTGTCTCTCCTTCTTAATTTTTAGCAAACCCATATGATGGTTTCTTCACATTGCAAAAATTTTCACTTTTTGTTAAACGACCTTCTCTTAAAGCTTCTTCCAAACGGATGCCCGTTCCTACCATCTCGGTAAAATCACTGGGTGCACTTGTTGCGACTGATTTTTAAATGAGAGTCGCCACTACAAGTTTTAAGGAAGGGCATCTAATAGGAAACCCTAATTCGCAAAGACAGAGATTCCAAGTTTCGGACTTCATTATACGAAATGAAGGTGTTAGGCACCTTTCATCTACCTTATTCACAAGTATACTAGGTTTTAGGTTTAAGTTCGGGTAAAATAGGGTTTTAAATTTTAATTAGGAGGACTCGCCACTATTTTAGTCGTATGCCTACGTATCCTCTTATGAGGAATCAGAGTCCAAACTCGTAGTTCATATGGGGTTTGTGTTTTCTAGGGGTTACATATGTATTTTGAATTGCCTCGAATTTAGACCAGGTGTAGAGATTATGGAGATGTGGACTAAATGCACGATTAGTCAAAATTCGTTTGAAACCCTTTTGCAAAAATAGTTTGTTTAGATTAGTTGATTGCGAAAAATAGGTTTAGTATTTGTTGAATATTTTTTATCGTATTAGTTGCAAAAATATCTTGATTAATGCATGACTAAAGAAATATTTAATGCAGAATATATAAAATAATGTTCATGAGTTTTGAATAAAAATAATTTGTTTATGATAATATAAATAATATTTTCATATAATACATAATACAAAAATTAATATTAATAATAATATGATATAAAAATTAATATTACCAATAATAATAATTATTATAAAAAAAGAAATAAATAATGTAAAGAGAAAATAAAAGAAAATATAAGAATTATAAAAATAATAATATAGAAAATATATATTTAATATCCAGGGGGGTGTAATTTATATAAGTAAGTAAAAATAGGGGGTGTTAATTAGTAGTTTGGGCAAGGCCAAAATGTGTTTCTGAAAGGGGGGTGTACAATTGTTCTTGTTTCAGAAATATGGGCAGAGGGGTGGCGAAACTAACGGGCTTGGCCCAAACGTGATATGAGAAAGGGGATGGACTGATTGTGTACGCGAGGGAGTATGTTAATTATGGTGGGACTAGGCCTACGACCGTCTAACGGAGATCTAGCGAACATGATGGAAGGCGCATGATAATTGTTATGGGAAAGCGCATACCAGATCTAAACAGCATAATAAGTTTTGTTTTTCATATTTCAATTACAATTTTTTTTTACAATCTCCTCATCTCTCTCTCTCTCTCTCTCTCTCTCTCTCTCTCTCTCGCGGAACCTAGTCTGTAACCCTAATCCCCTTCTAACCCTAAATCCGACCACGGCGGCACTGGCATATCAACCCCCTATCATAACCTAACCCAAATAACCGACAATAGTATTGGAAGCAGCAACTAAGCTGTTTTACCTTTCTTGCGATATCGTTCTCTGTTCTCTCTTTCTGATTCGTGCTAATCCCCTATCTCTCTTTGATTGGAAGTTTCCATGATGGTAGCGACGGTGGTGAGGCGACATGGGTTCACGGTTACATGGGTCTTTCTGATTTAGAAAGCCCCATTTTCCTGAATTAAAGTACACCACATGGTTGTCTTGGATTTAAGAATGAGCCATCAAATATTGCTGAACCAACCTTAACTAAAATGTATTCTATTTTTAATCTTGAAAATAAAGGTAGGGAAATTTTGGGGTACGACAACACTTGCCACCATTCTCTCATAATAGAATGCACCTAGAGTCTTCAGAAAAATCTTCGTCATTTCTTTTTCTTCCATTGGAGGAATCACCTGGGCGGCTACATCATGCTATCTCTGTGCATATTCTTTAAATGACTCCTTGTCCTTCTGGACCATGGCCCTGAGTAGATCAAGGTCAGGCGCCATGTGCATATTATATTTGTACTGTCTAATAAATGCTTCACCCAAGTCATTAAAATAGTGAATGTTGGCACTATCCGGGCTCATGTACCATTTCAACGTTGCACCAGTCAAATTGTCTTGAAAGAAATGCATCAATAGGCATTGATCATCGGTATGAGTAGACATTCTTGTCACATACATCACTAAGTGAGCATGGGGGAAAGTGTTACCCTTGTACTTCTCGAATTCTGGTACTTTGAACTTTGCAGGTATTCTTACATTTGGAACCAAACACAGATCATTCACATTCTGCCCAAACAGTTCTTTTCCTCTGAGGGCCTTCAACTCTTTCTGCATCTTATCAAACTGGTCATGAAAATCATCCATTCGATCATAAACACCCATGATTTCACTTGGTGGAGGAATAGGGCGATATGCTTCATCATTAACAAATGGTACAACATTCACCGAGGGAGGTACAACATAGTGAATCTTATTTGTAGAAGCAGGGGTAATATGAACTACAGGAGGTGCAGGAGCAACAATAGCCTGAGCCAGTGGAGAAACTTGATAATCTTGATTATAACCTTCTGAAATGAAGTTCTCTGGCATTCCCCATGGATATCCCTAAGGAATGCGATTTGGAACAACAACAGCTGAAGTAGGAGAAATAGGAATTGTTAGAGCTTCGGAAGCAACCGTTGTCTGTTGAGGTTGAGCAAGTGGTAGCTGATTTTGAGCAGCCACCAAAGATTCCATTAAAGCAATTAGATATGCCATACCGGCCTTCATAATAGAAATTTCCTCACGCAGCTCACGATTCTCTTGTTCTAGATTATCCATCTTCCTTCTGAAATTTGCCTGAGTGTTGTACTGATGAGACAGCTTGCTGAATGAAGTAAAGAAACTCAGTAAGACACCTGGATATGAACAGAAATGCAAGATGTATGTGCAATATGATGCATGATATGTAATTCACGTAATTTATTTTACTATTGTTTCAAGGAACTCAAAGATTTATAGACAATTTGCAAATATCAAAGTACTAACACATTTGAAATACTGAAAATCTCATTATGATAACTTCAAAACGGATTACAACTTTTTAGTACAAGTTTCAATAATCCAAAGTACAAGATAAAGATAAAGTCTAAAATCCTATAAAAGAAAAGCTGATGGAGACCACTCTACACACTGACGTTTCCCTGTGAGTCTTGCAATCTGAGCCTTCAGCTGTTCATTCTCTTCTACGAACCTACCGGCGATCTCTTTCTAATCACCAGAGTCGGGAATTGAGCAACTAGTTCGGGACTGATCCCTAGAGGAAAATAAATCCTCTTACCTCTCTGTTTCAACAGGCTCCCAGGTCGAAAGCAACATGTCTTCCCAATTACTCGGTAAATGACACTACAATCAAAGGGGCCTCCACTGAGTGCGGGATCTCATGCCTCCTTTTTTGGGATTACTCCCTCAAAGTTAACATGACTATACCTCCCGTCCAATCTTAAGTTTACTCAAGTCCGGGTATAGGACTTATGAGAAATCACCAAGCACCCTAAAAACAATGAAAATCTAGACAAGCATATATACAACACATAATATACAACATATATAGCACATATACAGATAAGCAAAGATAGGCTTAGCCCACTTAAGGATGGACCAGTAATAGGTCAATCTTTCCCCAGTGAAGTTTCCATTTTTGTTGTGGTGGTAGAAATGTTGAGACTAAGCCATTGGATTGACTTGACTAGCACGGATGAAAATAAAAATCGCCATCACACTTTATTGTTTCCAAAGTAATGGGAAAAGAGCGAATAACCCAAAAGAGGGGGAGAGAATCTAAGTTCGGGGGTTGGTTATGCAAAGGGAAGGTATTATCACTCTAAACATCTATGGTACTCTGTAGGAACCTCTTCGAAGATCTGCGTATTTTGGTTATAAAAGTTGTATACAAAAATAGATTGTGGGGATGAGAAAAGAAATGTTTTTTACAATTTTTGCACCCGCTGCAGTTGCGCACCTTTGGTGCCTACGCACCATATTCTGTGCAATAGGGGATCAGGGTACTCGTAGTTCACCTTTAAAAATTTTAAAACGACAAATGTGTTGGTTAATTTTAAGAGACGAGACATCATTGTCTTATCCGAGTGGAAGAACATACTTACTACCCACGTTTATGAGGAAGGAGAATTTCCGTCATCTCAAAGTGAAGGATATGGCTTAAATTTTAAAATCAACAAAGCCTCGCTCAACACCCAAGTAGAAAATATATCACTCACTACATATTATAGAAGTATAATAGCTCGCATCACTACATGTATTGGCAAGAGTCTAATCTTTTGAGAAATGTTTTAAAATAAAAAAGGCCATAGTGGAAAAATGGTTTGAATGAGATTGATTGACTTTTAGTCTTCTCACAAAAATGTCAAGGTATTATTAAGTTAATTAAAGTTTAATTAAGAAAATGTTTTGAAAATGCATGGACCTAAGTCCAAGTTTATCATGAAAGTAGTTCAAGTTTAGAAACAAGAAAAGTTTCAAAGGGAGGGAGAAGATTTTTGAAATTAAAGAAGATGGGGGGGATATTAAGGGACTATCCTAAAGCTAGGGAAAATAACTGTCTAACCAACAAGAAGCAAACACTTGACACAGTGAGTTAATGTAGAATTCCTAACCTTTGGATTGAAACCAAACAAACAAAAGTAATAAACCTCTTAAGAAAACCAAGCTTCATTTGAATTAAGTCTTCACAAAAATTGGGCAGAGTAACAGTTGTATACAAATGGATTCCAGATCACAAACAAAGCATGTAATCACAATAACCTGCTCACAAAACAAACAAACAACCCAATGTCTTGGGGCAAACCCCAAGAACTCCAGACAAAAATAACAATTGAGGTCACAAGGTCTTAAAGATTGGTCAAGGTTTCTAATCCTAAGTCCAAGAAGTCTACAATCTCCATAAATGCCAAGGATAGTAACCAAGTAGCCCAAGTAACATTAAAGTTTTTTATAGTTTAAGTTGATTATTAAGTATCTTTAAAAAGAAGTGAAAAGCTCAAGTGAGCAAAATGAAAATGGCATAAAAGTAAATGCTCAAATGAGCAAAAATGAAAATAGCATGAAATGTAAAATGCTAAAGTAAATTGTGCATAAATTAAAAGCATGAAGTAAAGGCACAAAATAAAGTCAATTGTTAGAAATTAGAGGTTAGTTGAATGACCATCTTGAAACTTGCATTTGAAACTCATTAGAGGATTGATAAAACCAAAACCTTTCAACAACAAGTTTCATTTGCTTTTTGTCAAGTATATCATCCATTTTAAATTCTCCGGGCAACATTAAATGATCAGTGATGTTTAAGTGATTCACTTTGACAAAAGCTTATGAAGATTTATTAGAGGATTGATAACCAAAGCCTCCTAACAACAAATATCCAAGTTATTGGATCAAAGGATTCAAATTAACATACTTGGCTTACAAACATGGTTTTGGTCCACGAATGATCATTTCTCGAATAGGGACAAAATTTAGCTCTATGTTAAGCAACCGTAAGTTGACTAATATAGAAGTCGCACCTTTTTTTAGGCTGGTCAATAGCATTCTATGTACCATATGTTTTGAGAAATGATATGTAAATTATTCACCAATAACATTTAGTACAATAAAGAAGGGGATAAGATGAAGAGGGATGGGGTAAGAATTAAACCATATTTGAACCAAAAATTTAATCAAACTATTATTAAAATCATTCATCCAATTTTTGTGGAGTAAACTAAATACCATGGATCTAATGATGTTAATAAAGCTCATGATCAAAATTTCATAGTCCAAGATCATCCAGAATATATGCACAACAAAATTGTATTTAATAATATAGAAAAAAGATTTTTAAAATGGTTTTAAAATAAAAATAAAAGGAGAAAATAGAAACTATATTCAAAACATCCAAAAAAATCAAATAAGATCATAGAAAAATCAGAAATAAGTTCAAATATTTATATAAAATTTTTTGTGATTATTTAAAGTCAGAAACTGTTTTTAAACTAATTAAAATTGCTCAAATAAGTGGAAAAAAAATTAAATATTATAGAAGTAAAAATAAAATTCTAAAAATAATTTCAGAAGGTCAGAAATAATGGAAATGATGTTGATGAATGTTTTCAGAATTTAAAAATGCTCAAAAGTATTTTTAAAATAATTAAAAACAAACCAAAAAAAAGAAATATTATAAAAAATACCAAATCTAAAAATAAAATAATGAAAAAATAAAATTCAGAAAGAAAATATTTGAAAATATTTTTGTGAATTTTTTCTTAATTTTTGAATTAGAAATGAATTTGATATGAATTTTGGAAGTTTAAAACAATTAAAATATAAAAATAAAAAATAAAAAAATAAAGTCAAAAAAATATGGACCAGTGGATGAGACTCAAAACGCGTTAGTAAGCTAATCCAATGGATCAGACACATTGTGCATATCATGGTCTTTAGTGGATAAAGCATGTAATCATTAATTAAATCAGATTTGAAAAAAATGCGTGGCATGCTTTCACTGGTTGATAGATGACACGTTGGTCATCTTTAACCTCCAGCCATGAGATTTGCAGGTCCATGAAACTGTAAAATTAGAACATGAGACCGGCACCATTCGCTTCTTCTCTTCAAGACGATTCCAATGGTATCCTCACGGAAAATTTATATAAGCTTTAACTCAGTCGTTTTGGAAGAGAAGTTTTGAAAAGGGGTTTGAAATTTCATGGCCAAAACATACTTCCAGTTAAAAACAGGTGTTGCAACTAGAATCAGGATGATAAAAGCTCCATAACAGTATCAAAGTTTGAGAAAATTAGTGAAGGAATCTACCTATTGAAGTTAAGTTTCAGAGCTCTGAAACTTGACTTGGCTAGCACGACTTAGGGAGGCTTCGAGCTTAATTCTCCTCCTGTTAGCTTCAGAGAGGTTCAAGAAAGGTGAATTGACAAAGAAAATGGATTGAGAAAGGTTGTAAGAGAAAATAAAAAATTGCATAAAATTGAGTTCAAGAAGGAGTTTTGAAGGGTGATTATCCCTCTCTCTAAGCTTTAGAAAATGAGTGATGTATGGTCCTCTATTTATAGGGAAGTTGATTGAATGCTCAAGCGTGTGGAATGATGGGATTTGGAGGGAAATCGTGTAAAGTTGCATATAAGAAAAGTGTGACTTCTATTTTGATCAAAACTCATCCAAACCTTGTGTTTCAATGTGCTAATCACTTCTGGAAATTCATTAAACACGATTAGAAGCAAAAGCGCGCAGAAACTTGTGTTTAGAAGCCAAATCAAGGATTTCAAATTCTGACTTGGGTTGAAACTTCAGTTTCAAGGTACCACTTTTGAACCAATGGCATTCTTAACTCAAGGAGTATTAAGACATGATTCTTGAAGCTTTAGAAAGATGAGATCAATGCCCGAGCTGAAAGTTGTAATGAGTCAAAGTTGAGAAAAGAGGTTGACTTTCTATACTTCGAAAATTTCTAAGTTTTTTCTTCAAAAATGATCTATAATGTCTTGCATCCAAATATGGTCTTCCATTTGAAATTCGCTCTTGACCAAAAAATATGGCATGAAGTAGATCCCTTGAATGGAATTTTGAGATTTGAACCATTCAAAATCTCCTAATATTGAGAAAGTTATGATTTGTTGAAGTTGGCAAAAATACATAAGATGAACTATAATCTTTTGCATCCTTAGGGCATCTTTTATCCATTTTCACACTTTTCACTTAAAAGAAGGGATGAATTTCACATTCTTAAAATCAATGTGGAAAAAGAATTGGCTCAAGGATATAAAAATTTACCAAGTTATGGTCCTTTGAATTCACATAAGGGAAATTGATGGTTCATCTAGAGGACTTGTAATATTTCTTCATCATCAAGTACCTTTCACACAAAATTTCCTTGAAACTTTTGAAATGATTTGTTGATAACCATTTAAAGATAAGGATGGCTTTGGAATCACTCAAAAATACCAAAAGATGTGCAAGATATACCCCTTTGAAGTTCTAAACCCTAGCTCCTAGAGCAACAAAATGCCTTGAGAACCCTTTTCAATTTTGACCAACCTTCTTGCACAAATATTTTTGTCATGTAAATAGAAGTTATTGAGGATGATAATAGGAACCATAACCCCTTCCAAATTTTGGAAATTGAGGAAAATATGTGCTTGTGATCAAGAAATCAAGAGTTTATCCAACTAGGTCAAACTTCTTCAATCAAACCTTGTATCTTTTGACTATCTCTGACAACTTGCGGCATGATGACTCATAATAGACTTTATCACGATATTACTTCAAAACATATTCAATGATGAGGCTTGAATATCAATGAAGCTTTTGTTGAAGAAGGCATGGAAATAGACTCATGAACCTGTAGATCAACTTGATGGAAAGTGTTATGCTCTCACCTATAACATCATCAATTAGGGAAAACATTCATTATATATATTATCTAGAAGTTAATCAAAACCATACATAGATGATCAAAAAAATACAAGTCAGGGTGCTTGGTGATTCCCCATGATAAAAGCCAAAGATAAGGAGAGGAACCAAACCCTAGTGTGTGATCTTATTGCATTGTAATGGTATGAAATATTAGAGGAATCTTAGGGGGGAAATTGGGGTAGAACAATACCTTTGAAGTGATTTCCCCTGCTGTAGTTAAAGATGTTTCTGCCATTCAAAAGATCACCAAAACTCCACACAAGATGGCTTCCTTGAAAGATGCCAAGGCTACTATAGAAGAAGGTGGTTGTACTATTTGGGGTCAGCTTCCTGATATCCCTTATAAATCTGACATGTTTGGTTTGGGCTTTACTACAGACGGTCAAAGGGTTGTTCATCGCGCTTGTGCTGGGAGACCCCAGTTCCGTATCAGCAACAACGGGGTCAATGCTATAGAGGATGCTGATAGTGATTGTGATTTTGATAACTGGATATTCCCTACCATTTGTGATGGACTCGAAAATTGGAAAGCAAAAGACATTTTCCCTATCTCCTTTAGTCAGAGTAATATCTATACTCTTGTCTTATTGCTTTTAAAAGGTTTTGGTTATGTAATAAAATAATGACTTTAAACCTTGTATCTTACCTGGGGAACAACGGTTCATTTTCAAAACAAACACTTTGTCTGCATTCTCAACTGATGCGAGAATCATTACAAAGTTGCTAAACTTAGGAATTTTCAAAATATTTTCAAACACATACATAAAATCATTTTCAAAAAGTGATATAGCGATTAAGATCCCATAGATAACTACGGATGAAAAGGGTGCTAACACCTTCCCTTTTCATAACCTACCCCCCTTACTCAGAAATTTCTCAAAGGTCTTTCCTGTTCTTTTCACCCTTTCCTTTATTGGATAAAAGAAAAGTCGGTGGCGACTCTTTCTATCCACAACATTTAGGATAAACGCAAAACCAAAAGTAAGTTCTCCCACCGTATTAAAGTTGTTAAAGTTTATTACCCATTCTAGGTGGAATGCCTTGGTAAAATAAGATGTTGAGACCCATTCTAGGTGAAACTCCAGGATTTTGGGAAACTCGTTATTGTTAATGAAGATGCTACCTTCAGTGGAATTTGGTAGTTCACCTTCTGTAAACGTTGGTGTATGTTCTGTTTCTTTACCTTCAATAAATGTCGGTATTGTTCTATGTTTTTTCTACCTTCATACTTGAGTTAGTGGTTCACCGTCATTTGTTAGTCGGAATTTATCTCTTTCTCTTCATTGGTACACCCAATAGGGTTGAGTTGTTTCCAGCCGTAAGCGTTGATGTAAACCATTTGTTCCCAGCCATAAGTGCTAATGTCATCCCTTTGTTCCCAGCCATAAGTGCTAATGTCAAACCTTTGTTCCCAGCCATAAATGTTGATGTCAATTCTTTGTTTCCAGCCATAAGTGTTTATGTTAACCCTTTGTTCCTAGCCATAAGTGTTGATGTCAACCCTTTGTTTCCAGCCATAAGTGCTGATGTCAACCCTTTGTTCCCAGCCATAAGTGTTGATGTCAACCATTTGTTCCCAGCCATAAGGGTTGATGTCAACCCTCTGTTCCCAACCATAAGTGCTGATGTCAACCCTTTGTTCTCAACCATAAGTGTTGATGGAAACCCTTTGTTCTCAGCCATAAGCATTGATGTCAACCCTTTGTTCCCATCCATAAGTGTTGATGTCAACCCTTTGTTCCCAACCGTAAGTGCTTATGTCAATCTTTGTTCCCATCCATAAGTGTTGATGTCAACCCTTTGTTCCTATCCATAAGTGTCGGTGTCAACCCATTGTTCCCAGCCATAAGTGTTGATGTCAACCTTTGTTCCCATCCATAAGTGTTAATGTCAACCCTTGGTTCCCATCCATAAGTGATGATGTCAACCCTTTTTTCCCATCCATAAGTGGTGATGTCAACCCTTTGTTCCCATCAATAAGTGCTTATATCAACCTTTTGTTCCCAGCCATAAGGGTTGATGTCAAACCTTTGTTCCCAGCCATAAGTGTTGATGTCAACCCTTTATTCCCATCCATAAGTGATGATATCAACCTTTGTTCTCAATCATAAGCGATGATGTCAAACATTTGTTTCCAGTCATAAGTACTGATGTCAATCATTCATTACATGTCTTAATATTGATGTTTACTGTCATCTCTGAGAAAATATTATCTTACTGTTCCAATTCGCGTCCTTTGGGCGGGTAATTCATGATCCCCTGTGAGTCGATTTTACTCTCTTTTTGCTATCTCCTCTATGAGTGGGTAGTTCATAGTTATCTATCGATCGTTATTATCCATTTGATTTTTACTCATTTATTGAGTATATGATACTTTGTCCCCTTTTTGGGCTTTACCCTAGTAGAGTTGAGTCTTATTTTCCTCAGTGGAGTTGATTTTCCTTCAATGAAGTTGACTTTATTTCCTCCTCTAATACGTTGGAAGAATTGACTTTCTTGGTTTTATCGCAAATGTTGCGGTTAGCAATAGTCGCCACCAACTTTTCTTTTATCCAACAATTAGGAAAGGTGAAAAGAACAGGAAAGAACTTTGATATATTTTGAGTTCGGGGGCTAAGGTATGAAAACGGAAGGTGTTAGCACCATTTTCATCCGTAGTTATCTATGGGCTCTTAATTGCTTAGCTCACTCTAAAATCTTTCTTTGTGTGTGTGTGTGATTTGTTTGAAAATATTTTGAAATTCCAATGTAAGGCTAACTTTGTAATAATCCTTGTGTCGGTCCTCAAGAATGTATACAAAGTGTTTTAGAAAATATCTCGTTTGAAAGTGTAGTGTGAAAAATGTTGAGTTATGAAAAAGATTGTGAGCAAGCATTAAAGAGTTCTTACCCACTAATAAGTATTTCTTGTTATTTTCCTTCTCCTTTGGAGATAGTATTATCCATACCATTAGTTGGTAGGTAATCCTATTATTGGATATGAAGGGACAGACGTAGGGTCATCGTATGGTCATCGAAGGCAACACGCGAGGATACTTTAGCAATTGTATCGAAGGGACTATCATCATTTTTCTCGTAGTGTCATCGAGGGACTAGATCACTTTGTAGGAAACTTGAAGGGTTATCGAGGGACTATGATCTTTATTCGAAAGGGACCATGATGATTTGATCGAGGGTCTTTTGCTAAAGTATCCCTACTTTCGAGGGACATGACCAAAATTCATAAGGAAACAAGAGAGGTTAACCTAGAGGTGAAAAGTGTGAAAAGAGTGTGCATTTTCAGTTATGTTAATCTTGAATTAGGGTTTTCTAGATTTGCTTTTAGTCTTGCCATACAAACCTTATTTTACTAGCAAAATATGTATAGAAAATTAAAGCGCGGAATTTAAAGTTCCTACGATATTACATGGCTTTGGGAGAGATACAAAAGTATAGAAATTTGCGGAAAAGTAAATCTACGCTATTACAACCTCGGAGTAGATACATAATAGGAAAAAGATGCGAGAAAATAAATCTACACTATTACATTGATATTGCGATCCTATACACTTGATCTATGAATTTAAATAGCAAAAGATGAGAAAAAGAATGTTAGAAAAATGTTAAATGCCCTAAAAATTCTATATGCTAGAAAAAATTATTTTTGGTGTTTTTTGTAGAAAATGATTTAGGGTTAGGCATGATAACTAAAACCTAATAGTAGATAATTAATTAAGTTAATTTAAAAAACCTAAAACCCTAATTAGAAACCCTAATGTCTAATTAATTAATAATAAGGAAATCGAGTTAAAAAACCAAGGTAAAAAAAATGAAAACCAAAATGTTTTGGGTGGAACTTGAACCCACCCCCTTAAGGTCACTAGGAGCATTCTTTCCACCTTGCTAGCGCTGCGTTTGTGTTATTTAATGGCTAGCGCTCAACATATGTTAACCTTGTATTTTGCCCTGAAAAATAAAAGAAAAATTGCACAAGGGTTGGCTCAAACCCATGCCCTCAGGAATAATGACCATTACTCTTACCACTGGGACGCTGGTGTTTCGCGTTAGTATAATCATTATCATTAAATATAATATAAATTGAAAAATAAAATATCAAATTCAATTAAAACAATCATATGTGTAGTAAGTTGGGGCCATAGCAATTTGAATCAACCAATCACATTGAGAGAATTGGCCATGCAGGAGTCAGCGCCATCTTCACTGTTGGTGCTAAACATGAACCATGAAAAATCAACATCAAATAACAAAACAAAGTGCCCCGATTGGCTAATTAAGAGGCTGCGAGTTCAATGGTGGTGTTAGTTTCATCTAAAACAACATGTAGTTAGGGTTTCAAAGCTTTGAGAGCTTCGAGCCCTAACAATGGTGTTTTGTTGTTCCTGCACTAAACCTCAAAGTTAATGGTTTAAAAACATTCTAAACATGATTATGAACATACAAGAATGCTTAAAAACAATTTATATTGTGTGAATTAAGAGTTTCAAATCGAAAAAAGTTATCAAACCAGAACAAATTGGTTGGAACATTCTGGGATTGCATGAGCTTGAATGAGAGCTTAGATCAACTCTTGGAAGTATCAGGAAGGTGATTTGATACTTGAAATCGATTGAGAATGGCTGGAGATAAGGTTCGACCGTGCCCTAGCTTCTTGAAAATTTTGGAATTTTAGGGTTGCTTCTTGGAGGCAGAATGCGTTTTCTTTGAGGTCTGAATGTGTTGTGTATTTGTAGTGGAAGAATTAGGTTAACGACAGTGGAAAAAATCTTGTGTGATCATGGTGTAATATTTGATTTGGGATTTTCATGAAAAGATTCTTTTTTAAGCTCAATCTTGTTCCAATCAACCTCACACCGCTTTGACAAGTTGTCATGAGCTTTTTGGGCCTCCAATTTGATCAAAACAAAAGTCCACATGCCTAAGTCCAATGCTTTCATATTTTATTTGATTTAATTTGTATTTAAATGAATAAAATCCGAATAAAAGAAATAAAAATCATAAAAATATGTGAATAGATTTAGGGGTCCTTTATAAGGTTATGATCACATTTGAACCCAAAAACATATGCCGGTTAGCCCAAAAATTTAACTTTGCTCAAAGTGGACTTCATGCATTTTCTCAAAATTGCTCAGCTTGCACCAATCATAACTCTCCTAATTTTTGTCATATGAAGATGATCTTGGACTTTTTGGAAACCTTAATATGTCTCCTACAACTTTCATGTTGGTCATTTTTTCATTTGAAGTCTTTAACTTGATGTTAATTTCTTTGACAAAAGATGTCTTTTTGTTAACTTTCAAAATAACCTGTAAAGTTTTGGCTCATATCTCTCAAATGAAGCATTTTTGGCCTTGATCTTAGAGAGACAAAGATGTAGAGAATTGAATTTAATTCAAAATGAGATTTGGTTGAGAAATTTATGATGAAGTATGTGAAAGTTGTGCTTGGTCAAAGTTCAATTGACTTCTCCTTAAGAAAATCCTAATTTAATAACTTTGACTTTTGATGAATCTTGAGTTTTCATGATGAATCATGATTGACCCTTGATTAAATGATGAATGTGACCTCAAAATCTTGATTTTGTCCAAAAATATTGAGATTTCACTGTCAATTGGTCAAAGTTGTCTTTTTGTTCAATACAACTGATTTTCAATCATCTGACTAATTGACTGATCAAACTTGTGATGTAAGGTTTGAAATTTGGCATGAGGATACTTTGAGACATATGAGAAACCATGAAATCCACTTGAGGAATTTAGAAACTCAATTTCCTTTGAGATAAGCAAAACCCTAGTTGTAGGTCAATTGCTTAGGAGGTGAGTCCATCTGATCAATCTTTGATAAGTCTTGAGTAATTGAGACCTTCATGAGCATGAGGATGTGTCATGAATTAATATGTCTTGAAAGTGGGAGGAAAAATTTTGGGACACAACAACTTCCCCTGTTCAATCTTCTTAAACCTAAAGAGTTAGATTGGCATGCTTGCCATTCGTGATCTGAAGGTGGAAGAGGATTGAACACTTAAGTGCCCAAAAATCTGCACTCGCGGATGCACAAAGTTACATTGTAGGTTGATTGTATTGGGAATGGGATTAAAGATTCCATTTGTAAAAGGTGACGGGATGCCTTCAGAGATGGGCTTATAGATTCCATCCAAAGTAATTGTGTTATTGGATAACAGTTAACAGGAGAATCAGAATGAGTCTATGCCCAACTATATCTGAAAAAATATTAGAATCAGTCTACGCCCGACTATATCTAAAGGTGTATCAGAATGAGTCCTCACCCGACTGTATCTAAACGCATATTAGAATGAGTCTACGACCGACTATATCTAGACAAGGATCAGATTGAGTCTTCACCGACTGTATCTAAACAATATATTAGAATGAGTCTATGCCCGACTGTATCCAGAAGTGGATCAGAATGAGTCTACGCCCGACTGTATCTAGAAATGGATCAGAATGATTCTTTGCTCGACTATATTTGAACAATGTATTGGAATGAGTCTACGCCTGATTGTATCCAGAAGTGGATCAAAATGAGTCTTCGCCTGATTATATCTGAAAAATATATTGGAATGAGTATCAAAATGAATCTATATCTCAATCGTATATGAACTGTATCTAGAAGATGTACTGGAATGAGTATCAGAATGAATCTATATCTCAATCGTATCTGAACTGTATCTAGAAGATGTACTTGAATAAGTAACACAATGAATCTATATCTCGATTGCATCTGAACCGTATCTAGAAGATGTATTAGAATGAGTATCAGAATGAATCTATATCTCAATTGTATCTAAATTGTATCTAGAAGATGTATTCGAAAGAGTATCAGAATGAATCTATATCTCGATCATATCTGAACTGTATCTAGAAGATGTACTGGAATGAGTATCAGAAAGAATATATATCTCGATCAGATCTGAAAGACGATAAACTGTTGAAAATATCTATCTGTTTGGTAACTAACCTTAAAAGGAAAAGTTAGTTTTATGCAATGTCATGATGTATGAAATGCATTGTGTAATGATGCTCTCAAAATAAATGAGAGTATTATATGCGTTTCGTATGCATATGTTATGTTATTTTGTAAATGATGTATGGATGCAATATGTCGTTGGAGCGTATCGGTAGCTTCTTGTAACAACATATAGCTGTGGAAAATAAATCTCTGACTGTTGTTGGGGATGAAGAAAGTAATTCTTCCATTTTTTCTTAGAACGACTTTACTGGGGATTCCCACTTTCTATTTGATGATACTCCGTTGGGGATCTTTGAATTTTGCTTAGGGATAGAAGAATTCAAGGTGAGTTGGTTGTTCATCATTATTTTTATTGAAGGATTTGATTCTTATGTACCCTGATTGGGGATAAAAGAGATGGATATTCCTCTGATGTGTTATCTGACCAGGTTTCAGATATGGGTATCAGCTCTTCTGGGGAGGACAACATTGAATAACATATGGATGGAGAAGAGAATTTTGTCAGGGAATTTGTAGTATCAGAGAAATAAACTCCGTTGGGGAATTAAATCCTGTAGACTGTGTTGTGGAAATAATCTCTGGTGGGGATTGAAAATTCATAGGCTACGTTGAGGAAGTTTCCAATGTATGCTGGGAAATGATCAAACTTCCTTATCCGCTAGGAGACCTATTGGGGAAGATGATCATGTTAAGCTATCCATCGGGATATAGAGGTGAACTACTGGAAGATGCCCCAATTATAGTCTAAGGACATATTAGACTTGTTGGGGGATATATCTTTATTGGGGATGAACTTGTGAAGATAGCTCTGTAGATATAGTTCCATGGAGATTTCTCTATGGGAATTTATGGAAAACTTTTGAACCTTATCCCAACTCCTAGGGTCTTTAGGAAATGCTAATCATGTTTTTATGCATATATTTTGTAAACAGTAATCATATTCAAATGCATATGTTCATTCAACATAATCATTGGACGTTTTTGCAAACAAAATTGAGAAAGTAAAAACAATTTTGAGTTTTGAAATATATTTAATTGCATTGACTCTGAATGTTTTCCTATAAGCAGACAGTTTTTTTACCAGAAGACAGAAATCCTAGTCAGAGGAAATCGTCATAAAAGTTGAAAAAGGGGTACAAAGTGATAAACAAAGAAAAACAACTATGTGGAAACGACCCATCGATTTTCATCTCTGCTATTGCCCCTATGTCTTCAAGTATCTCATCACTTGACATCGGAAGAAGTTGATTGAATTGATATGTACCATTTGAACTTGACGCTAGTAATAAAGCTGGCTGTAAGTAGATGGGTGATCCAACGAGACATAGTCGTACGCTTTAATACCTAACTTTTTCCAGGACTACCCTTTCGGGTTTTCAGTCCATCAGGATATCCTTTTTTCCCAAGCCGCCTTTTCTAGTTTTTGACTTGCCGGATGTACAATTTTTATATATATCCCTAATTTTTTCCCGAACCCTTATGGTTCACCAGGATGCCCTTATTTTTGCTTAGGTTTGTCAACCTAGCAGGTCTCTTTTATGCATAGTATTTTTTAACTATGTACGCATCCACAGGGTGCGGAAAATATTCACCGCCCACAGTGGTAAGTATCATAAGACCTCCAGAAAATATCTTCTTGATCACAAATGGCCCTTCGTATGTGGGAGTCTGTTTTCCCCTGGGATCACTAGCCTGGTTCACCTAATGCACTTTATTACCAAATCACCAGCCTGGTTCACCTAATGTCTGACTTTCTTGTTAAAAGCCTTGATCATGTGTTTCTGATATATCTGACCATGACAAACAGCTGCAAGCCTTTTTTCATCAATCAAATTTATCTGGTCAAGTCGAGTATGAATCCATTCGTCTTCATCTAAATCTCCGTCTTTCATAATCCTTAGGGAAGGAATCTGGACTTCCACAGGTAAGACAACCTCTATACCATAGACTAGAGAGAAAGGGGTTGCCCCAGTTGATGTACATACTGAAGTAAGGTAAACATGAAGAGAAAATGGTAGCATATCATGCCAATCTTTGTATGTTACCGTCATTTTCTGCAAGATCATATTTATATTCTTGTTGGCGGCTTCCACTGTGCCATTCATCTTAGGTTGCTACAAAGAAGAATTGTGATACTTAGTCTTGAACTGCATACAGATTTCCGTGATCATAGTATTGTTAAGATTGGTACCATTATTTGTATGATCCTTTCAGGGATGCCATACCGACAGATAAGGTTATACTTAATGAACCGAGCCATAACATTCTTGGTAATAGAACTAAATGAGGCTTCCTCTACCCACTTCATGAAGTAATCAATAGCGGCAAGGATGAAACGATGCCCCTTGGAAGAAAGAGGCTAAATCTCTCCAATCAAATCAATTCCCCATATTGCAAACGACCAAGGAGCAGTGTAATACGGTTGGAGAACTGACTTGGTTGTTTTATGTTTGATCGCAATTGTTGCGGATAGAAAGAGTCTCCATTGACTTTTCTTTTATCCAATAAGGAAAGGGTGAAAAGAACAGGAAAGACCTTTGATATATTTTATTGAGTTCAGGGGGTAGGTTATAAATAGGGAAGGTGTTAGAACCCTTTTCATCCATAGTTATCTATGGGCTCTTAGTTGCTTGCTAGATCATTTTTGAAATTGCTTTTGTTTGAAATGTGTTTGTGGTGGGTTTTGAAAGTATTTTTGAAAAGCCCCTTCGTTTAGGCAAACTTTGCAATGATTCTCGTCTCTATAAGAAGGCATACAAAGTTTTGACTTTTTTTGAAAATATTTCATGTTTGAAAGTGTTGGTATATTTTTGAAAGATATTTATTTTTTGAAGATGAATTGTGAGCAAGCAACTAAGAACGTTCTACCTACTCAAAAGTCTTTTATTCATTTCTCTCTTCCTTTGAAATTTCTATCTTTTGATGTAAAGGGACATGCATGGGTCATCGTATAGTCATGGATAACAATGATGTGAGATTATCTTAGAATTTATCTTAAGGGACTAAGGTCAATCGTAAGGCAACATTCGTAGCGTCACCGAGGGACTACGATCTTGTATTTTTGATTTATTTTGGCTAAGATGTCTCACATGCATAACATGACCATTTTTCTCAAGGCAACAAAGTTGAGTTAAACCCTAGAGGTACAAGTGTGTAAGTGTTTTGATTTCGTGCATTTGTCTTGTCTTGAATTTGGGTTTTCTAGTATTGATTTTATCTTTCCATACAAACCCTAATTTACTAGCATTTATATGAAAGAGATAAATTGCAAAAAGTAAATATCCTACGAAATTACATTAATTTGGGATGGGGTATACATATTTACAAATGGGGATTGCAAGAATTTGAATTCTAATTGTCTATTACAATCATATTGAATATTTACAAGAATTAAACGTACGAGAATGAATAAATGTACAAAGATATAAATGGATTAGGAATATATTTTATTTGGATTTTTTCTAACAAAAATAGTTTTGACCTAATTAAATTAAAAGAAAATAATTAACTAAAATAATAAAATTAAAATTAATTTAATAAAAGAGATTAATTTATTAAAGAAAACAAGTTGTTAGGGTTTTGTTTGGAAAAAAAAGATTGTATATTAATTAAGTTAGTATGAAAATTAATTTTAAAGAGGAAACCCTAAATTCTAAACTAATTTTAATTAAAAGAGAAATTAATTAAACCTAAGTCTATTTGGACTATTAAAAATAAATTAAGTTTATGTAAAAAATGTTTTTCTTGGTCTTTTTGTATTGAAAGAAAATAAAATATTCATATTAAAGTATAAATAATAAGTAAAATATTCTTGGGATTTTGTATTGATGATAATAATAATAATAATGATAATAATAGTAATAATAATAATAATAATAATAATAATAATAATAATAATAGAATAAAATATTTAAAAAGAAAACAAGTCTGGGGGTTACAATTTAATTGGGGTGGATTTGTAGTAAAAGTTGTTTTAAGCCTGGTCCAATAGGTTTTTGTAAACAGAAAATAAAATAAAATGAAATTTGAATGCGCTGTCAAAAGGAAACAGGAGGTTATGGAAATGAAAATGGCAAGGCCCAATAAATGTGAGCCCAAGCGCGCTATGTGACAAAAAAAATACAAAATGTTAGAAAATCAAAACAAAAGGCAGCGCTGAGGTTCGAACCCATGCCCTCTGTAATATATGCGTGCTGCCTTACAACTGGGGAGGCTATACATCTGTTATCTTAAACAAAACTATAAATATATATTGTAAATCCATTCCTAGTCTTGTACTTCATCTTCAACCTCACGTCAGCCAGACCACCTGTATCTTGCTCATTTCTCAATGAAAATTAAAATTGTGAACATTAAAGTTGTTCCATTTTTTCTCACGATTCCAGAAATGTAAACCACTTAAACTATAAATTGAAGATAAATAAGAATTTTGTTGGCCCTAATATGAACCCTAATTTTTCCAGAAATTTTAATCTCAAAATTCTTCCTACTCAGTCAATATAATTGAAACTATGGACATGTACAGTTTCAGGGCAATGATATCTACAGTTTGTCTTTGAAAATGGAATCCTAACAATGCCTAAATGAACAGATGAAAGTTGATAAAAATATCTTTAAAACTGGAAATCGTGAAATGAGTTAGAGGACCTTTCAAGGTGTTGTGATGATTGAGCCAGCTTCAGTGAACCTCAAGGAAGCTAATGCAATGATTAGTTTATGCTGAGGATGGTTGAATCGTGTTGGAGAAGTCCAAGTACAAAGCTTTGTTTTTGGAAATGGAGGTTGATGAAGACGGTGTTACATTTGAATAACAGGTATTGGGATTGCTTATGTATGATGTTTAGAAGCTTTTGAAAGCAAAAGGCCAAGAAACACACGAGTAGATTTGAAGATTAGGTTCAAAACTCAAAAATGGAAAGTTTTGAGGTGTTCTTGGTGATTCTATGGTTTAGGGTGTTTAGGGGCTTTAGCATTCGTGTATTGGCTTGAGAATAGTGTATGCATTTATAGGCAAGAGGTTTTGTGTTCTACAACAAGTCAAAATTTGAAATATCAAGTTGTAACACCTTTACTTGTTTTTGAAGCAACCATGACAAACATCTCCCCAAAGCTTGTACCATGCTATAGTAGAGTGGTTGAACTTTAAACAAGCTTGCTTCTGACTTATAGATGTTGTGTATGCAGAAAGAACAAATGCAAAGCTCAAGACAAGTTGACTTTGCATAAAGCTTTCTTTTTCAAAATGGAAGTGGTGGCTTTCTTCCTTAAATGGAAAGGTGTATTGGACAAAGCTTAAATCAAGTGGTTCATAGCTCAAAATCTTATGTAATCTTATAATTAAGGATAGACACACAAGTTAGATGGCCTGTAAAGTGGTATTATTCAACATTTCTTAGAATTGGATCAAATGTTCATCACGAAAATGACTTGAAAAACAAGTTTGAAACCCTATCTTCTTGCCTTCGATTCTCCTAGATAAAGAATGATCAAAATGAGTTATTTGGAATTTTGGAAAGCTTGTAACATGTTCTACAACCTTTATGTTGGTCATTTTTGAAAATTCAATTCATAACTAGGTAAAAAGTTGCCATGAAGTTAGGTCAAAAATCTGCCTAACTATGGCAGAATTTCACTAAGTGTTTTTAGTCTCATGAACATGTCTTTATGAATTAATAACTTGAGATACAAGCATTTCTAGAAAAATTCCTGCCCTACAATGTTTTATATCTCCTTGAGATCTACAACTTTCATGTTGGAAGTTTTCCTTGAATCATCTTGCATCATGGTGAAAATTTGGCACAAAGTCATGAAAATAAGGTTAACTTTTCAACACTTAGAAAAATTTCTAAGTCTTAGAATTTTGACATTTCAAAGATAATTTTGACTTTTTTATTTCTTGATGAACAATCTTCATATTTTGACATGTCTTGATGAAATATGATTTTTGAAACTTGATTTTGATCAAAAAGTCAAAGTTTGACTTTTCAGTGTATCAGTTGACTTTTCATCAATTGACTGAATTTCAACTATCAATCAATTGATCTTTGGGGAATGTTTTAAGCCATTCCATTAGGTTAAAATGATGCATTTGAATCCTGATATCATGTCTCAAACCAACAAGTCATGTGTTAGGTCAAAAGTCAAAATTTGAAGCTTCTCAGTCAAAACCCTAATTTTGACCATTTTGCCCTTTTGATGATCTGATCAAATTTCTTGAGGAATTGTGATCCAAACATGATCAATTTCCATATATGAGATCAAAATGTTGATATGGATAAAAAATTTGTGAATTTTGACTGCAAATTAACCATAGTTGACTTTTCCCCTAATATAGTTGATTTTGGGTCAACTGATCAATTGACTGAGCAAAAATGGGATCCAAAGCTTGAAACTTGACATGAGAAAATCTTAGGAGTCCAAAATGGTCCATGTTAGTCATATGAAGAATTAAAAGTCCAATTGTCCTTATACAAACTCAAACCCTAATTTTGAGTCATCAGTGCTTAAGGAGGTGTCTTGAGCTGATCAAACCTTATGCAGTCTTGAAACAATGGAGATCTTATGAGAGAATTCTTGTGAAATTGAGAGGGAAAATTTTGGGGTACAACAGCTTCCCCAGTTTAATCTTCTTAAACCTGAAGAGTTAGATTGGCGGGTCCGCCATTTGTGACTTGAAGGTGAAAGATGATTGAACACTAAAGTGCCCAGAAATTGGCACTCGATGGTGTATTGAATGGGGAATGGGCTTATATATGCCATTTGGAGAGATGATGGTAGAAACTGGGAGAAACATCAGCATAAATCTTTGATCGATTCGTGCTAAAAACTAGGTGTCTTGCATGTCTTTAACTGGACGAATTAATTCTGATCCAGAAGAGGTCTTTAGATCAATGATTTTTTCTACAAGGAATAAAGTGGTTAGATGTATGCAAATGTATTAATGGTGTAATGATGTTATCAAAATAATTGATATTATGTTGTGTGTATATGTTATGTATGTTATATGATGTACGAATGCCACATATTGTCGAATCGTATCCTTGACAGATACTGGGGAGCTTTGAGAAGTTAAATCTCGGACTGCTGTTGGAGATTAAGAGTATGTGTATGCTTCCACTGGGGATTCCTGCTTTGCTGAGAAGAACTCCACTGGGAAATATTGACTTCTGATTGGGAGAAAGAGCTTAGGATTTCTAATCGTCCGTTGCTCTAGTGGGGAACTATCTCTTGAAAGGTTGTTGTTATCTGGTCGGATTCCAGGCTTCACAATGACTTGCTAGGGATAAAGAAGTTAGCTGTTATCTGGTCGGATCCAGGCTTTGCAACAACTCACTGGGATAGTGGCAAACTCTACTGGGGGAGAAGGAGTTTTGCTAGTAATTTTATAGGAATTAAACTATCATCTGGTCGGGTCCAGGATTCATAGTAATTGAAGAAATTAAACTATTATCTGGTCGGGTCCAGGCTTTAGTAACTTGGAACTGAGATTAACTGTTATCTGGTAGGTCCAGGTTTTAGAAACTCAAATTGTTATCTGGTCGGGTCCAGGTTTCAGCAATTGAAGAAGTTAAACTATTATCTGGTCGGGTCCAGGCTTTAGTGACTAAAAACTAGGATTTACTGTTATTTGCTCGAGTCCTGGTTTCAACAACTCAAACTGTTATCTGGTCGGGTCTAGGTTTCATCAATGATAGAGGTTTAACTAATATCTAGTCGGGTCCATGCTTTTAGTAACTTAAAATTGAGATTTACTATTATCTGGTCGGGTCCAGGTTTCGGTAACTCAAACTGTTATCTGGTCGGGTCCAGGTTTCAGTAATGATAGAAGTTTAACTAATATATAGTGGGGTCCAGGCTTTTAGTAACTTAAAAATTGAGATTTACTATTATCTGGTCGGGTTCAGGTTTCAGTAACTCAAACTATTATCTGGTCGGGTCCAGGTTTCAGTAATGATAGAAGTTTAACTAATATATGGTCGGGTCTAGGCTTTTAGTAACTTAAAAATTGATATTTATTGTTATCTAGTCGGGTCTAGGTTTCAGTGACTCAAAAATTGAGATTTACTATTATCTGGTCAGGTCCAGGTTTCACTAACTCAAACTGTTATTTGGTCGGGTCCAGGTTTCACAGTAATTTGTTTGAATGGGATGAAGTTGAACTAGTATCTAGTCGAGTCCAGGCTTCGTAGTATCATGATTTTGAGGAATAGAATCAACTGTTATCTAGTCAGGTTTCTAGGCTTTATAGTAACATTTGGAGATAGCAATGACTCAGTTGGCAACTTCACTAGGGACTAGGGGTTGCGGTCCCTTGATTTGTAATAGTTTGAGAGGCAAACTCAAGCTGGGGAATTTGTAATTTGTTGGGGGAAATAAACCCTGTTGAAGAATATATTTGATGAATTGTTGGGGAGGATATTTTTTAAGAATAATTCCATAAGGCTTCCTTTGAAGACCAACTCGGCTGGGCAGAGGGTCTTCTGGAGATTGAAACTCTAGCAGGGAATTTTACGAATCCAAATTGGTGGGGATAATGTTATTGAAATAACTTTGTGGGGATATATCAAATGCATTTAACGAGATGCTTGTCACTGTTTTTAAGCATACATTTGTTAAAATTTTAATCATGTTCATATGCACATGTTCATTCATTTTTAGTCATTTGACACTTTTGCACTCAAAATAGAAAAGACAAAAAATTTGCACTTCGAAGTATATTTGTATTGGTGTTTTGCCCATGAATATGCGTTTTTTTGTACAAAGAGACAGAGATCCTAGTAAGAGGAAATCATCAAAAGAAATGAAAAATGTACAGAGTGAAAACAAAAATAATATCCGTGTGGAAGTGATCTCATTGTGTTCAAACCTCACTATTGCCCCTATGTCTTCTAACATTATCCCTTGTCGTTGAATAGAAGTTAATTGGATTAATCTTGGACCATTTGAACTTGGACTTTGGTAATAAGGCTGGCTGTAGAGACTTTACGGGACATTGTCATACGCTTTAATCCTTAACTTTTGCCTGGACCACCCTTTCGGGTTTTCAGCCCACCAGGATACCTTTTTTTTCCCAAGCCTCCCTTTTAGGTTTTCGACTTGTCGGGTGTACCATCTTTTGCATATATCCCTAATTTTTTCCGGAACCTCTTTGGTTCGTCGGGATGCCCTTATTTTTTCCTAGGTGTGTCAACCTAGCGGGTCAATTTATGCGTAGTATTTTTTAACTATGTCTGCATTCACAGGATGTGGGAAGTCTTTGCCATCGATAGTAGTTAGCATCATGGCACCACCAGAGAAAACTTTCTTTACAATAAATGGTCCTTCGTAAGTTAGAGTCCATTTTCCCATGAGATTGCCTTGTGGAAGAATGATGCACTTTATTACCAAGTCGCCATCTTGATACACTCGAGGCTTGATCTTTTTGTTGAACGCCTTTATCATACGCTTCTGATACATCTGACCATGACATACAACATTCAGTCTCTTCTCGTCAATCAAGTTCAACTGATCCAACCTAGTTTGAATCCATTCATCTTCACCTAAATCTCCTTCCTTCATTATCCTTAGAGAGGGAATCTGAACTTCTACAGGCAAGACGGTTTCCATGCCATAGACTAAAGAAAAAGGAGTTACCCTAGTTGACGTACAAGCCGAAGTACGGTAGCCATGGAGAGCAAACAGAAACATCTCATGCCATTCTTTGTAGGTTACCACCATCTTTTTCATAATCTTCTTGATATTTTTATTGGCAGCTTCCACTATGCCATTCATCTTGGGTCTGTACAAAGAAGAATTGTGATGCTTGATTTTGAACTGAGTGCAGAATTCCATAATCATAACATTGTTGAGATTAGTTCCATTGTCAGTGATGATCCTTTCAGGGATACCGTAGCGGAAAATGAGTTTATGCTTGATAAACCTGGCTACAACGTTCTTCGTGACAGAGGCAAATGAGGAAGATTTAACCCATTTGGTGAAGTAATCGATAGCGACAAGAATGAAGTGATGTCCATTAGAAGCAGTAGGTTTGATCTCTCCAATCATGTTAATACCCCACATTGCAAATGGCCACGGAGCAGTCATGACATATAGAGGAATAAGAGGTACATGGACCTTGTCAACATATATTTGACACTTATGGCAAGTCCTTGAGTGATGATGGCAATCAGTTTCCATTATAGACCAATAGTAACCAGCCCTCACGATTATCTTGGTGATAGTGCATCCACTAGAGTGGGTACCGAAGAGGCCATGATGCATATCTTCTATAATTTTCTCTGCCTCCTTTCTGTCAACACATCGGAGTAGAATCATGGTTGCGCTTGTACGAGATTTCGTTTCTTTGAAAGAATTTGGCTGAAAATCTATGAAAGAATTTCCTATCATTGATGGAAGCTCCTTCAGGATATTCTTGTGCCTCAAGATATCTCCTCACCTCATGGTACCATGGTTTCTCTTCGTCAGTGTCAAGATCATAGCAGTGCGCAGGTTCGTCAAATTTCTCAATTGTAATCATAGGAGCTTCGTTGTCCCATTTGACTTTGAACATGGAAGAAATTGTGGAAAAAGCGTCGGATAACTAATTTTCCTCCCTGTGGAAATGCTCAAAGGTGATCTCCTCGAAGCATGGAATCAGAGTTAACACAAGCTCCTTGTAAGGAATCAGGTTAGGATGCTTAGTGTCCCATTCTCCCTTCACTTGGCTAATCACTAGAGAAGAGTCTCCAAATACATCCAAACTCTTGATTCTTAAGTAAATGGAAGCCTTTAAACCCAAGATGCACGCCTCGTACTCAGCCATGTCATTTGTACAATCGAAGCATAGTCTAGCAGTGAAAGGAGTGTGACAGCCTTCAGGAGAAATTATCACAGTGCCAATTCCATTTCCAAGAGAGTTGGAAGCTCCATCAAAAACCATAGACCATTGGGATCCTTGTTCAGGTCCGTCATAGGGTCCAGGTTTTGCACAGTCAGTCACTAACATGATATTCTCATTCGGGAAGTCAAAGTTCATAAATTGATAATCATCAACAGCTTGATGAGCCAAATGATCTGCCAATACACTTCCTTTGATTCCCTTTTGTGTTGTATATTAAATATCCTATTCAGTCATAATCATTTGCCATCTAGCTATTCACCTAGAGAGAGCGGGCTTCTCGATGATGTACTTGATATGGTCCGTCCTAGAAATCAATAAAGTGGTGTGAGTCAACATATACTGTCTTAACTGGTGAGAAGTCCATGCCAGAGTGCAACAAGTTTTCTCGAGCAGTGAATAAAGAGTTTCACAGTCAGTAAAATTTTTGCTCAGGTAGTATATTGCATGCTCTTTTCGGCCAGACTCGTCATGTTGGCCCAACACACACCCCATAGAATTCTCTAGCAAAGTCAAGTACATGATCAATGGTCTTCCTTCCACTGGAGGCATAAGGATAGGATGTTCTTGCAAATATTCTTTGATTTTGTCAAAGGCATCTTGACAGTCGTCGTTCCATTTGACCACTTGATCTTTCTTCAGGAGTTTGAAGATTGGCTCACAAGTAGCAATTAAGTGAGATATGAAACGGGCAATGTAATTAAAATGACCCAAGAATCCTATGACTTCCTTCTTAGAGAGGGGAACTAGCATTTCTTGAATGGCTTTTACCTTTGCAGGATCAACTTTGATGCCTTTACCACTAACGACAAAACCTAAAAGCTTTCCAGACCTTACTCTGAATGTGCACTTATTTGGGTTCAACCTTAACTTGTACTTCTTCAGCCTCTCAAATAGCTTATGTAGGTGATCGAGATGCTCTTCTTTGGTTTGAGACCTTGCGATCAAATCATCCACACAGACCTATATTTCATGATGGATCATATCGTGAAATAAAGCTACCATAGATCTTTGATATGTTGCCCATGCATTCTTTAATCTGAATGTCACGAATTTATAGCAAAAGGTTCCCCATTGTATAACGAAAGTGGTCTTCTCCATGCCTTCGGGAGACATCTTGATTTAGTTGTAGCCAGAAAATCCATCCATGAAGGAGAAGACTTTGTGTTGAGTGGTGTTAGCAACCAACATGTCAATATGAGGTAGAGGGAAATCATCTTTAGGCTTTCCCTATTCAGATCCCTATAATCCACACATATGCGGACCTTTCCATCTTTCTTTGGCACAGGGAATACGTTTGCAACCCATTGAGGATAAGATGTGACATCCAGAAAACCTGCATCAAATTTCTTCATTACCTAAGCCTTTATCTTTTTAGACATGTATGGCCGCATACGACTGACCTTTTGCTTAATAGGAAGGAAATCATCCTTTGTTGGTAGACGATGAACCCTAATGTCGGTATCCAATCCTGGTATATCTGTATGTCCAAGCAAACACCTGAACATAGTCGTGTAACATCTGACCCAACCTGCTCTTGATACCATCTTCTAGGTTGGCACCAATCTTGACTTCTTTCTTGTCTGTCTCGGTACCTAGGTTGATAACTTCGATGGGTTCTTCATGCGGTTGAATAAGTTTCTCTTCTTGCATCAGCAACCTGGCTAGTTCTCATGGTATTTCACAATCTTCCTCGCCTTCATCTTCAACTTGGTTAATTGGATGTTTGAAGTCATAATTGGAAATAGTAGAGTCATTGGTAATGAGATCCATAGTGGATGAGGATCTGCAAGCGTGTGTGTGTGTGTGCATGTAAGATACACGGCTATTGAAAAAATGTAATAAAGGAAAGGAAATACAATGAACACAAAAATTTTAATACAAAAGGTACAATGGTTTATATTAAATGATCACATGATAAATTAACATGAACAAAACCCTTAACAAATGGACCATAGTGCCCTGGGCAAGGCACACTGCTTGAAAGTCATTGTTTCGAATTTAAGATTACAGACAAAAGTTTTTGAATTGATAGAAAATAGTAAACAGTAATTACTCCTCAATGAAGGAGATGGGAGTGAAATTCTTTGCATGCCAGTTGTTGAGCTTTCTTTTGACAGTAGGGTAGATCCAATCTTCAAAAGTATTTTTATCATCAGGGTCTTCCACCACGTTCACTTCATGATTCCGATGCAGAGATGTGGATTTCCCACGCGAGCGTGCCTGACTTATTTCTGTGTTTTGATGGTGAAACCCAATCCGAATTTGTCTCCTTTAAATGGAATGTCGGGAAGTTATCCCCAGATAGTATAGTTTCCATCTTCGGCCACATCACAGGCGTCTTTAAGTCAAACCATTATTTGTATAACTTCATCAGTTTTGATATGTTGGAGGAGATTTTGGTGGCGGCAACCATAAGAGGAACAATTTCGAAAGCCTGGCATGGAGTCTCTATGAATTCACCATCCATTTCCACATACTTGAAGGAATTGAGATGGTTCACCATAAATTCTACTTCGCTGTAAACAATAACGATCTTCCCCTGGACTGGGTATTTTAATTTTTGATGAAGGGTAGATGTTACTGCCCCTGCCCCATGGATCCAAGGGCTTCCAAGCAAACAAGAGTAGGCGAGACATATGTTTATTATATAAAAGTTATAGTTGAAAATCTGTGAGCCAACTTTATTTGGGAGATCCACCTCTGCATGAACCATTCTCTTAGACCCATTTAAAGCCCTTACAACAATATCGCTTGGCTTCAATGACAGTCCTTCACAATATATTCGGTCCAAAGCACCTTTAGGTAACACATTTAAAGCTAAGCCCGTGTTAATTAGGACATGAGCCAGGGTGGTCCCCTTTCATTCAATAGAGATATGCAAGGCCTTGTTGTGGTTCTTTCCCATAGGAGTCAAATCAGCGTCGGAGAACCCTTATCCATTGTCAGTCGTTAAACTTGCTACACAGTTCTTGAACTAGTCAGTTGTGGTTTCTTGGGGTACATGGGCTTTCTTCAATAACTTGATTAGAGCCTGGGCATGAACGTCTGAACAGAGTAATAATGACATCATGTAAATTTTGGAGGGGGTTTGCCCCAGCTGCTCAACTATTTTGAAGTCACTCTTCTTTATAATTTTCAGGATTTCCTCCATCTCTCGAGTGGAGGGTTCTTCATCATCAGTATCTTTGATAGGTGCCTCTATCCTAGCAGGCTCACCTTCTTTCTCTTTGTCTCTAGTATTGGCACTAGACTTGTCATTGGTTATGCGAACGGTAGTTATTATAGTAGTGGGTGGTGAAATATCAGTTGAAAAGATTCTCCATGTTCTTATTACTTTACTGGAACCTGCAATATTAGTGACATCAGCTTCGTCTTTATTGATCCAAAAATATTGTTTTATCCCATGATAATAAACCTCGGAACCATAGTTCCAAGGAACCGCTTTATTAGAGGAGTAGGGAATAGGCCCAGCGGCAGTGATTATTAAAGGAGCAATGGTTGGTTCATTTTAAATTCTAATAGGACCCTTTGAGGGGATCCTAAAAGGCATGTTGGAAATTATTATTATGGAATGGTATTCAGCTTTGTTGGTCAAACTCTTGATGGTAGGAATCTTTTCAAATAGAATCTCGCGGTTATCTATCAGGTGTTGCACACCTTCCTTCAGCCGCTTGCACCCATTTACTTGTTGATCACATCAAACACAATCTTTAGAACAACCAGGGAACACCCCGACTCTCTGCGAATTAACCTTCACAATAGTTAATGGGGTTGTTAAATCTTTAATAGAGGAGACAAAAATAGTATCATCAATTCCATTAACACCTTTGCCATGATTCGACATTAGTGCGGTTATCACATTTGGAGTAGCAGGTGGATCCAATTCAATTGTTTTATTTTCTATCAGATCTTGAGTCTTATTCTTCAGAGCCAAGCATTGATCAGTTTCATGCCCTAGGTTGTTGGAATGATATGCACATTTGGCATTTGGATTATACATAGGTGATGAAATGTTTGGATTGGATGGTGGTTAGCGTAATGTCACTAAGTTGGCCTTCAACAGATGTTGTAAGGCTTAGGACAATGATATGCTTATCCTTGTGAACTATCTTTGAGGAACTTCGTATTATTGATTGTTGGGTGATTGTCTTTGAGAAGATGAAGGGTTTGAGATTAACACAACATTAACAGAAGGTCGGTGATCCTTCTTGGTATGGGCCCTTGCCCTATACACAACATTTGTTTCCTTCTTTCTAGGTAAGGGCTTATTTATAGTATTGGATGCGGAAGCAGATGTCATGGGAATTTTCCAACTCTTAATGTCTCTTTCTACCCTTTCACCAGTTAGTATCAACTCGGTGAAACCAGATGAAGAACTGCCAATCAATAGGTTGAAAGATGGGCTAGTTAATGTACCCATGAACATGTCAACTAGTTCTCTGTCAGTTAATGGTGGTTGGACCATACCAGCAAGATCCCTCCATTTTACTGCTTACTCCTTAAACCCCTCATTAGTACCTATAGTCATACCTTGAAGTTGGACTCTAGTTGGTGCCAGATCGGCATTGTATTGATACTGATGATAAAAAGCAGTGGCTAGATCTTCCCATGTGTGGATGCGGGAACCCTCCAATTGATAGAACCATTCTAGTTGAGTCTCATCCAGACTCTCTTGAAAGAAATAGACGCAAAGCTTTTTGTCGGTAGTGTGTCGTTGTATCTTGCGCACGTAAGACCTTAAATGAAGTTTCAGGCAGGAAACCTCGTCATACTTGGAGAAGACCAGTATTTTGAACTTATGGGGAATGAAGACCCCAGGTACTAAGCCTAACTCATCAAAATCCAAACCAGGCATAACTTGAATTTCAACAGCCTTTAGTTTATCCTGCAACTGCATGTATTTATCCTCAGCTGGAGGATATTGCTCATCAAAGTAATCTTCGTCTTCGGAAGCTTGATTATTGGCACCCCCATCACAGGTGCCCCTTACCTCTTCGTCTTGATTTTCGTCCTCCTCAGACGACTCTTCGACTATCTATACCTTACAAACCGGACCTTTGAATCTCTTACCCATGTTGATGAAGGCCTTCTTTTTGGTTTTATTCTTGGCTATTAGCATAGCCATCAACTCTTGTTGCCCCTTAGCCTGGGTCAACAAGGTCTCTTGGAACTGGAAATTATGCGCTTGCAAGTACTTCACTGGTTGTTTGATATCCATCTTACTGAAATAAACAGTAGAAAGATAAGGAAACTTGTTGTGGAAAACCTGTTTATGTTATGATGCATGAAAATGCGTATGCAAATGATTTCAAGGACTTAGAAGATTTAAATTTGTTTAGACTAAAGGAACAAACATCAATTACATTAATAAGTTCAAATTGATTACAAACATGCCTCTTGGGCTTACAATAAATACAAAATAAACTCCTAAGACAAAAAGGTCCAACGCATCCTCTTCAACGCAATATAGGCTTTCAAACTTCTCTCTTCATGAAGCTGTCTCATTAGCTCCAAAATCTTATTTTCACTTGCGTAGAACTGGGTTTCGAAGGTGTATCATTCTTCCTTTAGCTAAATCTAAGCTCTTTGTAAATCTTCTATAGAAGTAAGCATGTTAGGATAAAGGGCGGTATACGGATCATCTCCTTCGGTAATAGGCTCCATGATGATAGGCAGGATGGCTTCATAAGGCATCATGAGGTTTTGGGCGCGAGTTCGCACCCACTTGAGATAAGGCTCCAAAGGAATGGAGTTCTTATGCCCCAATGTCTTGCTATTAACCTTGTTAACCATGCCCCAAGCTCGTATGAATCTCTAACGATAACCTTGGACATCGCTCTCATAGTCAAAAGCAATTCCTTGGACAAGTGCATCATAAGGGCCATCACTCCTAGCATACTGAAATTGTCGCAAAGCCAAACAAGGATTATAGGTGATACCTCCCCTAATGCCAAGTAGAAGGACATTAGGGAATTCCCCACAATGGTCAATAATAGTAAGGTCCTCTATAGATCGAGCACACCAATAAATATCAGAATGTGTGAGTGACATTAATCTTTTAGACCATGATAAGCCTTTCTCATTCTTCAAAGTGGATCGAGGTAGGTGTGAAATAAACCATCTAGAGATTAATGTAATGCAACACAAAATAGTTCCCCTCCTATTCATGGTGCAAGTGTGGAAACAATGTAGAATGTCTCCAAGCAAATTAGGTATGGGATTACGAGAGAGAAAAATCTCGATGGCATTCACATCTATGAGTTGGCCCGAATTGAGAAATAGAACCGAACCATAGATTATAAGGGCCAATACATCCTCAAAAGCTTGAAAATCTATATCTTCCAAGAACAAACGGGCCTTCTCCAACAGAAATTTGGCTAAGAAACCCTTAACTCCACTTCTTGTCTCCCAGTTTTCCATAATGTCAGCTCTCTTCAAATGCAAAGCTTTGGCAATAACTTCAGGTTTTTGAGTCTCTTCTAAACAAGTGAATGGTATTTGATCAATCACAGGCACTCCTAACAATTGAGATAATTCTTCTAATGTAGGCACTAACTGGTAGTCGTGAAAGGTGAAGCTATGATTTATAGGATCAAAGAATTGGAAAAGCAGACACATCATTTCTTCTTGGAAGTTTGAGGTATCCAGGTCGAGAATTCGAACATATTTCTTGGTGAAAGGAGAATCTCTAGGCACTCTCGATGCTAACTCTTGAAGTTAAGGATGCACTTTCACGAAGTTGACTCAGATGGTATTCCTACGAGTAGAAGTCATGACCTACAAAACAGAACAAAGATAAATTCCTAAATCCTTGAAATGGTTAGTAAGAATGATTTATGATGTTATGATGTTTTATGATGATATGAATAATAATCACAAACAAAGAACACAAATACCTTAGGTTTAGGCTTGCATGGAGTTCATAGGTAAGTAACCTCTTAAAGTTTAGTTGCTTCAACCTATCCTAGAAAGTAATCAAGTTCTAGGGAATCTCAATATCACTGGTCTTTCTTCATTGGGCATTGTTTTAGCACAATCAATCTTTTATTGCGACCAAAATATCCCAAAAGTTCGATCTTAATGAGTGTAGTATCGAGTATCAACCAATTTTCAGCTTTCCACCGAAACTGGCTATCTCACTACTTCCTAATGGCCAAGTTGTTCCATTAAAGGTTCTAAGGTTCGTTAGTGTTTCATGACATCACTCAGAGGCCCCGTATTCTCCTTAATTCTCCATAAGGGATACCGGTACCCACAAATATGTCACACTAACATAGCTATTGTCTCAACCATATCGGTCTACATTGTACAGTCTCCATAATCTTTGTTTTTTACCTAATGGTGTGCCTAGATCCCGGTAGAGGATCAATACAAACCCAAACAAGGACCCGTAAATATAAAGCAAACAAACCAAACAATGGAAGAAAGTAAATGTGATATAGCTCTAAGGTAACCCCGCTTTTAAATACTCATCAGTAGAGTCGCCAATTCTGTAATACGGTGGGAGAACTAACTTGGTTGTTTTGTGTTTGATCGCAATTGTTGCGGATAGAAAGAGTCGCCACCGACTTTTCTTTTATCCAATAAGGAAAGGGTGAAAAGAAAGGGAAAGACCTTTGAGATATTTTATTGAGTTCGGGCGGTAGGTTATGAAAAGGGAAGGTGTTAACACCCTTTTCATCCATAGTTATCTATGGGATCTTAGTTTCTTGCTAAATCATTTTTTAAATTGCTTTTGTTTGAAATGTGTTTGTGGTGGGTTTTGAAAGTATTTTTCAAAAACGCCTTCGTTTAGGCAAACTTTGTAATGATTCTCGTCTCTATAAGAATGCATACAAAGTGTTGACTTTTTTGAAAATATTTTATGTTTGAAAGTGTTGGTGTATTTTTGAAAGATGTTTATTTTTGAAGATGAATTATGAGTAAGCAACTAAGAACGTTCTACCTACTCAAAAGTCTTTTGTTCATTTCTCTCTTCCTTTGACATTGTTATCTTACCATTGATTGGTACGAAGCCCTATCTTTGGATGTAAAGGGACATGCATGGGTCATCGTATAGTCATGGATAGCAATGTTGTGAGATATCTTAGCATTTCTCGTAAGGGACTAAGATCATTCGTAAGGCAACATTCATAGCGTCATCGAGGGACTATGATCTTGTATTTTTGATTTATTTTGGCTAAGATGTCTCACATGCATAACATGACCATTTCTATCAAGGCAACAAAGTGGAGTTAAACCCTAGAGGTACAAGTGTGCAAGTGTTTTGATTTCATGCATTTGTGTTGTCTTGAATTAGGGTATTCTAGTATTGATTTTATCTTTACGTACAAACCCTAATATACTAGCTTTTATATGAAAGCGATAAATTGTGAAAAGTAAATATCCTACGCTATTACATCAATTGGGGATGGGGTATATATATTTACAAATGGGGATTGCAAGAATTTAAATTCTAATTGTCTATTACAACGATATTTAATATTTACAAGAATTAAACGTACAAGAATGAATAAATGTACAAAGATATAAATGAATAAGGAATAGATTTTATTTGGATTTTTGTTAAGAAAAATAATTTGGACCTAATTAACTTAAAATAAAATAATTAACTAAAATAAGAAAATTAAAATTAAGTTAATAAAAGAGATTAATTTATTAAAGAAAACAAGTTGTTAGGGTTTTGTTTGAAAAAAAAAGATTTTATATTAATTAAGTTAGTATGAAAATTAATTTTAAAGAGGAAACCCTAAATTCTAAACTAATTTTAATTAAAAGAGAAATT
The DNA here is from genome assembly GCA_948472305.1 of Vicia faba. NCBI lineage: Eukaryota > Viridiplantae > Streptophyta > Magnoliopsida > Fabales > Fabaceae > Vicia > Vicia faba. The sequence goes on from OX451735.1 coordinate 715,137,555, forward strand.
AATTAAGCCTAAGTCTATTTGGACTATTAAAAAGAAATTAAGTTTATGTAAAAAATGTTTTTTTTTGTCTTTTTGTATTGAAAGAAAATAAAATATTTATATTAAAGTATAAATAATAAGTAAAATATTCTTGGGATTTTTTATTGATGATAATAATAATAATAATAAAATAAAATAAAATATTTAAAAAGAAAACAAGTCAGGGGGTGACAATTTAATTGGGGTGGTTTTGTAGTAAAAGTTGTTTTAAGCCTAGCCCAATAGGTTTTTGTAAACAGAAAATAAAATAAAATGAAATTGGGATGCGCTGTCAAAAGGAAACAGGGGGGTTAGGGAAATGAAAATGTAAAGGCCCAATGAATGTGAGCCCAGGCGTGCTATGTGACAAAAAAAAGACAAAAAATGTTAGAAAATCAAAACAAAAGGCAGCGCTGAGGTTCGAACCCATGCTCTCTACAATATACGCGTCCTGCCTTACCACTGGGGTGGCTATACATCTGTTATCTTAAAAAAAAACTATAAATATATATTTCAAATCCATTCCTAGGCATGTACTTCAACTTCAACCATACGCCAGCCAGACCACCTGTATCTTGCTCATTTCTCAACGAAAATTAAAATTGCAAACATGAAAGTTGTTCCATTTTTTCTCACAATTCCATAAATGTAAACCACTTAAACTATAAATCAAAGATAAACAAGAATTTTGTTGGCCCTAATTTGAACCCTAATTTTTTCAAAAATTTTAATCTCAAAATTCTTCCTACTCAGTCAATATAAATGAAAATTATGGACATGTACAGTTTCAAGGCAATGATATCTACATTTTGTCTTTGAAAATGGAAGCCTAATAGTGCCTAAATGAAGAGATGAAAGTTTAGAAAAATACCTTCAAAACTAGAAATCATGAAATAAGTTAGAGGACCTTTCAAGGTGTTATGATGATTGAGTCAGCTTCAATGAACCTCCAGGAAGCTAATGCAATGATTAGTTTATCCTGAGGATGGCTGAATCGTGCTAGAGAAGTCCAAGTGCAAAGCTCTGTTTTTTGAAATGGAGGTTGATGAAGATGGTGTTACATTTGAATAACATGTATTCGGATTGCTTATGTATGATTTTTAGAATCTTTTGAAAGCAAAAGGCCAAAAAACGCACGAGTAGATTTGAAGATTGGGTTCAAAACTCAGAAATGGCAAGTTTTGAGGTGTTCTTGGTGATTCTCTGTTTTAGGGTGTTTCAGGGCTATAGAATTCGTGTCTTGGCTTGCAAATAGTGTATGTATTTATAGGAAAGAAGTTTTGTGTGCTAGAACAAGTAAAAATTTGAAATATCAAGTTGTAACACCTTTAATTGTTTTTGAATCAACCATGACAAACATCTCCCCAAAGCTTGTACCATGCTATTATAGAGTGGTTTAACTTTAAACAATCTTGCTTCTGACTTATAGATGTTGTGTGTGTAGAAAGAACAAAAGCAAATACCAAGACAAGTTGACTTTGCATAAAGCTTGCTTTTTCAAAATGGAAGTGGTGACTTTCTTCCTTAAATGGCAAGGTGTATTGGAAAAAGCTTAAATCAAGTGGTTCATGGCTCAAAAGCTGATGTAATCTTCTGATTAAGGATAAATGCACAAGTTAGAGGGCATGAAAAGTGGGATTATGCATCATTGCTTGGAATTGGATCAAATGTTCATAATGAAAATGACTTGAAAAACAAGTTTGAAACCCTAACTTCTTGCCTTCGATTCTCCTAGCTCAAGAATGATCTCAATGAGTTATTAGGAATTTTGGAAAGCTTGTAATAGTTTATACAACCTTTATGTAGGACATTTTTGAAAATTCAAATTGGAACTAGGTGAAAAGTTTCCATGAAGTTAGGTCAAAAATCTGCCTAACTAGGGCAAAATTTCACTAAGTGTTTTTAGTCTCATGAACATGTCTTTATGAATTAATAACTTGAGATCCAAGCATTTCTAGAAAAAGTCCTACCATAACATGTTTTATATCTCCTTGAGATATACAACTTTCATGTTGGATGTTTTCCTTGAATCATCTTGCATCATGGTGAAAATTTGGCACAAAGTCATGAAAATAAGGTTAACTTTCCAACACTTAGAAAAATTTCTAAGTCTTAGAATTTTGACTTTTGAAAGATGATTTTGACTTTTTGATTTATTGATGAACATTCTTCATATTTTGACATGTCTTGATGAAATATGATTTTTGAAATTGGTTTTTATCAAAAAGTCAAGGTTTGACTTTTTAGTGTATCAGTTGACTTTTCATCAGTTGACTGAATTTAGACTATTAATCAATTGATCTTTGGGGAATGTTTTAAGCCATTTCATTAGGTCAAAATGATGCATTTGAATCCTTGATATCATTTCTCAAACCAACAAGTCATGTGTTAGGTCAAAAGTCAAAAATTGAACCTTCTCAATAAAAACCCTAATTTTGACCATTTTGCCATTTTGATGATCTGATCAAATTTCTTGAGGAATTGTGATCCAAACTTGGTTAATTGCCATACATGAGTTCAAAATGTTAATATGGGTCAAAAATTTGTGAAGTTTGACTATAAATTGACCACAGTTGACTTTTTCCCTAATATAGTTGATTTTGGGTAACCTGATCAATTAATTGAGCAAAAATGTGATCTAAAGCTTGAAACTTGACATGAGAAAATCTTGGGAGTCGAAAATGGTCCATGAAAGTCATATGAAGCATTAAAAGTTCAATTGTCCTTATACCAAAATAAAACCCTAATTTTGAGTCATCAGTGCTTAAGGAGGTGTTTTGAGCTGATCAAACCTTGTGCAGTCTTGAACCAATGGAGATATTATGAGAGAATTCTTGAGAAATTGAGTGGTAAAATTTTTTGGTACAACAAGCAGTCAAGACATTCAAAGGAACTGGAGGCACATGTACTTTGTCAACATAAATCTGGCATTTGGGGAAAGTTCTGGAATGACGATGGAAATCGGTTTCCATGGTAGACCAATAATAACCTGCTCTCAGAATCTTCTTAGCCATTGTATGTCCCTTGGAGTGAGTACTAAAGAAACCTTTGTGCATATCTTTCATAATTTTCTCAGCTTCCTTCTTGTCTACACAATGAAGCAAAGTCGAATTATGGTTGTGCTTGTACAATATTTCGTTACTCAGAAAGAACTTGGCAGAGAACCTACTTATAATTTTTTTATCATTGATAGATGCCCATTCGGGATACTCTTGAGTTTCGAGATATGTTTTTTACTTTGTTCTACCAAGGATTTTCTTCTACTCCATCAGTATCAACTTCGTAGTAATGCACTGGTTCATCTAGTCTCTAGATAGTAACTTGAGGAGCTTCATTATCCCATGTGACTTTGAATATATATGACATGGTAGCTAGTGCGTCTGCAAATTGATTCTCTTCTCATGGAATGTGTTCAAAAGTGATTTCTTCGAAGTACAAAATTAATGTCAACACATGCTCTCGATAAGGAATGAGATTTGGATGTGTCGTGTCTCATTCTCCTTTAATCTGAATGATCACTGGGATGATTCCCCATATACATTCAAGAATTTAATTCTCATTTCGATGGAAGCTTTGATAACCATGATGCATGCTTCATACTCGGCCATATTGTTTGTATAGTCAAAAACACAATCTGGCGGTGAAGGGCGTATGGCAACCCATGGGAGAGACAACCATAGCACCAATTCCTTTACCAAGCGTGTTGAAAACTCCATTGAAAACCATAATCCATCAGGATTCCGGTTCAGGTCCTTCATATGGTCTAGGTTCTTCATAATCAGTAACTAGCATGATATTCTCATCTGGGAACTTGAAATTCATAGATGGATAGTCATCTACAACTTGATGAACCAAATGATCTGAGTAGTGTACTGAATGTCGTATTTTTTCAAGACCATTTTCCATCTTGCTATTCTTCTGGAGAGAGCAGGTTTCTCGAATATGTATTTTATTGGATCTATCTTAGAGATCAACAAAGTAGTATGAGCCAACATATACTGTCTTAGTCGGCGAGCAGTCCATGCCAAAGTGCAGCAAGTTTTCTCGAGCAGTGAGTATCTTGTTTCACAGTTGGTAAACTTTTTGCTAAGGTAGTATATTGCATTCTCTTTTCGACCAGACTCGTTATGTTGCCCTAATACACAACCCATTGAGTTCTCTAATACTGTCAAGTACATGACCAGAGGTATTCCTTCAACTGGTGCATTAGAATTGGAGTTTCTTGGAGGTAATCCTTGATTTTTTCTGCTATATGAAAATCGTTTTTCCACTTCACTACTTGATCTTTCTTCAGTAACTCAAAGATTGGCTCACAAGTAGCAGTCAAATAGGAAATAAATCTAGCAAAGTAGTTCAATCATTCCAAGAAACCTCTGACTTCCTTCTCAGTACGGGGAGCTGGAATTTCTTGAATGGACTTAACCTTGGCTGGATCAACTTCAATACCTTTACCACTGACGAAGAAACCTAGGAGTTTACCAGATCTTACCCCAAAGGTGCACTTGTTTAGATTCAACCTCAACTTTTACTTCTTCAATCTCTTAATCAACTTGTGTGTGTGGTCGAGATGTTCTTCTTCAGTCTGAGACCTGGCAATCATGTCATCAACGTAAACCTCTATCTTATTATGGATCATATAATGGAACAAAGCTACCATAGCACGATGATATGTTTCACTGGCGTTCTTCAAACCAAAAGGCATAACTTTGTAACAGAAAATGCCATATTGTGTGACAAAAGTAGTCTTCTCCATGTCTTGAGGTGCCATCTTGATTTAATTATAACCATATAAACCATCCATGAAGGAAAATGCTTTATGTTGAGCGGTGTTGTCAACCAGAACATCAATATGCGGAAGCGGAAAGTCATCTTTGGGGCTTGCCCTATCTAAATCCGTGTAGTCTATACACATATGCACCTTACCATCCTTCTTAGGTACCGACACCATATTTGCAACCCACTTAGGATAGGATGTAACAACTAAGAAACCTGCATTGAACCGCTTCATGACCTCAGCTTTGATCTTTTCAGACATCTCAGGATGCATACGATGAACCTTCTGCTTTATAGGAGAACAACCTTCCTTCACTGATAAATGGTGAACCATAATGTCAGTATCAAACCCTAGCATGTGTTCATAAGACCAAGTGAAGATCTCAACATAGTTACGTAACATCTGGATTAATCTCTTTTTGACATTGTCTTCTAGGTTGGCACCTATCTTGATTTCTTTATTGTCTTCTTGAGTGCCCAATTTCACAACCTCGACTGGCTTTTCATGCAGTTGTATGGCTCTTTCTTCCTGCTCTAATAGTCTAGCAAGCTCTCCAGGTACTTCAAAATCTTCCTCACCTTCGTCCTTGGCTTGGTAGATATGATTTTTGAAGTCAGAACTGGCAATAGCAGAATTGCTATCAATGGGGCCTAGGGTGGACGTGGATCTGCAATTTGTTATGTGGGTGTGTGTAATAACACATAGCTATTTTGAAAGCAATAAAGTAAAAGAAAGACAAAGAGCACCAAATTTGAATGCAAACATTCAATGATTTATTAAATGAAAATATGTGGATGAAAAGTTACAACCCTAACAAATGGACCGTTGTGCCCCGGGTAAAGCACACAGCTTAAAGTTATTGTTCAAATTACATAAACAAAAACTTGAAAGTAAGAGAATAGAAAATATAATTTACTCCTGACTAAAGGAGATTGGTATAAAGTCTTCAACCTTCCAATTGTTCAACCCACTGTCAATAGTAGGGAATATCCAATTGTCTATGTCACAATCGCTATCAGCATCTTCCACAGTGTTGACTTGACTTTTGTAAAACTCCATTATTGTTGATGCGAAATGGAGGTATCCTATTATTAGCATGACCAAACCAAATTTGTCGGACTTGTAAGGAATGTCAGGAAGCTGACCCCAAATAGTGTCACCACCTTCTTCTACCACAGCCTTAGCATCTTTCAGAGAAGCCATTCTTGGCGGAATCTTGGTAACCTTAAGAACAATAGGAGCAGCTTTAGCAATATGGGTTGTCTGAGGAATAACTTCAAAGGTCTGGCAAGGAGTCTCGAGGAATTCACCATCAATCTCAACATACTTGAAGGAGTTCAACTGGCTCACCATGTATTCTTCTTCGCAATAAACTGTAATGATTTTTGCTTTCACGGGATACTTCAACTTTTGGTGTAAAGTAGAAGTAACAGCGCCTGCTCCATGAGTCCAAGGGCATTCATGCAAACAGAAATAGGCTGGATGAATGTCCATCACATAAAAGGTAGAGTCAAAGACATGGGAACCCACTTTGATTAGAAGATCAACCTCTCCATGCACCATTCTCTTTGAACCATCAAAATGTCTCACCACAATGTCACTGGGTTTTAGCACAACCCCTTCATAGTCAAGTTTGTCTAAAACAACTTTTGGAAATACATTCAACGAGGAACTTCTGTCCACCAACACATGAGATAAGGAAGTGCCCCTACACTCAATAGAGACATACAGAGCCTTATTATGGTTCGTTCCTGCAGGGGTTAAATCAGTGTCAGAAACGCCTAGCCCATTATCAATTGTCAGGCTAGAAACACAATTTTTGAACTGATCAACAGAGATTTCTTGTGGTACATGAGAAAATTTCAGAAACTTTACCAAAGCCTGAGCACGGGCTTTAGAGCACAATAGCAGAGATATCATAGATATTTTGGAGGGGTTCTACCTCAACTGTTCAACAATCTTATAATCACTCTTTCGAATAATTTTCAGTACCTCCTTCATCACTTGCTTGGAGGTATCTTCAACAGTAACCGCTTTCGGTGCCTCTGTCTGGGCAGGTTCAGTCACCTGTTCTTTTCCTTGAGTCTCAGTAGTTGATTCAGTGGCAGTGATAAGAACGGGTGTAGTAACAGCCTTTGGAGAGATCTCTGGAGAGAAAACTCTTCCACTTCTGGTAACCTTACTAGTTTCAACAATACTGCCAACATTAGGATCAATAACTTTAGTATTTTCATTTTTGACAACCAATGGTTCTTACTTGACGCCATGGTAATAAACATCAGCTCCATAATTCTAAGGGATAGCCTTGTCAGAGGAATATGGAATTAGCCCAGGTGTGGTAATGATTAGATGAGAAACCCTAGGCTCGGAAATAATCTTCACAAGACCCTTAGAAGTGATCCTTACAGGAGTACCGGAAACTGTAATCACAGACACGTCTTTAAGGTTCAAGCCTTGAGACATACTTTTACATAAGCTCTCCATATAAGGAGTCTTCTCAAATAGAATTACACGGTCATCCATCAAAAGCTGAATACCTTCTTTCAGTAGTACATAACCATTGGATTGGGACACATTGTAGTAGCAGTTTTCAATGTAACCCAGAAATAAACTGGCTTGCAACAACTTCTTCTTAACAATCATCATAGGAGTAGTCAATTCACTCATAGCAGAAACATAAGAAACATCATCAATAGCATTAACGCATTTGTCATGATTAGGCATAGGTGTAGTGATCACATTAGGAGTCTCATGAGGATCAAATTCAATCTCCTTAGAGTAAATCATATTTTGAATCTTATTTTTCAGAGCCCAACAACCATTAGTGTCATGTCCGGGACTATTGGAGTGATATGCACACCTTGCATTGGGATTGTAACTGGGAGAAAAAGTATTGGGATTCTGAGGAGGATCCTTCAATATAATCAGCTCTGCCTTCAACATGTGTTGCAATGCTTGAGACAATGTGGTGAACTGTCTCTTGGATGCATCCTGCCTACGCTGATTTCCTTGTTGTTGTTATTGTACTGGTGCAGGTTTAGAGATCAGAATTTCCCCCACAGATTGGTTGCAGTCACTCTTATTATGACCCTTCTGGTCGTACATGACATTGGATTATTTCTTACCATTGTATGACTTCTTCGCAGTATTCAAAGATGTAGCCATCTAAATTTTACCACTTTTGATTATATTCTCAACATGTTCCCCTGTTAATATCAGTTTAGTGAAACCAGCTGAAGAACTTCCAAGTAGGTGATTATAGAGAGGACCTATTAGCGTACTCATGAACATATCAACCAATTCCCTATCAGCCAAAGGAGGTTGAACTATGCCTGCAAGATCTCTCCATTTCTGTGTGTACTCTTTAAAGCCTCCCTCAAAACGCATGGATATACTCTGTAGTTGCATGTAGGTTGGAGCCAAATCAGAATTATATTGATACTGTCTATAGAAAGCTGCAACCAAATCTTCCCACGTATGGATATTGGTACCTTCGAGTTGATAATACCATTACAATTGTGTTCCAGACAGACTCTCTTAAAATAAATGCAACCATAGTTTCTTTCCAGCAGTGTGTGGTTGAATTTTCCAAACATATGATCTCAAATGCAACTTCATGCAAGAAACGCCATCATACTTAGAAAAGGTAAGAGTTTTTAACTTAGGAGGAATGGCGACTCCTGAGACTAAACCAAATTCTTCAAAGTTTAAGTCATGCAACTTCTTGATCTCCATAGGTTTCAGACGCTATTCTAACAGCTTATACTTCTCGCTAGCAGGGGGATATTGTTCATCCAAATAATCCCATTCATCATCTTCGTCCAATGGGATATCAAGATCTTGAGCTCACTTGACTGGACCTCTGAACTTTCTCCCCATGTTAAGGATGTTGGTTGGTTTCTTTATATTCTTATTTTTCTCGTTGGCGATGAGCTCCTTTAGTTCTTCTTTCCCCTTGTCTAAGCTTAGGAACATCTCTTGGAACTGAGCATTCTGAGCCTGGAGATCTTTGATTGTCTGTTCGAGAGCCATTTTTGCTGAAATAAACAGCAGGAAGATGAGAAACCTGTCTGGGAAACCTGTTATACAATGATATGTCTGGCATGTTGATGCATATGCAATGTTTTTAAGGACCTCGTGGGATTTAAATTTGTTAATCAAAAGGGAATAGAAATAAAGAGTCTTATTAGTAAGTTCAAATTATAACTGCCTCATAGGCTTACAATGAAAACAAAAAGTCTTACAAGGAAACAAATTACGAACTCCTAAGACCTAAGACTCAAGTATCCCATGGACACTTCCTCTTTGTGTTGACATATGCATTAAGGCTCTACTATTCATGAAGTCGTTTTGTCATCTCCAACACTTTCTTCTCACTAGCATAGAACTGAGTCTCAAAGGTGTCCCTTTCTTCTTTCAATTGAATCAAAGACTTATGTAGCTATTCAAGGTCAGTAGGCATATCTTGATGAAAAATTATATGAGGAATATCTACTTCAACAACTGGCTCAACAATTACTGGTAGGACAGCATGATATGGAATTATAAGATTTATAGTACGATATCGCACCCATATGAGGTAGGGCTCCAATGGATGGAGTTTTTCTATCCCATAGTCTTGAGGATAATTCTCATAATCGAATACAAAACCTTTGAAAAGCATATCATGAGGACCATCTCTTCGAGTATAACTAAATTGACGTAGAGCTAGAGAAGGGTTTTAAGTAATACCTCCCCTTTATGCCAAGGAGTGGCACATTAGGGAATTCCCCACTGCAGTCAATAATAGGGATGTCCTCCCGTGATCTAGAACACCAATAGATATCTGAATGAGAGAGTGATATCATTCTTTGAGACCACTTCAAAACTTGTTCATTCTTCATTACTGATCGAGGAAGGTGCGAAATAAACCACCTAGATAGTAAAGTTATGCAACACATGAGAGTCCCGCGCTCTCTCATACTACGAGTGTAAAGAGAATGCAAAATATCTCCAAGCAGAGTAGGAACATGATTATGAGTAAGAAATATTTTTATGGTGTACACATCTATGAGTTGGTATGGATTTGGGAATAGTACCAAACTATAGATCAACAGAGCCAAGATCTCCTCAAAATCATGAAAACTCATAGCATCTAGAACAACTGAGCCTTATCTATCATAAAATTATCAAGAAGACCTTTAACTTCACTTCTTGTTTCCCAATTAGACATAATGTCTGACTGCTTCAGATGTAAGGCTGCTGAAGTAACTTCAGGTTTTGGAACTTTCTCTAAACCGATGAAGGGTGTATGATCAAGAATAGGTACTCCAAGTAGCTTAGAAAACTCTTCCATTGTGGGTACCAACTGATAATCTGGGAAGGTAAAACAGTGATACTTAGGATCAAAGAACTGGAACAGAGCACTCATCATGTCTTCTCGAAAACCTGAGGTAACCAAACTGAGTAGATAACCACGCCTCTTGGTGAATTGAGAGTTTTCGGGAACCTTTGAGACTAAGTCCATAAGCTTGGAAGGTACCCTTACAAAGTTGATTCAGATAGTATTTCTGCGAGCGGAGGTTATAACCTACACCAAGGAACAAAGATAAATCCCTAGGTCCTTGAAATGGTTAGTGAAAATGTTATGTTATGATGATATGATGTTATGATGTTATGTTCTTGTTAAATAAGTAGAAAACACAAACAAGTCATACAAGAGCCTTAGGTTTAAAGGCTTGCATGAAGTCCATAGGTAAATACCCTTCCCCACTGAAGTTAATTTGGCTCAACCTGTCCTAAAATAGTAATCGGGTTCTAAGAATCTCATATCACAGATCTTCCTTGCATGCTTTATTTTAGCACGACAACCGGCTTGCCACCAAAACATCCCAAAATTCGAATCTCAATGAGCGTAGCCTCGAGTATCAACCAACTTCGGACTACACCAGATCCAGCTATCTCACTACTTTCTAATGGCCAACATAGGTTAATTAAGGTTCTAAAATTAAGTTAGTGTTAACGACATCACGCAGAAGCCTAATGTTATCCTCGACTGACTCAAGGAACATCATTACAAACAAAAGTGTAACCCTTATTGTAGTTATCATGTTAACCATATCGGTATACGCCGTACAACCTTTATGATCTATTTCTACTTACCTAAGGAATCACTATATCCGGGTGTAGGATCTTTCACACAAGCAATAATACCCAAACAAGCTCTTAATTTTAAAGCAAACAATTCTAACAATTAAAGCAAGTAAAAGTGATATGAACTCTAAGGTAACCCCTCTTTTTTAAGACAATCCTTAGCAGAGTCGCCAGCTCTATAATACGATGGGAGAACCTAATTTTTTGGTTTTATCGCAAATGTTGCGGTTAGCAAGAGTGCCACCGACTTTTCTTTTATTAGACAATTAGGAAAGGTGAAAAGAATATGAAAGACCTTTGATAGATTTTGAGTTCGGGGGGTAAGTTATGAAAAGGGAAAATGTTAGCACCCTTTTCATCCGTAGTTATCTACAAGCTATTAATTGCTTAGCTCACTTTAAAAACTTGCTTTGTGTGTGTGTGATTTGTTTGAAAATATTTTTAAATACTAATGTAAGGCTAACTTTGTAATAATCCTTGTGTCGGTCCTCAAGAATGTATACAAAGTGTTTTAGAAAATATCTTGTTTGAAAGTGTAGTGTGAAAAATGTTTTGAGTTGTGAAAAAGGTTGTGAGCATGCATTCAAGAGTTTTTACCCACTAATAAGTCTTTCTTGTTATTTTCCTTCTCCTTTGGAGATTGTATTATCTATACCCTTAGTTGGTAGGTAATCCCATCTATTGGATGTGAAGGAACATGCGTAGGGTCATTGTATGGTCATCGAAGGCAACATGTAAGGATACTTTAGCAATTGTATTGAAGGGACTATAATCATTTTGATCGTAGGGTCATCGAAGGACTAGATCATTTTGTAGGCAACTAGAAGGGTTATCAGGGAATATGATCTTTATTCGAAAGGGACCATGATGATTTAATCGAGGGTCTTGTGTTAAAGTATCCCTACTTTCGAGGGACTGGCCAATATTTGTAAGGCAACAACAGAGATTACCCTAGAGGTGCGAAGTGTGCAAAGAGTGTTGATTTTCAGTTATGTTAATCTTGAATTCGGGTTTTCTAGATTTGCTTTTAGTCTTGCCATAGAAACCCTATTTTACTAGCTAAATATGTACAAAAACTTAAAGTGTGGAATATAAAGTTCCTACACTATTACATGGCTTTGGGAGAGATACATAAGTATAGAAATTTGCGAAAAAGTAAATTTACGCTATTACATCCTCGGAGCAAATACATAATAGGAAAAAGATGCGAAAAAATAAATCTACGTTATTACATTGATAGTGAGATCCTATAAACTTGATCTATGAATTTAAATAGTAAAAGATGAGAAAAAGAATGTTAGAAAAATGTTAAATGCCCTACAAATTCTATATGTTAGAAAAAGATATTTTTGGTGTTTTTTTGTAGAAAATGATTTAGGGTTAGGGGTGATAATTAAAAACTAATAGTAGCTAATTAATCAAGTTAATTTAAAAAAAAACCTAAAACCCTAATTAGAAACCCTAATATCTAACTAATTAATAATAAGGAAATGGAGTGAAAAAACCATGGTAAAAAAAATATGAAAACCAAAATGTTTCGGGTGAGACTTGAAACCACCCCCTTGAGGTCACCAGTGAGCATTCTTTCCACCCGGATAGCGCTACGTTTTTTGTTTTTGAATTTCTAGAGCTTAATATATGTTAACCTTGTATTTTTCCATAAAAAATAAAAGAAAATTTGCACAAGGGATGGCTCAAACCCATGCCCTCATGCATAATAACCATTACTCTTACCACTGGGACACTGGTGTTTTACGTTAGTATAATCATTATCATTCAATATAATATAAATTGAAAAATAAAAATTCAAATTCAATTAAAACAATCACGCGCGTGGTAAGTTGAGGCCTAGTAATTTAAATCAACCAATCACATTGAGAGGATTGGCCATGCAGGAGTCAGCTCCACCCCCTCAAAACCCTTGACCACTGTGAATGGTGGTTACAACCATCTTCTCTGGTGGTGCTAAACATGAACCTTGCGAAATCAACATCAAATAACAAAACAAAGTGCCCCGATTGGCTAATTAAGAGGGTGCGAGTTTAATGGTGGTGTTAGTTTCAGCTAAAACAACATGTAGCTAGGGTTTCGAAGCTTTGAGAGCTTTGATCCCTAACAATGGTGTTTTGTTGTTCCTACACTAAACCTCAAATTTAATGGTTAAAAACATTATAAACATGATTATGAACATATGTGAATGCTTAAAAAAAATTTATATTATGTGAATTAAGAGTTTGAAATTGAAAAAAGTTATTAAACTGGAGAAACTTAATTGACACGTTATGGGATTACTTGAGCTTTAATGAGAGCTTGGATTAACTCCTGGAAGTCTCATGAAGGTGATTTGATACTTGAAATTGATTGAGAATGCCTGGAGATAAGGTTTTGACCGCTCCCTAACTTCTTGAAAAATTTGAAAGTTTAGGGTTGCTTCTTGGAGGCAGCATGCGTGTTTTTTGAGGTCTGAATGTGTTGTGTATTTATAGTGGAAGAATTAGGTTAACAAAAGTGGAAAAAATCTTGTGCAATCATGGTGTACTATTTGATTTTGGATTTGCATGAAATGTTTCTTTTATAAGCTCAATCTTGTACCAATTAGCCTCACACGGTTTTGGCAAGTTGTCATGAGCTTTTTGGTCCTCCAATTTGATCAAAACAAAAGTCCACACGCCTAAGTACAATGCTTTCATATTTTATTTGATTTAATTTGTATTTAAATGAATAAAATCCAAATAATAGAAATAAAAATCATAAAAAATATGTGAATGGATGATTTAGCGTTCCTTTATAATGTTATGAACACGTTTGAACCTAAAAAAATAGGCCCATTAGCCAAAAAAATTCAACTTTTCTCAAAGTGGACTTCATGCATTTTCTCAAAATTTCTCAACTTGCACAAATCATAACTCTCACAATTTTTCTCATTGAAGATGATCTTGGACATTTTGGAAACCTCAAGATGTATCCTACAACATTCATGTTGGTCATTTTTTCATTTGAAGTCTTTAACTTGATGTAAATTGCTTTGACAAAAGATATATTTTTGTTGACTTTCAAAATGACATGTAAAGTATTGGCTCATGTATCTCAAATGAAGCATTTTTGGACTTGATCTTAGAGAGTAAAAGTTGTAGAGAATTGAATTTCATTCAAAATGAGCTTTGGTTCAGAAATTTATGATGAAGTGTGTGAAAGTGGTGCTTGGTCAAAGTTCAGTTGACTTCTCCTTAAGAAAATCCTAATTTAGTAACTTTGACTTTTGATGAATCTTGAATTTTCTTGATGAATCATGATCGACCCTTGATCAACTGATGAATGTGACCTCAAAATCTTGATGTTGACCAAAAATATTGAGATTTGACTGTCAATTGGTCAAAGTTGTCTTTTTGTTCAATACAACTGATTTTCAATCATCTGACTAATTGACAGAGAAAACTTGTGATGTAAGGCTTGAAATTTGTCATGAGGATACTTTGAGACGTATGAGAAACCTTGAAATCCACTTGAGGCATTTGAAACTCAATTTACTTTGAGAGAAGCAAAACCCTAGTTGTAGGTCAATTACTTAGGAGGAGAGTTCCTCTGATCAATCTTTGATAAGTCTTGAGCAATTGAGACCTTCATGAGCATGAGGATATGTCTTGAATTAATTTTTCTTGAAAATGGGAGGAAACATTTTTGGGTACAACACCTCTAGTCGAGCTGGTAGTCCTTTCTTAATGGTTACCTCCTTTATAGTTTTTTACTTGAATTGTTAAGAGTTTCTGTTGTTGAAATCTTACTCTGAATTTGGATTCTTTGATCGTGGTTTTGGCTTTACCTGTTTATAGCCATCCCCAGAGTTATGTTATTCCCCAACGATTTATTTTTCTGGTCGAACTCTCTTCTTGGTCTGCTGGTTTTATTTTCTACTTCCCCAGTGGTGTTCTGTGTCACTTTTGGAGTTGGTCATTTGCATTCATAAGCATAAGCATTACATGGCATCTTAGGGCCAAAAATAGGGTTTGTTTTATATTTAACTATCTTCAATCGCATCGAGATAAAGATTTTAACCTTCATATCTTTGAATAGAAGACACTTAAATAAGGGCAGCTGTTATACCCCAATTTTTGCACCTAAGATCCCTCGTCATCTCATATGATCAAAACATCAAGATCACACACTAGGGTTGGTTCTCTCTCTACTTCATCCTATATTTATGTTTGCTCTTGGGTATCACCAAGCACCTTGAATTGTGTATCTTGAACATGCGTTATTTTAACTAACATCAAAATATTTATATATGTCTCTTTGAATGTTCATATTGTAGGTGATGATACAATTGCATTCATCTCACCATCTAATTTGGGGTTTGAGGGTTGGTTCTCAATCAAATGATTCTTCAATAGATTGCAAGAGCTCAATATTCAATTCTATGTCTATGATATCAAAGATTTTTGGTTCAAAGAGCTCCCTCACTTTGTTTAGGTCAAGTTCTCCTCAAAGTTGGTGGTGGGATTCATCAAGAAGATTAATAGGTTCATGTGTTTATTTCCATGTCTTCTTCAACAAGTTTAATTGAGACTTTAGCTCCATATTTAAGTGTGCTTAAATATAACATGATTACAAGGCCTATTATGATTCATCATGCTTTATTGTACCAAGAAAGATCAAAAGATTCAAGGTTGGTTCAACAAGTTTGACCTAATTGAGAAAATGCTTGATTCAATAGTTACAAGTGCATAACTCTCTAAATTTTCAACATTTTGAGTTGGTTAATTTTTATATGTATTCTTATCATCATCTATAAAAACCTCTCTTCACATGACAAGATTAAATTGTGCAAGAAAAATCATCAAAAGATGAAAGGGGTTTCAAGTCATTTTGACACTCTCTGAGATAGGGTTTGTTGACTTCCAAGGACCATATCTTGCTCATTTTTTGAGATTTTTTATTTATTCAAATGCTATGATTCTCTTTAAATGGTACTTAACAAGTTCTCTTCATAGATCTAAGGCAAAGTTTGAATAGAGGATCACTAATGGTTGAGAAAGATTACAAGTCTCTTTGAAAAGGCTTGGAATTTTAGGGTTGGACTTCAAATGATCATAACTTGGTAAATTTTTATCTCCTTGAGCCCATTATTTTTCCACAATAATCTTTAAGATGTCTACTACAACTTTGTTTCAATTCACAAGACTTGAAAATGCTTGGAAAATTGTTGAAGAATTAAAAAGATTATAGGTCTTTTGTGAATTTTCCCAAATTAGTTTATCATCTTACAAAGACCTTAACTTTCTCAATTTTTATGATTTTTGAGTGATCTCAATTCCACAATCTAACTCAAGAGGTATACTTCATCTTAACTTCAGATGTCAAGATCAAATTTTGAGTGGAAGGTCGTGCAATTTTGAAGAACATTATCGATCATTTTGAAGTTTAACACTTAGAGATATTTCTAAGTACAAAAGTCAGTTTATTTTTCACAATTTCAATTGATCGTAACTTTTTTCTCAAGCATCAAAATGCTACATTTCTTGGCACATTTTGAAGTTTGTTGTGAGATCTTTCAAATACTTCAAGAATCATCCCATAAAGCTCTCTGAGTAGTGAGTTGTGCATTATTGAAGTTGACTCCATGGAATTTGTTTTTGCCTCGAGTCAGAATTTTTTTACCATGAGTAAACTTGGATTATAGGTCGAATTACTCAAAGTTTAGTTGCTAAACATGTTTAACTAATTACCCATATGCATTTTGATAAGAATTGCACTTGGTATGATGTCGTTTTGATGCATTTCAAGTCACACGTTTGGCATGATTACAATTGATTTGGTTTGCATGATTTGCTCACGATTCCTCTCATTTCTCATCATCATTAGCTTCCCTATAAATATAAGATGTTATCCCACTCATTTCCATAAGCTTGAAGAGCCAAAGAAGCCCTGCTAAACTCACTTGCAAAGCTCCATTTCTGCAACTTCGAATTCCTATTTAGTTCACTTCCAACTCCAATTTCTTTATTGATTCTTCTTCCTTGAACTTCAATGAAGCTAACAAAAGAAGATTAAACCTTGAAGTGTTCTAAATTGCACAAGCCAAGTCAAGTTTCAGAGCGATTTCTTCATACTTCATTCAGGTAGTTCAAGGCATCAATTCTTCTAACTCAAATTACTGGAATGGTCCATGATGTTCATTGATGCTTGCTGATGGTTTAATTTTGCTTAATTGATGCAATCGATGCATCTCTTTTCGATTTCAAAATTTTTCAAAACTCTATGGTTTTCTCAAATCGAATGAGCTACAAGTTAAATAAATTTTTCACGAAGGTACAATTGTCTTTGTCTTAATGAGATGAAGCGAAAGACACTGGTCTGAACCTCTAATTTTTCCATTCAAGAGATCTGTAAATCATGTGTTTCGGGGTTGACTTTGTCAATGATCTGAAGGTTAAAGATGATGACATGGACGTCTTCAACCAATCAGATCCCCAAGCGTGGCTTATTTTATCTGTTTTTAAAATAAAGGATCTTGTGTGTTATTCACTAATGACCATGATATGCACAACGCGCCAGATCCCTTGGATTTGATTACTAATGCGTTTTTACGTTGATCCAATGGTCTACATCTTTTTGGCTTTATTTTTATTTTCTGATTTTATACTTTAATTGTTTTAAACTTCAAAAATTCATTAAAAAATCACTTCAACTTCTAAAATTTTGAAAAAATTATCAAACATACTTTTGATATTTCTCTTTCTGATTTTTATTTTTTAAAAATTTTATTTTGTGATTTGATATTTATATTATTTTTCATTTTATTTGAATTATTTTAAAATACTTTTCTTGATTTTTAAATTCTGAAGAAAAATAATATGGAAGGATCCAATGACCTCTTGCCAAATATTGGTGACCTCATTTTATTTTTATTTTTTGATTTTATTATATTTCATAAATTTTGGTTTATTTTTCTTATTTCTTTAAATTTAAAAATAGTTTATGACTTTAAAAAATTCTGAAAAATGTTGTTAACACTTGTTGACTCATGGTTGACTATGAATATTTTTTTAGAATTTTTATTTGGTATTTTAATACATTTTGTGTATTTTCCAAATTATTTACCTTTTATTAATCATTTAAATATTCTTTTATTAAATATATTTTATTATTTTTGTTTGGTCCTGATTTGAGTATTATTTTGGGACAAGTTCCTCAACCTCATTGGATATTGGGTGTTGATAGGTTGAAAAACCAAATCCACCAAAATGGATGAATGATGTTGATGATATTTTAAACCCTAATTTCATTTGATACATCCCCTCCTTCTTCATCTTATCCCTTTCTTGTTTTTACTTGTGTTACATGTTTTTGGAGAATGGCCTACATATCATTTGTCTAACATGTTGGTAAATAGATTGCTATTGACTGACCTCGAAATAGGTGTGACTTCTACATAAGTCCACTTACGATTACTTAACATAGGGCTAAATTTGTCCCGATTCAAAAAATGGTCATTTGTGGCCCAAACTTATGTTTACAAGCCCAAGTATGTTTAATTTGAAACCATTAATCCAATAACTTTGAAGTTCATTCTTAGGAGGATTTGATCTTATCAATCCTCTAATGAACTTCATGAACTTTGGTCTAAGTGAATCATTTGAACATCGTTGATCATATGTGGTTGCATTGAGTATTTGAAATTAATGATATGCTTGACAAAAAGCAAATAAGACTTGTTGTTGAAAAGCTTTGATTTTATCAATCTTATAATGAGTTTTCAAATGAAAGCTTCAAGATGGTCATTCAACTAACCTCTAACTTCTAATTCACTAACATTTTACTTTACTTTATGCCTTTACTTTATATCTTTTACTTTCATGTACCATTTATTTTAGCATTTACATTCCATACCATTTTTCTTTTGCTCACTTGAGCATTTATCTTTATGTCATTTTATCTTTGCTCACTTAAGCATTTATCTTTATGCCTTTTATCTTTGATCATTTGAGCTTTCATTTTCTTCTAAAAACACTTAACAATCAACTTGAACAATAAAAAAAACATTAAGGTTACTTGGACTAGTTGGTTACTATCCTTGGTATTATAGAGTCGTGGACCTCTCAGACTTAGGATTAGAAGCCTTAATACTTGGGACCTTGTGGCTCTGTTGTTATTTTGTCTGAAGTTCTTGGGGTGTACTCCAAGACGTTGGGTTATTTTTTCTTTGTGTACAGGTTATTTTGATTATATGATTTGTTTGTGAATGAGAATTCTTCTATATACAACAGTTAATCTGTCCAATTTTTGTGAAGACTTAATTCATCTGAAGCTTGGTATTTCCTAGAGGATTAGTATTTTTGCTTGCTTGGTTTCAATCCAAAGGATGGGAATTCTACATTGACCTATTATGCCAAGTGTTGGCTTCTTGTTGGTTAGATCGTTCTTTTCTTTAGCATTTACCTTATTCTTTAGGATAGTCCCTTCATCTCCTCATATCTTCTTAATTTCAAAAATCTTCTCCCTCCTTTTCAAAAACACTTCTTGTTTTCTAACTTGAACCGATTTCATAATAAACTTGGATTTAGGTCCATGCATTTCCAAAAATATTTTATTAACCATAATTTAACATCTTTCCCAAGACTAAAAGTAAATTAACCTCATTCAAACCATTTTGCCTCTTTGGCTTTTTACTTTAAACTTTTCTCAAAATATTAAACTCTTGTCGATTCTTGTAGTGATGCAAGCTACTATACTTCTACGATATGTAGTAAAGTGAGATATTTTCCACTTGGGTGTTAAGTGAGGCTTTGTTGATTTTAAAATCCAAGCTATATCCTCCACTTTGAGATGACACAAATGCTCCTTTCTCATATTGTGGGTGGTTATTATGTTTTCCACTCGGATATGACGATGATGTCTCTTTTCTTAAAATTAACCAACACGCATGTGTTTTAAAACTTTTAAGGTGAACTATGAGTACCCTGATCCCCTATTGTATGCAAGGTGGTACATAGGCACTAAAGGTTCGAAACCATGGCATATGCAAAAATTGTAAAAAAAAACTTCTTTGGCCATCCCCGCCATCTATTTTTGTATACACCTTTTATAGCCAAAATACACATATTTTCAAAGAGGTTCTTGTGGGTACCGTATATGCTTAGGGAGCTAATACATTCCCTTTGCATAACCAACCCCTATACCTAGATTCTCCCCCCACCCCCTCTTTTTTTGGGTTTACTCGCTCTTTTTCCATTTCTTTTGGAAACAATAAAGCACGGTGGAGATTTTTATTTTGGTATGCACGAGTTAAGTCAATCCAATGGCTTAGTCTCAACATTTCTTGGACCACACGATCGTGGTACGAACAGATCAGCCCGTGAAACAATAACTAGGCTATCCATACATGATGGGTAGGATGCTCAAATGATCGTTAGAACTATCTGAGTTTGACCTCCGGTACGAGAGCAGAAAGGCCTTTAAATCCAAAGTATTAATTGACTTCGTGGCAGAAATGACCTCGCCAACTTCCCCGACATAGGGGCACGCAAAAGGATCATCTTTGTGGCTGAAACCTTCAGCTCGACAGGGAGCAGAGTGAGAATCATTCTGGAGAACAAGGAAGGAATCCTGATCGAAGTATCCCTCACCTTATCATTCCCAACCTCCAATAACTAGGCAGAGTATGAAGCCTTCCTCGCAAGGTTGCGTTCGGCCAAAGACTTAGGGTTCAAGGAGGTGAAAATCTTCACCGACTCCCAGCCCATCACTTCTCAGGTCCGGGGAGAATATAAAGTAAAAAAAAAATCTCTCTGAATACTTTACCCTGGTCCGAGAAAGAATAAAAAAACTTGAGTTTATGGAAGTAAAACATGTTCCCTGTGAACACAACAGCTGAGCAGGTATTCTGTCAAAACTTGTAAGCATGAAGAGGAAAGTAGGAAACAAGTCCGTCCTCCAAGAGATACTTCCTCAACTAAGCATCGAAAAACCTTTGATGACTCTGCATGTAAATTCCATCAGCGATAATAACCGCTGGATGACCCCAGTATACAACTACCTCACAAAGGGGGAGCTTTCATCCAACCAGAAAAAGGCTAGCATGGTCAGGCGCAGGGTATGCTCTTACGTTTTGGTTGAAAATAAACTTTACAGATGAGGATTCTCCATCCCCCTCCTCATATGTGACGAAGAGCCCAGGGTCTCCCACATCCTGCGTGAAATCCATGATGGAATCAATGCCCAACACCTCGGGGGAAGATATCTTGCCAGAAAAGCTTTGTGACCAGACTATTACTACTTTACCATGCAGCACAACATAAAAGAACACGTGAAAAAATGTGACAAATGTCAACGCCACGGGGACATGCACTTGGAACCATCCAACGAGCTCAATACTTTTTCGTCCCCATGGCCCTTTGCGTGGTGGGGTATGGACATCCTCAGACCATTTGTGTAGGATCAAACCAAAACAAGTATATAATAGTATGCATGGATTATTTCGCAAAGTGGATAGAAGTAGAGGCACTGGCCAAAATCACGGCACATAACATACTCGGTTTCTACAAACGAAACATACTTATACGATTCGGCATACCCCAAGAAATCGTCACCGATAACGGGACACAATTCTCGGACAAAATTTTTTAGGAATTCGTTGCCAAGCTGGGCACCACCCAACACTTCACATCTGTCGAGCATCCGCAAACAAACGGGCAGACTGAAGCTACAAATAGGGTAATCCTATGAGGCCTAAAATGAAGGCTAGACAAAACCAAAAAGAAGTGGGTCAATGAGATACACAACATGCTCTAAGCCTACCGAACAACCCCACACTCAACTACTGCTAAAACCTTGTTCCGACTAGCGTATAGAACTGAGGCGATGATCCCGGTCGAAATCAGAGAACCGTCTAGGTGGACCGAATTGCCCCTCAACGAAGAGATGAACGACGAGCCACTAAGAGAGGAGCTCAACCTTGTCAAAGAAGTTCGATCGGGAGAAACCCTTCGAGAAGCCTCGCTAAAACAAAAAAATTGCCATTCATCATGACGCCAAAGTCATATGACAAGAATTCAAAGTCGGCAGCTTAGTCTTAAGGAGAAATGACAAAGATTCTCGTGAATACAAACTCGCCGCAATCTGGGAAGGCCCCTATCACGTCCGAGCAAAAACAGAAAATGGTGCCTACTACCTCAAACATTTTAACAAGGAAGAACTTGCTCGACCATGGAACACAAAAGCTGAAACAATATTATAGTTAAGGCCATAAAATTTGGTGTCCTCTGTCAAACGACAAACCCAACATTTCACAACCATATTTGCATGCTCTAGTACAAGCACAACACCTCAAATTTGAACAAAAAAGACAGTTTCCACTCTTTAATGAGCCGATTCTTGACCCAATCGGGAAAACTAAAACGAGCTCCACCGTTGTTGTACCACGATGGCAGAACACCAAACCCGTGATGGGAGGTTTACATCGCGAAGCTAAGATCCAAAATCAATATCTAAGCTCTATCCTCTACCCGGAAATCAACCCCGGCCATTCGAAAATTTCCCCACACTATTAAACATTAATATCCTTGAGGAAAAACCCTGAAAATTAATTAGTAAAAATAGCAAAACTAAACTTCTCAAGTTGACGAGCATACAAACATTCAAAACTTAAACAAAAGTAATAGAATAAAAGTCGTAAATTCATACAGGAGCACATCAAAGGGCGATAAAGTGCAGTTTAACTTGATAGCCACAAGGGGCAGAATTGTTAAAGTATTACATAAATTGGGCAAAGCCCCCATCCAAAATAAAATCATTACAAAGCACGCAACCTATAAAAACTCAACGAGTAAACACTTGATTAGTTATTGGGCATCTGCTCCTCTTGTTTGGGCCTCATATCCCCTTTCTCCTCTTCACCACTGCTGATGAAGATGTCTGGGGCAATAACTTAGCCATCAGCCACCTTATGCAAGAACCCGATACCGTGGGTGACAAGCTCGAGCATGGGATTCCTGACTTTAAGCTGATCCACCGTGTTATTAAAACTAACATCAGAATCCTCCAAGAAATCCTCCTCGAATCCTCGAATGCGGGTAATAAGCTTGGCATGGGTCTTCAACATTTTCAAATCATCACCCTCATCCTTAGTAGGCGCTACAGCAGCCTCCAAGGCAAAAACCTTGTCCTCGTGATTTTTCTTCTCGATGACATGAGCATCTATCAGGTTAGACATATCCTCGGTCAACTTTACTAACTCCGCATTTTTCCTGTCCAGCTCCTCCTTCTTCTCGAACTTCATCTTAGCCAGTTTCTCCTCGAGATCTGGGATAGTAGCTTGAGCTTTCTTTGCCTCCTTAGCCAAGTAGGTCTCCTCACCGGTATAGACCACCACTATTCCTAGGACCCTCATCAAGGCAACATCATCTTGAGCCAAGATCTTCTTCTTGCTTGATTTATTGAGACCCTCAAGGTGTATGGATTATGCCCGTGGAACAGTCAGGGAGGGACCTGTAAGTGTTTATTGGCATCAATTTTGGTAAAACACTAACTTGATAATGTTTTGCTAAATGTCTTGACATTTGAAGCAAATTGGTTTTGAATGATGTCAAAGTAAATGTCTTAACATCTGCCTCCTAATCTAAACGTGACTTCATATCTGTTTCCTATTTTTATGTGTTCCATTATTCAGTATTTGTAACTCATAGTTTGTGAAAAATATGGAGGGATATTTTTCTATTTGCATTATCCTTATGTATTATATCTTGGAATTTTTTCATTGAAATATTCAAAGGATTGGAATTTTTTTTTCCAGCCCAAGCCCACTGTTGCGCCTTTATAAGGACTTGCATCCTTATTTATCATGCTGCAAATTTTAAAAAGAAGAACATACTCTTTCTGTTTTATAAGTCTAAGTATTTTTAATTGTAATACACTCTAAGTATTTGTTTAATACTTGAGTGGTAATTTGAGTTGTTAATTCTGGATCATTCATAAGCTTTTAAATATTGAATGATTGAAGTCCTTAAAACTTAATATTTATGTTGTTCTTCACTATTAGTGATTGAAGGTATTTGAGGAGGGCCTCATACCTAGGTGTGTCTTAGGTAGAAGTATAGCACGGGTAGTGATTAAGTGATTAGATCGTAAATTGGTTGTTTACTGAGGGTCTATGAATTGATATTATTTAGTGGACTTGTTCCTGGCTTGGTAGCCCCCAGAGTAGGTGTTGTTGTACACCGAACTGGGTTAAGAATCCTTTGTGTTTTTACTGCTTTTAATATTGTTGCATTTTATACTGTCCTCAGATTTTTGTGTCGTGACATCTCCTTCGACATCTCATATCTAATACAAGAATTTCAATTGGTATCAGAGCAGGCATCCTGCTCTATATCTAGGTGAAATCTAGGGAAGATACTTTACGGTACTATGGACAAGGAAGGAGGATTTATGAGCAGACCACCCATCCTTTATGGAAGCAAGTATGACTATTGTAAACCACGTATGGTGGCCTTTTTAAAGTCTTTGGACAGTAGGGCTTGGAAAGCTGTCTTAAAAGGATGGAAACACCCTGTCAAATTGGGAGAAATTGGAGAACCTACTTCTGAGTTAAATCCAGAAGAAGATTGGTCTAAAGAAGAGGATGAAATTACTCTTGGAAATTCTAAAGCCTTGAACGCTATATTCAATGGAATTGACAAGAACATTTTTAGATTAGTAAACACATGTGAAGTAGCTAAAGATTCCTGGGGGATTCTTCAATCTACCCATGAAGGCACATCCAAAGTGTGTTAGCTAGAAATTTTGACTAAGTATTTTAAAGTTAGACTTGAATATACTTCAGAATATTCCACTACTTTATTTATGTGAAGCCATAAAGGTTGAGATTCGAATTGAGTAAAATTTGTTGGAAAGGTTTACCAATTGAATTATTGAATAAAGATTGTTATTCGAAATGCGGCTAAGGTTTCAAACATTTTTTCGTTCGACCATCTTCAAACATTTTTTCGTTCGACCATCTTCAGCCATTTGTCTTCATTCACAATACATGTTAAATACAACAATCAAGTTAAAAATTAATAAAGGCACTCGTGTCCTAAGATCAAAGCTATTTGATGGCTGAGGTTAATCATGTCGATAGAAGGAATTTTGACAGGAATTTAGCCAACATTGGGCCATGCACTGCAGCGAAAGGTGCATCAGTACCAAGTAATAATGCAATGTATTTCCTTACCCTTCACCCAACACATGGATTTTATTGGGACAAGGAAAACATGGGACCTGACGAAGACGTGTTTGGAGTCCCAGGAATGCGGCCAACTGGCTGGGAAGACGAAGACCATGTCCATGTCTGAGTCTTCTTACTTCAAGAAGATTTCGGCCTATTTGGATGAAAATAGGATGAAAACGGCTTTGGAAGCCGAAGTTAAAATTATGGTTGTTGAAGCCAAGGCTGAAGGAATTCATAACAAGGGGCCAGGAATTTTCTTCAAACCTAAACCACCTGACGAAGACACACTTTTCGAAGACAAAGACCAAGGGCTTGATGCCATCTATGACGACGAGCCTTTGGGATTCGAGAAGGATCCAACGGCATCCAACATGAAGATGCTGGCGCAAGACCCTCTCCAGGAAGTGGATCTAGGAGATGGAACTCAAAGGAGGCTAACGTACGTCAGCGCGAAATTGAACCCAAAAGTAAGAGCAGAAGTGATCCAATTGCTCAAAGAGTATAAAGGTTATTTCGCCTGGGACTATGACAAAATGCCTGGTTTAAGCAGGGAACTGGTCGAATTGAAGCTGCCAATAAAGGATGGTAAGAAGCCCATCAATCAGAGCCCAAGGATATTCGCGCCAGAAATCTTGTCCAAAATAAAAGAGGAAGTAGAAAGACTCCTACGTTGTAAGTTCATCAGGACCACAAGGTATGTCGAATGGATAGCTAATATAGTTCCTGTAATTAAGAAAAATGGTTCTCTTAGAGTATGTATAGATTTTCGTGATTTAAATTCAGCTACTCCTAAAGATGAATACCCAATGCCTGTAGCTGAAATGTTAGTAGATTCTACTGCTGGTTATGAATACCTTAGTATGTTAGATGGTTATTCAGGATACAACCAGATTTTTATTGCAGAAGAAGATGTGCCAAAGATAGCGTTTCGATGCCCTGGCGCAATAGGCACCTTTGAATGGGTGGTTATGCCCTTTGGCCTAAAAACTACTGGGGCAACCTATCAAAGGGCAATGAATTCAATATTCCATGATTTCATTGAGACCTTTATGCAGGTTTATATTGATGACATAGTGGTGAAATCTATATCAGGGCCAAGCCATTTGGATCACCTTCGACAATCATTCGAAAGAATGAGAAAGCAAGGCCTAAAAATGAATCCCCTTAAGTGTGCATTTTTTGTGCAGGCAGGTGATTTTCTGGGCTTTGTGGTCCATAAGAAGGGTATAGAAATCAACCAAAACAAGACAAAGGAAATTTTGGAGGTAAAGGCGCCATCGACAAAGAAAGAGTTGCAATCACTCTTAGGAAAGATAAATTTCTTATGAAGGTTTATATCCAACCTAAGTGGTCGAACTCAAGCCTTTCCCCCACTCTTACGATTAAAACAAGAGGCCTTTGTCTGGAACGAAGAACATCAGGAGGCATTCGAAAGGATCAAGCAATACTTGGTGCATCCACCAATTCTTTCGCCTCCAAGAAGAAACAAGTACATGAGATTGTACATTTCAGCGTCAGACAAAATGATTGGAAGCATGTTGGCCCAAGAAGATGATAATGGTGCCGAAAGAGCCATTTACTACTTAAGTAGGGTCTTAAATGACGCAGAAAATAGATATAGAAATATAGAAAAGATATGTCTTTGTATATACTTCTCATGTACAAAATTAAAATATTATAGAAAGCTAGTTGATGTTTTTGTTTCTTCACACTTTGATGTTATTAAACATATGTTGTCCAAACCAATTTTGCATAGTCGAATTGGTAAATGGGCTTTGGCTTTAACGGAGTACTCTTTAAATTTCATGCCTTTGAAAGCAATGAAGGGGCAAGTAGTCTTTGATTTCATTGTCGACTATGCAGTGGTCGGAATATCCCAAAACTTTGTGGAACCAGAACCATGGAAATTATTCTTTGATGGCTCTGCACATAAAAATGGAAGTGGGATTGGAATCTTGAGTATTTCTCCAGATCGAATTCCAACAAAGCTCACGTATAAGATAACTAGTTCTCATTGCTCAAACAATGAAGCAGAGTATGAAGCACTCATAGAAGGACTCGAGACTTTATTAGAATTGGGGGAAACTAGAGTCGAAATAATGGGAGATTCTGAGTTAGTAATCAAGCAAATTACCAAAGAATACAAGTGCATAAAAGCAAAATTGATGTTCTACTTTGTGTTGGCAAATAGGCTGCTTTGAAAGTTCGAATACGTAGACATCAAACATATCTCCAGACTAAAGAATCAAGAAGCAAATGATCTGGCTCAAATAGCTTCAGGATATAAAGTGTCGAAGGAAAGACTAGAAGGCCTAATCGAAGTACGTGGTAAGGTACTAACAACTAAAACTTCTCCAACAGATTTAAAGAATTCAAGTCTAGGTTATATGAATGATACATATTTTGCGGTTTTAGCCATAGATAGTTTAGCAGATACAAACTGGAGAAGTCCAATAATAAACTATTTGAAGGATCCAACAGTGGATGCAGAAAGAAAAGTAAAATATGGAGCCTTGATTTATGTGTTAATAGGAAACAAATTGTTTAAGAAAACCCCAGAGGGAGTTTTATTAAAATGTTTAGGGGAAAGTGAGGCTTACATAGAACTATCCAATGTACATAGTGGGACATGTGGAGCACATCAAGCGGGTCACAAGATGAAGTGGCTGCTGTTTCGATATGGTATGTATTGGCCTACAGTCTTGAAAGATTGTATAGATTTCACCAAAGGATGGCAAGAATGTCAGGTTCATGCAGGAATTAAACATGCTCCTGCAAGTGAACTTCATTCAATTATCAAGCCATGCCCTTTTAGGGGTTGGGCATTGGATCTGATTGGCGAAATAAAAACATCATCGTCAAAAAATCAGAAATACATTTTGGTAGGAATAGATTATTTCACAAAATGGATAGAAGCAATACCTCTGGTGAATGTCGACCAAGAAGTCATTATCGAATTCATACAGAAGCATATTGTGTATAGATTTGGAATCCCATAAACCGTTACAACTGATCAGGAATCAGTGTTTACTGGTCGAAAGATGCAGGAGTTTGCTAAAGAAATGGGTTTCAAATTGTTAACATCGACACCTTATTATGCATAAGCCAATGGGCAAGTTGAAGCAGCTAATAAGGTGATCATATGGCTAATCAAAAGACATGTGGGAGGAAAGCCAAAAAATTGGCCCAAAACCCTAGATCAAGCTTTATGGGCCTGTCAAACATCTCCCAAAGAAGCAACGAATACAACTCCATTTTGTCTAACATTTGGGCATGATGTAGTCTTGCCAGTAGAAATTTATTTACAATCAGTCAGAATTCAAAGGAAAAATGAGATTCCTTCAGATCTCTATTGGGAAGCAATGATGAATGAACTAGTAGATTTGGACGAAGAAAGACTGTATGCTCTAGAAGTCTTGAGAAGACAAAAAGAAAGGGTATCCAGAGCATACAACAAAATGGTTAAGGGTAAAATCTTTTCGAATGAAGATTTGGTTTGGAAAGTAATTTTGCCAATGGATAGGAAAAATAAGTCGTTAGGAAAATGGTCCCCACATTGGGAAGGCCCATTTTGAATCATCAGAACCTTTACTAATAATGCCTACAAAATTGAGGAACTGGAAGAAGACAAGAGGATCTTAAGAATTAATGATAAGTATTTGAAAAAATATAAGCCTTTCATTCAAGATCTAAATATTTCGACAGAGTGACAAAGATAAAATAACAAGTAACAGGGCCAAACATGGTATTGGAGTGCCAAACTAGCTTTGTTTGAAATTATAGCATAAGGCTCTTTGGCCTATACAAAAAACAAGAATCGAATTGGTCAAAATAAAAGTTATCAGAAAGGTAGGTTGGTCTTCATCTTATCATATTTGGCCCTGGAGAAGCCTAGCCTGCAGACAATGGAGGCTTTTGTAGTTCGAAGAGCAGTCACTTCACCTTCTAAGCTCATAGCTTCATCAATACATTGGATGCTTTGTTCAGCTCTTTGCTGGCTCCGTCATTTTTCTCTGCTTCGATAGCCTGATGACTTTTTTCAGCCTCAGAAATTTTCTTCTGCAACTCTTCAATCTGTTTTCTCCAGAGGGAAACAGAAGAAGAAATCTTGTCTTTCTCCTTTTGGGCAAGTTCTTTGGCTTTCTCGCGCTTCTCAACCTTATCTGATAACTCAAAAGCTTGCGCCCACTTCAAGTCTTGAAGTTTTTTCTTCTCCGTGAGTTTGGAATCCATATCTTTCTCTATGAGAAAGTCAGATTCCAAGTTATTGATAAGGGTGGTCAAATCAATCAGAACCTTACCAATATTAGGGGGACATTTCCCCAAATCAACTTTATGGATAAGCTTCCTCATAATGATACCTGAAGTTGTGTTTGTCTACACAAGTTCAAATAAATCCGCCCCAAAGACTGTGTCTTTGATTTTCTGAAGCAATGCTTCATTGGATTCGTCACTCGAAGTATCATTTGAAGCAGTAGTTAGGATGGGGAAAGAACTTTCTGCCATTAAGTCCTTTCTGGATCTAAAAAGTCTGATATACTGCATAGGGTTCATCTTCTTTAAAGCTCCATTTCTTCGAATGAACGAAGAGCATCTTCAGTAACTTTGGAGTTGGAAGGTTTTGCTGTAGGATTCTCAGCTTCAGATGAAGTTGGAATATTTTGGATTTGTTGGTCTTGGTCCTGAATGTCATCCACGTTGGTATCTTCGCGTGGAATGATGTTATCTTCGTCAGCACACTCATTGGCATCACTATTAGATTCTTCTTCATCAAATTTCCCCCTATTAGCCTTCAGAGAAGCATCGACAGATGGAGTATCGTCTGAACTGGCTTGAATAGGTTCCCCTTGAGCAGCAGTGTCGGTTTGTTCGTCCGTTATTGTTTGTCGCTTTGGTTTCTGCGGTGATTGAGTAGAATCAGGATCTTCTGTTTGGAGATCTTTCATGTGCACATCAGTGGTTGAGCCTTTGTTTGAGACTTTCATTGAGGAAAGTGGGATAGATGGCATGTTGGCGCCATGAGGAACCCCATGCTGAACTGGAGATTCACTAAGGGTGAATGGTTGTTCCTGCAAAATGAAACA
Source organism: Vicia faba (assembly GCA_948472305.1). Classification (NCBI taxonomy): domain Eukaryota; kingdom Viridiplantae; phylum Streptophyta; class Magnoliopsida; order Fabales; family Fabaceae; genus Vicia; species Vicia faba. Next base: position 715,167,766 of record OX451735.1, read on the forward strand.
TGGGTTAAAATCTTATTGATTTGAAAGTTGACTTTTTAAAAAAAAAATTATAAAAGTTATTACTTTTGTTCCCTCAGCCCCAGGGATGGAGTTATCACTTTCAATTTCTTCAAGTACTCGGGCTACAAATGAGGCCACACTATCTTTTTTCTTTTTTGGACTTGGAATGAGTTGGCTTTTGGTACAAGTTTCCTTCGGAGGAGAACCTGCAGTGGAGGATTATATTTTCTTTTTCTTCTTTTTGGCTTTGGTAAGGTCTGCAGTGGCATGGTGTTGGTTTTTTCAGGTGTCGAGGTGGACCCGCTTATTAGTTCTCTTTTTTGGAGTAAGTGGAGGTTTTTCCGGTATCCTGAAACAAAAATAAAAAACCACAAATCAATGCATGATTCAACAAGTAGGTAAAAAATAAGTAAAAAGTATAAGCGTACCTTGTTGGTCTTACTAACTTCTCTAGCCGCTTCAGGAATGCTAGTTGTTGAAGGCTTTGGTATTGGGGCTGCTTGCGTAGATCCTGTCGATGTAGTAGCCTTCACCACTTTGGTGTGCTTTCTCTCAATAGTTGTAAAGAGAGCGAGGGCAAAAGATTATTTCGGAGAAAATAATTGAATTCGAAGTAACCAAGGAGTCCATGGTTTCCAAACCTTCATTTTCTGGAGTGTCCTTCCTAACATGTTTTAAATCCATATGAAGGAATCCTTTGAAACTATACAAACTATGCTTGGTCGTAACCACTCGTTTTTCAAGTTTAAGTGCATCTTGCCTCATGACTTTAAAATCCTCTTTCAACGATAACCATGGGGGATAAGGTGGATACCAGGAAAAAGCGAAGTCTGATGTAGGAATTCTGGGAAATTTTGGAGGCTCTAATTGAAAAGCCAAGTCATATTTGTCCTCAGGTTTGACAAACGAAGGTATGCGCAAACGTGGGAGTTTCATTGTAAGTTTTTCTTTCAAGGTAACAGATGCGTCTCGAATGGTTCGACCAAGATCAGTGGGATTGTTAAAAGTTTCAAAGTATTTTTGGAATGTCTGGATCTCCTTGATGTGTCATTGCGTACCTTTCTTCATCTTGTCCTGCACAGAAGCAAAGGCTTTTGTTAGTTGTTTTTGAAAGTCTTTGATGTCGCACATGCTGGAAGAATAATATTCTTGCCACCAGTCTTCAAAGTCTTTAGTGCAGTAGTATGAAGGGGTAAAGGGCACAAAAGTGATGTGAAAAAGGCATGTGAATTTGCTAATAATGCTTTGGGCTTCGACATTATTGAAATTCATCCCTTTGTGGCAAATACCACTCTTGTTATGATATAATGGTTTTGGTATAATCTGGAAAAGACCAAATTTTCTTGCTACGAAGTTTGGCTGGTAGGTGAGCAGAATATTATGGCTTTTATTAGGCATAATCCTAGTAAGGAGAAGTCTAGGAGTAAGAAAGGCTTCCCATATTTGAAGGGATTCCACATGTTGCTCAGTCGAAAGATTCAATAATGGTCTGGTAATCCATTCTGAGCCATGACTTCTCGCAGAAAAAGGAGCCATCGAAGGAGTGTATCTGTGCCTCCTCGCAAACATCATAAGGTGTCTGGTGAAGCACTCTTGCATGTTTTTCCCTTCTTCTTCAGGGGTCAGTCGAACTAGTCTGGTTCCTTCAATAGTTCTATTCTCGACCTCAGGATCAGCTTCGTTAATAGTGTTGTAGGTTGAAAGAGAAGGTTCGAATGTGGCGTTCAACCATAATTGCAATAGCCAATAAGGTCCATCTAGGAGGATGTTGGTTTGGGGCTCGAATTCTTTCAGTCTCGAAGAAGCCTCCCCAAGACTTTCATAGAGTCCAACAAGAATCAATTCGCTCAAGCAAATTTTTCGACCGGCATGCAATTGATTAGCAAGGGTCAAGAATCTCCTAGCAACTTGGAGAGACTTGTAGCAGAAAACACACCTTGAGAGCCACAACGCAAGGAAAGCAATGTGCTCTTGATCATTTACTTCATATGTGGTTCCTATGTAATGATCCATATAATTGTTATATGTGGGAGAGGTTTTGCTGAAATCAATGGTGTCCTCACTATCAATTGTTGGATTGAAAGTCTCTCCAGTGGGTCGAACCCCAGTGATGGCAGCGACGTCGAAAAGGGTTAGGGTGACCATACCACAAGGAAGGTGGAACGTGTTAAAAGTATTATCCCAGAAGTACAACGAAGCTGTCAACATCAATTGACAGTATTCAAGACCATACTTCGACAGATGAATCAATTCGAAAATCCCTAATTCCTTCCAGGTAGTTAGCTTTACTTTTTCTACCCAAGCTAACCAACCTAAGTTCTTTTGGTCATCTTTCGAAGGACCTGGTCTAAAGGGGCGTGATACTTCAGTAACGAAGTCTAAATTTAAAGGAATTTTTATCAGTTCTTTTTCTTCCTAGGGAAGGTTCTCTTGAACATCCTGTTCATCATCTTCCTTAGTTTTCATGACTACAATAGTCTTGCTAGCAATGGGTTTGGTGGAATGGTGAGTTGGAAAAAACTTTTTAAGTTTAGGTAATTTCTCTATATCAAGGAATGGACCCATAAACCCTAATGTTTTAGAGGCAAGAGTAAAGGGAATTAATACATGTGAAGAATATATGGCTATCTGTTCATTCTTCAAAGATGGTGTTGGAACGAATTCCTGGTTCCCAATCATTAATGGTGCTGATATTTGAAGAAGGGGTTTAGAGGCAGCATTGTCTTTGTTTCGTTTACCATTTTCAGATTTGGTTTTGCTTTGAGACGCCATTAATGTAGACAAGAAAAGAAATTTGTTAAGAAAGTTTTGTTGAAGATTTGAGAAAGAAGAAGCTTGAAGGTTGAATAAGATTTAAAAAAGGAAAAAGAGATTAAAAATATTATTTATATGGAAGAAAGTGAATCGTTTTGATGAAAGAGAAATTAAAATTCTCAGGTTAGTGGGACACGTGTAGCATGATCCTGCGTGCTGATGAACGATTTTGTGAGTTCCAATACAGGAACTAGTCATTGTAGCTAATGATGGAATTTATAGATACTGTTGTACCCCAAAATTTTCCCTCCCATATTCTTCATAGTTTTGACAAGCATCATCTCAATTTGCTCAAGTCTACTCAAGGGTTTGCACAGTCCAATTGCCTCCTAAGGCAGTCAAAATTAGGGTTTTGGTTCTTGCAAGGAAGTTGAGGTTTTCAGTGGTCCAATCAAGTCCCATATGCCTATATACATTGTCAAGCATCTACATGCCAAGTTGCAAGTCTCACAGCATCAAGTTGCACAGTCAAAGGCTTCATTTGCTTCACAATCAACTACAGGGGTAAAATGGTCATTTTACAGTCAAAAGTCAAAAATTTTGGTCAACATCTTATTTTGAAGCCACAATCATCATTTGATCAAGTCTTGATCATGATTCCACAAGCATGGCTCAAAAATCATCAAGATGCAAAAGTTTCTATTTTTGGACAGTTGAAAAGTCAACTGTAACTTGACCAAGGCATAACTTTTTCATGGTTCATCAGAAAAATCCCATCCAATGCTCATTTTGAAGGGGATGAAATTACCTACAACTCATATTCACATTCCAAGTCCAATAAATTCTCTCACAAAAAGTTATCAATTTCTACATTATAGGTCAATTTCAAAAGTCAACAAAAAGGCATTTTAAGTCAAAGACCATAACTTGAGATTGGTAAATCCAAATGACATGGGACCAAAGGCATTTGTTAGAGGACTTCAAGACCTTTCCAAAATGTCAAAGAACATGTTCATATGATCAAAATTGAGCAAGATATGCATTGGAGAAGTTGGGAAATGTTTGGGAATTTGCAAAAGTCAACTTTGCCCAAAACACCTCATTTTTGCTAATGGGCCTCAAATTCCTTCTTGAATCTTTACCCAAAGCATATGCACGACCCATTGAGCTTAAATTGATTTATTTTCTTATTTTTAATTAATTAATTGAATTTTTTGTTAATATTAATTCATTTAATTGATTTTAAATATAGGAAATTCAAAGATATGGTTTTCAAATCTTTTTATGAAGCTAATATGACCAACATGAGCTGGCAAATTCGTGTGCACATCAAGGGGACAAAGATCTCCAATTTTGGCAAGGTTTTTCAATCAAAAAGAGGCAAAAAGATTTGATTGAAAATCAAATATACAAACATGAATGCAATGGATCTTTGGGCCAAGACATGACCTAATTCTATTCCCTTACATATGCTGAGCCTAACCCTAATGCAATTAACGTGCAAAACTGCTGCAGAAGCCATAACCATATTGAGTTTTTTTTCAAGAAAATTGCCAAATCGTTTTCTCACTTCCAGGCCAATTCAAGGCATCTTCTTGATTCTAACACATTGCATAAGTCTCCAGGAACACATTGCAATCGAAAACAAGCCTTAAAGATCCAGGAATCACCTCAAACAGACTAACGGTTTGGCATTTTTGTTCGTAATCATAATTCGTATTCCATGCGCATTTAACATGATTTGTTGGTTGTCTTGCATTTCTTGAGTCCACAGGAAGCTAATGATATTAATCAATTGGATTATAACGCACAGGATCGTGACTTGCCATTAACGAATCTTAGGGTTCTTAAGGTCTTGAATTAGGGCTTTACAGCACAGGCAAAATTGGAACCTCCCATGCCCATGGTTGAAACCGTCTGAACGTGACGAACACAATGGACATGTCGCGCCCTATTTATATTTAACGTACACCTAATCGCTATTTTTCGTCCATGAGAGTTGTGGGGGTTAAAAACCCCCGCTATTTGTTTGTTTTTCTTACAGGCCAACGAAGAAGATGGCGTGCTGGTGACATGTGGTTGGTCCATTCAAATGTAACGCGCGCGTTTTGGTTGTTTTCCAGCATTAAATTTGTTTTCCATATATTATTTTTATTGATCATTATGATAACAGGAACAAACGCGTGGTTCAGTGGAAAGTGAGGTGGACGTTCACCATTGGGACCTGGGTTCGATTCCCAGGTCCACCAAAATTCCTATATTGTTTTGTTCAACATGATTACATGCAGGTTTTCTAACGCGTCATACCATGCACTCCCAGCAGTAGCACGCCAAGTGGCCACAAAGGTGAATCCAAAGGCTAGAGATGGAGGATCATGGTGTTCCTCAGTCAACTACACCATGGACAATTCAAAAAGTCAAACGTGGCTTGTGTGTTAATGGGCCAGATTCAACAAATTCACCTCCCATGGGCCCATAATACCCCCTGGTTTCTCTTTCTTTTTTTTGTTTTCTTTCTTTTCATTTTCTTTTAATAATTATTATTATTATTATTATCTAATTAATTCATAAATTATTTTCCATAATAAAATCAGAAACTTAAAATATTGATTATTTTTATTATTTATTATTTTCACTATTAATCATTATTTTTGTAAATAAACTTTAAATATAATTAATTTAGTTAATTAGGTTAACTTTAATCTTTTTTACAATAAATAAAAATCATCTAGAATTAGGTTTTTCTTTTGACACTTTTAATTTTTTTATTTTATTTTATTAAAAACATAAAAAACACAAAAAAACATTTTCTTCTAATTAATTAATTAATTAGTTTAGGGTTGATATTTAATTAAATGCAAATGACCAAAATTTCTTTATTTCTCAAAAGGGTCAAAACCCTAAGGACGTCCTGATTTAATTTCTTCCGCGCTTTAATTCCTTTTGATCATTATTGATGTAACTGTTTCCGAGTCTGTAATAGTTAATTAGGATTTTACCGCTTTCTTTTACTTTCCGCATTTGTTTTCCAAACGGGTTATGTTTTTGGCGATGTATAGACCCGCGCCTTGTAATAGCTTAGATTTACCTTTCCGCAATTTATTTTCCGCACTCTTAACTGTTAAGAAATGCATGAAAGACTTGTATGAATAATAAAACCAATCTGTAGCTCACAAATGACATGTTCAAAGATAAATATAAACTGAAACAACACACATGCACATGCCACTCCTAGGGTACGCCTCACTGGTTGCCTCGAACGTGGTCATCAAGTATAGGGTGTCTTAGAGGTCTCCCTCCTGTCTAAGATCCAGTTGCCTCGAAACGGTTGCCTCGGATAAAAAGGATCTAGGACATTAGGGTTACCACTAAGGCATCCTACCATTGCTTTGGTGACCACACATGTCCCTTAATCGAATTGACCCGAACAACTCCAACGATGGTGCTACCTACCTCTCAATGGTGGGATAGCACTATCTAAAGGACTCTTACACAGCCTAATTCCTTATAGTAGGTAGATTTCTCCTGGGTACTTGCTCTCTCAAAAAATAAAAACATCTTTTCACACTTACACTTTCAAAAGGTTTTCAAACAAATATACACTCTTGAGGACAGATACAAGAGTTACTTAGAAATTTTTCAAACGGAACTTTTTCAAAACCCACACACACTTGAAAAGCAAACAAATTTTGAAAACATAAGAGCAAGTACCTAAGAGCCCGTGGATAACCACAGATAGAAAGGGTGCTAACACCTTCCCTTTCTATAAATCTACCTCCCGAACCGAGAGACATCTCAAAGAAGGAATTTTGTTGTGCTTTTGTCCTTTCCATGTCGGAGAAAATAAAAGACGGTGGCGACTCTTGCTTACCGCGACATTTCGTGAACCAGCTTAAAAAACAGTCAGTTCTATTTCCACCGATCACAGAACTGGCGACTCTGCTGGGGACACTAAAAAGTGACGTGTACCTTAGGATTAGACCACTCTTATGTTTTCAATTGCTTGTTTTGTGTGCTTTAAAATTGTGGGTTTGCCTTGGAGTTTCATAGATCCTAACCCGGATCTGGGGAATACCTTTTAGAAAGTAGTAACAAACTGTGAGGGAACTGTGCGGGGTATACCGACACGGTTGAAGCAGTTTGCTACGTTGATGTGGCACTTTGGTGAGTACCGGTAACCCTTGAGTCAAGTCAATGAGAGTACGGGGCCGCCGCGTGGTGTCGTAGAGCATCAACTGACCTTAGGAACCTTACTTGACCATCCTGGCCTCTTTAGGAGTAGTGAGATGACCGACTTTGGTGAAATCCGAAGTTGGTAGATACTCGATACTACACTCATTGAGGGTTATTTCTTGGAATATTTTGATCGCCAGTTCAGTGGCTAAATCAAAACAATGAACACAGAAAACAACCCAATGATATTGAGCTCCTTAGAACCCGGTTACTTTTGATAGGACAGGTTTTGAGCCCACCAACTTCAAGAGGGTAGTACCTAGACCTCATACTGGCCTAAACTCTAAGGGCTGTCTTGTGTGACTTGTGTTCCTTCAAACTTGACTACTTGCATGCTTGTTATCTGACACTTGAGTTTCTTGCAGGTTTTGTTTACAGTCCTTAATTTGGACTCATAACAGGACTTACTTACATCACTCCACGCATAGCATACCATCATACCATCATAACATCGCATGCATCCTGCATAAGGACTAACCCATTTCAAGGATCTCAAGGGTTTGTGATACAGGTCATGATGAATCAAATGTCTAGCAAGGGGCAAAGGGGATTTATTTTCCTCTAACCAAGGTTGTCCAGAAATCCAAACATGATAGCTTGAGTCAGGGGCTATGACCCACTCGATATGGTGAGCTTTGACTCTTGAAGAAGGACTATCAACAACGTGAAGTTCCTTCAATCAAGCTACCAAATTCAAGTTCTAACAATTTTTTCTTGTTTACCCTGCGAGATCCTTGAAAACACTGCATGCATATCATACATATCATTGCATTACAAGTACCCTTTTGACAGGTCACTTATCTTTTTTGCTATTTATTTCAGCAATCATCATGAATCCTGAATCATCCAATGAACAAGCTATCAAGGCCCTCCAGGCCCAAAACGCCCAGTTCCAAGAGTTGGTGATGAGCCTAGCCCAGGGTCAACAGGAGTTGAAGACTCTGATACAGAAGAAGAAGAAGAAGAGGACTGTTTTGTTCAATCCTAGACGCAGATCTGGGAATGGATCACAAAATGAGGCTGATCTGGCTACTTCCTCCGTAGGGAAAGACAGTCCCCAAGAGAGAAGGGTTCCTAGTCATGTGGTCTCCGACAACGAGACGGATTTCAATGATGAACAATACCCTCCTACTAAGGACAGGTACAAACAACTGGAGGACCGTCTGAGTGCCATGGAGATACAGAAAGTGCCCGGCCTGGACTTTGAAGATCTAGGTCTATCCTCCGGGGTGGTGATCCCACACAAGTTCAAAGCACCTGCCTTTGCAAAGTACGATGGGGCTTCCTGTCCTAAGCTGCATCTCAGATCCTATGTAAGGAAGATCCAACCTTACACTGTTGACAAGAATCTATGGATCCATTTCTTCCAGGAAAGTATTTCAGGGACTCAACTCGAATGGTTCTATCAGCTGGATGGAGCCAGTATTCGTAACTGGGAGGACTTGGCTACTGCATTCTACAAGCAGTATCAGTACAATTCCGACCTCGTTCCTACGTGTACCCAACTCCAGGGTATGTCACTAGGGACGGGTGAAGGATTCAAGGAGTATGCGCAAAAGTGGAGAGACCTTGCTAGAAAGGTGCAACCACCTCTGACCGACCGTGAGCTCGTTGATATGTTCTTGGGGACCCTGTCTGGGCCTTTATTCAACCACCTGATTGGGAATTCTTCTGTTGGGTTTACAGATTTGATCTTTACTGGGGAAAGAATTGAAGCTGGTATCAAGGCTGGGAAGATTCAAGAGGCCACACCTTCTGATACTCACAAAAAGCCTTACACTGGGAAAAAAAAGTCCAACGCTGTGCATGGTAAAAAGAGTCGTCATGATCAACATGTAGGGGCAACCCAGATCTCTAATCCTATGCCTGCTCAGCAAAGACAGGGGCAGCAACGTAAGGAGGTCGCACCCAAATGACAGTTCACTAAGATCAACATGTCGCTGGATCAAGCAGTACAGCAAATGTTGAAGGCATGGCTGATTACCTTAAGGGCTCCTCTCCGGAATCCAAACACTTCTGCTCCTAACTATCATCCCAACGAAAGGTGTGCATACCACTCTGATAGCCCGGGGCATACTACGGACAACTGTTGGGCTCTGAAGAACAAGATCCAAGACATGATTGAGGCCAAAGAAGTCCAGTTTGAAGCACCAGAGACTCCAAACATAATCACTGCTCCTTTGCCAAATCATTGAAGGCTTTTGTTTTATTTGAATTTTTGAGTTGTATTTTTCTTTGCTTATACAAAAAATTAATGTCATAGCAAACTTGTTTATTCCATTAATGCATCGCATATGTCTGTTTGAATTAATCTATTCGTATTCATTATATTCAAAATTGCTTTCATGTTTCTGTGATGTTCAATTCTCAATTGCAAATTCTAATCCTCTTGAGGGAGGATGACGAAAACGATACCAAGACATTTACAGTATGCTTTTGAACAACCCCGCTGATGAGGTACAAGCATTGTTTCAATTCCTAAACAGTGGAGTTATAAGGAAGATAATCCCTCGTCAACCCCTTCGAGCCAAAGAAGTAGGAGTTTTTTCTTTTCAAAAATTAAAAAACCCTTAATCATAACCTGGGGCAGGGTAGTTCTCTCAGTTGATCCAAGTGCATAGCGAATAGCATCAAAGGAGTCCTTACAAAACAAAAGACAATGATGGTTCCTATAATCATAAAGACAGGCAGTCGTCATCTTTCAAAATAAAAGTCCATTAAGTCAAAACCTATGAAGGAGACTTATGAAACTGGGGCATCCCGCTGACTATAATCACAAAAGAAACAGTTCAGGCAAAAAACAGGGATAATAAAATCAAAAAGAAAGAGGTCCTACAAACCCTCAACACAAAAGGAAATGACTGCCTATTCAAAATAAACTATCAATATCCGAACCATCATTGGAATATCAGGACACAAACTCAAACAAGTTCTAACGCACGATTAGCTGAGTTTAGGTTTGAAAAACATCACGAAGAGCGGGTGGGTACAAATAAAATTTGAGCCTTTTCCTTTGTTTCTTAAACCGTGAACCAGGCCACGCTATAACCCTTAAAAGTCCTAGCTGAAGCAGGGGTTAGTTCGAAAGCATACTGTTACAAAAGGTATCCTGACTCCTTAAGGGTTGCGGTAAAATCCTGAGTTGACATCACAGTTTACAAAAATTCACTTGTTTTTACTGAAAAACTGCATTTTCAAAAACTTCAAAACAGACATAGGCTTTGCATTCTTGATATGATATTGTTTGCATATGATTATTTGTTCGAACAACAGAGAAATTCGCACGATGAATGTCTAATGAACAAAAGCACCTCCAATCAAGGGGCATGACATGATCATTGTCTGTCATCTGGGGCAGTCAAGTCAAGATTCAGAGAATCTCTCAAATGCCAAATAACCAGGGGCAGACCTCTATCTGAGTCACTAGGGGCATTGGACCTGAATTCCAGCTACGAATCCTGCATGATCAAATGAAGATCTTTCGGTAACATGGCAATACTACTGACAGTGACAACTCCCTGCATTCTGAGAGCATGGACATAGTCGAAAAAACACTGCGCATAATCAAAGACCCGCTAGGTCGACTGGCCTAGGCAAAAATAAGGGCTTCCCGGCGAACCAAAAGGGTTCGGGCAAAATAAGGGATGAAAATGAAAAAATTTGTACACCCGGCAAGTCGAAAACCTGAAAAGGCGGCTTGGGCAAAAATGGGTATCCCGGTGGACTGAAAACCCGAAAGGGAGGTCCAGGCAAAAGTTAGGGATCAAAGCGTACGACTATGTCCCGTCATCTCGTCACTTGCCTACCAGAAGAAGATTTTTCAATCGGCTGTTATCAAGCACCTCATAGGCCTTCTTCTCCCGCAGAAACTGGGGCAATAAGAATTGTCTAAGTGATCTGGTTGCTCTGTCCACCAAGGTACCAAGGTAGGTTCGGCTGAAGAACGTAACCAAGATACCTCCACTCCCCATAGAGTAAGACAAGATTCAACAATTCTCCCCGAGCATAATTGGTCTACCATCAGCCCTGAAAAGGCACAATATCCATAACAAGTCAGCAACACTCTCCCCAAGCAGAGTTAGGCTACTGTCAGCCCTAAGGAAGTTGGGTATCCCCAGAAGATCTCAATATTCCCCAGCGGAGTATACAGATGTTCCCAAGTAAGCATCCCCGGTAGTCTTAGTGTAAGATTGTTCCCCGGCGGAATACATACACCCCAGTGGAGCCACTCCCCCAGTACAGTCCAAAAAGTTTCCCCAGGAGAGTTGAATCATCCTCCCCGGTAGATTCTGGAAGCTTATCCCCAGTAGATTCTGGAAGCTTATCCCCTGCAGAGTACGAACTCATCTCCCGAGCTTTTTTCAAAGGTTATTCCCCACCAAAGCTTATAACTGGGTTATCCTCAGCTAATTACCACAGAAAGATTGTCCTAGGCGAAGTTCTTCCTATCCCCCAGTGGAGTTCATCAAATTCCCTCAATAGAGCTTACCAATGGTATCCCCAGCGGAGTTATCATCAAATTCTCAGCGTAGTATCTCTTCCTACAGAGTAATTCCCCATAGAGTATCTCCTTGCAGAGTAATCTCTTCAACAAGTTTATTCCCCAACGGAGTCATCTTCTCCTACCGGTTTATTCTTGCAACCATCATCCCCAGTGGAAACGAAGAACTCTACTCTTCAACATCAGCCCAGAGTTTAAACAAGTTCCCGACATTCGTCAAGGATTTATTTTCCCATACGAAGATGCATTCATAAACATCACATCTTCATACATTATAGCATGCATACGCATCATACAACACAAATCTCATTCATTTTTTAGAACATCTTAAAATCATGCAGTTCATGCATCATGACGTTGCATATAGATAACGTTTTTGCCTTTTCAGGAAAAGATCAATCAAAAGATGATTATCATCTACCTCTGCAGTTCCAGACCAACACTGGTAACAAGCCAGGAAAATTCTGTGGACGACTGATCATGGGTTAATACCTAAAAACCAGACAGGACTATTATCTACTTGATCATCATGAAGCAACCCCACACCGGTTCCTTCTCAGCTTCAGATGTAGTTTTACACGAACTCATCATCAGGCAACCCTACACCGGTTCCTTCTCAGCTTCAGATGTAGTTTTACACGAACTCATCATCAGGAAACCCTACATTGGTTCCTTCTCCATTTCAGACGAAGTCTTACACGGACCCATCACAAAGTAACCCTACACCGGTTCCTTTTCTTTCAGAAGAAGTCTTACACGGACTTATCATCAAAGTAACCCTACACCGGTTCCCTTTCTTCCAGAAGAAGTCTTACACGGACTTATCATCAAAGTAACCCTACACCGGTTCCTTTTCTTTCAGAAGAAGTCTTACACGGACTTATCATCAAAGTAACCATACACCGGTTCCTTTTCTTTCAGAAAAAGTCTTACACGGACTTATCTCAAGATGACCTTACCCCGGTTCATCAAGAAGTTTTACACGAACTTACCCTGTAGTAACCTTACCCCGGTTCCTCCAGAAGTCTTACACGGACTTATCTCAAGATGACCTTACCCCGATTTATCAAGAAGTTTTACACGAACTTACCCTGCAGTAACCTTACCCCGGTTCCTCCAGAAGTCTTACACGGACTTATCTCAAGGTAACCCTACACCGGTTCCTCCCAAAGTCTTACACGGATTTATCCCAAGGTAACCTTACCCCGGTTTCTCAAGAAGTTTTACACGAACTTATCCCAAAGAAACCCTACATAGGTTCTCTCTCTCCATACGTAGTTTTACACGGACTCGTCATTAAGAAACCCTACACAGGTTCTCTCTTTCCAAAGATGAAGTTTTACACGGACTTGTCACCCAGAAACCCTACACAGGTTCTCTATTTCCAAGGATGCAGTTTTACATGGACTCGTCATCAGTAAACCCTACACAAGTTTCCTTCTCAGCTGCAGATGCAGTTTCACACAGGCTCATCATCAAAGTAACCCCACACAGGTTTCTTCTTCATTTCAGATGCAGCTTCACACGGGCTCATCATCAGTCAACCCTACACAGGTTTCCTTCATTCCAAGATGCAGTTTTACACGAGCTCATCATCAGGCAACCCTACACAGGTTCCCACTTTCAACTTACAAAAATTACAATTCAACAAACAATCTCCAGATGGCATCTATAAGCCCATCCACCTACCAGCAGTCTCCAAATGGCATCCATAAGCCCATTCACGACAAGATTCTGTTACATCTCCAGATGGCATCTATAAGCCCATCCTCCTACCAACAAACTCCAAATGGAATCTGTAAGCCCATTCCCGCCATCACCTTGTTGATACTCTACTATGTGAGTGCAAATTTCTGGGCACTCTAGTGTTCAATCATCTTCCACCTTTGGATCACGAAAGGCACGCAAGCCAATCTACATCCTCAGGTCTAAGAAGATTGAACAGGGGCAACTGTTGTACCCCAAAATTTTCCCTCCCATATTCTTCATAGTTTTGACAAGCATCATCTCAATTTGCTCAAGTCTACTCAAGGGTTTGCACAGTCCAGTTGCCTCCTAAGGCAGTCAAAATTAGGGTTTTGGTTCTTGCAAGGAAGTTGAGGGTTTCAGTGGTCCAATCAAGTCCCATATGCCTATATACATTGTCAAGCATCTACATGCCAAGTTTCAAGTCTCACAGTATCAAGTTGCACAGTCAAAGGCTTCATTTGCTTCACAATCAATTGTAGAGGTAAAATGGTCATTTTACAGTCAAAAGTCAAAATTTTTGGTCAACATATTATTTTGAAGCCACAATCATCATTTGATAAAGTCTTGATCATGATTCCACAAGCATGGCTCAAAAATCATCAAGATGCAAAAGTTTCTATTTTTGGACAGTTGAAAAGTCAACTGTAACTTGACCAAGGCATAACTTTTTTATGGTTCATCAGAAAAATCCCATCCAATGCTCATTTTGAAGGGGATGACATTTCCAACAACTCATCTTCACATTCCAAGTCCAAGAAATGCTCTCACAAAAAGTTATCAATTTCTACATTATAGGTCAATTTCAAAAGTCAACAAAAAGGCATTTTAAGTCAAAGACCATAACTTGATATTGGTAAATCCAAATGACATGGGACCAAAGGAATTGGTTAGAGGACTTCAAGAACTTTCCAAAATGTCAAAGAACGTGTTAATATGATCAAAATTGAGCAAGATATGCATTGGAGAAGTTGGGAAATTTTTGGGAATTTGCAAAAGTCAACTTTGCCCAAAACACCTCATTTTTGCTAATGGGCCTCAAATTCCTTCTTGAATCTTTACCCAAAGAATATGCACGACCCATTGAGCTTAAATTGATTTATTTTAATATTTTTAATTAATTAATTGAATTTTTTGTTAATATTAATTCATTTAATTGATTTTAAATATAGGAAATTCAAAGATATGGTTTTTAAATCTTTTTATGAAGCTAATATGACCAATATGAGCTGGCAAATTCGTGTGCACATCAAGGGGACAAAGATCTCCAATTTTGGCAAGGTTTTTCAATCAAAAAGAGGCAAAAAGATTTGATTGAAAATCAAATATACAAACATGAATGCAATGGATCTTTGGGCCAAGACTTGACCTAATTCTATTCCCTTACATATGTTGAGCCTAACCCTAATGCAATTAACGTGCAAAACTACTGCAGAAGCCATAACCATATTGAGTTTTTTTCAAGAAAATTGCCAAATCGTTTTCTCACTTCCAGGCCAATTCAAGGCATCTTCTTGATTCTAACACATTGCATAAGTCTCCAGGAACACATTGCAATCGAAAACAAGCCTTAAAGCTCCAGGAATCACCTCAAACAGACTAACGGTTTGGCATTTTTGTTCGTAATCATAATTCGTATTCCATGCGCATTTAACATGATTTGTTGGTTGACTTGCATTGCTTGAGTCCACAGGAAGCTAATGATATTAATTAATTGGATTATAACGCACAGGATCGTGACTTGCCATTAACGAATCTTAGGGTTCTTAAGGTCTTGAATTAGGGCTTTACAGCACAGGCAAAATTGGAACCTCCCATGCCCATGGTTGAAACCGTCTGAACGTGACGAACACAATGGACATGTCGCGCCCTATTTATATTTAACGTACACCTAATCGCTATTTTTCATCCATGAGAGTTGTGGGGGTTAAAAACCCCCGCTATTTGTTTGTTTTTCTTACAGGCCAACGAAGAAGATGACGTGCTGGTGACATGTGGTTGGTCCATTCAAATGTAACGCGCGCGTTTTGGTTGTTTTGCATCATGATATTTGTTTTCCATATATTATTTTTATTGATCATTATGATAACAAGAACAGACGCGTGGTTCAGTGGAAAGTGAGGTGGACGTTCACCATTGGGACCTGGGTTCGATTCCCAGGTCCTCCAAAATTCCTATATTGTTTTGTTCAACATGATTACATGCAGGTTTTCTAACGCGTCATACCATGCACTCCCATCAGTAGCACGCCAAGTGGCCACAAAGGTGAATCCAAAGGCTAGAGATAGAGGATCATGGTGTTCCTCAGTCAACTACACCATGGACAATTCAAAAAGTCAAACGTGGCTTGTGTGTTAATGGGCCAGATTCAACAAATTCACCTCCCATGGGCCCAGAATACCCCCTGGTTTCTCTTTCTTTTTTTTGTTTTCTTTCTTTTCATTTTCTTTTAATAATTATTATTATTATTATCTAATTAATTCATAAATTATTTTCCATAATAAAATCAAAAACTTAAAATATTGATTATTTTTATTATTTATTATTTTCACTATTAATCATTATTTTTGTAAATAAACTTTAAATATAATTAATTTAGTTAATTAGGTTAACTTTAATCTTTTTTACAATAAATAAAAATCATCTAGAATTAGGTTTTTCTTTTGACACTTTTAATTTTTTTATTTTATTTTATTAAAAACATAAAAAACACAAAAAAAAACATTTTCTTTTAATTAATTAATTAATTAGTTTAGGGTTGATATTTAATTAAATGCAAAGGACCAAAATTTCTTTATTTCTCAAAAGGGTCAAAACCCTAAGGACGTCCTGATTTAATTTCTTCCGCGATTTAATTCCTTTTGATCATTATTGATGTAACTGTTTCCGAGTCTGTAATAGTTAATTAGGATTTTACCGCTTTCTTTTACTTTCCGCATTTATTTTCCAAACGGGTTATGTTTTTGGCGATGTATAGACCCGCGCCTTGTAATAACTTAGATTTACCTTTCCGCAATTTATTTTCCGCACTCTTAACTGTTAAGAAATGCATGAAAGACTTGTATGAATAATAAAACCAATCCGTAGCTCACAAATGACATGTTCAAAGATAAATATAAACTGAAACAACACACATGCACATGCCACTCCTAGGGTACGCCTCACTGGTTGCCTCGAACGTGGCCATCAAGTATAGGGTTTCTTAAAGGTCGCCCTCCTGTCTAAGATCCAGTTGCCTCGAAACGGTTGCCTCGGATAAAAAGGATCTAGGACATTAGGGTTACCACTAAGGCGTCCTACCATTGCTTTGGTGACCACACATGTCCCTTAATCGAATTGACCCGAACAACTCCAACGACGGTGCTACCTACCTCTCAATGGTGGGATAGCACTATCTAAAGGACTCTTACACAGCCTAATTCCTTAGAGTAGGTAGATTTCTCCTGGGTACTTGCTCTCTCAAAAAATATAAACATCTTTTCACACTTACACTTTCAAAAGGTTTTCAAACAAATATTTCATACACTCTTGAGGACAGATACAAGAGTTACTTAGAAATTTTTCAAACGGAACTTTTTCAAAACCCACACACACTTGAAAAGCAAACAAATTTTGAAAACATAAGAGCAAGTACCTAAGAGCCCGTGGATAACCACGGATAGAAAGGGTGCTAACACCTTCCCTTTCTATAAATCTACCTCCCGAACCGAGAGACATCTCAAAGAAGGAATTTTGCTGTGCTTTTGTCCTTTCCATGTTGGAGAGCATAAAAGACGGTGGCGACTCTTGCTTACCGCGACATTTCGCGAACCAGCTTAAAAAACAGTCAGTTCTATTTCCACCGATCACAGATACCCATGTTGTGATTTTACATTTTGAGATTAAAGATCATCATGAGGATGACGTTAGAGTAGTTGAAATATTGATAACATGTTCAGGGAGTCAAAATTTTGAAGAGGTTGCAAAATATATACATTTCTTGTTTCGAAAGGAATATTTCTTGGGGGAAATTTGTTAGCTGGAAATTTCGACTAAGGATTTTAAAGTTAGACTTGAATATACTTCAGAATATTCCACTACTTTGTTTATGTGAAGCCATAAAGGTTGAGATTCGAATTGAGTAAAATTCATTTGAAAGGTTTACCAATTCGAATTATTGAATAAAGATTGTTATTCAAAATGTGGCTAAGCTTTCAAACATTTTTTTGTTTGACCATATTCAGAGATTGGGGCTCAAGATAAGAAGGAGATTCGAATTCAAATATTTTGATCTTATCTAAAAAGACGCGTGGAAGGCTCTCAGTTCGTCGAAGACATGCAAAAAGAAACGTGGCATTAATTCGTGTAGAAGACCGTTAGGGTCGAAGTAGTATAAATAGTGGCTTTAGTATTTCGATTTAGGTGGTGAACATTTTGTACAAATTACTGAGAAATTACTCAAAGTACCAAGTGTTAAAGAGAAACGAGTTTATTGAGGATGTACGTATGATACACCCATTTAATATAAATGCATTTACTTTCTGCAGAATTTCAAGTAACATTTACTTAAGTCTTTTACCATTTCAAGTTTAGAAGTAATTTTACTTTCACTTTATATGCATTTTAATTCGACATTTGAAGCCATTTGTCTTCATATACAAAACATGTTAAATACAACAATCAAGTTAAAAGATTAATAAAGACACTCGTGTCCTGAGATCAATCTGATCGATCTCGAAAGTAACTGGATTCGTGTAAGGATTTGGACATTTGAATTAAGCATCAATGAAAGATCTTAAAATAAGAACAAAAGCATACCTTTTGTTACCAATACTGAAGATGAAGAGGAGGACTGTGGTCTAGATACAGATGAAGGAATATCAAATGCCTTAGTTATGCTTGGAAGAAAGTTTAACAAAGTGATAAAAAGGATGGATAGGAACCCAAGATCAAATGTCAAGAACATCTCATATGACATCCTTAAGTCAAATGAGTTTGGAAGAAAAAGGGTTGAAGAAAAATCCACTCAAGGGAAAGGAATAAAGTGTCATGGATGTGAAGGTTTTGGTCACATCAGAGCTGAATGTCCTACATATCTTAAAAAACAAAAGAAGAATCTATTTGTTACTTGGTCTGAAGAGGACTCTGAGAGTGATCTTGAAGAGGAATCTATAAATTATGTTAAAGCATTGACAGTAAAATATGTGTCTGATGAAGATTCTAGTGATGGAGAACTAACCTTTGATGAGCTAGCTGTCTCGTACAAAGAACTATGTCTCAGAAGTGCAGAATTTTGCGTAGAAGGGGAGAAACAAAAAGCACTCATAACCCAGTTGAAGGCAGAAAGGAAAGAGCATCTGAAAACTATTTCCAATCTGGAAAGTGAAGTGACTTATCTAAATTCAAATCTTGACAGAATGGTCAAATCTCTCAAGATGCTGAATAATAGGCCTGGCACATTAGATGAAATTCTTCAAGTGGGAAGAGTGACAGGAGACAAGAGTGGTCTCGGGTTTAATGAGAAAAAGGAACCTGTTTCAGAAGAACCTTCATAAAATTCCACTCATGTCAAGTCTAAACCAAAGATGTCGAATCAAATGTCTGAACATCATGGCAAGAAAAGACATCATGGAAAATATCAGGGTAAGAAAAAATTTACTCACATCAGAGAGAAATCCTAGCCCTGGATGTGTCATCGCTGTGGAAGGTTTGGTCACATAAGACCTTTCTGTTTCAAGTTGTATGGGTATCCTAAAACTGCTCTTCTTCCCAAGACTGTTCAGATCTCTCAAAATAGAAAAAAGAAGAAACAATGGGTTCCTAAGTCTAATGTTGCTAGTTTCATAGCTCATACCTCTCTCAGTGTATCAACCAAAGATGACTGGTACTTTGACAGTGGTTATTCTAGACACATGACGGGTGTCAAGAATCTATTGGTAGATATCAAATATCATTCTACCAGTTATGTGACTTTTGGTGATGGCGCCAAAGGTGAAATCAAAGGAGTTAGAAAGCTAGAATGTTCAAGAGTCCCAAAATTTGACAATGTGTTACTTGTTAAAGGGTTAACAGCTAACCTAATAAGTATAAGCCAACTATGTGAGCAAGGATTCAAAGTTAACCTCACCAAGGCATAACGTCTCGTTTGCAATGAGAAGAATGAAGTTATTATGAAAGGAATCTAATCTAAAGACAATTGTTATTTATGGGTTCCCCAAGAGTTGATCCTCTCCTCAACATGTGCTTTAGCCAAATAAAATGAATTTAAACTGTGGCATCAAAAATTGGGACACTTGCATCTGAAAGGAATGAAAAGAATAATATATATTGAAGCTGTGATAGGGATTCCTAAGCTCAAAATAGAAGAAGGGAGAGTTTTTGGTGACTGCCAGATTGGAAAGCAAACTAAGATGTCACATCAGAAGATCCAACATCTTACTACATCAAAAAATTTGGAACTTCTTCACATGGACTTGATGGGACCTATGCAGATTGAAAGTCTTGGTGGAAAGAAGTATGCATATGTTATTGTAGATGACTTCTCTAGGTACACATGGATAAGTTTTATCAGAGAAAAATCAGAAACTTTTGAAGTGTTTAAAGATCTTTATCAAAAACTTTAAAGGGAAAACGATAGTCATGTCATCAAAATCAAAAGTGATCATGGAAAGGAATTTGAGAACAATAAATTTGCTGATTTTTGCTCTTTTGAGGGAATCAGTCATGAATTTTCCTCTCCTATTACTCCTCAGTAAAATGGGATTGTGGAACACAAAAATGGAACCCTTCAAGAATCTGCCAGAGCTATGATCCATGATATGAAATTTCCCTACCACTTTTGGGTTGAACCTACGAATATTGTGTGTTATATCCATAAAAGAGTAACTCTAAGGAAAGACACCTCAACCATATTGTATGAAATATGGAAGGGAAGAAAACCTACTGTCAAATGCTTTCATGTTTTTGGAGGTAAATGTTACATCTTAGCTGATCATGAATAAAGGAGGAAGATGGATCCCAAGAGTGATGAAGGAATATTTCTGGGTTACTCTAAAAATAGCAGAGCTTATAGAGTATTTATCTCCGGAACCAAGGTTATTATGGAATCCATAAATTTTATTATTGATGATAGAGGATGGAATGATAAAGAAGATGTCTTGGAAGATGTTGGAACATCTTTGTCTGATATTCCAACAAAATCAAATGACAGAAGTATTGATTCTAATCCACCTCAAGAAGAGCCTGAGCCTAGTCATCTCAATAAAGGGCCTTCAATTGGAACTCATAGAGATCATCCTAAGGAGCTTACCATAGGATATCTAAATAAATGAGTTACTACTAGATAAAGATAATGGATATCAAACTCTTATTTTGTTTCAAAAATTGAGCCTAAGAATGTCAAAGAGGCTTTAACTTATGTGTTCTGGATTAATGCTATGCAAGAAAAGCTAGAAAAGTTTAGTAGAAATGAAGTTTGGGATCTAGTACCAAGGCCTGATGGGATAAATGTTATCGGAACTAAATGGGTGTTCAAGAATAAATCTGATGAAAAAAGGGTGGTCACTAGAAATAAGGCAAGATTAGTTACACAAGGATACACTCAAATTAAAGAAGTTGACTTTGATGAAACCTTTGCCCCTGTGGCCAGACTTGAATCAATCAGACTACTCTTGGGAGTTGCATGCATTCTGAAATTTAAACTGTTTCAAATGGATGTAAAGAGTGCCTACTTAAATGGCTATCTGAATGAGGAAGTTTATGTGGAACAACCTAAGGAATTTGTTGATCTAAGTTTTTCTAAACATGTTTACAAACTGAAGAAAGCTCTGTATGGATTAAAGCAGGCTCCAAGAGCTTGGTATGAGAGATTGATAGAATTTCTTGGTGAGAATGGATATAGGAAAGGTGGCATTGACAAAACTCTTTTTGTAAAGGAATAAGAAGGGATGATCATGATTGCACAAATTTATGTTGATGGTATTGTGTTTGGTGGAATGTCAAATGAGATGGTTCAACATTTTGTCATGGAAATGCCGTCAGAATTTGAGATAAGCCTTGTTGGTGAGTTAACCTACTTTCTTGGTCTACAAGTTAAACAAATGGAAGATTCCATATTTTTATCTCATAGCAAGTATGCTAAGAATATAGTAAAAAAAATTGGGATGGAAAATTCCAGTAACAAAAGAACTCCTGCTCCCACACATCTGAAGTTGTCTAAAGATGAAAAAGTAGTAAGTGTGGAACAAAGTCTTTACAGAAGTATGATAGGCAGTCTTCTATACCTCACAACTAACAGACCTGGCATTGCTTTTGCTGTAGGGGTATGTTCTAGATATCAAGTTGATCCTAAAGTTAGTCATTCCAACCATGTGAAGAGAATTCTTAAATATGTGAATGGGACAAGTGACTATGGTATACTATATTCTCATGGATCTAGTTCTGCTTTAACTGGTTATTGTGATGCTGATTGGGCAGGAAGTGCTGATGATAGAAAAAGTACATCAGGAGGATGTCTCTTTCTGGGAAATAATCTCATATCTTGGTTCAGTAAGAAGAACAATTGTGTGTCTTTGTCCACTGCTGAGGCTGACTATATTGCTGCAGGAAGCAGTTGTTCTCAGTTGGTTTAGATGAAACAAATGTTAACAAAATATAATGTCAAACAAGATGTCATGACATTATTCTGTGACAATCTAAGTGACATAAATATATCAAAAAATCATATTCAACACAGTAGGACCAAACACATTGATATCTGTCATCACTTCATAAGAGAGCTTGTTGAAGAAAATATTGTTGCCTTAGAACATGTAGCTACTGAATTACAATTGGATGACATTTTCACTAAGGCTTTGGATGCAAACCAGTTTGATAACTTAAGAGAAAACTAGGAATTTTCTTATATGAGGGTTTGTAGAAATTAAGGGCGTGTGGGAATATCATTAAAGTGATATTATATTATTTATGTTTCCAACAAATCAAATTTCAAAAGCAATCATTTCAAGATTGTCTTAAATTTTTTCCCACACACTACCGAATCACTTCCTTCTATTTTCACAAACTCTTCATTTTCCTTTATAGAAAAAGAACCCTTGTCATTCTTCATCTCTTTCCTCAAAAATCTTCAAAGATATCTCAACATCATGCATCATCTCCCTCAAAATATGTCACCCATCTTGAGGAGCTCTCCCTTGATAGAGTACTTGATGTTAATCCTCTAACAAAAATTCCACCTCTTGAGAAGAAGGTCAAGAAACCTAGATCGTCACCTGCAGAGAAATCCAAAGACGAGTTTGACACTTCTAAAGGTAATGCTTCTACTGCTACTGATGATAGGATAGAAGAAGACATTGTTAATGTTGATAGAAGTATTAGAAGGTTGGTAGATAGGGTGTTAAATGAAGGTTTTGTTGTGCCTATAATTTCAACTCCTCTTTCCCGAATGCCTGCTCCGGCTGACAAAGGAAATGATCCTAAAAATGCTGCTGAATCATCCACCTTCAAGAAAGATGCTGCTGAAAGAAAACTTGGCAAGCTTGTTACTTCTACTCTAGAAGAAGTGGAAGCTGATGTTGAACAAGATGTTTAGAAGTACTCTCCTGCTAAGGAATATGTTGTTGGCTCCAAAGATGCAGAGAATCAAAATACTGAGAATGTGGTTAATGTTGATGAGCTGTCTGACAATGAGCTCATTTCTAATGTGGTGCCTGGAATTTCTAAAAGGCTCAAGACGATAAAAAGAAAAAATGTGGATGTTACACCCCTTTCTAAGAGCATCAAGAAGAAGACTATGTATGGTCCCCAAAGCCGTGGAGTAAAGTGGTTCCTCCCTCTTACAAAATAAAAGCTAGACCTAATAGCTCCATAGATGATGATGATGATGATGATGATACTATCCAGAACATCTCACTTGTGAAGAGATCCAGAAGTAAGAAGACAGTTGCATTAGTAGAAGAAACTGACTCTGATTATGATGTCGAGGAAGATGTCCACGACATCTCTCCTGTGAAGAAATCTACAAGCAAGAAGCTTTCTGTTAGGGTGCATGATGCTCATATTGACAACATTTCCTTCCATTCTATTGGAAATGCTGAAAATTGGAAATATGTATTTCAAAGAAGAATTTCCCTTGAAATAGAGTTGGAAGTTGGTGCATTGGAGTGCAAAGATTTGGGAGCTGATTTCTTCTGCTAGATTGATGAAGATTGTCACTAGGTTTGGAAAATGTTATGAGACTCTTGTTAAGGAATTTATTATTAATATTCCTATTGACTGTGCTGATCATAAAAGTAAGGAGTATAGAAAGGTGTTTATTAGTGGTAGGTGTGTAGAATTTTCCCCTGATGTCATCAATAGATTTCTGGATAGGTCTGAAGATGATTATTGTGAGCTGGAAGTAACTGATAATCAAGTGTGCAAAGCCATCACTGAAAACCAAGTGAGTGAGTGGCCAATGAAGAATAAGCTTCCTTTTAGCAAGCTAAGTGTTAAATATGCTATCTTGCATAGAATTGGAGCTGTTAGCTGGGTTCCTACCAATCATACCTCAACCATTACAATCGGCTTAGGAAATTTTATCTATGCTGTTAGAAATAAGAAACTGTTTGATTATGGTGCTTACATTTTTTATCAGACTATTAAGAATGCAGGAACATGTGCTATCAAAATTCCTATTGCCTTTCCATATCTTATTTTTGGAATTATTCTTAATCAACATCCTGGAATTCTGAGTGGTAATGATGTAGTTTGCAAGAGGGAGTCTGCTTTGACCCTTCACTTCAAGCTATTTTCAGGAAAACTTGTCCCAGACATTATTTTGACATTTGCATATTCTGAAAACAAGACCTTAACAAAGGATGACATGACTACTGAATTAAGGGGCTGTAGAAGGACAACATTTTTGCTGATAGAGTGAGCACTAAAGGAGGAGATTCTGATGATGAAGGAAGTTCTGAATCTTCCAAGTCTATTGGTCCCAAAGACAGTTAGACCATTCATTGTTTATTTGTTTTGTCTCCTTTGTTCCTTTTTGGCACTTGTATGTGCTTGACTCTTGGATTCTATGGTATGTACTTATTTGGCATATTCAATTACTGCTATTCTCTTGAATGCATGCTTTATTTGGCATATTATATCTAAAAAGGGAGAAAGAAAATGACTGACCACTTACTGAGGAGGAGCCTAGCCTCATGTTTCTGAAGATGTTCTCACATCTTCCTCTGCTAATAGCCAACTTAGTTACTTTTGCTAACTGCTAACTGAGTTTTGTTTTTGCTTGTGCTTCTTCTCTGATAATGTGCTCAAATAATGTTTTAGCCAAAATTTACCAAAGGGGGAGTTTATAAGTGTTTGTTAGCAGCAATTATGGTAAAACACTAACTTGATAATGTTTTGCTAAATGTCTTGACATTTGAAGCAAATTGGTTTTGAATGATGTCAAAGCAGATGTCTTGATATTAGCCTCCTGATCTGAACGTGACTTCATATTTGTGTCATGTTTTTATGCGCGCTATTATTCAGGATTTGTGACTCATAATTTGCGAAAAATATGGAGGAATATTTTTCTATTTGCATTATCCTTATGGATTATATCTTGGCTTGTTTTCATGGAAATATTCAAAGGATTGGAATATTTGTTTTTCAGCCCAAGCCCACTGATGCACTTTTATAAGGACTTGCATCCTTATTCATCATGATGCAACTTTTAAAAAGAATAACATACTCTTTTTGTTTTAGAAGTCTAAGTCTTTTTAATTGTAATATACTCTAAGTATTGGTTTAATACTTGAGTGGTAATTTGAGTTGTTAATTGTGGATCATTCATAAGCTTCTAAGTATTGAATGATTGAAGTCCTTAAAACTTAATATTTTTGTTGTTCTTCATTGTTAGTGATTGAAGGGATTTAAGGAGGGCCTCATACCTAGGTGTGTCTTAGGTAGAAGTATAGCATGGGTAGTAATTAAGTGATTAGATCATAAACTGGTTATTTACTAAGGATCTATAAATTGATACTATTTAGTGGACTTTTCCCTGGCTTGGTATCCCCAAAAGTAGGTGTTGTTGTACACCGAATTGGGTTAACAATCCCTTGTGTTTTTACTGCTTTTAATATTGTTGCATTTTATATTGTCCTCATATATTTGTGTCGTGACATATCCTTCGACATCTTACATCTGATACTAGAATTTCAGGACCTCCTTCAAAGTAATTGATGTTACAGGTTGATCAAAATCTTCTTGTGGGCCGACGGGTGATCTGGCTTGCTGGATAGTTGAGGAGAAAAAGGGGGGTTGTACCTGCAAGGCATTTTGACAATCAAGTAAGTTGTGGAACAAAGAGATACAAGCAGAATATTAGTGTTTAAGGTTTGAATAATGGATAACTAGCCCTCACATGTGTGAGGGTTTATATAATTCCGCCGACACTTAGCCATTAGTCCTTATCTTTTGGGCCTATATATACGGGTCCGCAAAAATAGGTAACTGTCAGGACTCAATCAAAACGATAAGGTGTGCTCATAACTAGCCGTTGTAGCACTGGAAATGTTTAAGACTAAGCCATTGGATTGATTAGACTTGTACAGATCAAAATAAAAATCGTGGTCGCGCTTTATTGTTTCCAAAGGAATGGGAAAAGAGCGAATAACCCAAAAGAGGGGAAAAGATTAAAGTTAAGGGGGTTGGTTATGCAAAGGGAAGGTATTAGCACCCTAAACATCTACAGTACTTCGCAGGAACCTCTTTGTAAAATCTATATATTTTGGCTATAAAATGTTGTGTAAAAATAGATGGTAGAGGTAAAAAAAGAAATATTTTTTTTAATGATTTTTGCACCCGCCGCGGTTGCAAACCTTTAGTGCCTACGTACCACCTTCCATGCAATAGGGGATCAGGGTACTCGTAGTTCACCTTTAAACATTTTAAAACAAGAGTGTGTTGGTTAATTTTATGAGATAAGACATCATCGTCATTGTCCATGTGGAAAACATACTTACTACCCACAATCATGAGAAAGGAGAATTTGTATCATCTCAAAGTGGAGGATATGGCTTGGATTTTAAAATTAACAATGCCTCACTCAACACCCAAGTGGAAAATATATCACTTCACTATATATTATAGAAGTATAGTAGTTGGCATCAATACAACGATTGACAAGAGTCCAATCTTTTGAGAAATTTTTTAAAGTAAAAGCCAAAGTGGCAAAATAGTTTGAATGAGATTGATTGACTTTAGTCTTCTCACAAAAATGTCAAAGTATTATTAAGTTGATTGAAGTTTATTTATGAATTTTTTTTGAAAATGCATGGACCTAAGTCCAAGTTTATTATGAAAGTGGTTCATGTTTGGAAACAAGAAGAGTTTTCAAAAGGAGGGAGAACATTTTTGAAATTAAAGAAGATGGGAGGAGAAGAAGGGGCTATCCTAAAGCATAAGATAAAAGCTAGGGAGAAGAACCATCTAACCAACAAGAAGCCAACACTTGACATTATGAGTCAAGATAGAATTCTCATTCTTTGGATTGAAACCAAGCAAGCAAATATACTAGATCTCTTGAGAAAACCAAGCTTTAATTGCATTAAGTCTTTGCAAAAATTGGGCAGAGTAACTGTTGTATACGGGTGAATTCCAGATTACAGACAAAGTAAGTAATCATAATAACCTGCACACAAAACAAACAAACAACCCAATGTCTTGAGGTAAACCTCAAGAATTCCAGACAAAATATCAATTAAGGTCACAAGGTCTCCAACATAGGTCAAGGTCTCTAATCCTAAGTCCAAGAAGTCCAATACTCCATAATGTCAAGGATAGTAACCAAATAGTCTAATTATCCATGATGTTTTTATGGTTTAAGTTGATTATTAAGTATCTTCAAAAGGAAAAGAAAAAGCTCAAGTGAGCAAAATAAAAATGGCATAAAAGTAAATGCTCAAGTGAGCAAAGATAAAAAATAGCATGAAATGTAAATGCTAAAGTAAACGGTACTTAAAGTAAAAGCATAACAATAAAATCATAAAATAAAGTCAATTGTTAGAAGTTAATGGTTAGTTGGATGACCATCTTGAAACTTGCATTTGGAACTCATTAGAGGATTGGTAGAACCAAAGCCTCTCAACAACAAGTTGCATTTGCTTTTTCTCAAGTATATCACCCATTTAATAATCCTCAAGGCAATGTTTAATGATCAACGATGTTTAAGTGATCCGTGTTGACCAAAATTAATGAAGATCCATTGGAGGATTCTTATAACCAAAGCCTCCTACCAATGAATCTCAAGTTTATTGGATCAAAGGGTTCAAATTAACATACTTGGGCTTGCAAGCATAGGTTTGGGCCACGAATGATCATTTCCTCGAATCGGGACAAAATTTAGCATTATGTTAAGCAATTGTAAGTGGACTTATGTAGAAGTCGCTCCTCTTTTGAGGTCGGTCAATATCAATCTATGTACTTCATGTTTGGATAAATTATATAGAGATCATCATCCCATAACATGTAGCACAAATAAAAAAGAAAGGGATAGGATGAAGAGGGAGGGGAATGATAAGCTAATTTGGATCACTACCTCAAATTTCTTTCATCTTTAAATTCAATCACTTATCTAGATGGATTAAAGCAGTAAACACATCATTAACCCAAAGCACCAAAAATGAAATAAATAATTCACTCTTTGGTAGATTTGAATCAATGAATATTTATCCAACTTCATCTATACCCAAAGTCCATTGAATTTAAAGAGAAATTGGACATTTAAAATTGCAATCCAAATCAACCATCAAAAGGAGTGAGTAGAAAAATATATATGGACCAAAACAACCTCAAAACAAGGCAGAAAAAACATTTTGGCATTGTTACAATCGATTGCGCTCAGACAACAATCAATTGCATCAGTGTGTTTTTTCAAAAAAAACGCAAAATGCTTCTATGACAATCGATTGCACTATTACAACAATCGATTACACCCTGTTAAAATCATAAAAACAACATTTTAAAAGGCCAAATTCTTGTTCTAACTTTCCATCAAACACCTTATGATCATAGATTCAATTGAGCACGAAAATTCCATCAAATTATAAGAAAGTAAGACCAATGGAATCACAAAATAATGCTCAATGAATCACACCCAAAGATCAACAAGAGATCACATTGTGAAAGATGAAAAATCCAACTTACCAAAGGTAGATCTAGAGAATTATCAAAACAACTTCAAGAATTTGTTTTAATTCAACCCCAATAATCAATTGCCCAAGCTTGGATGTAGAGAATTGATGAAGAAAAAATGTTTGGATGAAGGTTTAGCTCAAAGATTAGTAAGCTTCAATGAAAAGCTTACTAACTTTTTTTGAAAATGAAGCTTTGAGTGAATTTGGTAGATGGAGAGAATTCATAGATTTTTAAGCAAGGTAGATTTGACTATCAAAAGCTTGAGATTTGAATGAAATGAGGGCTCTATTTATAGAGTTTAGGCTTGGGATTAGTGGTGATTTGGTAATTAATTCTTGGAGCCAAAATTTTAATTAATGGCATATCTTTCAAAAAATGAAAATTTGGAGTCAAAATTTGAATTAATGATATATATTTCAAAAAATGAAAATTTGGCACCAAAATTTGAATTAATGATATATATTTCAAAAATGAAGAAAAATTGGAGCCAAAATTGACAAGCTTGAAATTGCTGATTTTTTTTCAAATTTTCACTCTGCAATCGATTGCACTCTAGGCTTAATCGATTATATCAGTGTGTTTTTTCAAAAATAGCACAAAATCCATGTTGTGCAATCGATTGCACTCTAGGAGCAATCGATTGTACAGTGAAAAAAATGTAAAATTTTAATTATTTTTCTTTTGCAAATAGAGATTTTAGGGAAATAATACCGAAAAACCTTATTTGTCAGATGCTTTGACTCGGTACCTACAAAACACAAATATTCAAAGACAAATATTTTTTTTTGTATTTTGATTAGAAGTTAGTTGACAACACATATAAAAAATACACAACTAAGATACTTGGAGATTCTTCAAGAGCAAACTTAAAGATAGGAAATATAAAAGAGGAAGAACCAACTCTAATGTGATCTTGTTATGATTGAGTTGATATGATATGATAGGGGAATCTTAGGGGGAAAATTTGGGTACAACAGTCGTTGGTTCTGAAGAGGAGGCATATTATGTCCAGATAGTCTTTCTGGATGTTTCCTAGTTGTCTGCTCGACTCGTGTCGGGCAGACATAGAGATACTGGTCGTCTAGGTCAGGCGCGCGTATCGGGCATCACTGGTCGTGCTTCTTGGAACATGGTCATCCAGGATGTTGGGACCTTGTTATTGGGTCAAGCCAAGGCTAGGAGTGTATTGGGCCAATTTTATTCATTTGGCCAGTCCATAACATCAGCCCCCTAAGTCGTCGCTTATGGGAACAAGAGTGATGACTTAGAATCATTCCGTGAAATGGGAGTGCTCCTTGGTCGATTTCGCTCGAGGAGTATAAGTGATGCTCGTCGTGTTCGCCTAGTGGGAAAAGGAACATTTTAGTGGCTTCGAGGAGTTGTCGTGTTTCGATGGGCAGTTTTGTGCGAGGAGCTTTAAAAATTGACTGGCGTTCGTTTCCCGAGGAGATGAACAGCTGGTTGGAATCTGGAGAGATTGCGTGCCATGCTTGTATCGAGTCATGTGATATCATAGAGGTGTGATAATGGCTAGCCTAGGGACTAGGGCGTAATGATTATGCCTTTTAGGGTCCCCTAGGCACGTGTTCTCCCATGCGCTGATGAGTTCAGTCTATAAAAGGAGGGGAATGGGCTTCATTTACACTTTTCGCTTGCTCTTCCTCTGCTCGTTCCCATTGTCTTCTACTCGACTTCATCGATCTCATGTTCGACTTCAACGGTTCCCAAAGTTTTTGCTTATTCCGCAGCTTGACGTTGCTTGTTCTGTCGTTCTCTTTATTTGATCCGGTAAGTTTCTTGATTCCCCTTGTTTTGTGGATTAAACTTCTTTTATGGCTTATATTTTTAACTTGTCCTCCTAGAAGTGCATGTGGTTATGGTTTAGGGTAACTTATCCTTCAGAATTCTCGGTGGAGGGTTGGTTGGTGATAATGGTTTTGCCAAGTGAGACTGTTGGTGATGTCGTGTGTTTTCCCTAGGAAGTTTCACAATCGCGGTGGTGTTTTATGTAGGTCGTTGTGATACAGTAGGAGAACTTACTTGGTTGTTTTATGTTTGATCGCAATTGTTGCGGATAGCAAGATTTGCCACCGACTTTTCTTTTATCCAATAAGGAAAGGGTGAAAAGAATAGGAAAGACCTTTAAGATATTTTCTTGAGTTCAGGGGTTAGGTTATGAAAAGGTAAGGTGTTAGAACACTTTTCATCCATAGTTATCTATGGGCTCTTAGTTGCTTGCTAGATCACCTTTGAAATTGCTTTTTTTAAAATGTGTTTGTGGTGGTTTTTGAAAATATTTTGGAAAAGCGCCTTCGTTTAGGAAAACTTTGTAATGTTTCTCGTCTCTATAAGAATGCATACAAAGTGTTAGACTCTTTGAAAATATTTCATGTTTTAGAAGTTTTTGGTGTGTTTTAAAAGATGTTTATTTTGAATATGGATTGTGAGCAAGTAACTAAGAACGTTCTACCTACTCAAAAAGTCTTTAGTTCTTTTCCTCCTCCTTTGACATTGCTATCTTAACATTTGATTGGTAATAAGCCTTATCTTTGGATGTGAAGGGACGAGAGTGGTTTGTTGTATAGTCATTGAAAGCAACTTATGAGACTCTTTAGCAATTTTCGTAGGGACTAAGATCGTTTTATCGAAGGCAATATCGAAGGGTCATCGAGGGACTACGATATTTTTTAACGAGGGTCTTTGCTAAAGCGCCCATATTTGAGGGACATGACTATTTTCTGAGGAAACGAGCGAGGTTACCCTAGAGGTGCTTGTGTGAAAAGTGTGTTTGATTGCATACATTTTTGTCTTGATATTAGGGTTTTCTAAGCATTGATTTTATCTTTCCATACGCACCCTAATTACTAACAATTATATGAAAACAATAAATTTGCGAAAATTAAAATCCTACGCTATTACATCATTAGGGGGATGGAGGATACAATTTACGAATGGGGATGAAATAGGAGCTTAAATATTACAACCATGTTGAATAGTCATGAAGAAAATATATAGAAAGTATAAAAACAGTGTAAAAGAGAAGAGAATTGCATTTTTAACCATTATGTGTCGACACATGCATCTATGCATCGACACATGACTTTTCCTTGCTCCTGTAAAACCAAATCAGTCCAGTATGAGTCAATGCATAATGGTATGTGTTGACTTATTTCTTGCATGTGTCGACACATTCGTGTTTTGTGTCGACTCATGTGCCTTTTTTATTTTTGTTTTGTGCCTGTTATAGCAGTATGCATCGACTCATGAGGTTTTATGTTGACTCATAACCTGTCCTGCCACTAAAATGAGTCGACTCGTGTGGGTATGTGTCGACTCATACTGCAATATTTTCACTCTATCATTGTTTTGCTGCATACATGGGTTAGTTCTCAACACATGGTTAGTGAAAATGAATGATAAACATATGGTTAGCTTCAAGGCAATGATATCCACATTTTATCTTCATAGATGAACCATTAATGATGCTTATATGAAGAGTTCAAAGTCAACCAGACTTACCTTGAAGCTGGAATTTGTGCTTTGATCTTGAGTTGTTGTCTTGACTGTTCTTGAGCTTGGAAAATAGTGATGTTACAGAAGTTGTTCTTGTGTTTGAACAACCTCTGTATGATGTATGTGGAGTGTTTGGATGGTTTGTTTGGACAGAACTTGCAAGGTGTGGAAGGTTCAAGGATTTTAATTTCAAAGCACAAGAGTGGAAGCTTTATGGACAGTTATGGCTTTTTGAAGGTGTGAGACTTTGAGGGCTTGTCTACACAAAAACACTTCTGGATTTTCTCTCTATTTTTCCTAACCTCCTTCTCTTGCAAATGCTCCCTCTATTTATAGGAGAAAGGCTTGTGAACAAGGGCTGAATAAGTTTACAAGACAGCATGTTATGGTTTGGTTGGGATGCAAATATCAAACTATGTCAAGTACTCCATGGTTCCAAGATGAAGTACCAAAGTTACTGGTATAGAGGGGCTACTTTCCATGATTTATGGTGGAGTAAAATCAGAAGCAAACAAGGTATGGGCTCAAGATAAGTTTTGTGCCAACAAGCTTGCTTTTTAAGAACAACAATGGTGCCTTTATGCCATAAATGGAAAGATCTTTTGGACAATGGCTAAAACACTTGGGTAATAGCTCAAAAATAGGTGTAAGCATTAAATTATGGTGAGATTGGCAAGTTAGAATGCCTGCAACACAAGATTATGCAACATAGCATACGGATTTTGTTATATGTTCTTCAACAAAAGGACTTGCAATTCAAGGATTGATGCTCAACTTCATACCCTTGAATCTCCTAGCTAAAGTATGATAAATTCATGATCTTGGATGTTTTGGAAAGCTTGAAGCATCCTCTATAACTTTCATGTTGACCATTTTTACAAAATCATCTTGGAACTATGTAAAAAATGCCAAGAATTTGGGATAAAATCCTGATCAAAATCTGTTGAAAATTTCTCTAAGTGTTGGATGAAAATGTCATGTCTTCAAGGGCTTATATCTTCAAATCTAAGCATTTTTTGGACATCAACCCTCTAATACAAAGTTATAGAATTCATCAAGATCCACAACTTTCATGTTGAAAGTTTCCTTTTAATCATTTTCCATCATGGTGAGAAATTGGTATAAAGTTATGAAATAAACATGTGCGAAATACTTAGAAAAATTTCTAAGTCTTGTAAAGTTTAACTTTTCAAATTGACTTTTGACTTTCTTGACTTTTTGATGATCAAACCTGATTTCCTTGAATGTCTTGATGAATTTTGATCTTTGAGACTTAATGTTGACCGAAAAGTCAAAGTTTGACTTTTGGCGTATCAGTTGACTTTTCATCAGTACAACTGATTTTTGGTCATCTGGTCAATTGTCTGAGCAGAATTTGTGATACAAGATTTGAAACTTGACATGAGCATTCTTAAAGGTCCATAGTGATCCATGACAGTTATTTGAAGTATTATAAGTCCAATTGTCCTTGTGAAAACTCAAACCCTAATCTTGAGGTATCAGTGTTGAGGAGACGTCTTGACCTAATCAATCCTTGTGGAAGCTTGAGTTATTGAAGATATTGTGGGAAATGTCTTGAGAAATGAGAGGGAAAATTTTGGGGTACAACAACTACCCCTGTTCAATCTTCTTAAACCTGAAGAGTTAGATTGGCGGGTCCACCATTCGTGACTTGAAGGTGGAAGATGATTGAACACTAGAGTGCCCAGAAATTTGCACTCGACTATATGTTAGTCGATTGTGTCGGGAATGGGCTTAAAGATGCCATTTGGAGATATGATGGATAATTGTTGGAGATGGGCTTATAGATTCCATCCAATGTGACTATTGATAGAGATTGGAAGAAGCATCAGAATAAATCTTTGGTCGATTTATACTGAAACAGTAGGTGTCGGAGAAGTATCAGAATAAATCTCTAGTCGATTGAATTTTAATGATATGCTGGAATGGACTCGTGGTAATCCGTGTCTGTAAATGTATTAGAAGGAATCCATGTAAGATTTCTTCAGGATGAACCCTGTGTGAAACTGTATCTGGAAATTTATGAGAAGGAGCCTCAGTAGGGCTGCTTCGAGATGAGTCAGTGTGAAACTACATCTGGAAATATATGAGAAGGAGCCTGGGTAGGGCTACTTCGGGATGAGTCCGTGTGAAACTGCATATGGAAATATATGAAAAGGAGCCTGGGTAGGGCTGCTTCAGGATGAGTCTGAAACTTCATCTAGAAATATATGAGAAGGAGCCTGGGTAGGGCTACTTTGGGATGAGTCCGTGTGAAGCTCCATCTGAAAATATATGAGAAGGAGCCTGGGTAGGGATGCTTCGGGATGAGTCCCTGTGAAACTTCATCTGGAAATATATGAGAAGGAGCCTGGGTAGGGCTGTGAAACTTCATCTGCAAAAAATACTTCATATCCAACTTGGTTATTTGAGGTCTGGAAGGGTAATGTGAGGGAGACTTCGAACATAATTCCAAATTCATTCTCCAAGATAATACCTGTGCCACTACCCATCGAGCTGGAGGCTCCGTCGATGAAGATGGCCACCTGTGCGTCTCGTCCGGGGTACGGGTGAAGTCATTTGGGCCACGAGGTAGGATAGAACTTGGGCCTTACTACTTTCGTATTTGATGTCAAACTCAGAGAGTTCTAATAACCATTTCAACATTCTGCCCGCCATGTCAAGTCGATCGAGCAATTGCTTTATTAGTTTCTTGGTTCAGACGACTATAGTGTGCGCTAAGAAATAGTGTTTGAGTCTCCTCGCCGCATTGATGAGTTCTAGGGCCACCTTTTTATTTGTTGATATCTTACTTCAGGGCCCCGTAAGGCTTTGCTTATGAAGTATATGGGCTTTTGTCCCTCTAGGGTTTCTCGGATAAGGGCAGTGCTCATGACTTCGGATGCAACGGCTAGATAGAGATAAAAGACTTCTTTCATCTTTGGTTGCGAGAGGATCAAAGGCTATGATAGTGCCTGTTTTAGGTGTACATGGGCGTGCTCGCATTCTTCTGTCCACTCGAAGGCCGCTTTACGGAGGAGCTTGAAGAGGAGGAGTGCGTGATGGGCGTATTTTTCCACGAAGCGGGATAGTAAGGTGAGCATCCCATTTAGGATCTTAATGGATTACTTTGAGTTCATAGTTTGGAACTCAGAAAATTCCCGACAAGTTGGCTTTGATTCCTCGCTCTGTTAGGTAAAAGCCGAGGAATTTTCCTGCCCGCGCGCCAAAGGTGCATTTTTCTAGATTGAAACGCACCCTGCACTTCCTC
The DNA here is from genome assembly GCA_948472305.1 of Vicia faba. Taxonomy (NCBI): domain Eukaryota; kingdom Viridiplantae; phylum Streptophyta; class Magnoliopsida; order Fabales; family Fabaceae; genus Vicia; species Vicia faba. The sequence continues at coordinate 715,202,931 of OX451735.1, forward strand.
GCCTGCTCGAAGACTTTCTTCAGGCGGAGGGCATGGTCGACTTCCTCTTTAGACTTGATGATCATGTCATCTGTGTAGACTTCGAGCATGTCGCATATCTCCTCATAGAAAACTTTGTTCATCATGCACTGATAGGTAGCGACCGTGTTTTTTAGGCCAAAGGGCATTACATTGCAGTAATAGTTTCCCGATTTGGTCATGATCGCTATATATTTTTTGTCTGATTTTTCCATAGGAATCTGGTTGTATCTAGAATATGCATCCATGTAAGACAATAATTTGAAACCTTCAAAATTATTGACCAATTTATCGATGTTGAGGAGAGGGTAAGAATCTTTCGGGAAATCCCGTTTGACCAATTTAACAAGGACTATATTCGAGAGTCAGGTTATGTATAGGTATTTTAGAAATAAATTATTCCTTTAAGAGGTCTTTTACAGCCTACTCGGCAGCCTCCTTTTTCTCCGGAGATTGTTTTCGCCTACACTGAGAAACCGTCTTAAGGGTAGGGTCTACTGTCAGATGATGACAAGCTATTTCTGGATCCAGTACGGGCATTTCAGTTGCACTCCAAGTGAATAGACCAGCATTCTCCTTTAGGCATGCTTTTAGTTGTCTCTTCGCTAAGTCGGGGAGGACGGCGCCAATCTTCACTCCTCTGGAGGGGTCGCTCCTGAAGGGGGTGATCTCAAAATCTCTGTCTGGGATTGGTTTCATGATATATGAAGGCTCCTCGGTGTGTGCTGTTGTGGTAGGTTTCTATTGCACTCTGTGAGGTTCTCCTTAAATAAGCGACTATCTAGGTTAATGGTGTCAACCCGTGTTAGTGATCTGGGTTCCTCGAAGCTGGAGGGAAGAGCGAATCCGCTGGCCGTTTAAGATTGAGCATTGATGGAACTCAGGCCCTTGGTCAAAGCTTCAAAACACCTTCTTGTGGCACGGACATCCCCGTGGAGGGTGGTGACCAAGCCTTTAGCAGTGTAGTACTTCATCTTGAGATGCACGGTGGAGGGTGTAACACCCTATTTTTCCTATCACATATTTGATAAAATCAGAGTAATTTAAAAATTCCAATCAACGTCAAAATAGGATGTCACATTTCATCATCTCAAAAATTGCTCAAACATTAACAAATGGATACATAACACACTATTTTTGGATGAACCGGCAACATGATTATAAAGATATTCTACTTCACTTTATTAATTGTGACGTAAAATATTTCAGAATATGTTTAGTCACCAACTCCAATAACAATTCATATACAACGTCTCACAAAGTAAAAGAGAGTCTATAATGCTCTCAAAGTATTTTTAATAACAAGTAACAACTAAATAAGTAAACAAACGTCCATCCTCAGTGTTACGTATAAGAGCAAGACCCGACTTAATCTACGCAATACGAGGCGCATCTCCATCTCAAGTAAATCTAATCTTTGTCACCTCCGTGTTATCCACGTGGAAGCAACATTCGAACATAAGGGGTGAGATATCATAACAATATAAAGTAATATATGATAATGAACAGGTAAAGTATGACATACATGATAATAATGTTAATACTTCATGCATCCACACCAATACATGAAATTGTCTCAACAATCACACCCAACAGTCAAACCAATCACATATTATTCATCAACAACATCATAAATGCAATGAGACCAACTTCACTAATTATATGCATGCGGTATCAATAGGGTAAAACGATCATCATATTAATGCCAACTTAGGGAAGCAACATCATAATGCCAATACAGGCCATCGCTCGCCAATACAGGCCATTGCTTCATGAATGCATGCGACACTGACATGAAAAAACTTAATTTACATTGATTATTCATACTCATCAATGTCTCGCAAATATAGGCCATCGTCATCATCATTATCATGCAATACATCATGCAAAATCCTTCGTACATCGTTTATACAATACTGATACATTCAACCGCAACATTTTGCATTACAACACGCACAAAATAAGCACACATCAAAAATCTTCCAATAAAATATTAGTCTACTGCCATCAAAATTATTACGACATTGTAGAAAATATTTTTAGCCTTTCATAAATTCAAATGGCACGTCAAACGGACACCCGATTAAAACGTTATGAGTTTTCAAAGTTTTTCAGAAAATTTATCATTGTCTCAGTGGTAACCGGTTACTGTAAAACAATAACTTTTGGATTTTTAAAACTTCTCGCCGTAATTGATTACCCTATTATAGTAATCGGTTACTGTTATTTTCTCAAAAACACCCATTCTGCCAAAGCACTGGGTACCCAGTTACCCACTTATGGTAACTGGTTACCCTTCAAAAAATTTCTTCCCATAATCAATTTTTCCATGCGGTAGCCGGTTTCCCTCTTGGTGGTAACCAGTTACCCTGCGCTATTTTTCAAAAATTTTGCAGTGTAACAGATTGTGACTCCTCTTCTCAAAATACCTAAAATCACCAATTTTCAACACCAAATAGAGGAAATTATTCTACTAAACATGCATGATTCATCTTCATCATTTAGGATCAATTTATCATCAAAATCAAAGTTTTCACACCAAATCATCATCATCAATCATCACAAATACAATTCACAGCAAACACACAATCCACATAAAGATGAAAATACAATTACAATATCTAAATCTACCAATATCCACCATCATATAAACCCTTAAAGAGTTATAACCCCACCCTTACCTTAGGTTTTGAGTTCTCTTCCCTTCTCCAATGGAGTCTTCCCTTTAGCCATAGGTTCTTCCTTTTCTCCTCTTCTCCCAAAAGCGCTCGTTTTCCCTCTTCGCAGGTTTCTACGATCGATTGAGAATAATGATTATCTCTATCTCTTTACACCCCTAATAACAATAACCTCATATTGCCCTTCCTTATTTTTAATTACTAATATTATAAATAACTTGTATCTATATTAATAATAGTAATAATAATAATAATAATAATAATAATAATAATAATAATAATAATAATAATAATAATAATAATAATAATAATAATAATAATAATAATAATATGATTACTAGTCTCATCACCACACCCTCGTGGTTCTATAGTTTTGGTCATACAACCTTAACACCTCAGCTTCTATAATTTCTAAGACATCTCATCATCAAGAAATGCATCACATCACAAAATCTATCAACTCATAGAAATACACCACATCGACTAATTCGCCATAATTCATATATTCATTAACAATAACTGATATTCATACTAAATTAATTAAATAATTAATCTAGATTTTTGGGGTGTTACAGAGGGCACCGCAATCAGCTCGGCTAGAATGGGCCTTCCGAAGATTCATTGGTAGAGTGATGGGAAGTCCACAACTAGAAATTGGGCCCTGATGGCCCAGGTCGTTACCCGTCTGCAGAAAGTAATAATTATCTTGATGTATCCCTAGGGTTTAGTGACGGGTCCATTGAACCCCTAAGCCTATGTACAGGGTTAGATGAGTCTCATTCAGTTACAGGGTGTTGCACCCTAAATTTCGCCCCTAATTTTTTTAGTCGCATTATGTTATCATATTTTGGTTATTTGGTCACAATCATTAATAAATATCTTCATTCATCACATTTTGGGTGTGTTGTTTCTATTCCAAAGCTAATATTGGATTTATTGTTATTTTCCTTTTCTGTCCAATGGTAATATTGGGTGTGCTACTTCTCACTTTAAACCAATGCTAATCTTGGATATCATGTTTTTCCATGCCATCCAAAGCCAATATTGGATGTCATAATCTTTTCTTTCATCCAAAGCCAATATTGGATGTCATGATCTTTTCTTTCATCCAAATCCAATATTGGATGCCATGATCTTTTGCTTCCATCTAAAGCTAATATTGGATGTCACGATCTGTGTTGCTGGCCAAAACAAATATTGGATATCGTGAACTTTTGCTTCCATCCAAAGCCAATATTGGATGTCGTGATCTTTGTTGCTATCCAAATCCAATTATTTGATATCATTCCTTTTCCCTTCATTCAAAGTAAATAATTGAATATTGTGGTTGTCCTTCATCCAAAGCCAATTATTGAATGTCATGGTTATTTATCTCACCTCATTCAAAGTAAATCATTGGATGTTGTGATCTTTTGTCTCGTCTAAAGCCAATTATAAGACGTTAAGTTTTCCCTTCATCCAAAGTAGGTTATTGGATGTCGTGTTTCTTTTCCGTCCAGCGTCTTTCCTGGACGACTCTGATGTAGCTTCAGATCTGGTCTCATCCTACATCTAATGTTATTCTAGATGTTTCTGATTGTATTTTCATCAGAGTTGCTCGCCTCATTCAATGCCATTCTTGGATGTCGTTGCTTTCCTTTTCAGGGTTAGTCTCCCCTTTTCAAGTATTTCTGGTTATCCTTGTCACCCTGACGGATATTAAGAATACCATGTATTCCCTAGTGTGTCTTTCCATGTCATTTCTTTCAATCTACCATAAATCTTTTGTTTCACATTTCTCCAAATAATGTCTTTATTCTTTGCATTCATATCATATCATGTACAAAAAATATTTATGTCAAAAAGAGTCCATGCATTCATTCATAACATATCTTATCATCTCATCGCATCAGGGACAAAATTCAGGTCTGTTTGTATTCAATTACTTTCTGCCTATCTGGCTAAAAGATAATTAAATAGGGGCATTTGTTGCATCCTAAATTTCGCCCCTAATTTTTTAGTCGCATTATCTTATCATATTTTGGTTATTTGGTCACAATCATTAATAAATATCTTCATTCATCACATTTTGTATCATTAGTCGTATTTAAGTTGATCAAAATTCAGTTTAAATCGAAGTTTTCATTATTTTGTAGTTGAAAAACACCTGATATTCACTTCATGCATTTTTATCTCTTTACTCGTTTCTTGCATTGCTCGAAGTTGATTATATGTCGATAATATTAATATTTCGATTTTACAGACAGATCGTTAAAAGCGATTCGACACTGTGCAGAAAAGTAGCGAGAAAATATTTCACGTTTTCACCTTTTACAAACTGTTTTATGAATCTGCATTTTGTGCAGATCATGTCGGTATGCTCGCTTTATTTTTTCGGTACAGTGTGAAGTCTCGTTTTTAACTCTAAGCGTTTGTTCAGCCTGATATTTTTATTCTTATTTTATTTTTGATTTTGACCATTTGATTAATTTTTTATTAATCTTTGTAACATGTAGTTTATTTTAATGTGTTCATTTCATTTTTTAGGATAGATTAATGTCCATTTTTTGTCGTTTTTAGTCATTTTAGGTCTTTATTTTTTATTCAGAAAATTAAAACAAAAATATTTTTATATATATTATTTTTTAATCGTTCAGACTTTTATGTCGGTTTTTTATCATTGAAGGACTTTTTGGACATCTAAAAAATGACAAAACCTAATTTTGATTTGTATATAATAATAAGATTGAGATTTGTATCGGGAGCTTCGTATCAAATAGATAAAACCAGAAATTGAATCTCTGCTACCATCTTCCTTCAACGACCTCACCCTCCATTTCCTCTTCAAATTTTCGCTTGCTTTCTCCAATTTCCTTCCATTATCACCTTTGTTCCGAAGAAACCCGACGGACCTCCATAGCACAACCTTCCGAACACCTCTTCCCTCTTCCACTCCACACTCACACTCGCGATAGCAATACACTCCATTGTCCTCCATGCAGGACCTTCCACCGTAATCATCACCTTGCTCTCAATTTCCCTTCCGTGCGAACAAACCTCTATCACTTCCTCTTCACCGCTTTCATCTACCCAATACACTCCAACCTCCATCTGCCATAACCTCAAGATCCACTAAGTTTTTTCCTCTTCACTCATTTTTGCCGCTAACCGGATACTGTCATCATAGTTCCACCTCAACCTTCGACACCCATTTCGTAATACTCCCTTCTGTTTTTTCTTTTTCTCCATGACAACTTTTTTTTATTCTATTAATTATTTCTAAATAATTCCTTTGTTTTTATACAAATTAGATTTAAGATGTGTTACAATTTTGATTTCAAATGTGATAATGGGGCACTTAGAGTTTAGGCATCACTACACTGAGAAAAATAAGGTGTCAAAAAATGTTTGTTTATTTTAGTATTGCCATATCAACAATCCTTTTTTTTATCAGCATGTTTAAGTTTTATCATTATTATCACTTAAATCTATCTATTGCTTTATTTTATGTTTTAATTTCGTTTAATAAATATGTACTGGATTTAGTGTTGAAATAGTGTGAATATGTTTTCGTAACATTGTCAAAAAAAATTTTGAATACTTAACTGTTTGATTTTAATTAATGAATGTATTGTTAAGTCTTTTATCTATTCGAAGTTGATTTAATGTCTGTTCTGTGACTTACTCTTAGATCTTATTTAAGATTTCGAATAAGTTTCTCCGTGTTGTTGGATTTGTTTGTGTATTTCATTTGATGCAAGGATTCTCATTCGATATTACGAGTCTTATCTGATACCATGAGCTTTATCAGTTTCCTTTGTGCTTTATCTGATTCTTCTTGGGTTCATCCATGATTTCTTTGTCTGTGATTTTATTTCATGTTTTGCGCTCCTCGCTTATGATTCAATATGCTTTATCCGATGCTTGAAGTACTATCTTACATTTTGGTTTCTTTTATGATGTCGGCTTATGATTTATTTTCACCTGAGGTTTGGTATACTCTTAGCTTATCTTTCTGTTTGTGGATATAAATCCAAAGGGATGGGAACGCTGTATTGATTTATTTATATCAACTATGAGCTTCGGATTGGTCAGATTCTCCTTACCTTTTTCTTTTACCCTCATGTACATAGGATAGTCTCTTTATCTCTTCCCATTATTTAATTTTCAAAACCTTCTCATCTTTTTTAAACTATTCTTTTTTTCTAAACTCGAACCGATTTCATAATAAACCTCGACTTCGTCGAGTTCCTTTTCTTTTAAAACGTATTTTCATTAAACAAACTCAATTCATTTAATCATACTTTGACATCTTTCAAAATTAACAAAAACACTTTAACTCATTCAAACCTTTTTGTGCCCTCTCGCACCTTTTATCCTTTAAAACTTTTCCAAGATTAGACATGATTCATATATAGTCGAGCAACATTCTCCTATCCCCATGGTTATAAAGGTGTCGAGTTTTCCACTTGAGTACTAGAGGTGTTCTCAAGCCCTCACTCTTGCTGAGCAGGGTCGATCTTTCTCACACCTTGTGGGCGTTAGTTAAGATTTCTCTCCTAAAAATTACGACTTGTCTCTTCATTTAAAATCAACCAACAGACAAGTCTTTTCTAGCCGAACTACGATGCTCTGACTTTCCCATTGCACGAGGCAGTATGTGGGCACTAAGTCTTACGACCCAAGGCGAGCAAAAAAAATAAAAAATCATTTTCTTTTGTTTGTAAATACTCATTCATTCTTTTCCTTTAGCAAGTAAGTATTTAGATAACTTACCTTTTAAAAGAAAAGAAACAAAGTGGATCATGCGGAGTACCGTAGATGCTTAGGGTGCTAATAACTTCCTTTTGTATAACTGACCCCCGTACCTCGATCTCTAATATTTTATTTCATTGTGGGTTTTGTTTGCCTTTTTCCTATTTCCCTTTGGAAACAATAAAGTGCGGTGGAGACTTCATTGAGTGATTTAAGTCAATTGATGGCTTAATCTTAAATTTGTACTGCTACTTACTTTTCGCATTTTTTACACGGTACGACACAGGGTGCTGAACAGTTGGGTGTACATGATGTCCACCGAGCTTCCCTGGTCCACTAGGATGTGTCTCATGTCAAAATTAGCCATGCGTGCCCGCACGAGGAGTGGGATGATTGAGTTGGTGGCCCCGCTCATTAGTTCTTCTCGATAGAATACAAGGGGATAAGAGCCTCCTCTGAATTTGTCGAGGGTTGTGTCCATGTCAGGGCTGGCTTCTATCAATTGGTTGAACATTCTCTTTACAGAACCCACCATGAATTTGTTAAATCCCCTGCCAGAGATGGCCATCGTTGTTGGGAAGGATTCCCAAGGACTGTGCAAGAAGAAATACAGTGGGACCTCTTCCATGTCGGGAAAATATAAATCTTTAGGTCTTGTGATGCTCATCACGATCAGAATGGTGTTGGCGTTCGGGGACTTCCCTTCTTCGACGTTCTTGGTTTCTTGAGCCTCCTCGTGGCCATTGTCCTTCTTGTTATACTTTTTGAGTTTCCCGTCTCAGATGAGTATCTCAATTGCATCTTTGAGGTGGATACAATCATCGGTGTTGTGCTCGTGGCTCTTGAGGAACCTGCAATACTTGCTTTTATATGTCCCGGGCTTGGCGGGTGTCTGGTGAGGAAAGCGCACCCCGACTTGCTTGAATTCTTAATTAGCGCATTCTGTCAGAATACGCTCTCGAGAGGCATTGAGGGGTTATCGGTCACCATTTTCACTATGTGTTTGTCACTTATCTGACGATAATTCAGGTATTATGCATTGCTTTGTGTCGTATTCCGTTACCGCTTGAGTTGACTATATGTTTCTTTAGTTTCTCCGCATTTTATGTTTTCTTAAGTTTATTTTAAGTTATTTCTTGTTTTATGCTTTTGTTGGTTGTTGCGCCTGTTTCAGGTTTAGGTGAAGGATCTTATGTACTCATTACTAAAAAAAGTCAAAAAATCAGAGGTTTTAGAGAAGTTTCAGCAAGCCTAACACGGCCTCCCGTGTCACCTGACACGGGCCATGTCAGGCAGAGGAGAACATGATGAGAAAAAACCAGAGTGCTAACATGGCCACCTGTGTCAGACAACACGGGTCGTGTCAGCCATGCTGAGACTCAAATATTCTTAGGGAATGGACAGATGACGAACATGGTTTACCGTGTCACCTGACACGGGCCATGTTGGTCCAAACCCTGAGTTTTTTTTTCTTTTCTATTTGACTCTAAGTGAGACCCATAAGGGCGTTTTGGACATTTCGGACCGGGAACAATTGATTCTGACTATTTGATAGAGTTTTGATAACCAAATGACGGACCTTTTTTGAAAACAATGAATTCCAGAGTCTAGGAGTAAGCATAAGAGATTCTTGAATAACAGAGATCTTTCACGAGTGGACGCGATTGAAGACCAAAGTTCCTTCATCATTTGTAATGTCTTAATCTTATATTTTTGAATTCTCGTGAACAATATGAACAACTAAACCCATCAATGCTATGGGGTGTCCCTGATTTGAATCCGTAATGACTTTGAATTTCTGATTTTCTCAATTACATGGTTTTTATTATTCAATTTAATCATGCAACATTTTTATGCTTTCCTGATCGAACCAATTAGAATTAATTTACAGTTAATAACCAGCTGGACCGCGATTGTTAAGGTTTTTGTATTATTAGACTATAGTGGATATTACCTAAGACTAGGGATACCCTATAGTTATCGATTAACCCTTGATAAAACAAAGGCTTGACTCCATCAAAAATCTCTAAGGACTTAGGGTTTATGATGAATGGTCAAAGGTTTTCTCACTAAGGACTTAGGGGAAATAATCTAAAGGGCTGGTAGTTGAATGTTATGAACTTGTTGAAGAAATCAAGATTCAAGGTCGTTATAGGGAAAATCACACATTCACACCTAGCATAGTACTCATATTACTAAAAAAACCATAATTTATATTCTGCTTAATTTTATAATTAAAAGGATAAACTCTAACCCAAACTAAACATTAAGTTTTTGTTTAATTTAACTACACATTAAACTCGGTACTTATATGCAGTTCTTGAGATCGATATTCGGGAAATTTCCCTACTATTTCTACATTGGCAAAATAGTACAGTTGCTATTTTGACTATCAAGTTTTTGGCTCCGTTGCCGGAGACTGCAAAATTATAGTGTTTCAATTCTTGTTCAATTTAAATTTTAATGGTCGTAACTAAAACTTTATTTTCAGTTTTATTGTTTTTTTATTTTTGTTCTGTTACTACTAATCTGGGTCTAATATTTTTATGCGAGGAGAAATCAAGAGAACGTTGCACGCAAGACTCAGACAAGATAGATTAGAAAGATTAGACTCCACAGAAGAGAACATCTATGTCCATTCATATTCAGAGTCAGGAAGAAATTATGGTTGGAGATCCACCACGGAGACTTCTTGGTAATTATGGTGGTGCAAATGCACCAGGTGGCAGGTTGACAATTGTAAACCATTCGGTGAATGTGCCTAATTTTCAACTGCTCCCGAGCATAATCACTCAGCTTGAGAGAAGATCTTTCGCTGGAAAGGTCAGCGAAGATGCCAATAAACACTTGAAGATATTATTGACCATGAGTATCACCTTGAAGATTGATGGGCATACGGATGAAGCATAGAAACTAAGAATGTTTTCTTTACCTTATCTGAAGATGCTAAAGAGTGGTTTTACTCATTACCTGCTGGGAGTATTAATACTTGGGAAGAGATGGAGAAGGCTTTTCTTGACGAATACTTTCATGCTTCTATTTATATTTGTAAAAGATATGACATTGTGAATTTTAAGCAGAAATAAGGAGATTCACCAGGTGATACCTTTAAGATATTCAAGAGGTTATTGGTAGCGTGTCCCATTCATAACATGGACCAAACAGAACAAATGCATATGTTTGTAAATGGCCTCAGAATAAAGATAAAGAAGCTTATTGATATAATAGTCGGTGGCTCATCCAATTTTACAATAGCCATTAGTGTGAAGAAGATCATTGAAGCCATTGCTGCAAATAAACACCTGGAATTGTATGACCATGTTATAAGCAAACCATGGGGAGTGATTGCTTTGAAGTTGGAAGTTAATAAGCGACTAAAAATCAAAGAGACAATTGCTGGAGAAGTAGAGAAAACGTTGAAAGCAATGAACATGGGTACTCAACAGGTAGATCAGGTTCTATAGGTACAGAAGGTGAGTTGTGAAATTTGCAGTAGACCACACATGACTATACATTGTCTTGCAACTCCACAACAAATTGATGAGATAAAATTTTTGAAGAAGAATAATCCTTATTCTAAAACCTATAATCCTGGGTGGAAGAAACATCCTAACTTCTCCTGGAAAGATCAGCAGCAACAAGTTCCTTAGAGATCAGAGTGGGATTTGGTTATTGAAAAGATGGCTGCCCACACCACTCAATTTCAAGAAGACACAAGGAGCAATCACAGAAATACCACAACTACAATAAAAAATCTAGAAGTTCAAATAGGACAAACTGCACAACCAGTAGCTCTGCAAGCATAGGGAAATCGGAAAAAATCATGAGAATGTCAATGTTGTCACAACAAGGAGTCAGAAAGCCACTGAAGAAAAAAAATATGAGGTAAAATTTGATGATAGTATCATAGAAGTTGATTTGGAAGTGAGAGAGAGAAAGAAAAAGTATGAAGAAGTGGTATCGCCTGTGAGGCCAACTGAAGAAAAGACTGCAAAGGATCTTAAATCAGTGATTAAGTTGTCATATCCCTCTCAAGTGGAAAAGAAAGACACAAAGAAATAATTTGATAGATTTGTCAAGTTGTTCAAAAATCTAGAGATAACATGTCGTTCTTTGAAGGACTCGAGAAAAATCCTTTATACCAGAAATTCATGAAGGGTGTGCTATCAAAGAAAAGATCAACAGGAGAGGGATTGGTACCCAGTGGTGAGAAATTGTGTGCAATTACGGCCGAGAGAAAAATACCTGTCAAGTAGAAGGACCCTGGATCAGTGGCAATACCGTGCACCATAAAAGATAGAACTTTCAAGAGGGTTATGATTTATTCTAGCTCTAGTGTGAGTTTAATGCCATTATCTATCTTCAAGAAGCTTAGTATTAAGAAGATAAGCGGGAGTGGAACGAAAGTGAAATTTACTGATCACACCATCAAGCAGTCATATGGGATGGCTGAAGACGTCTTAGTAGAAACTGACAATTTTGTTTTTCCCGTTGATTTCCAGATCATGGATATCCTTGAAGATGAAGAGACTCCTATCATTCTTGGTCGACCATTTCTACTAACTAGTCGGTGCAATTTTGATATCGAGACAGGTAATCTGACATTAAAATCATTTGATGAAGAGATAACCTTGGAAATATTGGAGATCAAGAAGTATGGTGTAGGTGGAAAGAAATAACCTTCAATTAGAATGATAAAAGTAGAATGAGAAATAAAATTTTCAAAATCACTCCTAGAAGAAGTCTTAGGAATAATCTCTCAGGCGGCATCAATAAAAATTCCCAACTTCAATCAAGAAGTCAAGAATAAAAAGAAGAAGGAACACCGAGGTGAGAAGATGGAAGTTTGAAGTGCTTGGAGCATAAAGTGGGTCATACTTTTGATCTGAATGAGTTCTGGGTTGCGGTAAGGACAAGAAACAAGGTGTGGAAGAGGAAGTACCCCCCATAATTAAAGGGATAAATCACCGAGCCATGCAACATTAAACGAAGAGCTTCGTGGGAGGCAATCCACGTGTTTTATTACTAATTATTTTCTTTGTTTTGTTAAATTTATTTTGTAGGTTTTGTTTAGATTTACGAAGTTTCCTATGCGAGGAAGAGAATGCGGTATTTGGGCAAGCATCATAAGAAGGAAGTTGAGCACAGGAGAAGCGAGAAAACCTGCAAAAGAGAAAAGTCTTTTTGGTGAGAAACAAGCCTCTGAAACGACCGCCCCTGTCAGATGACACAGCCCGTGTTCGGACCCCTGAAGCATGTGCGAAAAAGAAAATAAAATTTGGATTTCAGAACCCTGACGTGGTCGGTCGTGTGAGCCGACATTGCCCGTGTAAGGGTAGCGAGTGGAGTTTTATATTTTCATTGGTTGTGTTTTGTGGTCCCATCTCCTCCTCCACAGTGAGGCACTGTGAGTTCCCCTCTCTATCAATAATGAGGTCATGTTTGGTTTAAGTGTAGGGGGGTTTTGTTGCTTTGATATTACTTTTGTTAGTTTTGATTGCGTTTTTATTCCTTTTCATTTTTGTTTTGGTTTTGTGTTGTTTGTTATATCATGTAATGCAGAATCATGAAATTATTGTCTGGATAGTAGATGGATATTGGTGATTGTGGATGAAGAGATCACTCTACCGACTCATCTTGTTGTGAAGAACCCCCAAAAGTTGATACCGCTGAATGATTGATCAGGCACAACCACCAAGAGTTGACTTACAAAGGTATCTGATACAACCAGAGCTGAGTGGAAAGTTGCATCAGACTGAGAGGCTTTATGTAATATGTCAGCTTTACCCAACATGGTGAGAGCATAGAAATCCAAACACATAGTTGATCATCATGAGAGCTTATGTCTCTATCACTCTAAGTTTATGTGTGTTCTATTTGATTACTGCATTATGACACACACTAAGGCACTTTGTTTCTATTCTTCCCCTGAGCCTTTCTAGACATCCCATTGTAATGTTTATCCCTTGTTAAACCTGTTGGGACTGTATCTCTTTTTGTTTATCACCGCATATGTAAACCCATGGCCAAACCCTTCCTACCCTGCTCAGTTAAGTGTTGTTAATCTTTAATATGTGACAGGTTCCAATTTTGGGGTAGTGACACCTAATATAAAACAGGTAAGTGTGAAAAAAAAGAGTAAGAAAAGAATAATTGAAGATAGACATGTCTTGTATAAAATGATGAAAAGAAAAGCACTTACCTAAAAGAAGAGACTTCATAATAACGCTCAAAAGAAACACTTGAGTAGAATTGGGGAGTCAAATTGAAAAAGGTGTCAAGAAATCTCGTTTGAGAAAGAATGCAAAAAGAAACACATAGAAGAGAATACAACACTGATGCTGAGCCCAAAACCCTTTAATTTACAGTTTTCTTTGTTTATCCTGCGTACCTAAGCCCTGTGTTATACCCCAAAATTTGCCCTCTCATTTCTCAAGACATTTCCTCAACAAGGATTTTCAAAAGTTCAAATTTGCACAAGTACAATTGGATTTTTCAATATCAAGTTAAAGAGGAAACTACTAAAAAGGGTAAAGCAGATGAAAATATTCTTTTTGACAAAATTGAAGAAAAAAACAAGTTTTCTTCGATTTTACATCTTTCGATTAGGCACTTTGGCTCCTTCGATGCAATCTTTGGTTCAGAGTCTTTGTTTGAACACTGGACTTCTTTTGGGCAAGTTCGATTCCTTTTTCATTTGAACATTTTAGTTTCTTTGTATAATATTGGTACACATATTTTGTTTGGCCATATGGCCTCTTTCTTGCATGTCTGCCAAATTCACAAGGCAGAATTTCCCACCATGCTAGTGTGCACAAGGCAAAAGTCTCCATATGGATAACATTCACTGGATTCACATTAGCACCCATAGTGCAACGGTTACTTGTATGCAAGCTCTGACTGGGAAAAGTCACCCTTTGAAACAACTTGTTGTAAGCTTCGACAGGGCAACACTTATCTTCAACTAGCTTCAATTCACAAAGCATAAAGCCTCCTATAGATGTCCTTCGATTCAGGAGAAAAGTGCCTCTTTTCTGGTCTCCTTCGATTTCCCGTTTTTCCTCCTGCATGCCTCATTCATTTGGGGCTTGTGGCCCTCGTTTGATGCAAGCCTTGTTTGGGCATTTTTACTTCATGCATGTCTCTTTCGTTTGGGCATATGACCCCCTTTGTTGCAAGCTTTGTTTGGTCATTAAGACCCCATGCATGCATCTTTCGTTTGGGGCGTGTGGCCCCCTTCAATGCATGTTTTGGTTATACCCTTCGTTTGAGCAAGGGCTCCTTGCATGTTTGCTTGGAGTCATAAAGCAATAGCCTCCTAAAGCTTTTCTTCGATTCAGAGGCCATTTTCCCTTTTCATGATCCCTTCGACTCACAAAAACAAAAGACTCCCATTAGGCCAGAATGCACAACGCAAAAAACTTCCCCATGGCTAGCATTCACAAGGCAATGGTGCCCACAAAGTGTTTGCCACTTTCATGGTAGTTTCAACTGGGAAGTATCTCCCTTGGAAATAATTTTCTTCAACGCACAATTTCTATACTATGACACGTAGGCATTCTCTCGTTCGAAAGAAGTACCATGGTGGAACATTCAAAGGAATTGCCAGACATAACTGGATGTCCCAATCGAATGACATACTTTGGTGATCCATTCCAGGGGCATGCATTTGGTCCATTCGAAGGAACATACAAAAGGCCTATTCGAAAGAAATCTATTTGGGCCCCTTCAAAGGATACACATATGAGCCATTCGAAGAGCACTTTGATTTGAAAAGAAATGTTGTTGTCTGAAAAGAAGTCCGGTCGAAGGATAGTGTTAGGGGGTCAAAATAAAAGGTTGAGATATCCAAAGATACTTGCTTGCCAGAGTCCCATGTGCTGCCAAGTTCAGGCATGATACACTGGCCAAAACACTCCAAAACTGCTACACATCAATCCTGCAACACATCCCTTATTCTTACACCAATTTGGCATACGAATACTGCCCCTCGAAAGCTACAAGAACATCATGCCCTTTTTGTTCAAATTATTTGTTTTCCCTCCTAAAACTTCAGCCAAAGTCATCTATAAATATGAGCCTCCACCATACATCTTAGGGGCCCCTGGAAAGTTGCATGAAAACTCTTGTTGTGAGAAATTTCTCAAAACTCTCAAACACCAGCCAACATTTTTTTCAAATATTTCTAACACTCCTAAAAAACTCAGACCCCTTCATACACTAAGTGAACCCTTCGATCCACTCCTCTAGTGGCCAGATAACTAACCTTCGACCCATCCCCCAACCACAATAATAATCTTTTGATTCACTCCCTTACCTGTTATAGAGTAACCTTCAATTCACTCATATACCCTCCTTTAATTTAGTGACTACTCAAACAAAGTAGTAACTGGACTAGCCTCAGGGAAACTCCAACGAACTTTCATTCATCACCAAGGAAGTCGCTTGCACTTCTTTCAATTTAAGCGCTTCAAGAGGTAAGTTTTCTCTAAAATTAGAACTCTTTCATTTAAATATCATGTGTACATACCAATAAAAAATAAATGTAGATATTTAATCTAGGGAGTTTGACCATGTTTTAACTTTCGATCCTGACTTCCTATATGTTGAAATTTTCAACCCTGACTAGTTAGACTTTGGATTTTGAGACCCAATAATCTTATGCTAACCCCTGGCCTGTAGCTTTCGAAAGATACACTTGAATGTTGCATGTTTAAAAGTTTTAAATAGGTTCCCTATATCCTTCGTTTGGCTAAATACTCAAGCCTTTCGAATCTCAATCTGAGGGCCTAGCATTCTTGCAGTCAAAGAAGGCAGCAAGAAGCTTGAGGAGAAGAGTGTACCTCACGTTGACTCAAGGCGTCAAATGAAAGAACCAGCCAAAAGGATGGCCACACTGACTTCCAGGTTCCGTTCGAAAGAAACAGGAAAGGGGTGACATCGAAATACATGGCCTCAATGATTCCAGGCCCAAATCGAAGGAGGCCAGGAAGGGCAGAATCGAAGGGTGTTTTTGCCTAGATCGAAAAGCTCATTTTTCTTCCTTATATTTTTAATTTGTCTTTATATTTTCTTGCTATTCAATATGGTTGTAATAGTGTAGGATTTATTTTCTGCATTTTTATTGCTTTTGTACAAATGTTAGTAATTAGGATGTATGGTAAGATAAAACCAACAAGTAGACAACCCAAAAATCAAAGACAAAATGCATGCAAATCAAACACATTATTCACACACATGCATCCCTAGGGTAATCTCACTTGTTGCCTCGAAAAATAGTCATGTACCTCGAATATGGGCGTTTTAGCAAAGACCCTTAGTAAAAGATTGTAGTCCCTCGATGACCCTCAATGTTGCCTTCGGTAAATGATCTAGTCCCTAAAATGACATTGCTAAAACGTCCCATAGGTTTCGTTCTCTGACTATACAAACGTCCCATGCCCGTCCCTTCACATCCAACGATAGGGTTTCTTACCAAATCAACCGTAAGATAGCAACATCTAAAGGAGGAGGAAAAGAACATTAGACCTTTTGAGTAGGTAGGATGCTCATAGTTGCTTGCTTGCTCACAACAAAAACATTTTATACACCAACACTATCATTTGAAACATTTTCAAAAGACAAAGTTCTTTGTATGCATTCTTATAGAAACGAGAATCTTTACAAAGACACTTTTCAAAATTACTTTCAAAAAACACATTCCACAAACACCTCTTTGAACTATTTTCAAAACCAACACTTTGTACGCGTTCTTATAGAAACGAGAACAATTACAAAGACGTTTTCAAAATACTTTCAAAACCCACACCACAAGCACATTTTCAAACAAAAGCAAGTGATATAGCAAGCAACTAAGAGCCCGTAGATAAATACGGATGAAATGGGTGCTAATACCTTCCCTTTTCATAACCTACCCCCCAAACTCAAGAAATAATCTCAAAGGTCTTTCCTATTCTTTTCAACCTTTCCTTATTGGATAAAAGAAAAGTCGATGGCGACTCTTACTATCCGCAAAAATTGCGAACAAACACAAAACACCGAAGTCAGTTCTCCCACCGTATTACAGAACTGGCAACTCTTTTAGGGATTTAAAACTTAAAAGTGGGGTTACCTTAGGGATAGATCACATTTATTTGCTTTTCATTGTTTGAATTGCTTTCTTTACATTATGGGTCCTTGTTTGGGCTTGTTTTGATCCTCTACCCGGATCTGGGACACCTTTTTAGGTAAGTAGCAATAGGTTGCGGAAACTGTGCGGGGTATACCAAAATGGTCAAAGCAATAGCTACGTTAATGTGGCACATTTGTTTGTACTGGTGGCCCTTGTGTAGTCAAGGAGGATACGGGGCCGCTGTGTTGTGTCATAAAGCACTAACTAACTTTAGAACCTTACTTGAACAACTTGGCCATTAGGAAGTAGTGAGGTAGTCGGCTTTGGTGCAGTCCAAAGTTGGTTGACACTCAATACTACGCTCATTGAGATCAGACTTTCGGGATATTTCGGTAGCCAATAAAGAGGCTTGTGATGAAACAATGTCTGATGAAGAAAGATCAGTGATATTGAGATCCCCTAAAACCCGTTTACTTTCTAGGATAGGTTGAACCAACTAAACTTCAAGAGGGTACTTACCTATGAGCCTCATGCAAACTAAACCTAAGGACTTGTTTGATTGACTTGTGAATATACTTGTACATAATATCATGGCATCATACCACATCATTTTAGACTAACCATTTCAAGGATCTTGAGATTCATCTTTGTTTTGTTTTGTAGGACATGGCTCTCACTTGCAGGAATACAATCCAAGTCAATCTCGTACGAGTACCTTTTCTGCTCAAAGAATTAGCATCAAGGGTCCTTGAGAATTATCCGTTCACCAAAATACATGGGCGACTTCTCAACCTGGTTACCTCAAGCTTTGATGAAGACATGATAAAGGTGTTTTTCCAGTTCGTCGACCCTTTGCACCATTGCTTTACCTTCCCCGATTACCAACTTGTGCCTACTATGGAAGAATTCTCTCAACTCTTGGGAATTCCTATTCTCAATAAATTAACTTTCAACGGTATTGAAAGAGATCCGAGCCCTGAAGAGATTGCCCTAGCTTTACACTTACAACAATCCGACGTCACGGTTAACTGGGAAATAAGAAGTGGTGTTAAAGGGTTCCTAGCCAAGTTCCTATTGGGAAAAGCTCAAGACTGTTGGAACACTCTGGATTTACGAGCCTTTGAATAAATCTTGGATCTTCTCATCTATGGGATGGTACTATTTCCTAATCCTGACCAACTTATAGATGTGAATGCAGTAAAAAAAATTATATCTCGCAATCCAGTGCCTACTTTGTTGGGAGATATCCTGCATTCTCTCCACTGACTCACCATGAAGAGAAGAGGAGCCCTCATGTGTTGCACTCCTCTATTGGCTAGGTGGTTTGTTTTGAACCTACCCCGATCCGTTGTGAAGAACGAGAAAGGTTTGAGATGGTCCAATAAGTTGATGTCACTCTAACATTCGGATATTCACTGGTGTTCTCGATCCTTGGAGGACATTACTATCATCGACAGTTGTGGGGAATTCCCTAATGTCCATTTACTTGGCATTAGGGGAGGTATCACTTTCAACCCTTTCTTATCTTTGCGACATTTTGGGTATGCATGAAGAGATGGTCCTCATGATGCGCTCATCCAAGGTGTGGTGTTCGACTACGAGAGCGATGACCAAGGCTACCGTCAAAGGTTTATACGAGCTTGGAGGATGGTAAACAAAGTGGATAGTAAGACATTGGGACACAAAAATTCTATTCCCCTTGAGAATTACCTTAGGTGGGTGCGAGCTCATTCTTAGAGTCTCGTAATGCCTTACCCCTCCATCCTACCTGTTATCATGGAGCCTGTTGTTGAAGGAGATGTTTCGTATAATGTCCTTTATCCCAACATGCCTACCTCACTTAAAGACTTGTAAAAGGATTGGATTCAGCTAAAAGAAGAGCGAGACACCTTCGAAGCCCAATTCCACGCCAGTGAGAAGAAGGTTTTGGATCTCACGAAGAAGCTTCATGAAGAGCGAAGTTTGTACGCCTATATTGCGCCGAAGAGGATGCATTCGACCTTTTTGTATTAGGATTTTTGTTTTTTTATTTTATTTCTTTCATTGTAAGCCCAAAGAGGCATGATGTAATCAAACTTGGATTTATTAATGCAATGTGTGTTTCCTTTTGTCTAAGAAAATTTAAATCTTCTAGTTTCCTTGAAATAATTCGCATATGCATTTTCATTCATCATAACACAAACAGGTTTTTCACAACAGGTATCCTTATCTTTCTACTGTTTATTTCAATGAGATGGATATTCAACAGACAGTAAAGGATCTTCAAGCACAGTATGCTCAATTCTAATAGATGTTCTTGGCTCTGGCTAAAGGACAAGAGGACCTGAAGACTCTTATGATCAAAGATAAGAAGAAGGCGAAGAAACCAGTCGGTATTTTGAATTTGGGAAGAAGGTACAGAGGAACAGCCAAGCGAACTCTAGATTTCACAACCTCTTCGGGTGAAGGAGATAATCAAGAAGGAAAGAACAAGGAAGGAAATGACAACCCAGAGTCTGAGAAAGATGAAGTTGACTACTCTGAGGAACAGTATCCTCCTATTGATGATAAATACAAATAGCTGGAGGATCGCCTCAATGCTATGGAGATCCAGAGGGTACCTGGGCTAGATTTTGAAGAGCTAGGATTGGTCTCAAGGGTGGTCATCCCGCAGAAATTCAAGGTTCTTACATTTTCTAAATATGACGGTGTCTCTTGTCCTAAGTTGCATCTAAGGTCATACGTCAGGAAGATTCAACCCCATACTGCTGATAGGAACCTATGGGTACATTTCTTCCAAGAAATTTTGTCAGGGACGCAGTTGGATTGATTCTATCAGTTGGAAGGAACCAATATTCGCAATTGGGAAGATTTGGCTGCTGCTTTTTACAAGCAATACCAGTATAATGCTGACCTAGCTCCAACTCGAACACAACTGCAAGGTATGTCTATGGGTGCTGGTGAGGGTTTCAAAAATTATACCCAGAAATGGAGGGATCTCGTAGGTAGAGTCCATCCCCCTTTATCTGATAGAGAGTTGGTGGATATGTTCTTGGGCACGTTGTCTGGTCCATACTTCAACCATCTGATTGGAAGCTCTTTAGTTGGATTTACTGAGCTAATCATGACTGGTGAGCAGGTAGAAGCCGGTATTAAGAGTGGAAAAATTCAAAGGGATGCATCCTCAAGCACGATGAAGAATCCCTTCATTGGAAAGGAGGAGGTCAGTGTTGCTTATGGCCACAGAATCAAAAGAAAACTGAACGATGTTCAACGGTATGGGTTGTTATGATCTCCAATCATGTATCAAATCAATAGTGAAACCATCAATGCAGGCCGGAGGAGCCCATAAGACGATTCACCCGGATCAACATGACATTGTTCCAGGTTTTGCCACATCTGTTAAAGTCCAATCTGGTGACTCTAAAGGAAGCTCCCAAGAACCCCCAATACTGCTTCTCCCTGCTACAACCCGAATGCTCGATGTTCCTATCATTCTAAAAGTCTGGGGCATGATACAAACGATTGTTGGGCCTTGAAAAATAAGGTCCAAGACCTTATCGAGGCGAAAGAGATTGAGCTTGACCCTCCAGAAACACCTAGCGTAATAACAGCGCCAATGCCCAAACATGGCCAAGGTGTCAATGGTATTGATGATGACCATTTTGTTTCCTCTGTGGAAGATTTAACTACTCCCCTTTTGACCATTAAAAAGAATCTATTGCAAACTGGTTCATTTCCAGGCTGTGATGAAAGTTGTCGCTTATGTATGTCTTTACCAGATAGTTGTTTGTTACTGAAGATGGGCGTCCAGTGCTTGATGGTTAATAAAGAAATCATGTTCTAGAAAGTTCCTCTTGCTAGAAATTCATGTGAAGATGTTTCAATAATCACCATTTCTGACAATCCTCCCAGGGTCTCCACCAAAAGACCCGTCAGGACTACATCTGTTCCAAAGTTTGCTCCCATAATCATCATTATGAAGGGGCCAATACCATATTCCTCAAATAAAGTTGTTCCATGGAATTATGGGGCTGTCGTCTATTACCATGGCATCAAGTAAGACCTGTTGGCTATCAAAGACAAAGTTGCTGAAGGTACTAATCCTGACATCGAAATTATCGTTGGGACCAGTAAGATAACGAGAAGTGGAAGGGTTTTCTCCCCCGAGATCTCTCCAAAGACCATTGCTACTCCTATAATTATTCTCGCTGCCGCTCCTGTCAGTATTCCCAATGTTACTCCTATTGTTAGTCCTACTGTTATCCCTACTACCGACTCGACCGAGACACAGGGAAAAGAGGTATTAGTTGAGCCTGTCCAGAAGAAGGCGCATCCAGAAGTCACCCCTGAGGCTTCTAAAAGAGAAATGGAAGAGATATTAAAAATAATAAAGAAAAGTGATTACAACATCATGGAGCAGTTGGGGCAGACCCCCTCAAAAATATCAATGTTGGCCTTACTTTTGTTCTTTGAGGCCCACACTAAGGCTTTAGTAAAATTTTTGAAGACCGCCCACGTGCCACAAGAGACCTTTGTTGATCAGTTCGAGAATTGTGTGGCCAGATTAACTGCTGATAATGGAATGGGTTTTTCTGATGCTGATTTAACTTGCAAGAGAAGGAAACATAGTGATGCCCTAAATGTCTCTATTGAGTGCAGGGGCACTACATTAGCCCACGTTCTGGTAGATACAGGTTCATCATTGAATGTCTTACCCAAGAATGCTCTTGATCGGTTAGACTGCGAAGGACTCACATTGAAGCTCAATAACATTGTGGTAAGGGCCTTTGATGGTTCTAAAAGAACGGTTCATGGGGAGGTGGACATCCCTATCAAAATTGGTACTCAGACTTTTGATTCAACCTTCTATGTGACGGATATCCACCCATCTTAATCCTGTTTATTGGTTCGACCCTAGATCCATGGGGCTGGTGCTGTCACTTCTACCTTACATCAGATGTTGAAGTACCCAATCAAGGGAAATATTATCACATTCCATGGGGAGGAGGAATACATGGTTAGCCACCTGAACTCTTTCAGGTATGTTGAAATGGATGGCGAGTTCATTGAGACCCCCTGTCAGAATTTTGAGGAGGTTCCACAGACGGTTTTTGTGACTAAGACTACTACCAGGGCTCAAAAGATTACCAGACCTCTATTGAAAATGGCTTCTCTAAAGGATGCTAGAGCAGTAGTTGAGGAAGGTGGATATACCATTTGGGGCCAATTTCTGGATATTCCCTACAAATCTAACATGTTTGTTTTGGGTTTTACTTCGGATCCCCAAAGAGTTGTTCGACGTACTCGCACTGGGGGACCACCATTACACATCAGTAATCATGGAGTCAATGCATTGGAAGTTAGTGATAACAGCTGTGACATGGACGAGTGGATTTTTCCAACCATCGGCGGTGGACTCAACAATTGGGTGGCCAAAGATTTTGTTTCTATTACTTTTATTCAAGAGTAATTATCTTTTAAATTTTCGGACTTATAATATTTAAACAATTTAAACTTTAAAACCTTGTGTCTTACCCGAGGCACAATGGTCTATCTATGATGGTTGTTACTTCATCTTCATATGTCATTAATAAATCATGGGACGTTTTTGCATGAAAATTGTACGCTCTTTGTTTTCTTTTTCTACCTTTTACTTTATCAAAGATAGCTATGCTCTTACACACACTCACATATCGAAATGCAGATCCACATCCACTTGGGATCCCATTGGTAACAGTTATGCTATTGCATATTATGACTTTGAAAATCCGATCTACCAAGCCGAGGACGAAGGAGAGGAAGATTATGAGGTACCAGGGGAACTTCCTAGATTACTAAAACAGGAAGAAAGGACCATACAGCCCCACGAAGAGCCAGTTGAAACAATTAACTTAGGTACTTAAGAGAACAAGAAAAAAGTCAAGATAGGTGCCAACCTGGAGCATAGTGTCAAGAAGCGTTTAACTCAGATACTACATGACTATGTTGAGGTCTTTGCCTGGTCATACAAAGACATGCCAGGACTCAACACTGATATCGTGGTTCATCGTCTGCCGACAAAAGAAGACTGTCGTCCAGTGAAACAGAAGGTTCGTTGTATGCTTCCAGAAATGTCAGAAAAAATCAAGACTGAAGTCATAAAGCAGTTAAACATTGTATTCTTAGTCGTCACCTCTTATCCATAATGGGTCGCCAATGTCGTTTTGGTGCCCAAGAAGGATGGTAAGGTATGTATGTGTATGGATTACAGAGACCTGAATAGGGTAAGCCCCAAGGATGACTTCCCGCTTCCCCATATTGATATTCTGGTTGACAACACCGCATAGCATCAATTATTCTCCTTCATGTATGGTTTCTCCTGATATAATCAGAATAAAATGGCACCTGAAGACATGGAGAAAAAGACCTTCGTCATACAATGGGGAACTTTCTATTACAAAGTTATGCCATTTAGGCTGAAGAACACTGGGGCAACCTATCAGCGTGCCGTGGTAGCTTTGTTTCACGATATAATCCATCACGAGATAGAGGTCTACATGGATGATATGATAGCCAGATCTCAAACTGAAGAGGAACACCTTGACCATCTGCATAAGCTATTTGAGAGACTTAAGAAATACAAACTAAGGTTGAACCCGAATAAATGCACTTTTGGGGTAAGATTCGGTAAGCTCTTAGGCTTTGTTGTCAGCGACAAAGGTATTGAAGTGGACCCTACAAAGGTAAAAGAAATACAAGAAATTACTTCTCCTCGCACTGAGAAGGAAGTTAGGGGATTCTTAGGATGGCTAAACTACATCGCTAGATTCATTTCCCATCTAACCGCTACTTGTGAACCAAATCTTCAAATTACTGAAGAAAGATCAAGTGGTGGAATGGAATGAGGACCACCAGGATTCCTTTGACATGATCAAGGAATACCTTCAAGAGCCTCCCATTTTGATGCCGCCAGTTGAGGGAAGACCTCTGATCATATACCTAACA
Source organism: Vicia faba (assembly GCA_948472305.1). Lineage (NCBI taxonomy): Eukaryota > Viridiplantae > Streptophyta > Magnoliopsida > Fabales > Fabaceae > Vicia > Vicia faba. The sequence goes on from OX451735.1 coordinate 715,227,438, forward strand.
GTTTTGGAAAATTCAATGGGGTGTGTGTTGGGGCAGCATGACGAGTCTGGCCGAAAAGAGCATGCAATATACTACCTGAGCAAAAAATTTACCGGCTGTGAAACTAGATATTCACTGCTTGAGAAAACTTGTTGTGCTCTGGCATGGTCTACTCTCCGACTAAGACAGTATATGCTGACTCACACTACCTTATTGATATCCAAGATGGATCCCATTAAATACATATTCGAGAAGCCCGCCCTCTCTAGAAGAATAGCGAGATGGCAGATGGTCCTGACCGAATACGAAATTCAGTATACTACCCAAAAAGCAATAAAGGGAAGTGTACCAGCTGATCATTTGGCTCATCGGGTTGTAGATGACTATCAATCCATGAATTTCGAATTCCCAGACGAAGACATCATGTTGGTAAATGATTGTGAAGAACTCGGACCGTATGATGGACATGAACAAGGATCCCGATGGACCATGGTTTTTGACGAAGCTTCCAACGCACTCGGCAATGGCATCAGCGTTGTGATTATATCTCCTGAATACTGTCATACTGCCTTCACGGCCAGGCTGTGTTTCAACTGTACCAATTATATGGCTGAATATGAAGCGTGCATTATGGGTCTCAAAGTTGCCATAGATTTGGGGATAAAATCCTTAAAGGTATTTGGAGACTCAGCCTTAGTAATTAGTTAGATCAAAGGAGAATGGTACATGAAGCATCCTAATCTCATCCCTTACAAATAACATGTGTTGACACTGATCCCATATTTTGAGGAAATTACCTTTGAGCATTTTCCGCGAGAGGAAAATCAACTAGCAGACACGCTAGCTACTATGTCATCCATGTTCAAAATCAGGTGGGATAATGAGGCTCCTCAGATCACTATTGAGAGGATAGATGAACCAACATACTGTCATGAGATTGATACTGAAGATGTAGTGGGCAAACCTTGGTTCCATGAAATTAAAAGATATCTCGAGGCCCAAGAATATCCAGAGGGAGCTTCAGTCAATGATAAGAAGTTCCTAAGAAGTTTCTCTGCTAAATTCTTCCTCAGTAACGAAATCCTCTATAAGCGCCACCACGACTCTACTTTGCTTCGGTGCATCACCAAGAGTGAGGCGGAAAAGATCATGGCTGGTTTACACGAAGGAATCTTTTGCACCCATTCTAGTGGGCACACAATGGCTAAAAAGATCCTACAGGTAGGATACTACTGGTCCACCATGGAAGCGGACTGTTATCAGCATTCACTGACTTGTCACAAGTGCCAGATCTATGCTGACAAAATACATGTGCCTCTGGTTCCTCTAAACGTCCTAATTGCTCCTTGGCAATTTGCAATGTGGGGCATTGACATGATTGGAGAGATCATACTTATGGCTTCTAATGGACACCACTTCATCCTGGTTGCCATTGATTACTTCACGAAGTGGGTTGAGGAAGCTTCATTTGCTTCTGTTACCAAGAACGTTATGGACCGATTCATCAGACATAATCTTATCTGTCGGTATGGTATCCCGGAGAGAATTATTACAGATAATGGTACCAATATCAACAATACTATGATCACCGGACTATGCGCGTAATTCAAAATCCAGCATCATAACTCTTCCTCTTACCGGCTGAAGATGAATGGCATTGTAGAAGCCGCTAATAAAAACATGAAAAAGATCATACAGAAGATGACAGTGACCTATAAAGACTGGCATGAGATGTTACCATTTTCTCTCCACGGTTACCGTACCACGGCGCGCACATCAACAGGGGAAACTCCTTTCTCTTTGATATATGGTATGGAAGTTGTCGTACCAATTGAAATCCAGATACCTTCTTTAAGAATCATTAAGTATGTAGGGTTGAATGAAGATGAATGGATTCAAACTCGACTTGACCAATTGAACCTGATTGATGAGAAGAGGCTTACGGTTGTCTGCCATGGTATGATGTACCAAAAACGTATGATTAAAGCTTTTAACAAGAAGGTCAAACGTCAGGTATATCAGGTTGGTGACCTGGTAATCAAATGTATCATACTGCCACAAGGTGATCCTAATGGCAAATAGACTCCTATATACGAAGGATTATTTGTGATCAAAAACATATTTTCTGGTGGGGCCATGATCTTAACCACTATGGACAACGACGACCTTCCGCACCCTGTAAACATGGACATAGTTAAAAGATACTACGTGTGAAAAAGACCCTCTAGATTGACTGACCTAGGCAAAAATTAGGGATAAACACACAAAAAATCTGTACACCCGGCAAGCCGAAAACCTGAAAAGGCGGCTTGGGAAAAAATGGGTATCCTGGTGGACTGAAAACCCGAAAGAGCGGTGCAGGCAAAAGTTAGGGATTTAAAGCGTATGACTATGTCACGTTGGATCACCTTACATCCAACCTTCAGTATCAACTGACAAATTCGAACGGTACAAATCGATCCAATCAGCTTCGAACAAAGCAGCAATTGGATGAGACGCTCAGAGACATAAAGGCTATAGTAGAATGGGATCCTCATGGGATTATTTCACATAGTTGTCTTTCTTTGTATTAGTTTTCATTCTTACAATGATATTCTCTTACTAGGATGTTTGTCTCTTTGTACAAAAATGCTTATTCAAGTTAATATAAAGTTATTCCTTTAAATGTGCAAAACTATTTGTTTTTCTTTTACTTTCCTGTTTTGTTTGCAAAAACGTCCAGTGATTATTTTTGAACATATGCATTTGAACGTAATTACTATTTACAAATGAACGCATAAAAAAGGAAAAGAAAACAGAAAGACAATTACTAATGGCTTTAAGAAACAGGATAACATCTATAGGCCATCCCATAATATCCCCGCAGGTACTTTCTCCAGCAGGAGCATAGGCAGAGACGTCCTGCTACAGGACCACTATCATATCCCCCAGAATGCAGTCTAATGATATCAGGTACTCTCATATCCCTGGCGGAGCAAAATTTCCAATTAATGCTCCAAAGGTTCCCTAGTGAAAATTGTTGAGCTTCTCAGGATTCCCCAGCAAGACTTCACAAAATCCCCAAACAATGCACGGAGTTTCCCTTCCCCAACAGAGTTTATTTCTCTAAAAAATGGAAACCCATATGTCAACACTTCAACTCCAGTAAGATATGAAGACTTACACTCCTCATTCCCAGCAGCAGTCAGGGATATATTTTCCCCAGTCCAACAACACTATAGAAGAACAACTAATATGTTCATACATTGCACTTCAACAGTAAAATAATATTCAAGATCTTTGTTGGTTTAGTTTAAATCAATAATGGTTTATTCTGATTCCTTTCTGGTAAACACTTTCTATGGTTCAGATAAATCGCTCCAAAGATTTATCCAAATTCTTTCCAGTTAAAGAATATTCAAGACCTTTGTTGGTTCAGTTTAAATCGATCAATGATTTATTATGATTCCTTTCTGGTAGACACTTTCACTGGTTCATAAAAATCGCCCCAAAGATTTATCTTGATTCTTTCCAGTTAAAGAATATTTAAGACCTCTGCTAGTTCAGTTTAAACCGATCAATGGTTTATCCTGATTCCTGTCCGGTAAACACTTTCTCTGGTTCAGACAGATCACTCCAAAGATTTATTCTTATTCTTTTCCAGACCACTATTGGTTCAGTCTAAATCGATCAATGGTTTGTCCTGATTCAGTTCCAGTAGACACTTTTTCTGTTTCAGCTTAAATCCACCAAAGATTTGTTTTGATTCTTTTCCAGTTGAAGTAAAGCTTAGACTTAGTCTAATTTTTGTCAATAACCACCTTTAGATGGCATCTGTAAGCCCATCTCTGACAAATATCCATCATTTCCCCAAATGGCATCTTTAAGCCCATTCCCCACACAATCAACCACCACATAATCAAGTGCAAATTTCTAGGCACTCTAGTGTTCAAGCATCTTCCACCTTCGAGTCACGAATGGCAGACTCTCCAATCTAACTCTTCAGGTTTAAGAAGATTGAACAGCGGCAGTTTTTGTACCCCAAAATTTTCCCTCTCATTTTTCAAGACATTTCCTCAACAAGGATTTTCAAAAGTTCAAATTTGCACAAGTACAATTGGATTTTTCAACATCAAGTTAAAGACGAAACTGTTAAAAAGGGCAAAGCAGATGAAAATATTCTTTTTGACAAAATTGAAGAAAAAAACAAGTTTTCTTCGATTTTACATCTTTCGATAAGGCACTTTGGCTCCTTCAATGCAAGCTTTGGTTCAGAGTCTTTGTTTGAATACTGGACTTCTTTTGGACAAGTTTGATTCCTGTTTCGTTTGAACATTTTAGTTTCTTTGTACAAGATTAGTATACATCTTTCGTTTGGCCATATGGCCTCTTTCCTTCATGTTTTCCAAATTCACAAGGCAGAATTTCCCACCATGCTAGCACGCACAAGGAAAAAGTCTCCCTATGGCTAGCATTCACTGGATTCACATTAGCATCCATAGTGCAGTGGTTACCTGCATGCAAGCTCTAACTGGGAAAAGTCACTCTTTGAAACAACTTACTGCAAGCTTCGATAGGGAAACACTTATCTTCAACTAGCTTCAATTCACAAAGCAAAAAGTCTCCTATAGATGTCCTTCGATTCAGGAGGCAAAGCCCTCTTTTCTGGTCTCCTTCGATTTCACCTTTTGCCTCCTACATGCCTCGTTCGTTTGGGGAATGTGGCCCTCCTTTGATGCAAGCCTCGTTTATGGATTTTTACTTCATGCACGTCTCTTTCGTTTGGGCATATGGCCCCCTATGTTGCAAGCTTCGTTTGGACATTTAAACCCCATGCATGCATCTTTCATTTGGGGCTTGTGGCCCCCTTCAATGCAAGTTTTGGTTATACCCTTCGTTTGAGCAAAGGCTCCTTGCATGTTTTCTTGGAGTCATAAAGCAATAGCCTCCTAAAGCTTTTCTTTGACTCAGAGGTCATTTCCCCTTTGCATGATCCCTTCGACTCACAAAAACCAAGGCTCCCTTTAGGCCTGAATGCACAAGGAAAAAAACATCCCCATGGATAGCATTCACAAAGGCAATGGCACCCACAAAGCATTGGCCACTTTAATGCTAGTTTCGACTGGACGGTATCTCCCTTGGAAATAATTTTCTTTAACACACAATTTCTATACTATGACACATAGCCATTGTCTCGTTCGAAAGAAGTACCATGGTGGAACATTCGAAGGACTTGCCAGATATAACTGGATGTCCCAATCGAATGACATACTTTGGTGATCCATTCCAGGGGCATGCATTTGGTCCATTCGAAGGAACATACAAAAGGCCTATTTGAAAGACACCTATTTGGGCCCATTCAAAGGATACATATATGAGCCATTCGAAGAGCACTTTGATTTAAAAAGAAATGTTTTTGTCTGAAAAGAAGTTTGGTCGAAGGATTGGGCTAGGGGATCAAAACAAAAGGTTGAGATATCCAAATATACTTGCTGGCCAGAGTCCCATGTGCTACCAAGTTCAGGCCTGATACACTGGCCATAACACTCCAAAACTACTGCACATCAGTCCTACAACACTGCCCTTATTCTCGCACCAATTTGGCATATGAATACTGCCCCTCGAAAGCTACAAGAACAACATGCCCTTTTTGTTCAAATTTTTTGTTTTCCCTCCCAAAACATCAGCCAAAGTCATCTATAAATATGAGCCTCCACCACACATCTTAGGGGCCCCTTGATAGTTTCAAGAAAACTCTTGTTGTGATAAATTTCTCAAAACTCTCAAACACCATCCAACGTATTTTTCAAATATTCCTAACACTCCTAAAAAACTCAGACCCTTTCATACACTAAGTGAACCCTTTGATTCACTCCTCTAGTGGCCAGATAACTAACCTTCTACACATTCCTCCAACCATAATATTAATCTTTTGATTCCCTCCCTTACCTTTTATAGAGTAACCTTCGATTCACTCATATACCCTCCTTCAATTCAGTGACTACTCAAACAAAGTAGTAACTGGACTAGCCTCAGGGAGACTCCAACGAACTTCTATTCATCGCCAAGGAAGTCACTTGCACTTCTTTCGATTTAAGAGCTTCAAGAGGTAAGTTATCTCTAAACTTTGAACTCTTTCATTTAAATATCATGTGTACATACCAATAAAAAAGAAATGTAGATATTTCATCTAGGGAGTTTGACCATGTTTTAACCTTCGATCCTGACTTCCTATATGTTGAAAGTTTCAACCCTGACTAGTTAGACTTTGGATTTTGAGACCTAATGATTTTATGCTAACCCCTGGCCTGTAGATTTCGAAAGTTACACTTGAATGTTGCATGTTTAAAAGTTTAAAACAGGTTCCCTATATCCTTCGTTTAGATAAATGCTCAAGTCTTTCAAATCTCAATCTGAGGGCCTAGTATTCCTACAGTCGAAGAAGGCAGCAAGAAGCTTGAGGCGAAGAGTGTACCTCATGTTGACTCCAAGCCTCAAACAAAAGAAGCAGCCAGAAGAATTGCCACACTTACTTCCAGGTTCCATTTGAAAGAAACTGGAAAGGGGTGAAATCGAAAGACATGACCTTACTGATTCCAGGCCTAAATTGAAGGAGGCCAGAAAGAGCAGAATCGAAGGGTGTTTCTGCCTAGATCGAAAAGCTCATTTTTCTTCCTTCTATTTTCATTTTGTCTTTATATTTTCTTGTTATTCAATATGTTTGTAATAGTGTAGGATTTATTTTCTGCATTTTTGTTTCTTTTGTACAAATGTTAGTAATTAGGATGTATTATAAGATAAAACCAACAAGTAGACAACCCAAAAATCAAAGTCAAAATGCATACAAATCAAACACATTATTCACACACATGGACCCCTAGGGTAATCTCACTTATTTCCTCAAAAAATAGTCATGTCCCTCGAATATGGGTGTTTTAGCAAAGACCCTTGATAAAAGATCATAGTCCCTCGATGACCCTTAATGTTGCCTTCGGTAAACGACCTAGTCCCTAAAACAACATTGCTAAAATGTCCCATAGGTTGACTTTTATGACTATACAAATGTCCCATGCTCGTCCCTTCACATCCAATGATAGGGATTCTTACTAAATCAATGGTAAGATAGCAACATCTAAAGGAGGAGGAAAATAACATTAGACCTTTTGAGTAGGTAGGGCGCTCATAGTTGCTCGCTTGCTCACAACAAAAACATTTTATACACCAACACTATCATTTTAAACATTTCCAAAAGACAAAGATCTTTGTACGCATTCTTATAGAAACAAGAATATTTACAAAGACACTTTTCAAAATCACTTTCAAAAAACACATTCCACAAACACCTTTTTGAACTATTTTCAAAACCAACACTTTGTATGCGTTCTTATAGAAACAAGAACCATTACAAAGACGTTTTCAAAATACTTTCAAAACCCACACCACAAGCACATTTTCAAACAAAAGCAAGTGATCTAGCAAGCAACTAAGAGCCCCTAGATAACTACGGATGAAAAGGGTGTTAATACCTTCCCTTTTCATTACCTATCCACCGAACTCAAGAAATAATCTTGAAAGGTCTTTCCTATTCTTTTCATCCTTTCCTTATTGGATAAAAGAAAAGTCGGTGGCGACTCTTGCTATCTGCAACAATTGTGAATAAACGCAAAACACCCAAGTTAGTTCTCCCACTGTATTACACCTTGTTACAGCCTGAAGTCCTCGAAAAGTGTGTATTATGTTTCTGTGAAATGAATTTAGAATGAATTAAAATTCCTGAGTTGATATTGCGCATGTTTAACTATGAGTGAAAACACTTTAAACCTGAGAGACTTGGTGAGAGTGTGATATAAGCTGACAGGTGAAGTAGTGCCTAGAGGCGGAAGTGTAACGAAACACTCGATCCGGGGAAGCGGAGAACTTTGGAAAAGAAGCGAAAACTAGTTACGAAAGATCTTGGCGGTAATGTGGTAAGTTATATTTTGGGGGTGTCCGATTTTATTAGTCCTGAACATTGCTTGAGGACAAGCAACGAGCTAGTTCGGGGTTGTGATCGGTCACTATTTTAACTATGTGTTTGTCACTTATTTGACAATAATCCAAATATTATGCATCGCTATATGTCATATTTCGTTACTGTTTAAGTTGACTTTATGTTTCTTGAGTTTCTCCGCATTAAATGTTTTCTTAAGTTTATTTCAAGTTATTTCTCGTTTTATACTTTGGTTGGTTATTGCGATTGTTTCAGGTTCAGGTGAAGGTTAGTTTCAGCAAGTTACAACAAGCTTGACGCGGCCACCCGTGTCACCTGACACGGGCCATGTCAGGAAGAGGAGCACATGATGAGAAAAAACCAAAGTGCCAACACACCCACACGTGTCACACGACACGGGCCGTGTCACACGACATGGGCCGTGTCAGCCATGCTGAGACTTAAAGATTCTCAGGGAATGGACAAATAACCAACACAATTTTCCGTGTCACCTGACATGGGCCGTGTTGGCCCAAATGCTAAGTTTTATGATTTTTCTATTTGACTCTAAGTAAGACCCAGAAGGGCATTTTGGACATTTCGGACCGGTAACAATTGATTCTAACTATTTGAGGCAATTTTAACAACCAAACGAGGGACCTTTTTTGAAAACAACTAATTCCAGAGTCTAGGAGTAAGCATATGAGATTCTTTAAGAACGAAGATCTTTCATGAGCGGACGCAATTGAAGACCAAAGTTCCCTCATCATCTGTAATGTCAATTCTTATTTTTTTTGTAACTCTCGTGAACAATATGAACGGCTACACCCTCCAATGTTATGGGGTGTCCCTGATTGAATCTGTAATGACTTTGAATTTCTCATTTTCTCAATTCCATTGTTTTTATTATTCAATTTAATCGTGCAATATTTTTATGATTTCCTGATCAGACCAATTAGACCTGATTAACAGTTAACAACCAGCTAGACCGCGGTTGTTAAGGTTTTTGTACAATTAGACTATATTAGATATCACCTAGGACTAGGGATACCTTATAGTTACCGGTTAACCCTTGATAAAATAAAGGCTTGACTCCATCAGAAATCTCTAAGGACTTAGGGTTTAGGATGAATGGTCAAAGGTTTTCTCACCAAGGACTTAGGGGAAAATAATCTAAAGGGCTGGTACTTGAATGTTATGAACTTGTTGAAGAAATCATGATTCAAGGTCTTTATAGGAAAAATCACACACTCACCCCTAGCACAGTACTCATATTAGTAAAAAAATCATAATTTACATTCAGCTTAATATTTATAATTTCAAGGATAAACTCAAACCTAAACTAAATGTTAAGTTTTTGTTTAATTGAACCACACATTAAACTTGGTAATTATACGGAATCCTCAAGATTGATCTTCGAGGAATTTCCCTACTATTTCTACATCGGCATAATAGTACAGTTGTTATTTTAACGATCAAAGGGGTGTAATCGTGAAAACAACCAACTGGCCCCTTGTAATCTTTGGAGTCTCGATATTTGTTTTCCCGCTTCTTATCTCCCCCCCCCCCCGATGGGATGCCGAGAGCTCGTCGTTCTTCAAGGACTTGTCGTTCTCCATATGTTGTGAGTCACTTGCATTGTTAGTCGCCTCCTTCTCTTTATACTGGATGTACCCCTGGGCCTTGAGTAGGAAGGAGTCAAGTTTGGCCGGAGTCTCGATGCCACATCTTTGGAGAAGTCGTTACGGGGACGGATCTGCGCTCGAGGAGGTATATTTTCATGTGGTCGGTCGTTGAGACTTGTACGGCTTCTTTGTTGTAGTGCTCGATGTAAGCTCGAAGAGACTCGTCTCTCCCTTGGATGATTGCTTCTATTGTTGCTTTCGACTTAGGATGTTGACGAGAGGCAGTGAAATGCCTTGAGAACATCATTCTCAACTGCTTCCAGGAGGTAATAGATTCGTTAGGGAGGCTTTTATACCAAGACATAGATCATTTCCTCAAGATAGTCGAGAACAGTCTGCACTTGATGGCACCTGTTGTACCCCAAAATTTGCCCTCTCTTTTCTTAAGGAATTTCTCACAAGGATTCTTAAAAAATTCAAGCTTGCACAAGTACAATTGGATTTTCCAGCATCAAGTTAAAGAGGAAATTACAAAAAGGGTAAAGCAGATAAAAATGTTTTTTTTAAGAAAAGCAAGTTTCCTTCAATTCATTCTAGCTTCGATTAGGCGTATACGCTTCCTTCGATTCAGAATACAAAGGCCTCATGTTAGTGTCCTTCGATTCAAAAGATTAGTGGCTCCATACCAGCTTCATTCGATTCGGAAGGCAAGAGCCTCCTAAAAACTCCCTTCGAGTCAGAAGTTAGTGGCTTAATGTTGGTCCCTTTCGATTCAGAGGGAAATGACCTTCTAAAAGTATCCTTCGATTCAGAAGGCAGCGGCCTCCTGCAACCTTCCTTCGATTTAGAAGCCATTTTCCTCTTGCATGATTCCTTTGATTCACAAAAGCCAGGACTTCATTCAGGCCAATATGCACAAGGCAGGGGCTTCCTGCATGCCTGCCTACACAAGGAAATGGTTTCCCTTCATGCTAAGCGACCACAAAGCAAGTGGCCTTCTGCATGCAAGCTTCGATTAAAGCAATGACCCTTTACATGTTTGCTTTGATTCACAAACCAATGGCCCCTTACAGTGTTTGTTTCGGTTTAAGAAGCAAAGGTTTCTTTCCTGCTTGTTTCAAATCACAAGGCAGGAACTTCCCTCATGCATTGTCTATTTTCATACTAGTTTCGAATGGAAAATATCTCTCTTTGAAATAGCTTGCTTTGATTCCACCCTTTGAAAATCTTCGACACACAATTTCTACACTATGACACACAATTATTGTTCCATTCGAAGGACCTGCAAGACATACCTGGATGTCCCATTCGAATGACATATTTGGTGGCCCATTCGAAGGACCTGCAAGACGTACCTGGATGTCCCATTCGAAGGACATATTTTGGTGGCCCATTCAAGGAGCATACATTTGGCCGCTTCGAAGGGTACACAAAGGACCCATTCGAAGGACACTTTGATTGGAAACAAATATTGTTGTTTGAAGAGGAGTATAGTCGAAGGTTGGACCTATGAGGTTAAAACGAAAAGATGAAATATTCAAAGATGCTTACTGCAAGTCCAAGCCTGATGCACTGGCTATAACCCTCAAAAACTGCTGCACAGCAGTCCTGCTACACTGCTCCTGTATTTGCACCAATTTGGCATACAAATATTTCCGCTCGAAAGCTACAAAAATAGTATACCCAATTTGTTCAAATCCTTTTGTTTTCCCTCCTAAACCTCATGCAATTTCATCTATAAATAAGAGGTTGGACAACACATCCAGAAGATTTTGGGGATGGACAACACATCCAGAGGTTTTTGATAGCTGGAAACTTTGATTGTGTGATAATCATCAAACACTTAACACATTCTCAAACCCAGAATCAAAATACCATACCTTTATTTTTGTCCCTTTCGAATCCAACACTAGAAACACAACACCTATTTCTTTTCCCTTTCAAATCCAGGAGCAACCCCATGCTTTGTTCATTCTTTCGAATCTAGCAGAAGGAACACTACACATGTTCTTCTCCTTCGAATCCTGAAATAAAAAACACAACCCCACTCTTCTTAACCTTCGAATCCAATCAAAGAAACACCACACTTCTTTCTTTCCTTCGAACCCAGAAGCATCCAATCCAATCACTCAACGTCCAGCACACACGTTCCTGCTTCAAGCAAGGTAAGTCACTCTGACCTTAAACTTTTCGTTTTAATTATGTAAATAACATTTGTTCACTTTTTATTTATGTCCTTTCGATTACATGATTTTCCTGTCCAAGTATACATTAAAACTAACCTATACAGACTGCAAACGAAAGAAGAAGTTGTGTGTGAAACGAAGCCTCGGGCTTCACTCCCTTATAGTTTCACAGTCCCAAGTGAAAGAGAATGAGGGCATAAACGGAGGATACGCTCTCATGCTGCTTTGCATGCCCATATTGTTTCACAGTTTAAACGAAGGAGCAAGAAGGGAGAAATGAAGGGTGTCCACACTGACTTCCAGGCCCCAATCGAAAGAAGCATCCAGAAGAATGAATTGAAGGCTGCATTTCACGCTTCATGCTAGGCCCAAATCGAAAGAAGCCAAGAAGATCAAAATCGAAGGGTGCATTATGCCTGGATCGAAAAAGCTTATCTTACCTTCTTTTATTTTGTTTTGTCTTTACATTTGCTTGCTATTCAATATGGTTGTAATAGTGTAGGATATTTATTTTCTACATTTTTATTGCTTTATACAAATGTTAGTAATTAGGATGTATGGCAAGATAAAACCAACAAGTAGACCACCCTAATCAAAGACTAAATGCATGAATCAAACACACTTTGCACACATGCACCTCTAGGGTAATCCCACTTGTTTCCTAAAAAAATAGTCATGTCCCTCGAATATGAGCGATTTAGCAAAGACCCTCGATAAAAGATCGTAGTCCCTCGATGGCCCTCGATGTTGCCTTTGGTAAACGATCTAGTGCCTATACGAAATTGCTAAAACGTCTCATAGGTTTCCTTTTATGACTATACAAATGACCCACGTCCATCCCTTCACATCCAACGATGGAGCTTCTTACCAAATCAATGGTAAGATAGCAACATCTAAAGGAGGAGGAAAAGAACAAAGACCTTTTGAGTAGGTAGAATGCTCATAGTTGCTCGCTTGCTCACAATAAAAAAACACCTTTTCACACCTACACTTTCAATTGAAACATTTTCAAAATTCAAAACTCTTTGTACGCATTCTTATAGAGACGATAATCATTACAAAAGCACTTTTCAAAATCCCTTTCAAAAACATCTTCCACAAACACCTTTTTGAACTATTTTCAAAACCAACACTTTGTACGCATTCTTATAGAAACGACAATTATTACAAAGACGTTTTCAAAATATTTTCAAACCCACACCACAAAGCATATTTTCAAACAAAGAAAGTGGTCTAGCAAGAAACTAAGAGCCCATAGATAACTATGGATGAAAAGGGTGCTAACACCTTCCCTTTTCATAACCTACCCCCCAAACTCAAGAAATAATCTCTAAAGGTCTTTCGTGTTCTTTTCAGCATTTCCTTTGTTGGATAAAATAAAAGTCGGTGGCGACTCTTGCTATCCGCAACAATTACGATCAAACGCAAAACACCCAAGTCAATTCTCCCACCGCATAACAGAACTAGCGACTCTGCTGGGGACTACTTAAAAGTGGGGTTACCTTAGGGCTAGATCATATTTACTTGCTTGCTTTACATTTTTTGGGTTATTGTTAAAGATCCTACACCCGGATCTAGGGCACCTTTTAGGTAAGTAGAAATAAATCATGGGAACTGTACAACATATACCGATATGGACGAAGTGATAGCTACGTTAGTGTGATACTTTGGCTTGTACTAATGTTCTTTGAGTCAGTCAAAGATAACATTAGGCTTCCTTAGTGTCATTAAGCGCTAACTGACCTTAAGAACCTTTAAATTGACTCATCCTTGGCCATTAGGAAGTAATGAGATAGACGAATTTGGTTCTAGCCAAAGACTGGTTGATACTCGATGCTACGCTCATTGAGATTGGACTTTCGGGATATTTCAGTCACCAATAAAGAGGCTTGCGCTGAAACAATGCCCGATGAAGAAAGATCAGTGATATTGAGATTCCCTAGAACCCGATTACTATTACTAGGATAGGTTGATCCAACTAAACTTCAAGAGGGTACTTACCTACAAACTCCATGCAAGCCTAAACCCGAGGACTTGTTTTGCTTTATGCGTATATGATTATTTGTACATAACAACTTGCTTGCTTTGCATACTTTTACATAAAACCATATCATACCATAGCATTTTTCAATAACCTTTTCAAGGATCTCAAGGGCCTATGATGCAGGGTAATGTTGAACTAGACACCTATTATTGTACCCCAAAATTTTCCCTCCCATATTTCTCAAAACATTGCAAGGAAAATCTCCAAGTTACTCAAAGTAGTCCAAGAATTGGTCAGACAAGCTCTCTCCTAAGGCAGTCTACCCCAAATTAGGGTTTCATGTTTCATCAATATCCTTGAGTCCAAGTGACCCCCAAGTGCTCACCAATGTCCTAATATGTTCTCAAGATCATCCATGTCAAGTTTCAAGCCTTGCAGAGGAATTTTGCTCATTCAATTGCTCAAAAGGTCCAAAAATCGACTATGCTAGGGAAAAAGTCAATTGTGACCCAAATACAGTCAAACTTCAAGATTTTTTGTCAAAATTCTCATTTTGAATTATATTTCATCATTTGATCAAGGGTTTATCATGATTCATCAAGGATTGCTCACAATTCATCAAGATTTAAAAGTTGCTAAATTAGGGTTTTGTAGGAAAAGTTAACTCAACTTTTACCAAGCATAACTTTCTCATACTTTATGAGAAATGACCCATCCAAAGATAATTTTGAAGAGGATGAAATTCCAGACAATCCATATTCATACCCCAAGATCAAAATATTCACTCACAATAAGTTATGAATTTTGACATTATAGGTCATTTTTGAAAGTCAACAAAAACACCTTTTTGTCAAAGCTTCTAACTTGAGCATGGGATATCAAAATGATATGAGACCAAAAGGGTTGGTTATAGGACATCTTAAGCTTTCTAAAAAAGTCAAAGAACACCTCCAAAAGTTCAAAATTAAGGAAATTATGCATTGTTGAAGTTGGACTTTTTTTGCAAAATTGCCAAAAGTCAACTATCCCCAAAACTTTAAATTTTGCCAAATGGGCCCTTTCTTTTTCACTTGTTTTGAGTTTGCATTATTTCTCGCGTGCTCTATCTTTGGCCATGTGTCCATATCATATCTTTATTATTTAATTTGATTTTATTTGAATTAATTCATTTTAAACCAAATTAAATCAAATAAAATCAAAAATATTGATAACCAAAGATCTTTTGATGATTTCAGGTTTCAATAGACAGCTTGCACCATATCAAATTCGTATCAAAGCAATTGTGCACAAAAAGATTCAAATCAAGCCAATTTTGGAAGGTTGTTTAAAGCAAATCAAATCCACATCAAGAGCATTGATAGAGGAAGATTTGGACAAGGAATTCAGACCTAATGTATTGTACAATACATAAGGAAGCGAGGCAGACAAGAATAAGGGTTGGAGATAACTTCTAGAGGAAGAACCGAATTGGAAAAAATAAAGAAAAAGTGTGACTTAGAAATCGGTCATAGAGGCATCCTCAAGGATTGGCAAGTATCTCAATCTCTTCCTGGCCATCTCCACAAGCGAAAGCAACCAAGACCACGCATTTTCAGACCTCCCAGTGCGCTGTAAGTTATCCACGGATTCACTATGTTCTTGAAATGGAAAATCTTTATTCTTGCATCCATTGTATAAAATAATTGCATATTTGTGATCACCATGCAATTTGAAAGCTTTTGGTATTACTTGATTTCATTTATCTGACTTGTAACGAGATCCACCATAGTTAGGGTTTCTTGGAGTTTTTTTGGGGTTTTTCGTTTCATGTACAATTGGTCTTCATGATGGACACGGTTGTGATCAGAAGAAGATGACGAATCAAAACATGGTCCTAGAACTCATTTATATTTCCTGGGGAAGATTTTAGAATGAAGCTATGATTTTAGCTGCGGATAAAAATCCGCAGGTAAAAGTTGCAGGATTTAGAGGAGAGGGATGATGAGTTGTCGTCCACCCATTTGCCCATTCAAACAACGCGCGCGCTTTTTCTATTATGCTGGCCATTGATTTTGTTTTATATATTATTATTACATTGTATTATTATAACAAACAAACACAAGCGCTCCAGTGGCATCCACGTTGGCCTTAAGGCGTTCAAAGGCTAGAGGTCAAGGGTTCGATCCCTGCCTCCAGCAATTTGCATTTTCTTGTTATTTTTCAGGCAATCTAGGGTACGAGCATGCCAAGGGACCATCATACTCCCTCACTCTTCAGCGTGCCAGATGGCCAGGTGGCCAGATCTGGTGGTCAAACATGGAAGTCATACCATAAGCCAGTCAACGCGCATACGCTGGATCAAAAAAAAGTCAAATGGACTGCATGCAATTGGGCCAGAAAAAATTGCTTTCTACACCTCAAAAAAGGCCCATTCTCACTCTTTCTCTTATATTTTCTTTTTTTATTTAGTTATTTTATTTTATTTAATTAATTTCTAACCAATAAACAAATTTTCTTTTTTTATCAAAAAATCACCAAAATACTTTTTATCCAATTAAAATTCAGAATTTTATTTTTTATTAATAAATACTAACTAATTAATTAGGTTTTTAATTCTAGAACAACTTTAATTTATTTTGTAAATATTAAAAATCAATTAGAATTAATTAGGTTTTAACTTTAGTTTAATTATTTTTATTTTCTTTCTTAAAATAATCAAAACTCCAAAAATATGTCATTAATTATTTTTCATTAATTAACTTATTTAATTTCTAATTTAGTATTTAATTTAGGACTTAATTTCTTTTCTTAAAATAAAAACAACAAAAACATTTTTCTTTTAAAAGGGTCAAAACCCTAAATTTCGCATTCGATTTAATTTCACTCGTGCGATTTATTTTTCCCTTATTTAATTATTGATGTATCTGCTCCCGGCTTGTAATATTTTTAAATAGGACATTTATTATTTTTACCGCTTTATTTTATTTTCAAAGGGTTGCTTTTGGCGATGTAAATACCCGACGCCTTGTAATAGTTAGTTAAATTTCCACATTTTAATTCTGCAAATTATACAACTGTTAGATGTTTGGTAATAGGGTTTGCATGACAAGAATGAATGCTTTAATCTAAAATCAATTAGATCACCCTAAACATGTGCAAAGATAAAAATAACTGAAAATAACACACTCGCACATGCGCACTCCTAGGGTACACCCCACTTGGTTGCCTTCGTACACGGTCATTGAGTATAGGTCATTTTAGAGGTCGTCCTCTTGTCTAAAAGATCATAGTTGCCTCAAAACGGTTGCCTCAGATATTGTTGCCTAAAACAAATGATCTAAGACATTAGGGTTACCGCTAAGGTGTCCTAACATTGCTTTGGGGACCGTATGTCCATCTTTCGAGTTGACCCTCAAACTCCAACGATGGTGCTACCTACTCACTAATAGTGGGATAGCATTGTCTAAAGGAAATTAGCATAGAACGATTCCTTTTTCGAGTAGGTAGATAGTTCTTAGATACTTGCTCATCCAAAACAACTTTTTCCACACTTACACACTTTTACAAACAAGTTTTCAAAAACACTTCATTACACTCTTGAAGACAGAAGCAAGAGTTAAATCGAAGTTAAAACAAAAACTTTTCAAACCCCACAAACACAAAGAAAACAATTTTGAAAATCATGAGCAAGTACCTAAGAGCCCGTAGATAACTACAGATAGAAAGGGTGCTAATACCTTCCCATTCTATAATCTACCCTCCCGTACTCAGAAATATCTCGAAAAAGGAATTTTTCTGTGCTTTTTTCCTTTCCTTGTTGGATAAAATAAAAGACGGTGGTGACTCTTGCTTACCGCGACATTTTGCGAACACAAACGCAAAATGCAAACCAGCATTCCAAAAATAGTGTTCTTCCCACCGTATCACAGAACTGGCGACTCTGCTGGGGAGCATAGAAGTGGGGTGTACCTTAGGATTAGTTCATCATAATGTTTTCAATTTCTTGATTTGTATGCTTTATATTTGTGGGTTTGAATAGGAGTTACTATAGATCCTAACCCGGATCTGGGGATACCCTTTAGGTAAGTAGCAATAGACTTTGAGGGAACTGTATAGCATAGACCGATACGGTTGAAGCAGTAGCTACGTTGGTGTGGCACTTTAGTTTGTACTGATATCCCTTGTGGTGGAGCAAGGAGAATATGGGTCTTCTAAGGGGTCGTTAAGCACCAACTGACCTTAGAACCTATAATTGACCAACTTGGCCGTAGAAAAGTAGCAGTATGCTACACTCATTGAGACCAAACTCTCGCGATGATTCCGGCCGCAAGAAAAGGTTGCCAAACTGGAATTATGATCGATCGAGGGTGGTTAGTGATATTGAGATCCTCTAGAACCCGATTACTATTACTAGGACAGGTTGAACCAACTAAACTGAAAGAGGGTTGTACCTAAACTCCTTGCCAGCCTGAAATCTAAGGGCTACTGTGTGACTTGTTTTCCCTTACCATGTTTGTTATCTGTGAATACTTGTGGTGTGTTACTATCATGACATCATGCATCATGGAATTGCATGCATCTTGCATCAGACTAAATCATTTCAAAGACAGATGGGATTCATCTTTGTTCTGTTTTGTAGTTCATGGCCTCTATGCGTAGAAACACTATTCGGATCAACTTTGTACAGATTCCTACTCAGCTTAGAGATTTGGTTGAAAAGGTTCCTTACACTTCCTCCTTTATCAGAAGACATGGTCACCTCCTTGGTTTGGTCACTTCCAGATTAGATGAGCAGATGATGAGTGTTTTGTGCCAGTTCTTTGATCCATTGTACCACTACTTCACTTTCACGGACTATCAGTTGGTCCCTACTATGGAAGAGTTCTCCGACCTACTTGCTATTTCTATTCTAGAGCAGACGCCATTTACAGGTTGGGAGAAAGCCCTTAGGCCAGAAGGGATTGCTTCATCCCTCCATCTGACAAAGGCTGAGGTAATGTCTAATTGGGACACTCGGAGTGGGACAAAAGGCTTATTGGCTAAATTCTTGGTTGATCGGGCTAATCAGTTCTGGGACAGTTTAGACTTTTAGGCATTCGAGGAAATCCTGGATCTTCTCATATATGGTCTGGTTCTGTTTCCTAACTCAAATTCTTTCATTGACATGAATGTGGTGAAGATTTTCATGTCCTGTAATCCGGTACCCACTCTCTTAGGTGACATTCTGCATGCTCTTTATGCCCGTACTGCTCAGAAACGAGGAACCCTTATGTGTTGTGCACCATTGCTGCCGAAGTGGTTTATTTCTCACCTCCCCAAGTCTGTTTTGAAGAACAAGGAAGGAATGGGTTGGGCCTACATAATTATGTCTCTTGCTCACACTGACATTATCTGGAGCACTAAAGACATGGAAGAAGTAGCTATTATTGATCGTTGTGGGGAATACCCCAATGTTCCACTACTTGGAATTCGAGGAGGGATTACCTATAATCCTTGTTTGGCCTTACGTCAGTTCGGGTAAGCTAGGAGGGATGGACCTCATGAGTTGCTAATGCCTAGCATTGTCTTTGACTTCCAAGGGGATAGTGAGGAACATTGCCGCAGGTTCATACGAGCTTGGAATAGGGTTCACAGGTCTAATCTGCATGAGCTAGGGATAAAGACCTCTCTTCCAATGGAACCATATCTCCGATGGGTTCGAATTCGTTCCCAAAAGCTGGGAATGCCGTACGAAGCTGTTTTACCGGTAATTGTTGAGAATGCTGATGAAGAAGGGGTTCCTCCTACTGACCTACACCCATACATGCCTACTGACATTGGGGCATTAAAAAGGTCGTGGATCCAGTTGAGAGAAGAGCGGGATACTTACAGAGAAAAGTATCACGAGCAGGAGCGGAAGATTCTAAAGCTTACAAGGCAGCTGGAGAATGAGAAGGTCCTCAATGATTATGTCAGCACCAATAGAAAACGACCATGGGAGCGTTGATGTCTTTTTGCTATTTCTAGTTTTGATTTACTTTTCAGTTTTTCCCTTTGTAACGCCTTAAAGGCATTTATCAAACATTGTTTCGAGTTTATCTAATAAAAGTGTGTTTCATTTTGGTTTACAAATTTGAATCTCCAAAGTCTTTGAAATCATATCATACGCATTTCATTCCCATGCACCTCATTACAGGTACCCTTACAGGTTTCTCATCTTCTTCGCTATTTATTTCAGCACATCATGTCTTCTGAAGCATCAATTGAACAAGCCATCAAGGCTCTGCAAGCTCGAAACACCCAGTTCCAGGAAATGTTCATGAACTTGGCTAAGGGTCAGCAAGATCTGAAGACTCTTATCTTGAAGGATAAGAAGAAGAAGAAGAAGAAGAAGAAGACGGTCCTCCTAAATATGGGTCACATATTCGGGAACAATCTGCGGGAAGATGTTGATTTATCTCACTCACCTGAAGGGAGAGAAAACCAGGAAGAAAGGAGGGCTCCTAGCCATGTGGTTTCTGACAACGAGACTGGCTTTAATGAAGACCAGTATCCTCCGACTGAGGATAGATATAAACAGCTTGAAGACCGATTAAGTGCGATGGAGATCCGAAAGGTACCTGGATTGGACTTCAGAGATTTGGGTTTGTCATCTGGGGTGGTGATTCCCCACAAGTTTAAAGCACTAATCTTTTCTAAATACGACGGGGTTTACTTTCCCAAAGTTTCACCTCCGCTCGTATGTTAGAAAGATCTAGCCATACAATGCTGATAAGAACCTATGGATCCACTTCTTTCAAGATAGTCTTTTAGGGACTCAACTTGAATGGTTTTACCAGCTGGAAGGAGCTAGTATCCGTAATTGGGAAGACCTTGCTACTGCTTTTTACACGCAGTACCAATACAATGTCGACCTCGCTCCCATGCGTACCCAACTTCAGGGTATGTCTATGGGTGCGAGCGAAGGTTTCAAAGACTACACTCAGAAATGGAGGGACCTTGATGGAAGAGTACAACCCCCGCTGGCTGACAGGGAGTTGGTGGATATGTTTCTGGGGACCTTGTCTGGTCCATATTTTAACCATCTGATTGGAAGTTCATCGTCTGAATTTACTGAGCTGATTATGACTGGGGAAAGAGTTAAGGCCAGTATCAAGAGCAGTAAAATACAGAAAGGTGCTTCATCAAGTACCGAGAAGAAGCCTTTTAAGAAGGAATCCAGTGCTGTTTACAGCTCAAAGAGCCATAATAGATCTGAGCGCCGCCAAGCAGTCAATGCAGTTGTTATATCAAGACCTGTTGGTGCCCCACAACGCAACAATCAGCCGAGAGGCCGCGAAGACAATTCACTCAGCTCCATATGACCCTGTCTCAGATTCTGCCACAGTTGTTAAAGACCAATATGGTGATTCCGAAGGAAGCCCCAAAGAATCCCAATACAACATCACCGCTATACAATCTGAATGCCCGATGTGTTTTTCACTCCGATAGCCTGGGGCATGATACGAATGACTGCTGGGTCTTGAAGAATAAAGTACAGGATCTGATTGATGCTAAGGAGATTGAATTCGAAGCTCCTGAAAAGCCTAATGTTGTGACTTCTCCTATGCCCAAACATGGAGTGAATTCCGTAGATGACGACTCGTTTGTGGTTTCTGTGAAAGACATTGCTACTCCATTGATGACTGTGAAGAAGAACCTCCTATGCCCAGGCTGTGGTGAAGGTTGTCGTCTATGTTTCGTCCTACCTACTGGTTTCCATCTTTTGAAGTCAGGTGTCCAACGCCTGATGGATAACAAAGAAATTCTGTTTGAGAAAACTTTTGTTCCATTGGTTCCTTTTGAAGACATTTCTATAATCACCATTTCCGCCAATTCTTCCAAGGCTTCCTCGAGAAAGCCTGTTAGAATTACATCTGTTCCGAGAATCGCTCCGTTGATCATTACCATTCCTAGGCCTATCCCCTATACATCAGATAAAGTTGTCCCGTGGAACTATGGGGCTGACGTATATTATCACGGGATTAAGCAAGATTTGAGTGCTGAAGAGGCTGATACCGATGTCAGCAATATCGTTGTTTCTAGCAAAGTCACCCGAAGCGGAAGACTTTTCTCCCCTGAGATATATCCACCAGTTGTTCAGAAGCCTATTATTATTACACCTGCCAGTACATCTGCTACTACGCATGTCCTTACCCCTGTTGCCGAGTCATTCGATACTCAGGGCAAAGGGATCACTGGTGAGCCTTCCCGGATGGAGGCCCCCAGGAAGATTACTGTTGAAGCCTCTAGACAGGATATAGAGGAAATTCTAAAGATCATCAAGAAAAGCGACTACAATGTGGTCGAACAGCTGGGGCAAACCCCGTCAAAGATCTCTATGTTGTCTTTATTATTGTGTTCAGAGGCCCATGCTAAGGCTCTGATTGCTTTCCTGAAGACTGCGCATGTGCCACAGGAGACATCAGCTGATCAGTTTAAAGATTGTG
This sequence comes from Vicia faba, assembly GCA_948472305.1. Lineage (NCBI taxonomy): Eukaryota > Viridiplantae > Streptophyta > Magnoliopsida > Fabales > Fabaceae > Vicia > Vicia faba. The sequence goes on from OX451735.1 coordinate 715,249,607, forward strand.
TGGCTAGTCTGACAGCAGATAATGGGTTGGGTTTCTCCGATGCAGACTTGACTGCTAAGGGGAAGAATCACAATGACGCCCTGCATGTCTCCATTGAATGCATGGGCATTACTCTAGCTCATGTATTGGTGGATATTGGATCCTCGTTAAACGTTTTACCCAAGAAAGCACTAGACCGGTTAGACTATGAAGGGTTGGAGCTGAAGCCAAGTAACATTGTAGTTAGGGCCTTTAATGGGTCCTAGAGGATGGTACATGTAGAAGTGGATATTCCAGTTAAGGTTGGTTCTCAGATTTTCGCGTCTACGTTCTATGTGATGGACATTCGGCCATCTTATTCTTGTTTGCTGGGTCGCCCGTGGATCCACAAAGTTGGGGCTGTGACTTCTACGCTTCACCAGATGCTGAAATACCCAGTGAAGGGGAAAATTGTTACAGTACGAGGAGAATAGGAGTACATGGTGAGCCACCTCAACTCTTTCCGGTATGTGGAGATGGATGGGGAGTTCATTGAGACCTCGTTCCAACATTTTGAAGAAGTTCCCCAAACGCTGGCGTCAACTGAAATTGTTGCTGAAGATCCTCCAATGAAGATGGCTTCCCTCAAGGATGCTCAGGCTGTTGTTGAGAAAGGTGGGTATGAAAATTGGGGCCAACTCCCTGATTTTGCACATAAGACTAACAAGTTTGGTTTGGGTTTCACTGCAGAAGCTCAAAGGGTTGTACGACATGCACGGATCGAAGGACCTCCCCTGTATATCAGCAATTCGGGAGTAAATGCCATTGAATACGATGATGAAGAGTATGATATTGACAGTTGGATTTACCCAACTACCGGCGGCGGATTAAGAAACTAGACAGCAAAGGACTTCGTCCCAATTTCTTTTATTACCCAGTAATGAGACTTTTGTTTTAAGTTTGTAATAGACAACTTTTGAACTTTACGGCCAGGTGCCTTACCCGAGACACCGTGGCTTTGTTTGTGAGGGATTTATGTGTGTCATCTCCATATATCATTAATAAAATCATTGGACGTTTCTTGCATTACGAATTTTGCGCTTCTTGTTTTTCTTTTTTATCTTGCAAAACAGCTATTTTACACACACTCACGTATACAGGTCTACATCCACTCTGGATCCCACTGATAACGACTCTGCTACTGTCGGTTATGACTTCGAAAGTCCGATCAACCAAGCCGAGGACGAAGGTGGGGATGATTGCGAAGTGCCTGGTGAACTTGCTAGACTGTTACTTCAGGAAGAAAGGGCCATACAGCCGCATGAAGAGCCAGTGGAAACAGTAAATCTGGGTATAGAAGCAGACAAGAAAGAGGTCAAGATCGGTGCAAATCTGGAGTCTAGTGTTAAGCAACGGCTGATTCAGATGTTGTGTGACTACGTTGAGATCTTTACCTGGTCTTATGAAGATATGCCTGGTTTGGATACTGATATCGTGGTTCATCGCCTTCCCACCAAGGAAGACTATCCTCTAGTGAAATAGAAAGTTCGCCGAATGCGCCCAGAGATGTCTGAGAAAATCAAGGCTGAAGTTATGAAATAGTTTGATGTCGGTTTTCTAGCAGTTACTTCTTACCCATAGTGGGTGGCCAACGTGGTTCCGGTGCCAAAGAATGATGGTAAGGTTCGAATGTGTGTTGACTATAGGGATATGAACAGGGAGAGCCCCATGGATGATTTCCCTCTGCCTCATATCGACGTTCTGGTTGACAACACCGCACAACATAAGGTCTTCTCCTTTATGGATGGTTTCTCCGGTTATAATCAGATTAAGATGGCTCCCGAGGATATGGAGAAGACAACGTTTGTTACTCAATGGGGTACCTTTTGCTACAAAGTCATGCCTTTCGGATTGAAAAATGTCGGGGTAACGTATTAGCGCGCCATGGTCGCTTTGTTCCACGACATGATCCATCACGAGATTGAGGTATACGTTGATGACATGATTGCAAGATCCCAGACTGAATAGGAACATCTTGACCATCTCCAGAAGTTGTTTGACAGGTTGAAGTTGTACAAGCTGAGGTTAAACCCGAACAAGTGCACCTTCGGAGTAAGATCTGGTAAGCTGCTGGGTTTCGTCGTTAGTGACAAAGGTATTCAAGTGGATCCTGCAAAGGTGAAGGATATACAGGAAATTCCAGCTCCCTGAACAGAAAAAGAAGTCAGAGGCTTTCTGGGACGTTTGAACTATATTGCCCAATTCATCTCGCACCTGACTGCTACTTGTGAGCCAATCTTCAAGTTACTGAAGAAAGATCAAGTGGTAAGATGGAACGATGAATGTCAGGCCACTTTCGAAAGGATCAAAGAATATCTCCAAGAGCCACCTATTCTGATGCCTCCAGTTGAAAGGATACCTTTGATCTTATACTTAACAGTACTCGATAATTCAATGGGGTGTGTGTCGGGGCAGCATGACGAGTTTGGCCGAAAAGAGAATGCTATTTACTACCTTAGTAAAAAGTTTACCGACTGCGAGACCCGATACTCATTGCTTGAAAAAACTTGCTGCGCTTTGGCATGGGCTGCTCGCCGGCTGAGACAGTATATGTTGACTCACACTACTCTGTTGATATCAAAGATGGATCCAATCAAGTATATCTTCGAAAAGCCTGCCTTGTCCGGAAGAATATCAAGATGGCAGATGATTTTGACTGAGTATGACATCCAATACACGACCCAAAAAGAAATCAAGGGAAGTGTGTTGGCAGATCATTTGGCACATCATGCAGTGGACGATTACCAATCTATGAACTTTGAATTCCCGGATGAGAATATCATGTTGGTGACTTATTGTGAAACACCTGGACTAGATGAAGGACCTGAGGAGGGATCCCGATGGTCTATGTACTTTGACGGAGCTTCAAACGCTTTGGGTAATGGCATTGGTGCCGTGATCATATCTCCTGAAGGCCATCATACTCCGTTCACCACCCAACTATGTTTCAACTGCACCAACAACATGGCGGAGTATGAAGCGTGCATTATGGGTCTTCGAGTAGCTATTGACCTAAGGATTAAGTTCTTAAGTTTTTTCGGAGATTCCACTCTCGTGATCAGTCATATCAAAGGTGAGTGGGATACGAAACACCCTAATCTTATTCCTTACAAAGAGTATGTATTAACATTGCTTCCACACTTCGAGGAGATAACCTTTGAACACTTCCCTAGAGAGGAGAATCAGTTGGTGGACGTGCTGGCTACGATGTCTTCTATGTTCAAGGTCAGATGGCACAATGAAGCTCCCCAGATTACTATTGAGAGGTTGGACGAACCTATACATTGCTGTGACATTGAGACTGAAGAGGTAACAGATAAACCCTGGTTCCATGAGGTAAAGAGGTATCTTGAGGCTCAGGAGTACCCCGAGGGTGCATCTGTTAATGCTAAAAAATTTATGAGGAGGTTCGCGGCGAAGTTCTTCATCAGCAATGGTATCCTTTACAAGCGTAACCATGATTCAACTTTACTGCGATGTGTGGATAAGAACGAAGCAGAAAGAATTATGGTAGAGTTACATGAAGGTACTTTCGGGACCCATTCCAGTGGACATACCATGGCAATGAAAATCCTACGAGCAGGATATTATTGGTCCACCATGGAAGCCGACTGTTATCGGCATTCTCGGACCTGTCATAAGTGCCAAGTTTATGCTGATAAGGTGCACATACCTCCAGTTCCTCTTAACGTCTTGACAGCTCCTTGGCCTTTTGCAATGTGGGGAATTGACATGATCAGTGAGATCAGACCTATTGGGTCCAACGGTCATCGTTTCATCCTGGTAGCTATTGATTACTTTACAAAGTGGGTTGAAGCAGCTTCTTTTGCTACTGTAACCAAGAACGTCGTGGCACGGTTTATTCGGCACAATCTGATCTGTCGATATGGTGTACCATAGAGGATCATTATGGACAATGGTACAAATATCAATAATAAGATGATCACTGAGCTCTGCAAGCAGTTCAAGATACATCATCACAACTCTTCTCCTTATTGGCCGAAGATGAATGGGGCTGTAGAAGCGGTTAATAAGAATATTAAGAAGATTGTGCAGAAGATGAAGGTGACATACAAAGATTGGCACGAGATGTTACCATTTGCTCTTCATGGGTATCTTACCTCAGCACGGACGTCAACAGGGGCAACACCCTATTCCTTGGTTTATGGCATGGAATCCGTCTTGCCCATTGAAGTTCAGATACCCTCTCTTCAGATTATGAAGGATGTAGGTTTGAGCGAAGATGACTGGATTCAGACCCGGCTTGATCAGCTGAACTTAATCGACGAAAAGAGACTCACTGCTATTTGTCATGGTCAGACGTACCAAAAATGGATAATCAAGGCATTTAACAAGAAAGTTAGACGACAAGAGTATCAAGTTGGGGACCTGGTTATCAAGCGCATCATACTGCCACAAGGTGATCCCAGGGGAAAATGGACCCCTACTTACGAAGGGCCATTTGTGGTTAAGAACATTTTCTCGGGAGGAGCTATGATTCTAACCACCATGGATGGTGACGACCTTCCTCACCCCGTCAATACAGACATAGTGAAAAGATACTACGCATAATCAAAGACCCGCTAGGTTGACTGGCCTAGGAAAAAATTAGGGCTTCCCGGTGAACCAAAAGGGTTCGGGCAAAAATAAGGGATGAAAATGAAAAATTGTACACCCCGCAAGTCGAAAACCTGAAAAGGCGGCTTGGGCAAAAAAGGGTTTCCCGGTGGACTGAAAACCTGAAAGGGCGGTCCAAGCAAAAATTAGGGATTAAAGCGTAATACTATGTCTCATTGGATCACCTTGCAACCAGACTTCGGTATCGACTATCAAGCTCGGACGACACTAATCAATCTGATCTACCTTCAACCAAGTAGCAAAGTGATGAGATGCTCGAGGACATAAGGGAAATAGAAGAGTTGGAACCCAGTGGGATTATTCACATAGCTGTTTTTCTTGGTTTATTACAAATTGTATAAATTCTATTTGTTCGGTGGCGTTCTCTTACTAGGACGTCATCCTCTTGTACAAAAATGCCTATTTACAGGCAAAACTTCAAAATCAATACAATTCATTTTCAAAGAAATTTCAACTGTTTTTCCTTTTTCTGTTTTGTTTTTGCAAAGAACGTCCAATGTTCATTTTTGATATATGCATTTGACATTAATTGCTGCTCATGAATATCTACATGCGAAACAAAAGACGATTAGTCGTAATATCAGAAACAGGGGCAATAAGAATTGTCCGAGCTTTACAGTTGCTCTGTCCACCAGGTACAAGGATAAATTCAGTTGAAAAATATGGCTGAAGTACTTTCACTGCCCGCAGGGGAAGAAAATGCAGCAATGGCAGCTCTCCCCAGCTGAGAATCACAACCGCGAATGAATTGGTAATATTCTCCCCAAGCAGAGTTTATCTATCATCAGCACTGAAAAGTCTTATCATCCCCGACAGAGTATAAAGTATCCCCAGTGGAGTTTGGAAAGTTTCCCCAACGCAGTCTGAAAAAGTTTCCCTAGTGAAGTTTAGAGAATCATCCCCAGTAGACTCTGGCAGATTGTCCCCAGTAGAGCCTAAAAGGTTATCCCCAGTAAGGTCGCTATTGGAAAAATCATCCCCAGCGGAGTTCATTCCTTTCACAAGCAGAAACACGAATCCCCAATAGGATTCAGTATCCCCAGCAACGGTAATTTTATTCCCAGCTGAATTTATCAGTGGAATCCTCTACAGAGCATCTCTTCCCCACAGAGTAATATCCTCATCAGTTTATTCCCCAATGAAGTTATCCTCTCCTTCGGGTTTATTCTCACAAACATCTGCATTCGCTATCCCCAGCGGAAACGAAGAATTCAAATCTTTTCTCCAGCGGCTATCTGGGATTTATTTTCCCCAGCTAAAAACATTACATTTCCATACATCATGACGTGCATACGCATCATACGACACAATCTCATTTATTTTGAGAACATCATTGCCTGATACATATCATGCATTACATACAACTAACCTTTACCTTTCAGGAAGGATGCGGTTAAATTCTCACAAAATTCAAAGCTATGAAGCTTATACCTCCGTTGAACTACAGACGAGTTCCTAAATCTCAGCAGAGAAGTTTTCTCAGTTGAATTACGGGCGAGTTCTTAAATCTCGACGAAGATGTTTCCCTCCAGTTGAATTACGAACGAGTTCTTAAAACTCAGCAGAGATGTTTTCTCAGTTGAAGTACAAAAGAGTTCCTAAATCTCGACAAAAGTGTTCCTCCATTGAACTACAGACGAGTTCCTAAATCACAGCAGAGAAGTTTTCTCAGTTGAATTACGGGCGAGTTCTTAAATCTCAACGAAGATATTTCCCTCCAGTTGAATTACGGACGAGTTCTTAAAACTCAGCAGAGATGTTTTCTCAGTTGAAGTACAGACGAGTTCCTAAATCTCGACAAAGTGTTCCTCCGTTGAATTACAGACAGGTTCCTAAATCTCAGCAGAGAAGTTTTCTCAGTTGAATTACGGGCGAGTTCTTAAATATCGACGAAGATGTTTCCCTCCAGTTGAACTACAGACGAGTTCCTAAATCTCAGCAGAGAAGTTTTCTCAGTTGAATTACGGGCGAGTTCTTAAATCTCGACGAAGATGTTTCCCTCCAGTTGAACTACAGATGAGTTCCTAAATCTCAGCAGAGAAGTTTTCTCAGTTGAATTACTGGCGATTTCTTAAATCTCGACGAAGATGTTTCCCCCCAGTTGAATTACGGATGAGTTCTTAAAACTCAGCAAATATGTTTTCTCAGTTGAAGTACAGACGAGTTCCTAAATCTCGACAAAGTGTTCCTCCGTTGAATTACAGACAGGTTCCTAAATCTCAGCAGAGAAGTTTTCTCAGTTGAATTACGGGCGAGTTCTTAAATCTCGACGAAGATGTTTCCCCCCAGTTGAATTATGGGCAAGTTCCTAAATCTCGACACCTCAATTGAATTACGGGAAAGTTCCTAAATCTCGACACCTCAGTTGAATTACGGGAAAGTTCCTAAATCTCGACACCTCAGTTGAATTACGGACAAGTTCCTAAATCTCGACACCTCAGTTGAATTACGGGCGAGTTCCTTTCCCTCAACAAAGATCAAACTTCCCCAGCAGAATCTTCCTCAACAGCAGGTATGAAAGCTCACGCAAAGGAATTTCTTATGCGATCTACACTCCTCCAAATGGCATTTGTAAGCCTATTCCCGACATCACAAAGAAACTACCACTTCATGCGAGTACAAATTTCTGGGCACTCTAGTGTTCAATCCTCTTCCACCTTCGGATCACGAAAGGCACGAAAGCCAATCTACATCCTCAGGTTTAAGAAGATTGAACAGGGGAAGCTGTTGTACCCCAAAATTTGCCCTCCCGTATTTCTCAAAACATTGCAAGGAAAATCTCTAAGTTACTCAAAGTAGTCCAAGAATTGGTCAGACAAGCTCTCTCCTAAGGCAGTCTACCCCAAATTAGGGTTTCATGTTGCATCAATATCCTTGATTCCAAGTGACCCCCAAGTGATCACCAATGTCCTAATATGTTCTCAATATCATCCATGTCAAGTTTCAAGCCTTGTAGAGGAATTTTGCTCATTCAATTGCTCAAAAGGTCCAAAAATCGACTATGCTAGGGCAAAAGTCAACTATGACCCAAATACAATCAAACTTCAAGATTTTTTGTCAACATTCTCATTTTGAAGTATATTTCATCATTTGATCAAGGGTTGATCACGATTCATCAAGGATTGCTCACAATTCATCAAGATTCAAAAGTTGCTAAGTTAGGGTTTTGTAGGATAAGTCAACTCAACTTTGACCAAGCATAACTTTCTCATACTTTATGATAAATGACCAATCCAAATCTCATTTTTAATAGGATGCAATTCCCTACAATCCATATTCATACCCCAAGATCAAAATATGCACTCACAAGAAGTTATGAATTTTGACATTATAGATCATTTTTGAAAGTCAACAAAAACACCTTTTTTGCAAAGCTTCTAACATGAGCATGGGATATCAAAATGATATGATACCAAAAGGGTTGGTTATAGGACATATTAAGATTTCTAAAAAGTCCAAGAACACCTCCAAAAGTTCAAAATTGAGGAAGTTATGTATTGTTGAAGTTGGACTTTTTTGCAAAATTGCCAAAAGTCAACTATCTCGAAAACTTCAAATTTTGCCAAATGGGCCCTTTCTTTTTCACTTGTTTTGAGTTTGCATTATTGCCCACGTGCTCTAGCTTTTGCCATGTGTCCATATCATATATTTACTATTTAATTTGATTTTTATTTGAATTAATTCATTTTAAACCAAATTAAATCAAATAAAATCAAATATATTGATAACCAAAGATCTTTTGATGATTTCAGGTTTCAATAGACAGCTTGCACCATATCAAATTCGTATCAAAGCAATTTTACACAAAAAGATTCAAATCAAGCCAATTTTGGAAGTTTGTTCAAAACAAAAAATATCCACATCAAGAGCATTGATAGAGGAAGATTTGGACAAGGAATTCAGACCTAATGTATTGTACAATACATAAGGAAGCGAGGCTGACAAGAATAAGGGTTGGAGATCAGTTCAGAGGCAGAACCGAATTGGCAAAAATCAAGAAAAAGTGTGACTTCCAAATCAATCATAGAGGCATCCTCAAGGCTTGGCAAGTATCTCAATCTCTTCCTGGCCATCACCACAAGCGAAAGCAACCAAGACCACGCGTTTTCAGACCTCCCAGTGCGTTGTAAGTCACCCAAGGATTCACTATGTTCTTGAAATCAAAAATCTTTATTCTTGCATCCATTGTATAAAATAATTGCATATTTGTGATCACCATGCCATTTTCAAGCTTTTGGTATTACTTGATTTCATTTATCTGACCTGTAACGAGATCCACCATAGTTAGGGTTTCTTGGAGTTTTTTGGGGGTTTTCGTTTTAGGTACAATTGGTCTTCATGATGGACATGGTTGGGATCAGAAGAAGTGACGAATCAAACCATGGTCCTAGAACTCATTTATATTTCATGGGGAAGATTTTAGAATGAAGCTATGATTTTAGCTGCGGATAAAAATCCGCAGGTAAAAGTTGCAGGATTTAGAGGACAGGGATGATGAGTTTCGTCCACCCATTTGCCCATTCAAACAACGCGCGCGCTTTTTCTATTTTGCTGGCCATTGATTTTGTTTTATATATTATTATTACATTTCATTATTATAACAAACAATCACAAGCACTCCAATGGCAGCCACGTTGGCCTTAAGGCGTTCAAAGGTTGGAGGTTAACGGTTCGATCCCTGCCTTCAGCAATTTGCATTTTCTTGTTATTTTTCAAGCAATCTAGGGTACGCGCATGCCAAGGGACCATCATACTCCCTCACCCTTCAGCGTGCCAGATGACCAGGTGGCCAAATCTGGTGGTCAAACATGGAAGGCATACCATAAGCCAGTCAACGCGCATACGCTGGATCAAAAAAAGTCAAATGGACTGCATGCAATTGGGCCAGAAAAATTGCTTTCTACACCTCAAAAAAGGCCCATTCTCACTCTTTCTCTTATATGTTATTTTTTTATTTAGTTATTTTATTTTATTTAATTAATTTCTAACCAATAAACAAATTTTCTTTTTTTATCAAAAAATCACCAAAATACTTTTTATCCAATTAAAATTCAGAATTTTATTTTTTATTAATAAATACTAACTAATTAATTAGGTTTTTAATTCTAGAACAACTTTAATTTATTTTGTAAATATTTAAAATCAGTTAGAATTAAATAGGTTTTAACTTCAGTTTAATTATTTTTATTTTCTTTCTTAAAATAATCAAAACTCCAAAAATATATCATTAATTATTTTTCATTAATTAACTTATTTAATTTCTAATTTAGTATTTAATTTAGGACTTAATTTCTTTTCTTAAAATAAAAACAACAAAAACATTTTTCTTTTAAAAGGGTCAAAACCCTAAATTTCGCATTCGATTTAATTTCACTCGCGCGATTTATTTTTCCCTTATTTAATTATTGATGTATCTGCTCCCGGCTTGTAATAGTTTTAAATAGGACATTTATTATTTTTACCGCTTTATTTTATTTTCAAAGGGTTGCTTTTGGCGATGTAAATACCCGACGCCTTGTAATAGTTAGTTAAATTTCCGAATTTTAATTCTGCAAATTATACAACTGTTAGATGTTTGGTAATAGGGTTTGCATGATAAGAATGAATGCTTTAATCTAAAATCAATTAGATCACCCTAAACATGTGCAAAGATAAAAATAATTGAAAACAACACACTCGCACATAGAGGTCGTCCTCTTGTCTAAAAGATCATAGTTGCCTCGAAACGGTTGCCTCGGATATTGTTGCCTCAAACAAATGATCTAATACATTAGGGTTACCGCTAAGGTGTCCTAACATTGCTTTGGTGACCGTATCTCCCTCTTTCGAGTTGACCCTCAAACTCCAACGACGGTGCTACCTACTCACTAATAGTGGGATAGCATTGTCTAAAGGAAATTAACATAGAACGATTCCTTTTTCGAGTAGGTAGATAGTTCTTAGATACTTGCTCATCCAAAACAACTTTTTCCGCACTTACACACTTTTACAAACAAGTTTTCAAAAACACTTCATTACACTCTTGAAGACAGAAGCGAGAGTTAAATCGAAGTTAAAACAAAAACTTTTCAAACCCCACAAACACAAATAAAACAATTTTGAAAATGATGAGAAAGTACCTAAGAGCCCGTAGATAACTACGGACAGAAAGGGTGTTAATACCTTCCCTTTCTATAATCTACCCCCCGTACTCAGAAATATCTCGAAAAAGGAATTTTTCTATGCTTTTTTCCTTTCCTTGTTGGATAAAATAAAAGACGATGGCGACTCTTGCTTACCGCGACATTTTGTGAACACAAACGCAAAACGCAAACCAGCATTCCAAAAACAGTCAGTTCTTTCCACTGTATCACACGTATCAAGGGGCAAGAGGATTTATTCTCCTCTAAACAAACACCTTAAAAGACCAAAGTACGATAACTTGAGTCAAGGAATATGACCCACTTGACATGGTGAGCTTGATTCTCGTGGAAGGACATCCACCGATAAGAAGTTATCCAATCAAAGTTGTTGATCAAAATTCAACTTCTAACATCTTCTTGTGTTTATCCCGTGAGATCCTTGAAAACATGCATCCACATACCATGCATCATATCATGACAGGTTTCTCCTACACAGGTTTCCTTATCTTCCTACTGTTTATTTCAGGAAGATGGATATGGAACAAATAGTGAAGGATCTTCAAGCACAAAATTCTCAATTCCAACAGATGTTCCTGACCTTGGATAAAGGGCAAGAGGACTTGAAGACTCTTCTTCTCAAAGACAAGAAGAAAAAGAAAAAGAAGTCAGTGGGCATCCTGAATTTGGGAAGGAGGTTCAAAAGACCAACAGAACAAACTCTAGAATTCATAACTTCGTTAACTAAGGGGGGCAATCAGAAAAAAGAAGAGGATCGCAACCTGGGATCTAACGTAGAAGAGGCTAACTACACTGAAGAACAGTATCCACCTACAGACGATAAATACAAACAATTGGAGGATCATCTCAACACCATGGAAATCCAGAGAGTACTTGGTCTGGACTTTGAAGAAATGGGATTGGTTCCTAGAGTGGTCATCCCACCGAAGTTAAAAATCCCTACTTTTTCCACATATGACGGGGTCTCTTATCCTAAGATGCGTCTGAGATCTTATGTCCACAAGATTCAGCCATACACCACTGATCAAAAACTCTGGGTTCATTTCTTCCAAGAGAGCCTACATGGGAAGAAACTTGAATGGTTCTATCAATTAGAGAGTTCCCACATTCACACATGGGAAGATCTAGCTTCTGCTTTCTATAAGAAGTACCAATACAATGTTGATCTTGCACCAACTCGTGTGCAGTTGTAGAATATGACCATGCGTTCCAACGAGAGCTTCAAAGAATATGCTCAAAAGTGGAGAGACCTGGATGGTAGGGTGCAGCCCGCATTAACTGATAGGAGTTGATTGATATCTTCATTGGAACTTTGATAGGACCTTTCTACAATCACCTAATCGGAAGCTCTTCAGCTGGGTTCACCAAGATGATTCTAACCGGGGAACAGGTTGAAAACGGAATCAGAAGCGGAAAGATCCAAGGAGCTACATCCTCTGATACTCAGAAAAAGCCACACAATGGGAAGAAAGAGTCCAATGTTATGTACGGATAAAAGGATCGTAACGAGAGCGACCACGATGAACATGTGGGGGAATTCCTAATCTCTGGACCTACATTACAGCGACAACAACAATGGGGAAATCAGTGAAGGCAAGATGAAACCAAAAGACAGCTTACCAACATCAACATGCCACTGCCTCAAGCATTTCAACACGTGTTAAGGATGAATCTGATTATGTTGATAGGGCCTCATCCAAACCCTAAAACTTCTTCTCCTAACTACAATCCTAATTCAATATCTGCTTATCACTATGGAAGTCCCGGGCATGATATTAACAATTGTTGGGCACTGAAATACAAGATTGAAAACATGATTGACGCAAAGGAGATTTAGTTTGACCTTCTAGAGGATCTCAATGTGTTCACTGCTCTCATGCCAAATCATGGCCAAAATTGAGAGCATTTATTTTACTTTTGGACTTTCAATTGTAATCTCTTTTGATGTTCAAACACTTATCTATTAATGTCAAACTTTGTTTCACTAATGCATTGCATATGTTTGTCTCGAATTAATCCATTCATTTTCATTTAAACTATGCTTCTTTTACTCCCTTTATGATATTCAAATCTTGTTTCAAAAAGTTGCAAGACTTTAGAGGGAGGATAACAAAAACAATGCCATAGTCTCATACAGTATGCTTTTGCACAGACCTTGCTGATGATGTAGAGGCGTTTTTTTTCAAACCCTAAACACTGGAGTTATAAGGAAGAAAATCCCTAGTCAACCCCTTTCAGCCAAAGAAGCAGGAGTTTTCTTTTTCACACAAATTTAAGCCTTTAATCAAAACCTGGGGCAGGGTAGTCTCTCAGTTTATTCAAATGTGCATTCAGTCGCAAGCTTCCACTTTGTATATAACGAATGACATCAAAACATTCCTCTGGAATCAAAAGACGGAGGTGGTTCCCCATAAAATAGGCAGTCATTACCTCTCAATAATAAAGCCCACTATGTCAAAACCTACGAAGGAGACTTAAGAAAATTGGGGCATCTTGTTGGCTGTAATCTCAAAACAAGAACAGACAGATAAAAATCAGGGATAGTAAATCAAAAAAGAGGTCACAACGAATCCTCGACAACATGAAAAACATTGAAAAAATGACTGACTTCCGACCAACTTAACTTGTCCGAGCCATCCCCAAAATGTCATTCCAGACTCAATTAGAGTTCAAACATACAATTAACTGAGTTTAGGACTGAAGAACATCACGAAGAACGGGCGGGTACAAATACACTTTGAGCCTTATCCTTTTTTTTCTCTTTTTCTTAAACCGTGAACCAAGCCACGATATAACCCTTCAAAAGTCCTAATTGAAGCATGGGTTAGTTCGAAAGCATTCTGTTACAAAAGGTATCTTGACTCCTATAAGGCTTGCTGCAAATCCTGAATTGAATTCATATTCCTACAAAACTCTTTACTTACTAAAACGCATTTTCAAAACTTCAAGACAAGCACAAAATTTGCATTATTTGAATATCGTTGTTTGCATATGGCTAATTGTTTGACAGCAGAGAAATTCACACGATGAATATCCAGTGAACAAAAACTCTCTCAGTGAACAAAATCACTTCAAATGGGATGGCACTTTAAATGACAAATCTCCTATAAGCAAGAGGGCATGACATGTCACCGTCCAACTCGTCTGGGGAAGTCAAGTCAAGATTTCAAGAAATCTCCCAAGAGATGATGAATAACCAGGGGCAGGTCAGCATCTGAATCACTTTGGGCATTGAACGTGAAATCCAACAAAGGGTTACGTACGGTCAAGAAAACATTTTTAAGCAGTACTACAACACTTATTACTTGGGGAAGTGACAAATCTCCATAAAGTCCTTTTCATAAAGTGATCCGCAGTCAATTCCCTATAGAGTCATCTCTATAAGGTTATCCCTACAGGATAATCTTCATGGATAAAGGTACAAACCCCTCAAGGAAAAATTCATGGATATCCCCACAAGGTTGGATCCAGAAAATACCCAGCCAGAGTTTTAATCTCTGAAAACTTCTCCACAACTGAGTTGATCTCAAGAATCCTCGAGGAGTTCTGCCAAAAGAAAACACCTCTCCAGCATATGGGCAACAATGTTTATTTCCCCAACAAACTACAGATTCCCCAGCTTGAGTTTTCCTCTCCGACTACTACAAATCAAGGGACCACAACCCCTCTTCCCCAGTATACTTTTCTACAACCCCTAGTGAGTTGCTGCAAAGCCTGGGAGATAACCAGATAACAGTTAACTTCTTTATCCTCAACAAGTTGTTAATTTCCTTTGTCTCCAATCAAGAGATAACTCCTCAGTAGAGAAACGGACGACTAAAACTCCTGAACTCTTTTCCCCAAACAGGAGTCAACATTCTCCACAGAGTTTTCCCTCAAACAAAATCAATATTCCCCAGCGGAGTTCTCCTCAAACAACAAAATGGGAATCCCCAGCGAAAACATTCTTCGAAGATACACATACTCTTCATCTCCAATGGAAGTCCGAGATTTAACTTCCAAAAACTCCCCAACATTTGTCAAGAATTTATTTTCCAAGACAAAGATACACTTCAACAACATTTCACATTTCATATGTCATATCATATGCATACGAAATGCATACAGCACAGTCTCATTTATTTTGATAAACATCGTTACACCATGCATTTCATACATCACGACATTGCATGCAGCTAACTCTTTACCTTTTCAGGAAAGATCAATCAATAGATGGCTATCATCGTCAATTTTAAAAGAGGTCAGAGATTAATTCCTGAAGTAAGCTAGATAACAATCTCAACGATCGACAAAAACAAGTTCCAGATTAATACCTGAAACAAGACAGGAAAACTATATGTGGATGACTGATTGTAGATTAATACCTGTAACAAGCCAGGAAAAGTTATCTACATGAGAAGATTGAAGATTAATACCTGTAACAAGCCAGGGAAACTATCTTTCTTTCTATGGCCAGAGATTAATACCTTAAACGAGACAAGACAACTATCTCTACGACCAATAAAAAACCAGTTCTAGATTAATACCTGAAACAAGAAAGGAAAATTATCAGTGGACGATCGATTGTAGATTAATACCTGTAACAATCCAGGAAAAGCTATCTACATGAGAAGATTGAAGATAATACTTGTAACAAGCCAGGAAAACTATATTTCTTTCTAAGGTCATAGGTTAATACCTGAAACCAGACAGGACATCTATTTACTCGACTCATCATGAAGTAAGCCTACCAAGGTTCCTTCTCATACATTTCTAGATGCAGTCTTACCCGGACTCATCATGAAGAAACCCTACCCAGGTTCCTTCTCATTTTCCAAATGAAGTTTTACACTGACTCATCATGAAGCAACCCTACCCTTCCAGGTGAAGTTTTACACAGACTCATCATGAAGCGACCCTACCCAGGTTCCTTCTCATACATTTCCAAATGATGTTTTTTACGGACTCATCATGAAGCAACGCTACCCAGGTTCCTTCTCATTTTCCAGATGAAGTTTTACACTGACTCATCCTGAAGCAACCCTACCCATGTTCCTTCTTATTTCCAGGATCAGTTTCATAGACTCATCCTGAAGCAACCCTACCCAGGTTCCTTCTTATTTTCCAGATGAAGTTCTACACAGACTCATCATAAAGCAACCCTACCCAGGTTCCTTCTCATTTTCCATATGAAGTTTTACACTGAATCATCCTAAAGCAACCCTACCCAGGTTCCTTCTCATTCCCATATGAAGTTTCACACTGACTCATCCTAAAGCAACCCTACCCAGGTTCCTTCTCATTCCCATATGAAGTTTCACACTGACTCATCCTAAAGCAACCCTGCTTGGGTTCCTTCTCATTCCCAGATGATGTTTTACACGGACTCATCATGAAGTAACCCTACCCAGGTTCCTTCTACATTTCCAGATGAAGTTTTACACAGACTCATCCTAAAGAAACCCTACCTAGGTTCCTTCTCATACATTTCAAAGTGAAGTTTTACACAGACTCATCATGAAGCAACCCTACCCAGGTTCCTTCTCATTTTCCAGATGAAGTTTTACACTGACTCATCCTGAAGTAACCCTACCCAGGTTCCTTCTCATACATTTCCAGATGAAGTTTTACACGGACTCATCATGAAGAAACCCTAACCAAGTTCCTTCTCATTTTCCAGATGAAGTTTCACACTGACTCATCCTGAAGCAACCCTACCCAGATTCCTTCTCATACATTTCCATATGAAGTTTTACACAGACTCATCATGAAGTAACCCTACCCAGGTTCCTTCTCAGACATTTCCAAATGTAGTCTTACCTGGACTCATCATGAAGCAACCCTACCCAGGTTCCTTCTCATTTCCAGATGAAGTTTTATACGGACTCATCCTAAAGGAACCCTGCTCAGGTTCCTTCTCATTTCTAGATGAAGTTTTACACTGACTCATCCTAAAGCAACCCTACCCAGGTTCCTTCTCTTAAAATTCCAGATGAAGTTTCACATGGATTCATCCTGAAGCAGCCCTACCCAGGCTTCCATCCCATATATCTCCTAAAGAAGCCCTACACAAGATCATCATAAAGTAATCTTACACGGATTCTTTCTAATACATTTCTAGACATGGCTTAACACATGTCCATTCCAACATATCATTCAGAGTTAAATCACCTAAAGATTTATTATGCCACTCCTCCCAATTAAATTAAAACTTAGACTTAGTCTAATTTCTGTTAATAATCACCTTTGGATGGCATCTATAATCCCATCTCCGACAACTCTCCATCATCTCTTCAAATGGCATCTTTAAACCCATTCCCTACACAATCAACAACCACATCATCGAGTGCAAATTTTTGGGCACTCTAGTGTTCAATCAACTTCTACTTTCAAGCTATGAAAGGCAACGTGCCATACTTGTTTTTCAGGTTTAAGAAGATTGAACAGGGGCAACTGTTGTACCCCAAAATTTTCCCTCTCTTTTCTCAAGGTATTTCTCACAAGGATTCTCAAAAAATTCAAGCTTGAACAAGTACAATTGAATTTTCCAGCATCAAGTTAAAGAGGAAATTGAAAAAAGGGTAAAGCAGATAAAAATGTTTTTTTCGAAGAAAAGCAAGTTTCCTTCAATTCATTCTAGCTTCGATTGGGCGTCTAGGCTTCCTTCGATTCGGAATATAAAGGCCTCTTGTTGGTGTCCTTTGATTCAAAAGATTAGTGGCTCCATACCAGCTTCCTTTGATTCAGAAGGCAAGAGCCTCCTGAAAACTACCTTCGAGTCAGAAGTTAGTGGCTTAATGTTGGCCCCTTTTGATTCAGATGGAAATGACCTTCTGAAAGTGTCCTTTGATTCAGAAGGCAACAACCTCCTGCATCCTTCCTTCGATTCATAATCCATTTTCCTCTAGCTGATTCCTTCGATTCACAAAAGTCAGGACTTCTTTCAGGCCAATATGCACAAGGCAAGGGCTTCCTGCATGCCTGCCTGCACAAGGCAATGGTTTCCCTTCATGTTAAGCACCCACAAAGCAAGTGGCCTTCTTCATGCAAGCTTCGATTGAAGCAATGACCCTTTACATGTTTGCTTTGATTCACAAAGCTATGGCCCCTTACAGTGTTTGTTTCGATTCAAGAAGCAAAGGTTTCTTTCCTGCTTGTTTCAAATCATAATGCAGGAACTTCCCTCAGGCATTGGCTATTTTCATACTAGTTTCGAATGGAAAATATCTCTCTTTGAAATAGCTTGCTTCAATTCCACCCTTTGAAAATCTTCAACATACAATTTCTACACTGTAACACACAGTTGTTGTTTCATTCGAAGGACCTACAAGACATACCTGGATGTCCCATTCAAAAGACATATTTGGTGGCCCATTCGAAGGACCTGCAAGACGTATCTGGATGTCCCATTCAAAGGACATATTTTGGTGGCCCATTCAAGGAGCATATATTTGGCCCTTTTGAAGGGTACACAAAGGACCCATTCGAAGGTTGGACCTATAAGGTCAAAACGAAAAGATGAAATATTCAAAGATGCTTGCTGCAAGTCCAAGCCTGATGCACTGGCCATAGCACTCCAAAACTGCTGCACAACATTTCTGCTATACTGCTCCTGTATTTGCACTAATTTGGCATAAAAATACTGCCCCTTGAAAGCTACAAAAAAAGTATACCCAATTTGTTCAAATCTTTTGTTTTCCCTCCTAAACCTCAGGCAATTTCATCTATAAACAAGAGGCTAGACAACACATCCAGAAGATTTTGGGGCTGGAGAACACATCCAGAGGTTTTTGATAGCTGGAAACTTTGATCTGTGAAAATCATCAAACACTTAACACATTCTCAAACCTAGAATCAAAAGAGAATACCTTTGTTTCTGTCCCTTTCGAATCCAACACTAGAAACACTAAACCTGTTTATTTTCCATTTCGAATCCAAGAGCAACCCCACGCTTTATTATTTCTTTCAAATCCAATAGAAGGAACACTACACCTGTTCTTCTCCTTCGAATCCAGAAACAACAAACACAACCCCACTCTTCTTGACCTTCGAATCCAGTCATAGAAACACCACAGTTGTTTCTTTCCTTCGAACCCAAGAGCATCCAGTCCAATCACTCAAGATCCAACACACACGTTCTAGCTTCAAGCAAGGTAAGTCACTCTAACATTAAACTTTTCATTTTAAGCATGTAAATAACATTTGTTCACTTTTTATTTATGTCCTTTCAATTACATGCTTTTCCTGTCCAAGTATACATTAAAACTAACCTATACAGACCCTAAACAAAAGAAGAAGTTGTGTGTGGAACGAAGCCTCAGCCTTCGCTCCCTTATAGTTTCGCAGTCCCAAATGAAATACAAGGAGGGCGTGAATAGAGGATACGCTCTCATGATGCTTTACAGGCCCATATTGCTTCACGGTCCAAATGAAGGAGCAAGAAGGGAGAAATGAAGGGTGTCCACACTGACTTTCAGGCCCCAATCGAAAGAAGCAGCCAGAATAATGAATCGAAGGCTGCATTTCACGCTTCATGCTAGGCCCAAATTGAAAGAATCCAGGAAGACCAGAATCGAAAGGTGCATTATGCCTGGATTGAAAATCTTATCTTCCCTTCTTTTATTTTGTTTTTTCTTTACATATTCTTGCTATTAAATATGGTTGTAATAGTATAGGATATTATTTTCTATATTTTTATTGCTTTATACAAATGTTAGTAATTAGGATATATGGCAAGATAAAACCAACAAGTATACCATCCTAATCAAAGACTAAATGCATGCAATCAAGCACACTTTGCACACATGCACCTCTAGGGTAATCCCACTTGTTGCCTCGAAAAATAATTATGTTCCTCGAACATGCACGTTTTAGCAAATACCCTCGATAAAAGATTGTAGTCCCTCAATGACCCTCAATGTTGCCTTTGATAAACGATCTAGTCCCTATACGAGATTGCTAAAATGTATCATAGGTTGCCTTCTATGACTATACAAACGACCCACGCTCGTCCCTTCACATCCAACGATGGGGCTTCTTACCAAATCAATGGTAAGATAACAACAACTAAAGGAAGAGGAAAATAACAAAGACCTTTTGAGTAGGTAGGATGCTCATAGTTGCTCGCTTGCTCACAACAAAAAAACACCTTTTCACACCTACACTTTTAATTGAAACATTTTCAAAAGTCAAAACTCTTTGTACGTATTCTTATAGAGACGAGAATTATTACAAAGGAAATTTTCAAAATCCCTTTCAAAAACATCTTCCAAAAACACCTTTTTAAACTATTTTCAAAACCAACACTTTGTACGCATTCTTATAGAAACGAGAATCATTACAAAGACGTTTTGAAAATATTTTCAAACCCATGCCACAAAGCACATTTTAAAACAAAGCAAGTGATGTAGAAAGCATCTAATAGCTCGTAGATAACTACGGATGAAAAGGGTGCTAACACCTTCCCTTTTCATAATCTACCCCCCCGAACTCAAGAAATAATATCTAAACGTCTTTCCTATTCTTTTCAACCTTTCCATTGTTGGATAAAAGAAAAGTCGATGGCGAATCTTGCTATCCGCAACAATTGCAATCTAATGCAAAACACCCAAGTCAGTTCTCCCACTGTATAACAGTGCCCCTCACTCCTCGATAGTCAAGGAGGGCGTCAATATTCTCTATGTGCTGATCAGGATCAGTCGTACCGTCATACATTCCCAATGGGGTGGCTTCTACAGGCCGACTGGAAGCTGGGATTTTGTAATCTCTCTTGATAACGAGTTGTGGGGCTCATCATCCTCGCTTCTTTCAGGGGATGGTGGTGGGGAGTGATGGTCTCTTCCCCGTCAGGCATCGTTGTTTCATTAAGGGGAGGGACTTCTCTGCTACTGCCTCGGTCGACCCGACGGTTGCTCTTTGTCTTCTTGGAAGATGGAGAGACTTGATCTTTCTTAGGAGGCATGCAGTCGTGCTTCTTGAGGGAAGAAGTGTTGTGTTTCTCCTTTCTCAATGGACGACCATGCCTAAGTGGAGATACGCTGGGGGAGTTTTGTCGTTGGTGTCTCTGCGGAGGAGACTTAGACTATTTCTACTCTCAGACCCATATCCTCTTACTTTGTTGCAGGATAAGTGTGTTAGTCTGGTTGATGGAAGTGAGCAATGCTACCATGGTCGGGTCAGAATTCTGAGGAATGGGAACTGGTTGTAGATACTCCGACAGTTCCTTGGTAGGGTTCTTAGGGTGCTGCTCGTATAAGAGTTGATGTTCATTGTTTTGGGCATTGATTAAAACGAGGATGCAATATGTCCATCTTTGACGTTGAAATCATCCTTGAGGTGAGGATGTTTCTGGATTTTATCGGTCTTGTGGACCGAGGAGAGAACAGTCTTTCCAGATAGGTGATGATCAACATGGTCGGCCATGGTTGGAGGATTAAAAGTATCTTTGGTTTTTGGCACGACTGATCTTAGTGGTTGATCAGAACCTGCTAGTGGGCCTACGAATGATATCTAGCTTGCTGGATAGTTGAGGAGAAAAAAGGGGGGTTGTACCTACAAGGCACTCCGACGATCAAGTAAGTGTGGGAGCAAAGAGATACAAGAAAAATATTAGGGTTTAAGGTTTGAATAATGGATACATGGCCCTCACATGTGTGAGCGTTTATATAATGCCCCGTCACTTGGCTATTCGTCCCTATTTTTGGGCCTAGATATGCAGGTCCGTAAAAATAGCTAACTGCCATGACTCGGTCAAAATGGGTAGGTGTGCTCGGAATTAGCTGTTGGTTCTGAGGAGAAGGAGGATAATGGGAAGATGGTTGTTTTGGACGTTTCCTGGTTGTTTGCTTGACTCATGTTGGGATGACAAGGAGATATGTGTCGTCTAGGTTAGGCGCACGTATTGGGAATCGCTGGTCATGCTTCTTGAAGCATGGTCGTCCAGCATGTTGGGCCCTTGTTATTGGGTCGTGCCAAGGGTATAAGTGGATTGGAACAATTCTATTCATTGGGTCAGTCCATAATAGTAACCCTTGTGAAGAAAGCAATGAGGCATCTCATACTTGTCCAACCCTGCCTCCCTGGTCAGATTTATAGATTCTTCTTCCATGCGATGACGCTTCCTAGACGAGGTTCCCTGCTGATAGGGAGATTGTTCGCCAATGTGGGAGCAAGTGAAGGTCCCCTACCCAGAGGGAGGGGAAAGCATGATATCTCCCAGGCCGCTCTTAGGAATCTTCTTTGACTACTTCACTTTGTTTGTTGCCGCCATCTTGAACATACGCTCCTGGAGATTCGACATTCCACCAGTGACTAGCAACGAGAACAAATTAGTAAATGAGAAAAATAAACGCAAACAAGTAAATAAGGAAGAAAACTACCTAAGAGCGCTAACGCCTCCTCGAGGGTACCACACTAGAGGAGCCCTCTGGTGTTTATATATCGAGCTTCGTGTGTGGGTTCCCCATGTCGGTCAACAATGATAACCCCGCTCCATGTCACGCACTGAGAAGGAACTAAACCCATAAAAAAAAGCCACGAGCTTATTATAGTTGGCCTGATCCTTAGGATATAGCTGGCCGGACTTGATGATTTAATGCGTAGTGTCCTGATCGAAGTGGTATTTTCCCCAATAAAAGCGGAACTTCTGTACCAGCTTCCTCCTCTCTCGGAAACGATCATTAAGAAGAGGATTCCCATTCGGCCTGTACATAACTTCCCAGTGAAAGACGGAAGTAATGGTCGTCGTCGACATTGGTTGGACTAGATAGTACATGTCCTTGAACATACAGACTGAATTTGAGAAATCCTTGAACAACCTCCTCAGTTGCTTCAGGGAAACCCAATCATATTTCCCGTTTGAGGACTAGTGCTGGAGATTGAAAAATTAAAAGAACAAGGGAACTGTGGCGCCAATTTGGAGATACAGGCATACAATCTCGAATGCCTAAAGGAAAGCCATCGAATTAGGATGCAATTGAGAAGGCTCTAGATCCAGATGACTAAAGACGACCACCTGAAGGTCTGTGAAGTGCATCCCTATCCCTAACTCCTTGAATATGAACTCATACATTGGAAATCGATTGTCTTTGAATTCCGCACAAATCCGCTCGATCTATTCAAGGCAGTAGACCACATATTCCTCCTCATATTTCAACGGGTCCGCTACCTCTCCTACAAGGGTGAATGCCTCTTCGGGAAAGTCAGTAAAGTGAAAAGTGTAACACCCCGATTTTTGTTATTAATATTTTCTATATTAACTATTATTTGGTTTGATAATTATTTAATTATTTAACTTTGTATGATTATGAGAATAATTGATTTAATTGGTTTAATATGTGTGAATTATATTTATTGGGTTAGTAAGTTTGAAAATAGAAATATTATTAATTGGGCCTTGGTGATGGTTTAGTGTGAGAGTGGGTTAAGCCCAATTCATGAGACAAGAGTTAATAAGGGGTTTTGTAAAACAAAGAGCGAGAATTTGTTAAACGAGAGAAGAGAGGAGAAGAAGAGAAAGAGGAGAAAAGAGAGAAAGAAGAAGTAAGAACCCTATAGTATCTACATCTAAGATAATGACGGGTATTCTTTGATTTATGGGTATATGTAATGGTATGTGATGGGTAATAACATGAAATTAGGGATTTGTTCTTGAACTTCTAGATTTTGATATGTTAGGGTTTGAATGTGAAATCATGAAATTAATGTTGGAAATCATGTTTTGATGTTTGTATTTGATAATATATATGTTAGATATAGGATATAATACATTTAATTGGTGAAATATATGTGTTTTAATGATATTTGGATGGATAAATTCGTAACAAGACAAAATTGTCCATAGCATAATTTTTCTGCATTTTGCAGAGGACGCTTAACGTGCGTGGGGCCGCTTAGCGTAGTCTGAAAAACAAAAATTGTTATTTTATGAAAAATATTTTGGATTATGGATGCTTATTATTTATCAATGATTTGTATGAATTTTAATAATTTATTCTATGTGTTTTGGATTGGTTTTGGATGACTTTTGATGAGAAATATGATACTTGATTTTATGTATGTGATTGTTGGGAATTGATGTTGATTGATGATAACATGGTTTATACTTGTTTGCTACATGTTATAATGATGTGTTGAGATTATTAATGCTATGATAATGCATTGTATGTTATTGATGACATGAAATATGTATGAAGTGCAATTTGGTGAAGATAATTCAAATGTGTTGAATTATGTGAAATATGCTTGTATGATTAAGATATGGAGATGAGGTATGGTCATTATGAGTATTATGTGATGTCGTTGAGAATTTTTGGTAATGACTTTGGAATTGATTTAGTGTGTCTTCCATTAGATAAACTTGATGTTATTCTTGGGATGAACTGGTTGGGATTCAATCATGTTTATATCAATTGTTTTGACAATATGAGTATCTTTCTTGAATCTAGTTTTGAGAGAGATTTGTTCATGTCTGCAAAGCAAGTAAATGAGTCTGCAGGATGGTGTTGTGTTGTTGGATTTTATGCCAACATTGGAAATTGGTGGAAAATGAACGATTTGTGAACTAGCGATAGTTCATGATTTTCCTAAAATCTTTCCTGATGATGTAAGTGATTTACCGCTAGAATGTGAGGTGGAGTTTATGATTGATTTGATTCCTGGAACTAGTCTGATATCGATGGCTCCATATCGTATGTCAGCATCTAAATTGAAAGAGTTGAAGAGTCAACTTGAGGAGTTTCTTGAGAAGATATTTATCTGTGCTAGCGTGTCATAGTGGGGTGCACCTGTTTTGTTGGTTAAGAATAAGGAAGGTACTATGAGGTTATGTATGGATTATAGACAACTGAGCAAGGTGACTATCAAGAGTAATTATCCACTTCTGAGGATTGATGATTTGATGGATCAGTTAGTTGGTGCAAGTGTGTTCAGCAAGATAGATTTGAGGTCTGTGTATCATCAGATTCATGTGAAAGTTGAAGATATTTAGAAGACTCCTTGTGTATTATGTGATGTTGTTCAGTGTGACCAATGCACCTTGTGTATTTATGGAATACATGAACATGATTTTTATTAGTATTTGGATCAGTTTGTGGTTGTTTTCATTGATGATATTTTGATTTTTTAAAAGAGTGAAGAGGATCATGCTGAGCATCTGAAGATTGTGTTATTTTTGTTAAAAGAGAAGCAGTTATATGCTAAGTTTTCTAAGTGTGAGTTTTAGTTGAAGGAAGTGAGTTTCCTTGGGCATATGATATCGAAAGGTGGTATTGATGTTGATTCGTCGAATATTGAGGTTGTGACTCAATGGGAAGCTCTGAAATCTGTTTCTGAGATTATAAGTTTTCTTGGTTTAGCAGGTTATTATCAGAAGTTTATTGAAGGCTTTTCCAAGTTAGCTTTACCGTTGACGCAATTGACTAGGAAGGGTCAAGATTTTATTTGGACTGCACAATGTGATGCTAGTTTTCAAGAGCTTAAGAGAAGGTTGACAACCCCTCCTATTTTGATTTTTCCTGATCCGGCATAACCATTTGTTGTGTATTGTGATGCTTCATTGATGGGTCTAGGAGGTATGTTAATGTAGAATCGACAAGTTGTATCTTATGCTTCAAGGAAACTTTAAGTGCATGAAAAGAATTATCTGACTCATGATTTGGAGTTAGTTGTTGTTATGTTTGTATTGAAACTTTGGAGGCATTATTTGTTTGGGTCAAGATTTTATGTGTTTAGTGATTGTTGTACCCCGATTTTTTTCCCTAAGATCCCTTCATCATACCATATTGATTCAATCACAACAAGATCGCATTAGGGTTCTTGGTTCTCCTCCATACCTTTAGCTTTGCTCTTTGAGGAATCACCAAGCACCTTGACTTGTTTTATTTTGTGATCATGAATATTTTTGTCTTGATTTTTCATTTTAATTAATAAAATGCAATGTTGGGTTGTCTTGCTTGTTACTAATGTAGGTAAAGGCAGTGAGATTTAGCAAGTTGCTCCATGGGTTCATGAGTTTATTTCCATGCCCTAGGCAATAAAGCTTGAGAAGTCCAAACCTCACCATTGAAGTTGTTTTGGAAGGGATGGCATGGAAAGGTTGTTTTGGTTCACTACATTTCCAAGATGTCAAAATTGATTTAAAAGTGCAAGATATTGATTGGAGAAGTTGTCATGGTTGGACAAGGTCTTGTTCCCATTGATCACAAGCACATATTTCTCTCAATTCTCAAAATATGGAAGTGGTTTTGGTGGCTATGAGTTCTCATTTTCATCCTCAACAACTTCTATTTAAAAATAAAGAGTTTTGGTATAAGAAGGTGATTCAAATTTGTCAAGGTTCCTCAAAGCATTTTCTTGATCTAAGAGCTAGGGTTTTGAACTTCAAAGAAGTATATCTTGCTCATCTTTTGGTATTTTTGAGTGATTCTAAAGACATCCTTCTCTTAAAAGAGTTATTAACAAATTACTTCAAAAGTTTCAAGGAGTTTTAATGTGGAAGAAACTTGATGATGAAGAAATATTACAAGTCCTCTAGATGAACCCCCAATTTCTCATGTGTTAGTTCAAATGATCATAACTTGGTCAAATTTTATCCCCTTGAACCCACTCTTTTTCCATAATGATCTTGATAATCTGAACTTTATTCCTTCTTTTATGTGAGAAGTGAGAAAATGGATTTAAGATGCCCTAAGGATACAAAAGATTATAGGTCATTTCATGATTTTTTGCCAATTTCAACAAATCATAACTCTCTCAATTTTTTGAGATTTTGAATGGTTCAAGTTTCAAAATGTTATTCAAGAGGTCTATTTCATTCCATATTTTTTGGTAAAGAGAAAATTCCAAGTGGAAGGCCATGTTTGGATGCAAAACATTAAAGGTCACTTTTGAAGAAAATTTGAAATATTTTTAAGTATGGAAAGTCAACCTTTTCTCCCCAACTTTGATCCAATGCAACTTTTAGCTCAAACATTCATTTTATTCCATTCCTTTTCCATTGCAAAGCTTGTAATCTCATCTTTCTAAAGCATCGAGAATCATGCCTTAAGACCCCTTGAGCTGAGAATGTCATTGGATTGAACTTGGTAACTTGGAACTGAAGTTTCTTCATAAGTCAGAATTTGAAATTCGTGTTTTGGCCTCTAAACATCAAATTAGCACGTGTTTATGATTTAAACATGTTTAACCAAGTTTCCAAAGTGGATTAGAGCCTTAAAACACAAGGATTAGATGAGTTTTGATGGAAATCAGATCACACTTTGTTTGTGCATTAGGTTCACACGATTTCCCTCCAAACTACATCATTTCACATGCTTGAACATTCCATTTGATTCCCTATAAATAGAGGGTCATCCCCCATTCATTTCCTCAAGCTTTGAGAGCCAAAAACACTCTGTCAAAACCTCACACGAACTTCAATTTTTTGAAATTAGTTTCTGAGATCCCAGCCTTTTCTTCCAAAATTATTTGCACGTTCATCTTCCTTAAGCATCATACAAACTCTCCAGCACTTAAACCAAGCAAAATGATCTATAATCCAAGCTACAAAAGTCCAGTTTCAGAGCTTCTTTCTTGAACTTTTAAAAGGTATAATTCTCCACCATTTGGATCCAAATAAAGCACTAACATGTTCTACTCCTTCTCCTGATTCTACTGCTTCTTATAATTTTTAAATCCATTGAGAATTGAGAGAGAAATCTCAAATTGAAGGTGCTCGCTATTTTCTGGGTTTTTGATTCATATCCCTTTGTATACTTTACATAAATTTGGCGTGATGGTGGTGTTAGGATCGTCTTGAAGAGACGAATCCAATGATACTGGTCTGGGATCCTAATTTTACCGTTTGAAAGATCTCACAAAATCTCCATTGCAGGGTGGTTGGAGGTTAAAGACGATGACATGTCTTGTCTCAGCTAATGATAGTGTGCCAAACATTTTAATTTCATTGGTTGCCTTTTTTCTGATTCCCTGTGCATCTTACTAAGGTCCATATCAAGCACAGTGTGTCTGGTCAATTGGATTAGCTTACTAACACGTTTTGACTATGATCTGATGGCCCATATCTTTTTGGTTTTATTTTATTTTCTGATTTTATATTTTAATTGATTTAATTTTCAAAAATTCATAACTCTTTTATTTTTTATTTTTTTAATTCAAAATTTATGAAAAAATTCACAAAAATACTTTGAATTATTTCTGATCTCATGAATATTTTTTCATATTTTTATTTTGACAACTGATATTTTTCATATTTTTCATATTTTTTGCATTGTTTGCTTTGTTTTAATTACTTAAAAAATACTTTCTGCCATTTCTTAATTCTAAAAAAAAAATCGTAAATATCATTTTGCATATTTTTGACTTTTTGAAAATTTTATGGAATTTTATATTGATATTTACTATTTTTGATCTATTTTCTATTTGTTTGAACAATTTTAATTAGTTTTAAAATAGTTTCTGACTTTTAAAAATTGCCAAAAATTGCCAAAAATTGCCAAAAATTGATTAATTTGAATATAGTTGATATTTTTCTTTCTTATTTCCATTTTTAAACATTTTAAAAACCTTTTTTAATGTATATATTAAATCCAATATTATTTTGTGATTATTTTCTGGCTGAGCTTGGGTTGAATTATGATCATAAAATTTATTAACATCATTGGATCCATGGTATTGAGTCTAACTCCATAAAAATGGATGAATGATTTTATTAATAGTTTGATTTAAGTTTAATTCAAATATGGTTTGTATATTTTTTTCTTATCCCTATTCATCTTGTCCCTTTCTTATTGCACTAAGTGTTGTTGGAGCATGATCTCTATGTCATGTCTCAAAACAAATAGTGTATAGATTTCTATAGACCGGCCAAAAAATAGGTGTGACTTCTATATAAGTCCACTTACGATTGCTTAACATACAGCTAAATTTTGTCCCAATTCGAATAAATGATCATTCGTGGCCCAAACCTATGTTTTCAAGCCCAAGTATGTTAATTTGATCCCTTTGATCCAATAACCTTGAGATTCATTGTGTGGAGGCTTTGGTTCTACCAATCCTCTAATGCATCTACAACACTTTTGGTCAACACGGATGACTTAAACATCGTTGATCATTAAATGGTACTTTTGAGGATTCCAAATGGATGATATACTTGACAAAAAGCAAATGCAACTTATTTTTTGGAGGCTTTGGTTCTACCAATCCTCTAACGAGTTCCAAATACAAGTTTCAAGATGGTCATCCAACTAACCACTAATTATTAAATTGTTTTTACTTTATGCCCTTTTATTTTTTATGATTTATGTACCATTGACTTTAAGCATTACATTTCATGTCATTTTCATTCTGCTCACTTGAGCATTTTCTTTCCTCTTCTAGGACACCTAATAATCAACATGAACCATAAAATCATTTAAGATACTTGGACTATTTGGTTACTATCCATGGAATCATGGAGCATTGGACTTTATGGACTTAGGATTAGAAACCTTGGCCTATATTGGAGACCTTGTAACCTTAATTGATATTTTGTCTGGAGTTCTTGAGGTTTACCTCAAGACATTGAGTTGTTTGATTGTTTTGTGTGCAGGTTATTGTGATTACATTCTTTGTTTGTAATCTGGAATTCACCAGTATACAGCCGTTACTCTTCCCAATTTTTGTGAAGACTTGATACACTTGAAGTTTGGTTCTCACAAGAGGTCTAGTATCTTTGCTTGTTTGGTTTCAATCCAAAGAATGGGAATTCTATCTTGACTCATAATGTCAAGTATTGGCTTCTTGTTGGTTAGATGGTTCTTATCCCTAGCTTTTACCTTATGCTTTAGGGTAGTCCCTTCATCTCTTTCCATCTTCTTTAATTTCAAAAATCTTCTTCCTCCTTTTTGAAAACCCTTCTTCTTTTTAAACTTGAACCACTTTCATAATAAACTTGGACTTAGGTCCATGCATTTTTGAAACCTTTTCATAAATAAACTCTAATCAATTTAATAATACCTTGACATTTTTTATGAGAAGACTAAAATTCAATCAATCTCATTTCAAACCATTTTCCACTTTGGTTTTTTATTTCAAAACCTTTCTCAAAAGATTAGACTCTTGTCAATCCTTGTAGTAATTCAAATAACTATACTTCTACAATATGTAGTGAAGAGAGATATTTTCCACTTGGGTGTTTAGTGAGGCATTGTTGATTTTAAAATCCAAGTCATATCCTCCACTTTGAGATGATGCAAATCCTCCTTTCTCATGATTGTGGGTAGTAAGTATGTTTTCCACACGGACAATGACGATGATGTCTTATCTCATAAAATCAACCAACACACTTGTGTTTTTAAAAAAAAAATTAAAAGAGGAACTACGTGTACCCTGATCCCCTATTGCATGAAAAGGTGGTACGTAGGCACTAAAGGTTTGCAACCACGGAGGGTGAAAAAACCGTAAAACTATATTTCTTTTCTCACCTCCACCATCCATTTTTATACAACATTTTATAGCCAAAATATACATATTTTACAAAGAGGTTCATGCGGAGTACCGTAGATGTTTAGGGTGTAATTCCTTCCCTTTGCATAACCAACCCCCTGACCTTGAATCTTTCCCCCTCTTTTTGGGTTACTCTCTCTTTTCCCAATCCGTTGGAAACAATAAAGTGCGTGGCGATTTTTATTTTGATCTGTATAAGTCTAGTCAATCCAATGGCTTAATCTTAAACATTTCTACCGCTACAGAAAAAATGGCGACTTCACTGGGGAAAGATTGACCTCTTGCTGGTCCATTCTTAAGTGGGTGTAACCTATCTTTATTTATATATGTATATGTGCTATTGTTTTTTATATATTATATGTTGTATATATGTATGTTTGGATTTTTCCTGGTTTTCAGGGTGCTTGGTGATTACTTATAAGTCCTATACCCGGAATTGGGCAAACTTTAGGAAAGGACGGGTGGTATAGTCATGTTAACTTTGAGGGAGTAATCCCAAAATAGGAGGCATGAGATCCCCCACTAAGTGGAGGCCCCTTTGACGGTAGTGTCATTTACCGAGTAATTGGGAAGACGTACTACTTTCAACCTGGGAGTCTGCTGAAGCTGAGGATCGTATAATACCTAACCCATCTTGGCCTCTTAGGTGTAGTGCGGAAGCTATGACAGAGTAATCTGGAAATATTTGTCACGTGATACTATGCTCGGACGAGTTTTTGTTGAGAATATTATTAATTATCGAGTTAAATCGGGAAGTTGGTAATATCCGAAGGAAGGATGTAGACTCTGGGAACCTCTAGAACCTTGTTCGGTAGGTGATAAATTTTAGACCAACACCTTATGGGTAGTACCTTAGACCTCATACTAGTGACATTGAACCTATGAACCCTATATGTGTGATCTTGTGTGTGATTGTTGCATCATGCATCCATGCACTCATAAGCATCTTTTGAAGAAATTTTATTTCAACGGACTTAAAGTTGACCATTTGTGAATATCTCAGGTACTTTTTAACCATGGATTCTGGAAAAAGAAAGATCGGGAAGTACAGTTTCAAGGATCCCAAGATAGATGAGTTGATCAGTCTAATTCTCGAGATCGAGTATTCTACAGATTTTCGGAAGAAGTATAGATCCATCATTCCTCTTATGAAGCTTAGGATGAAGGAGGGTATTCTCTCGAACTTGGTCTGGTTCTATGATCTGATGTATCATTGCTTTACTTTTCCCGACTATTAGTTAATGCCTACACTGGAGGAGTATTCTTATTTGCTGGATTTACCCATTACTAATTGTGTTCCTTTTACTGGTTTGGAGGGTGAGCCAAAACCACATGAGATTGCTGCTTTGATCCATATGGGGAAGTCTGAGGTGGAAACCCATATGACTACTAAAGGAGGGATTAGAGGGTTACCAGCCCAGTTCTTATTGGAGAAAGTTCATTACTTTGCCAGGATGAAGAGTACAGTCGCTTTTGAGGCCATCTTTGCTCTACTTGCTTACGGGTTGTTCTTATTTCCTAATGTGGACAAGTTTGTTGGCGTTAATTCTATCAGGATCTTTATGATTGGAAACCCAGTTCCTACATTGTTGGGTGATGCTTATTACTCTATTCATCTTCAGAATTCTTATCATGGAGGGATGATTATTTGTTGCACGCATTTGTTGTACCGGTGGTTTATCTCTGATATGCCTCAGTCTGATGCTTTATGGGATGTCAGGAAGGAACCCCATTGGGCTCCTAAGATCATGGCACTTACTCACTCGGATATTGATTGGTATCATCGAGCTTACCAGGATATAGAGATTGTTGACAGTTGTGGTAGTTTCCCCAATGTACCTCTTCTTGATACAAAGGGGGGAATTAACTATAACCTTGTTCTTGCACGACGATAGCTCGATCATCCGATGAGGGATAAACCAAATAGTATTCATTTGAGTAGTTTCTTTTTGAAGGAGGGAGGAGACCATAAGGAAGCTAAGGAGCAAATTTTGAAGGCCTGGCGCCACATTCATAAGAAGAGTACGAAAGACTTGGGACCTAGGGGGCTGTTTCTTTGGAGCCATATCTTCAGTGGGTTCAAGCGAGAGCTATTCAATTGAAGATGTTGTATTCCCGGGAAACACCTATGCCTGATTTTTTTGTGTAGAACATTCCTCCCTTATTAGATGATCTAGAAGAGTTGCAGCTTGCTTTGGTCAGGATGCATCGGGATAAGGATGCTTGGAAGAATAAGTGCCAAACTCTGGAGATTTTCTGTAGAGCAGACTTGAAGGAGAAAGACGACTTGATTGAGATCCTTGAGAGTCGAGCATTAGAGACTATGGAGAGGCAAGGGGATTTAGTTTCTCCTAAGCCTCATTCAGATATTGATTACTCACTTCCTGATTAAGGTGATTGGAAGGAGGTTTCCACCAGGTATGCGAAAGAAAACCAGAGGTTGAAGGCTCAGATTTCCAGGCTTACAGGGAAGCGCCAGCGTATAGAGTGATCTCCAAAAACTTTACTTCTCAGGGTTTTAGACTTTATTTTCATCTTTTACTTGGGATTTTTGAGACTTGTAACCTATTTTGAAGTTATTATAATAAAATATTTTAGTATTTCAAAGGCGTTATTACTTTGGTATTTACAATGTGTCTATAAATCTTTAAATCCCTTGAAATATTAAATAAAATAATAAATTATGTGCATTGCATATAATGCATCATATTGCACATATTTCTTACATTTGTTATGCATATCCAGGTGTCTTACCAAGCTTCTTTACTTTTTTCAGTAAGTTGACTCACCACTACAACACTCGGGCTAATTTCAGAAGGAAGATGGACAACTTAGAAGAAGAGAATCGCGAGCTGCACGAGGAGGTTTCTTCTTTGAAGGCCGGCATGGCCAATCTTACTTCTCTGATGGAACCTCTGGTGGCTGCTCAGAATCAGACACCGAGTATTCAACCTCAATTAACAAGGGCTACTGGTGAAGCTCCGACTGTTCATGTGTCTGCTACCCTAGCTGTTGTTCAGAATCGCATGCCTCAAGGTTATCCATGGGGAATGCCATAGAATTTTTCACCCAAAGGTTTCAATCTTGGTCCTCAAGATAATCCAGTTGTTCATACTACTGTTACTCCTGCACCTCCTGTGGTGCATACTGCTCCTGTTGCACCTCCTTCGATGAATATGGTTCCAATTGTTAATGATGATGTGTGTCGTCCTTTTCCTCCACCAAGTGAAGACTTGGGTCTCTATGACAGAATGGATGATTTTCAAGAGCAGTTTGATAAGATGCAGAGGGAGATAAAGGCCCTCAGGGGAAAAGAGTTATTTGGGCAGAATGTGAATGAGTTATGCTTGGTCCTGAATGTTAAGATACCTGCAAAGTTTAAGGTCCCAGAGTTTGAGAAGTACAAGGGCAACACTTTCCCTCGTGCTCATCTGGTAATGTATGTAAGGAGAATGTTTACCCATACTGATGATCAGCGTTTGATGATTCACTTTTTTTCAGAATAGTTTGACCGGTGTTGCGCTGAAGTGGTATATGAGCTTGGACAACGTCAATATCCATACTTTCAATGACTTGGGAGAAGCATTTATCAGACAATACAAATACAACATGGGCATGGCGCCTGAATGTGATCAACTCAGGGCCATGGTTCCGAAAGACAGGGAATCATTCAAAGAATATGCACAGAGATGGCATGCGGTAGCCGCCCAAGTGATTCCTCCCATGGAAGATAAGGAGATGACTAAGATTTTCTTGAAAACTCTGGGTGCTTTCTACTATGAAAGGATGGTAGCAAGTGCGCCAAGTGACTTTACTGAAATGGTAGGCATGGGTATCTGTTTAGAAGAGGCTGTAAGAGAGGGACGTTTAACGAAGAGTGAAGGATCTGGAGGTGCGAAGAAGCCATCTTATGGGTTTACCAAGAAGAAGGAAGGGGATACAAATGTTGTTATGCAAGAGAGTAGGGTTAATCCTCCTAGAAGAAATTATCAGCGTCATCAGCAAGTCGCCTCAGTTACTCCAGTTGTTGGTGTAGCTTCAACCACCATTGCTTATTAGAGACCATCCCAGCAAGGGAATCAAGGGTATAATCAGAAAAGCTAGACTTATGACCATATCCCTATGATTTATATAGAGTTACTACTGGCATTGATTCAGAAGAAGTTGGTTCATACCCGACCACCTCCCGCTGTACCATCACCATTTCCTTGGTATTACAAAGCAGACCAAACATGTGCTTTTCATCAGGGAGCACCAGGGCACAATGTTGAGAATTGATATCCTTTGAAGACTGAGGTACAGAAATTGGTGAAGTCTGATATTCTATCTTTCAAAGATGTGGGCCCTAATGTGAAAGACAATCCTCTACCCAAGCATGGAGGAGCAAACGCTGTGAATATGGTGGTCGGTTGTCCAAGCGACTTTCGAATTTTTGATATTCATCTGGTTAGAGGAGATTTTGTGAAAATGCATGCAAACCTCTGAATTTAGATATTTTACGCATGACCATTCCGGTTGTGCTATTTGAAGTACGGACATACAGGGTTGCGATAAGATAAAGGCTGATTTGCAGGAGATGATGGATGAGGGCCTCATCCACATAATCAGGCCTAGGGCAGAGTATGAAGAGGAGGTGAATATGGTTTATGGATGTCCTGGAGAGTTCAGAATTTTTGATTTGGAGTATATGAATGAAGACCTTGTGTAATTGCATGCTACTTTCTTCCACTTGGCTGGTCAGGTGGAACATCAGTATGGATCTTGCCGAATTTGATGTCGAGACTTCCGAGGATGTTCTATTGTGAGGAAAGGTGTTCAATTGTTGTTGGATAATGGAACTATCAAAGTTACAGGTCAAAGGGATGATTACCATGAAGTTGATATGATTGAGTTTTGTTTGGCTGAAGAAGAGTCGGGTGATGAGTATGCCTTGGAAGATGAGTATTTCTCCTTATATGAGGATTTGTTTTCTAGAGATGACTCAATAATGACTGATTATGTTGAAGAGGGAGTAAACGTTATTGTGCCTTGTTTTGGTGCACCTGCCCATATTGATGTCGAGTATCATAGCAAGCCGGCTATTACTCCATTGGTAATCAGTTTTCCGGGTCTTGTCCCCTACAAGTCAGATAAGGTTGTACCCTACAAATATAATGTTACAATCTTAGAGGATGGTGTGGAAGTTCCCATCCAGCCAATGCCTGATGTTGGAAATATTGCTGAGACTAGCAGAGTGACCCGCGGCGGTCGTGTATTTCCACCAGTTGTTCGTGGAGATGTTAGCACTGAAAGAAACTTGCTGAGAATGTTGAACCCAAGAAGGTTACAGGTGAATCTAGTGGAGCTATGTTAGAGAAAGAAGTGGATGTTATTTTGAAGATAATCAAGATGAGCGACTACAGAATTGTAGATCAGCTACTGCAGACTCCTTCAAAAATATCTATCTTAACTTTATTGATGAACTCCTCTGCTCATAGAGAATCTGTGATGAGGGTATTGGACCAAGCTTTTGTGGAAAGTGGCATGCCTATATACCAATTCAGCAATGTAGTAGGGAACATTATGTCATGTAATAACCTGAGTTTCTGCGACGATGAACTGCCAGATGAAGGAAGGAATCACAACCCAGACCTCCACATCTCTATGAACTGCAAGAATGATTCACTATACAATGTGCTAATTGATAACGGATCTGCTATGAACTTTATACTGAGGAGCACGCTTATGAAATTAAAATATTAAGGAACGCCCATGTGCACAAGTGGCATTATTGTGAAAGCGTTTGATGGATCAAGGAAATCTGTTATTGGTGAAGTGGACTTGCCTATTCATATAGGCCCACATTTGTTTCAGATTACTTTCCAGGTCAAGGATATTGTACTCACTTATAGTTGTTTTCTAGGAAGGTCGTGGATACATGAGGCAGGAGCTGTCACTTCGACTTTACACCAGAAGCTGAAGTTTGTGCGTGAAGGAAAAGTGGTAATCATAAATGGGGAACATGCATTATTGATATCTCATTTGTCCTCTTTCAGCATTGTGGAGGCGGATGAATCTGCTGTTGGAACCCAGTTCCAAGCCTTATCCATTGATAATATAAGAGGAAATGAGAATTCTATGGTTTCCCTTAAGGATGCGCAGCAAGTTGTGCGTAAGGGTCATAGTGGAGTATGGGGACAAATTGTGGATCCACCTGTAAACAAGAACAGAGCCGGCTTGGGGTTCTCTCTGAAGAATGACAAAGGTAAGAGCATGAAGTCGAAGTCTGCTACAGGCAAGTATTAAGACATCTTCTGTAGCGGCGGTTATCTTCATCCAAATGTCTCTAGGATTAACGCCATTGTGGAAGATGAAATAGAGCAGGAAATGCCAAATTACGTGACGCACGGAGTTAGAGTTCAGAACTGGATCACCATTGATGTTCCCTCTTGCATACATGTTTCAAAGTAATTTGTTTTGTTAATATTTTTGAAAAGCTTTCATTCTGCCCAAGGTGGAAGTATTAATATTGTATGGGCTTATATGTTTGTTGTGACTTTTAAAATCAATAATAAAAGTTGTCTTT
The DNA here is from genome assembly GCA_948472305.1 of Vicia faba. Taxonomy (NCBI): domain Eukaryota; kingdom Viridiplantae; phylum Streptophyta; class Magnoliopsida; order Fabales; family Fabaceae; genus Vicia; species Vicia faba. The sequence goes on from OX451735.1 coordinate 715,286,429, forward strand.
GTTTCCCAAATTGTGTCTTTATTTTCTGCTTTTTCTGGAAAATGGTAATCAGAAAAAACCTTTCAAAATAAATAATAGCTGAAATTCAATTTGCATGATCACTTGTTATATGTGTCAGTTTCTAAATGCAATCATAAATCATATGTGCAGATTAATTAAAAAACTTGTTGAATACAATGACCCTGCACCCTCTCCCAACTTTGAATGTCCTGTGTATGGAGAAGAAGAAGAAGAAGAATATGATGAGATTCCTGAAGAGGTCTTACGGTTGCTTGAGCATGAGGAAAATTGCATTCATCCATATAAAGAGCCATTGGAAGTAATCAATTTGGGTTCGGAAGAAGATCCAAAAGAAGTCAAGATCGGAGCGTTGCTGCATCCTGATGTGAAAAGCAAGTTGATTGAGTTGTTGAAAGAGTATGTGGATATTTTTTCTTGGTCTTATCAAGATATGCCGTGTCTAGATACAGATATTGTAGAGCACCATTTTCCGTTGTAGCCAGAGTGTCTGCCAATCAAATAGAAGTTGAGAAGAACTCACCCAGATATGGAAGTAAAGATCAAAGAGGAGGTTCTAAAGAAGATTAATTCTGATTTTCTTGTGACGTTAGTGTACCCTCAGTGGATTGCCAATATTGTCCCAGTACCAAAAAAAGATGGAAAAGTTTGCATGTGCTTAGATTACAGAGATCTAAATAAAGCTAGTCCAAAAGATGATTTTCCATTACCACACATTGATATGTTAGTGGATAGCACAACAAAATTCAAAGTATTCTCGTTCATGGACGGATTTTCTGGGTATAATCAAATAAGAATGGCTCCAGAGGACATGGAAAAACAACACTTATCACACCCTGGGGAACATTCTGTTAGAGAGTGATGCCCTTCAGGTTGAAGAACGTTGGTGCAACGTACCAGAGGGCTATGACAACCATATTCCATGATTTAATGCCCAAGGAAATCGAGGTATATTTTGATGATATGATTTCTAAATCCCAGACTGAAGAAGGGCATGTAGAAGATTTGTCGAAGTTGTTTCAGCGTTTGAGGAAGTATCGTCTCTGCTTGAATCCAAATAAATGTACCTTCGGTGTTTGATCATGGAAGTTGTTGGGTTTCATTGTTATCTAGAAAGGAATTTAAGTTGACCCTGATAAAGTCAAAGCAATTCAAGAGATGCCAGCGCCAAGAACTGAAAAGCAAGTCAGAGGGTATCTTGGGCGTTTGAATTATATTTCCAGATTCATTTCTCACATGACTACAACATGTGAACCGATCTTTAAGTTGTTAAATAAAGATCAAGGTTGTGTGTGGGCGAATGACTGCCAAAGGGCATTTGAAATTATTAAAGAATATCTTCTTGAACCTCCTATCTTGCTCCCTCCTGTTGAAGTAAGATCGTTGATTATGTATCTGACAGTGTTAGATAATTCCATGGGTTGTATTTTGGGACAACACAATGAAACGGGAAAGAAAGAGTATGCCATTTATTATCTCAGTAAAAATTTTACTATTTGTGAGTCACGGTATTCCATGCTGGAAAAGACATGTTGTGCTCTGGCCTGGGAGGCAGAACGTTTGCGGCAGTATATGTTGAATCACGCCACTTGGTTGATCTCCAAAATGGATCCAATCAAGTACATTTTTGAAAAGCCTGCTCTTATTGGGAGAATTTCCCGCTGGCATATGTTGTTATCTGAATATGACATCGAATACCGCACTTAAAAGGCTATTAAGAGCATCGTGTTGGCAGATTATCTTGCTCACCCTCCAGTTGATGATCATCAGTCTGTGAAGTATGACTTTCCTGATGAGGATGTAATGTTTCTGAAAGTGAAAGATTGTGATGAACCATTGCCTGAGGAAGGTCCTGATCCTGAATCTCGTTGGAGTATGATATTTGATGGAGCTGTGAATGCTTATGGTAAAGGAATTGGTGTCATGATTGTCACTCCACATGGATCGCACATTCCTTTTACTTCAAGGTTACATTTGATTGTACTAATAATATGGCAGAATATGAGGCTTGTATCATGGGTCTGAGGAAGCTATTGATCTCAGAATTAAAATTCTAGATGTGTATGGTGATCCAGATTTGGTAATAAATTAGATTAAAGGAGAATGAGATACTAGTCACCCCGGCTTGATCCCTTATAAAGATTATGCTAGAAGATTGTTATCCTTCTTTAATAAAAGTTGAATTCCATCACATTCCTAGAGATGAAAATCAAATGGCGGACGCTCTGGAAACTCTGGCTTCTATGTATCAAGTGAATACTTGGAATGATATACCTTGAATTATGGTTCGGCGACTGGATAGGCCCACTCATGTGTTTACAACAGAAAAGGTGACAGATGAGAAACCTTGGTATCATGATATCAAGCATTTTCTCCAAACTCGGGAGTACCCGATTGGTGCATCGAATAAAGATAAAAAGACATTGAGAAGATTGGCTGGCAGTTTCTTCCTCAGAGAAAATGTGTTGTACAAGAGAAATTATGACATGGTCTTGCTTAGATGTGTGGATAGGCACGAAGCAGACATGTTGATGCATGAGGTTAATGAAGGCTCATTTGTCACTCATGCCAATGGACATTCGATGGCTAAAAAGATGCTAAGGGAGGGTTACTATTGGCTGACAATGGAATCTAATTGTTACAGATTTTCAAAGAACTTCCGTAAATGCTAGATTTATGCGGACAAGATTCATGTGCCTCCGACACTTCTCAATTTTATTTCTTCCCCATGGCCTTTCTCTATGTGGGGTATTGACCTGATTGGAATGATAAAACCTAAAGCTTTGAATGGACACCGTTTTATCTTGGTAGCAATTGATTACTTCACCAAGTGGGTGGAACCTGCTTCATATGCTAATGTTACTAAGAAGGTGGTTGTGCGCTTCATTAAGAATAATCTTATATGTTGGTATGGTGTGCCGAGCAGAATTATCACCGACAGTGGCTCGAATCTGAACAATAAGATGATGACAAAACTGTGTGAAGAATTCAAGATTGTCCATCACAATTCATCTCCGTACAGGCCAAAGATGAATGGGGTTGTTGAAGCTGCTAATAAGAATATCAAGAAGATTATCCAAAAGATGGTTGTTACTTATAAGGATTAGCATGAAATGCTCCCTTTTGCTTTGCATGGATATCTAACATTTTTCCGCAATAGAAGAAACCCCGTTCTCCCTTATGTATGGAATGGAAGTGGGCTCCCAATTGAGGTTGAGATTCCTTCTTTGCGTGTGATAATGGAAACCAAGTTGTCAGAGGCTGAATGAGTCCAAACCAGGTTTGACCAATTGAATTTGATCGAAGAGAAGATAATGACAGCTTTGTGTCATGGACAGTTATATTAGAAGAGAATGAAGAAAGCTTTTGATAAGCACATGAAACCTCGTGAATTTAGAGAAGGCAACCTCGTGCTCAGGAAGATCGTGTCTTTTAACGCTGATTCTAGGGGAAAATGGACTCCCAATTTTGAAGGCCCATATGTTGTCAAGAAAGCCTTCTCTGGAGGTGCATTAATTCTTGAAACTATGGATGGCGAGGAGTTCCCACGTCCCGTGAATGCTGATGCAGTCAAGAAATACTTCACCTTAACAAATAAAAGAACAGCTTGCTATGTTGAAAACTCGAAAGGGAGACTTAGGCAAAAAAGAGCGTCTCGGTAGGCCAAAAACCCGAAAGGGCGGTCTAGGAAAAAATTAGAGACATAAACAGAATAAAATTTCCCACTAAGTTGAAAACCCGCAAGGAAAGCTTAGGAAAAAGTTAGAGACTTTTTTGGCAAGTAACTACATCAGACAAGACTTGATCGTTGGAGCAACAATCTTCTCGGATCCTCATCATACTTTAACAGAAGCTGCTACTCAGGATTTCAAGAGTTGTTAGAGGGGATAGTGGTCATTGTATTTCAATGTATCTTTTCCATTATATATTACCATTTTCCGAACTTTGTAATCATCCATGGAGTCTCGCCATTCGTAGATTACCATTCTATTAATGAAATTTGAGCTTTTACCCAATTCTTTGTATTTCTTATTTTATTTAGCTTGCAAAGACTCCATTTATTATTGATAATAACTTTCAAAGCGGAAAGGTTAAATAACAAAGTTGATTTTCAAAAATAATTTACAATTTGCTTTTACTTTAAAATTTGTGACACAAGAGGAAAAAAAACAAAAGTGGTGATCCCAGGAGTGGATGGACTCCAGTTGTTTTAAGAAGTTTTGTTTCCCGGGGAAGTTTTTCTCAAGATGTTTTCGCTGTATTGGGTTTGTGACTCCAATGTCCTCAGTCAAGTTTTGGTTTATTTCTCCTCTTTTCTGAGTTTGCATGATATGAAGGTTCAATCCAAGATTTCTCCAGTGAAGGTTTCATTTGTTTAATAGAAGTTCTCTCTTCCTAGAGAAGTTGGTACAATAATTACTCTCGAAGATCACAGGCCTCTGGTTTCTCTAGTGAAAGACGTATACTGGTTTTACCTTTGTGAATGTGGTGTTGACCTCCCCAACGAAGTCGGCGCGAATTCCCCAGTGAATGTTTTGATGATTTGATGTCCGTCTGCTCTACTTGAAATTGATTTTTGAAATCCCCAGTAGAAGCTTTACTTTTGAAAATATTTGATTCCCCGTTGAAGTATGAGTGTTATTCCCTGGTAAAGCCTAGGAGAGGATGTTGTATCTGTGTATCTGTACTGTTTGGTCGCTATGTTTTGTTCACTTCCAAATTATGTTTCTCCCCAGTAAAGTTAAGCCAGGCAGTAGGTTTTGTTTCCTCAATTGGCGCCTACTTTGTGAACGTATTGCCCTATTTTGAAGATTTGTATTTTCCTCTCTCTAATAGAGTGTCGGCCTTAAGAATAAAGTGTATATTCTTTCAATTTCCCCACTGAGTTATCCCTCGTGGAAGACTTTTGCTTTAGCCTTCCTGTACAACTCTTTGTCTGGATGATTTGGGTTTCCCTCTTGAGTTTATTTCTCAAAGAATGTATTTTGGTAGACTGTTTTACTCCAGTTTATTTCTGGATTAAATCTTTGTTGCCCAACAATATTATTACTTTAGATTTCCGCAAGCTTCGAGTCTTGGTTTGAGAATGTGCATTTATTTTGCACGGGAAGACCTTTATCTCCTCAGCAGGAATATATTGGCATTTCCCCAGGAAGTCATGATTCATTCCCCAGGAGGTCATGTTTCATTCCCCAGGAAGTCATATTGCTTTCCCCGAAAATCTTTTTTACAATCCTTCCTATAACAACAAGTAGCAGGTCTCTTTATTTGAGAAACTTGTACTTCCCCGTAAAAGTCGAGGTAACTTTTTTGCTATCTTCTCTATGAGTGGATAGTTTGCGGTCTGTTGTCAAATTACTCTAATGGATGGCAAGACTTTCAATATCACAGAGACAGTTTATTGTGAAATCTTTGCAAGTGGCAGTCTCTTTATTTTAGACAACTTATATATTACCCTTTCAGGCGGAGTACCTTTGTTAAAGAAGAAGTTGAGACCCGTTCTAGGTGAAACGCCAAAACTTTAGGGAAACTTATATTTTTCTCTCTACCTTCAGTGAAAGTTGGTGATTGTTATCTTTTTTCTACCCTCAGTGAATGTTGCTAGTTCATCGTCAGTGAACAGTGGTGCTATGATATATTTTCTCTCTACCTTCAGTGAAAGTTGGTAGGTCATCGACAGTGAACGTCGATGATTATTATATTTTCCCTGCCCTCAGTGAACATTAGTAGTTCATCATCAGTGAACGGCAGTGCTATGATATATTTGTCTCTCTACCTTCAATGAAAGTTGGTAGGTCACCTTCAGTGAAAGTTGGTGATTATTATATTTTTTCTACCCTCAGTGAACATTGGTAGTTCATCGTCAGTGAACGGTGGTGCTATGATATATTTTCTCTCTACCTTCAGTGAAAGTTGGTAGGTCATCGGCAGTGAACGTTGAGGATTGTTATCTTTTTGCTACCCTCATTGAACGTTGGTAGTTCATCATCAGTGAACGGCGATGCTATAATATATATTCTCTCTACCTTCAGTGAAAGTTGGTAGGTCATCGGCAGTGAACATCGATGATTTTTATCTTTTTGACCCTCAGTGAATGTTGGTAGTTCATCGTTAGTGAATGGCGGTGCTATGATATATATTTTCTCTCTATCTTCAGTGAAAGTTGGTAGGTCATCAGCAATGAACTTTGATGATTGTTATCTTTTTACTACCCTCAGTGAATGTTGGTAGTTCATCATCAGTGAACAGCGGTGCTATGATATATTTTCTCTCTACCTTCAGTGAAAGTTGGTAGGTCATCGGTAGTGAACGTCGATGATTGTTATCTTTTTTCTACCCTCAGTAAACGTTGGTAGCTCACCGTAAGTGAACATCGGTGTTGTTATTTCTTTCCTCTTTCTACCTTCAGTGAACGTTGGTAGCTTCGCCTTCAGTAGAAGTTGGTGTATCCTTTTGTTTTTTATCATCCTTTATGATTTGGGGTTGTTGATCCACAAGTGATTTATTTTCCTGGTTGGGTTTCTCTTTTGTTTCTTTATTTCCTTTATTACACCCCCAGCGGTGTTTTGCGTCTCTTTGGTTTTGTCCATGTGCACTCATATTCATAAGCATTGCATGGCATCTTAGGACCAAAAATATGGTTTGTTTTATATTTAAGTATCTTTGATTGCGTCGGCACGAAGATTTTTAACATTTGTATCTCTGGATAGAAGAAACTTAAATAAGGGAAGTTGTTGTACCCCAATTTTTCCCCTAAGATCCCTTCATCATACCATATTGATTCAATCACAACAAGATCACATTAGGGTTCTTGGTTCTCCTCCCTACCTTTAGCTTTTCTCTTTGATGAATCACCAAGCACCTTGAATTGTTTTCTTTTGTGACCATGAATATTTTGTCTTGACTTTTCCTTTTATAAAATGCGATGTTGGTTTGTCTTGCTTGTTACTAATGTACGTAAAGGCAATGAGATTTAGCAAGTTGCTCCATGGGTTCATGAGTTTATTTCCATGCCCTAGCCAATAAATCTTGAGAAGCCCAAACCTCACCATTGAAGTTGTTTTGGAAGGGATGGCATGGAAAGGTTATTTTGGTTCACTACATTTCCAAGATGTCAAAATTGATTTAAAAGTGCAAGGGATTGATTGGAGAAGTTGTCATGGTTGGACAAGGTCTTGTTCCCATTGATCACAAGCACATATCCTCTCAATTCTCAAGATATGGAAGTGGTTCTGGTGGCTATGAGTTCTCATTTTCATCCTCAAAAACTTCTATTTACAAAGCAAGAGTGTTGGTACAAGAAGGTGATTCAAATTTGTCAAGGTTCCTTAAAGCTTTTTCTTGATCTAGGAGCTAGGGTTTTGAACTTCAAAGAAGTATATCTTGCTCATCTTTTGGTATTTTTGAGTGATTCCAAAGACATCCTTCTCTTCAAAGGGTTATTAAAAAACCACTTCAAAAGTTTCAAGGAGTTTTCATGTATAAGAAACATGATGATGAAGAAAGATTACAAGTCCTCCAAATGAACCCCCAATTTCTCATGTATGACTTCAAATGATCATAACTTGGTCAATTTTTATCACTTTGAGCCCACTCTTTTTCCACAATGATCTTGAGGATGTTAAATTTATGCCTTGTTTTATGTGCAAAGTGAGAAAATGGAGGGAAGATTCCATAAGGATACAAAATATTATAGGTCATTTCATGATTTTTTGCCAACTTCAACAATTCATAACTCTCTCAATTTTTGGATATTTTGAACGGTTTAAGTTTCAAAATATCATTCAAGATTTCTATTTTATGCCATCTTTTTTGGTCAAGAGAAAATTTCAAGTGGAAGGCCATGTTTGGATGCAAAACATTATAGGTCACTTTTGAAGAAAAATTTGAAATATTTCTATGTATGGAAAGTCAACCTTTTTTCCCCAACTTAGATTCAATCCAACTTTCAGCTCAAGCATTCATTTGATTCCATTCTTTTTCCATTTCAAAGCTTGTAACCTCATTTTTCTAAAGCATCGAGAATCATGCCTTAAGACCCCTTGAGCTGAGAATGCCATTGGATTGAACTTGGTAACTTGGAACTAAAGTTTCTTCATATGTCAGAATTTGAAATTCATGTTTTGGCCTCTAAACATCAAATTAGCACGTGTTTGTGATCTAAACATGTTTAACCAAGTTGCCAAAGTGGATTAGAGCCTTAAAACGCAAGGATTGGATGAGTTTTGAAGGAAATCAGATCACACTTTAATCGTGCATCAGGTTCACACGATTTCCCTCCAAACTTCATCATTTCACGCGCTTGAACATTCCATTTGATTCCCTATAAATAGAGGGTCATCCTCCATTCATTTCCTTAAGCTTTGAGAGCCAAAAACACTCTGTCAAAACCTCACACAAACTTCAATTTTTGAATTCAGTTTTTGAGATTCCAGCCTTTTCTTCCAAAATTCTTTGCACATTCATCTTCCTTAAGCATCATACAAACTCTCCAGCACTTAAACCAAGCAAAATGAGCTATAATCCAAGCTATATAAGTCCAATTTCAGAGCTTCTTTCTTGAACTTCAAAAAGGTAGAATTCTCCACCATTTGGATCCAAATAAAGCACTAAACTGTTCTACTCCTTCTTCTGATTCTAGTGCTTCTTACAATTTTTAATCCATTGAGAATTGAGAGAGAAATATCAAATTGAAGGTGCTCGCTATTTTTTGGGTTTTTTATTCATATCTCTTTGTATACTTTACATAAATTTGGCGCGATGGTGGTGTTAGGGTCATCTTGAAGAGACGAATCCAATGATACTGGTCTGGGATCCAAATTTTACCGTTTGAAAGATCTCACAAAATCTCCATTACAGGGTTGCTGGAGGTTAAAGACCATGACATGTCTCGTCTCTGCCAATGATAGCTTGCCAAATGTTTTAATTTCATTGGTTGCCTTTTTTCGGATTCCCTGTGCATCTTACTAAGGTCCATATCAAGCACAATGCATCTGGTCCATTGGATTAGCTTACTAATGCGTTTTGACTATGATCTGATGGCCCATATCTTTTTGGTTTTATTTTATTTTCTGACTTTATATTTTAATTGATTTAATTTTCAAAAATTCATAACTCTTTTATTTTTTATCCAAAAATTATGAAAAAACTCACAAAAATACTTTGAATTATTTCTGATCTCATGAATATTTTTTCATATTTTTATTTTGACAACTGATATTTTTTATATTTTTTGCATTGTTTTCTTTATTTTAATTACCTAAAAAATACTTTCTGACATTTCTTAATTCTAAAAAAAATTCATAAATATCATTTTGCATATTTCTGACTTTTTAAAAACTTTATGGAATTTTATATTAATGTTTACTATTTTTGATCAATTTTCTATTTGTTTGAACAATTTTAATTAGTTTTAAAATAGTTTCTGACTTTTAAAAATTGCCAAAAAATTTATAAAAATATTTGATTCCTTTTCTGATTTTTCTATGGTCTTACTTAATTTTTCTTGATTAATTTGAATATAGTTGATATTTTTATTTCTTATTTCCATTTTAAAACATTTTTAAAACCTTTTTTAATGTATATATTAAATGCAATATTATTTTGTGATTATTTTCTGGCTGAGCTTGGGTTGAATTTTGATCATAAACTTTATTAACATCATTGGATCCATGGTGTTGAGTCTAACTACATAAAAATGGATGAATGATTTTAATAAAAGTTTGATTTAAGTTTAATTCAAATATGGTTTGTATATTTTTTTCCGCCCCTCTTCATCTTGTCCCTTTCTTATTGCACTAAGTGTTGTTGGAGCATGATCTCTATATCATATCTCAAAACAAATGGTGCATATATTGCTATTGACTGGCCTCAAAATAGGTACGACTTCTATATAAGTCCACTTATGATTGCTTAACATAGTGCTAAATTTTGTCCTGGTTCGAATAAATGATCATTCATGGCCCAAACCTATGATTGCAAGCCCAAGTATGTTACTTTGATCCCTTTGATCCAATAATCTTGAGATTCATTGTGTGGAGGCTTTGGTTCTACCAATCCTCTAATGGATCTACAACACTTTTGGTCAACGCGGATCACTTAAACATCGTTGATCATTAAATGGTACTTTTGAGGATTCCAAATGGATGATATACTTGAAAAAAAGCAAATGCAACTTGTTGTGTGGAGGCTTTGGTTCTATCAATCCTTTAATGAGTTCCAAATGCAAGTTTCAAGATGGTCATCCAACTAACCACTAGTTATTAATTTGAATATAGTTGATATTTTTATTTCTTATTTCCATTTTAAAACCTTTTTTAATGTATATATTAAATGCAATATTATTTTGTGATTATTTTCTGGCTAAGCTTGGGTTGAATTTTGATCATAAACTTTATTAACATCATTGTATCTATGGTGTTGAGTCTAACTCCATAAAAATGGATGAATGATTTTAATAAAAGTTTGATTTAAGTTTAATTCAAATATGGTTTGTATATTTTTTTTCCGCCCCTCTTCATCTTGTCCCTTTCTTATTGCACTAAGTGTTGTTGGAGCATGATCTCTATATCATATCTCAAAACAAATGGTGCATATATTGCTATTGACTGGCCTCAAAATAGGTACGACTTCTATATAAGTCCACTTACGATTGCTTAACATAGCGCTAAATTTTGTCCCGGTTCGAATAAATGATCATTCATGGCCCAAACCTATGATTGCAAGCCCAAGTATGTTACTTTGATCCCTTTGATCCAATAATCTTAAGATTCATTGTGTGGCGGCTTTGGTTCTACCAATTCTCTAATGGATCTACAACACTTTTGGTCAACGCGGATCACTTAAACATCGTTGATCATTAAATGGTACTTTTGAGGATTCCAAATGGATGATATACTTGAAAAAAAGCAAATGCAACTTGTTGTGTGGAGGCTTTGGTTCTATCAATCCTTTAATGAGTTCCAAATGCAAGTTTCAAGATGGTCATCCATCTAACCACTAATTATTAAATTGTTTTTACTTTATGCCCTTTTATTTTTTATGCTTTATGTACCATTTACTTTAAGCATTACATTTCATGTCATTTTTATTTTGCTCACTTGAGCCTTTTCTTTCCTCTTCTAAGACACCTAATAATCAACATGAACCATAAAAACCTTTAAAATACTTGGACTTTTTGGTTACTATCCTTGGCGTTATGGAGCATTGGACTTCTTAGAATTAGGATTAGAAACCTTGGCCTATATTGGAGACCTTGTGACCTTAATTGATATTTTGTCTGGAGTTCTTGAGGTTTACCTCAAGACATTGGGTTGTTTGTTTGTTTTGTGTGCAGGTTATTGTGATTACATTCTTTGTTTGTAATCTGGAATTCATCCGTATACAGCCGTTACTCTGCCCAATTTTTGTGAAGACTTGATACACTTGAAGTTTGGTTCTCACAAGAGGTCTAGTATCTTTGCTTGTTTGGTTTCAATCCAAAGAATGGGAATTTCATCTTGACTCATAATGTCAAGTATTGGCTTCTTGTTGGTTAGATGGTTCTTATCCCTAGATTTTACCTTATGCTTTAGGGTAGTCCCTTCATCTCATCCTATCTTCTTTAATTTAAAAAATCTTATTCCTCCTTTTTGAAAACCCTTCTTCTTTTTAAACTTACACCACTTTCATAATAAACTTGGACTTAGGTCCATGCATTTTCAAAACCGTTTCATAAATAAAATCTAATCAATTTAATAATACCTTAACATTTTTTTAGAAGACTAAAAGTCAATCAATCTCATTTCAAACCAATTTTCACTTTGGATTTTTATTTCAAAACCTTTCTCAAAAGATTAGACTCTTGTCAATCCTTGTAGTAATGCAAACAACTATACTTCTACAATATGTAGTCAAGAGAGATATTTTCCACTTGGGTGTTGAGTGAGACATTGTTGATTTTAAAATCCAAGCCATATCCTCCACTTTAAGATGATGCAAATTCTCCTTTCTCATGATTGTGGGTAGTAAGTATGTTTTCCACACGGACAATGACGGTGATGTCTTATCTCATAAAATTAACCAACACACTTGTGATTTTAAAAAAATTTTAAAAGAGGAACTACGTGTACCATGATCCCCTATTGCACGAAAAGGTGGTACGTAGGAACTAAAGGTTCACAACCGCGGCGGGTGCAAAAACCATAAAAATATATTTCTATTCTCACCTCCACCATCCATTTTTATATAACATTTTATAGCCAAAATATACAGATTTTACAAAGAGGTTCCTGCGGAGTACCGTAGATGTTTAGGGTGCTAATACCTTCCCTTTGCATAACCAACCCCCTGACTTGAATCTTTCCCCCCTCTTTTTGGGTTACTCGCTCTTTTCCCATTCCTTTGGAAAAATAAAGCGCGGTGGCGATTTTTATTTTGATTTGTATAAGTCTATTCAATCCAATGGCTTAGTCTTAAACATTTCTACCGCTACAGTGATCACAAGAGTTTGAAATTTTTTTTTGATCAGAAAGAGTTGAATATGAGACAAATAATATGGTTGGAATTCTTGAAGTATTATGATTTTGGTTTGAATTATCATCCGGGTAAAGTGAATATTGTGGTTGATGCATTAAGTAGGAAGTCTTTGCATATGTCAATGTTGATGGTGCGCGAGTTGGAATTATTTGAACAATTTTGAGATATGAGTTTGGTTTGTGAAGACACTTCTTCTTGGTTTAAGCTTGGTATGTTGAAACTTACTAGTGGAATTCTTGATGAGATTCGAGAGGGTCAGAAATATGATTTGATTTTGGTGGATAACTTGACGTTGATCAATCAAGGTCGAGGTGGTGATTTTCTGATTGACAAGAATGGTATCATGAGATGTCATGATAGAGTTTGTGTTTTGAATATAGTTGATTTAAAGAAAAGGATTATTGAGGAAAGGCGTCATAGTGGATTGAGTATTCATCCTGGAGCTACTAATATGTATCAGGATTTGAGGAAATTATTTTGGTGGCCATGTATGAAGAAAAAGATTGTGGAATTTGTGTATTCTTGTATGACTTGTCACTAGTCGAAGATTGAACATCACCAATCATTTAGTTTGTTGCAACTGTTATCTATTATTGAATGGAAATAGAATATAATTTTTATAGATTTTGTTTCTGTGTTACCTAGGACACTGAATAATTGTGAAGGTGTTTGGGTTATTGTGGACAGGTAGACGAAATATGCACACTTTATTCTGATGAGAATGGATTATCCGATGGAGAGGCTCGCAAAGTTGTACATTGAGAGGATTGTAAGTTTGCATGGTATTCTATCTATTATTGTGTCAGATAGGGATACAAGGTTTACTTCTAGATTTTGGGAAGGTTTGCATAATGATTTGGGTACAAAGTTGCATTTGAGTTTTGCTTATCATCTGCAAACAGATGGTTAGACTGAGAGGACGATTCAGTCACTTAAGGATCTTTTGAGAGCTTGTGTATTGGAACAAGGAGTTACTTGGGATAGTTACTTGCCTTTAAGTGAGTTTACTTATAACATAGTTTCCATTCGAGTATTGGAATGGCACCGTTTGAGGCTTTGTATGGTAGAAGGTGTACGATGCCTTTGTATTGGTATGAATCTGGAGAAAGTGTTATGGTTGGACCTGGGATAGTTTAACAGACTGCGGATAAGACTAAGATGATTGAGGAGGAAAGCACTTGAGTTTGAGAAGGGAGATCATGTGTTTCTTCGAGTTACTCTGGTAACGGTTGTTGGTCGAGCTTTGAAGTCGCGTAAGTTGATGCCACGTTTTATTGGTCCTTATCAGATTTTGGAGAAGATAGGTGAAATGGTTATCAAATTTCTTTGCCACCGTCACTTTCTAATCTCCTTGCAACCAAGGCAAAGATAAATCTTCCTCATTTGTTGTTTAATAATCTGAAGACAAGTGTTAAAGAGACTAGAGAAGAAGAGAGGACTAAGAGGGATTAGATACCTCTGGGTAGGCTGATATCAGATATTTTGACTTAAAACAATCTGGTAGAATATCTAACTGAAGCTCAGCAAGTCAGCACTCTGTAAGCATGTGCTGGAAAGACTCTGAATGCGAAGAATCTGAAGAAAATGAAAATCATTGATAACATCAAGAAGGATCCAACTGTTGCAACAAAGGAAGTGATTACAACAAGAAGAGTTTCTCTGAAGGATTTCCCTCTGTTCTCTCAAACAGATGCTTCTCCATAAATCATTGTCAGATATATGGAAGCTTGCAAAATGGATGGGACTGTTGCAGAAGTAAACATTTGTGATCTGCGACAATAGGCTCCAGAGGTTGTTCTCAAGAAATAAAGGAAAAGGAAAGCTACATGAGAAGGATCTTCTCAGAAGGTAACAAAAGCTGCTAAGAAGAAAGGTAATTCTTCTTTTATTTCTGTTGTAGAATCAGTGATTTTATCAACATCTGAAACCCCCTCCTCTCCAAAACCCACAGAAGACCCTTCCCCACAAACCTTTGATGATTTTGATATAGAGTTTGACCCTTCACTCACCCTAGAAAACATTCTGAATGAACCACATTCTACTACCTCACATCTTGACCAAAATCAGCTAGAACTTGCTCAAGTTATTTCTGATATTGATCAATTTGATCCGGTGTTCCAAGACTCCCAACCAGAAAATCCAAAATCTCAAGCTCCCAACTCTGAAAATCCAAACTTTCACGCTCCCCAACCAGAAAATCCAAATCTTGACTCTGATACCACTTCTGCCATTCCTGGAATAACAGAACCTCTCATGGTTCGAAAACTTCTCTCAATCCAAGACATTCCATAAATTCCATCTCCTTACCATTCCACTCCACCAAACACACCACCTTCACCCATTACGATTTCTGATTCTCCCTCTCATATCAACCCTCTAGAAGATCACCTTCACACAGTAATAGACTTAGAAGTGCTGGATAACCTTGCCTCTAGCTCTCACAAAATTGCTATCCTAAAACTAAAACCAACTATCACCAAGGAAGATGTTGGTAGAAATTTACTGATTTTTAAAACAGAGATAATTGAATGGGTTAACTCTTTGAAGCTAGCCTGCTTAGAAAATCGGAATCTTGCTGCTTTTAATTCTCACTGGAACCAGTTTAGAAAATGGTTCAACTCTGAATCCCGGAAACTCGAGGAATTAAGTTATGAAATGGCTCAACATAACTTATGTGATCAGCTGAATGTTTTCAAGGATCAAGTTCTACGCCACTGGGAAAAGAAACCCATTCTTCTGCTGGATAATGCACCCTGGGAATATCACCAGCCTTTAGAAGTTGATGAACCTTGCTCTGATACTCCTCCTCTGGTTATAGTTCAAGACAAAGGAAAAAAATTGAAGAAGCTACTAATTCAGAATCCTCCGCAGCCTTCTCTAAAAAGGTGGCACCTTCTGCTGATATACCTTCTTAATCTCTAGTTATGCAAACTCTGGAGGAGCTGAAGAAAGAAAATGCAGTGATCAAGGAGATATTAGACAAGCAAGATTACGCATGCAAGGAAATCAAAGGAATGCTGGGAAAACAAGAAGAATTGAACACTCAGATTAAGAGCTTGTTGGAAGCCATGTTTACACGACTTCCTCCACCTCAATCTTAGTTTTTAAAAAAAAATTGTATTGTGCTCAATTTTTTTTTTGTGTTATTTGCTTCTGAATGTCTTATTGAACTCCTTTTTAATAAAACTCAACATTTATTGCTTCTGAATCTTAGTGTTTATATTGCTTTTTTTTTCTTGACAAAAAGGGGGAGAACGTAAGATATTCCTAATAACAGTATCAAGACACAATCTCAAACACTTTTTATATCATAACTTCTCATTTCTTTTTCTGAAAGTAAAACAGGAACAAAATTTTGGTGAAGACACAAGAAGATGCATCAAAAGCTCTGATCAGAATGAACTTTGGGGAAGTAATTCATCTCTATCTGAGTACTTAACTCAGGGGGAGACCCTATAATGCTTTATGTTCTTTCTGTTTTTATTGAAATATCCTAGTTTTTGTCATCATCAAAAATGGGGAGATTGTTAGAACATAGTTTGATTCTATGACCCTTGTAAGAGTTTTGATGATAACAAACGAACGCAAAGAACAATTATGCTCCCTAAAATTATATTATGTTTTGCAGAGAAGTTCTAATGGAAGAAGATCAGAAGATCAGTTACAAAGTTGTTTCTGCTGTGATTATAAACATCTCTCAAAATTTTTGATGGAAGAAGATCAGAAGATACGTTAAAATGCTGTTTCAACTCTGATTATAAAACTCTTTGAAAGAAGTTCTAACGCTGCAACCAGGATTTCGTGGCTCAGATCTCCAAAGTTCTGAAGCAAGCTGCAACAGGTACTTTAATGTTCTGAAGTGTTACAAATAAAATATTTCCATTTCAAGAGTAACGGTTGGAAGTAAACAAGGATCTTTATTTTTGGAAAGCGCCTTAATTGTCATTGATCAAGTTTCCAAATGATCATTCATGCTTTGCCTATTTAAACAAGCCTTGTGGATAAATCATTTACGATTTACACACGCATAACAACGCTGCTATCATTTTTCATCCTCAAACATTCAACATTCAAATTGTGTAATACATCAGTGTCTTGTGATACTGTTTAATTAGAAACACTACTGTACACTTTTATTCATACATTGTTTAGAGAATTCCCTTGAGAAAAACCGGGTTCTGGTTTTTACTCAAGAAGACTTTGGTAGTTGTCAAAGTAGATTTGTAATCAAGATTAATTAGTGGATTAAGGCCTCGTTGAGAGAGGTGAAATCACCTTGGCGGGTGGACTGGAGTAGTTTGAGTTCAAACGAACCAGGATAACCAACCTGTTCTTTACTTTCAGTTTTAAAAATACCAATTCAACCCCCCCCCTTTATTGTGCTTTTCCATTCTTCAATTGCATGGCTCAAGACATTTCTAAAGATACAAGTGGTTGATAGTTGAAGAATTGAATCAATTGATGAAAAGTCAACAGTCACACAAAAGTCAAACTTTTACTTTCTTGGTCAACATTGAAATTCAAAAATCAAGAGTCACAAAGATACTATCAAACTTTATCATCAAAAGTTGAGAATCAAGAAAGTCAACAAAAGTAAAAATTGAAGATTTTCAAACACAGAAAAATTCAAGTGTTTTTTTCCTAAAAAACCCTAACCTCACAAGCAAGTTTCCTCAAGATACAAGCTAATTCAAAGAAAACTTTCAACATGAAAGCTATAGGGATAAATGAATTCTAAAACTTTGTTAATGAGGGTTGATCTCCAAAAAGTGCTTAAATTAAGAGATATGAACCCATGAAGTTGTGATATTTTTATCTAACACTTAGAAAAAATTTCAACAAGTTTTGATCAGTTTTTTATCTCAACTTCTTGGCAAATTTTCACCAAGTTCCCATTTGATTCAGCCAAACTAGTCAACATGATAGTTGCAGATCTTGATTCAAGCTTTTCAAAATGTCCAAGAACACAAAGAGATCATTTTGAGCTAGGAGATTCGAAGACATAAAGTTGTCATTTCATTCTTGAATTATAGGTCATTTTTATGATGAACTCATAACCAAATCTCATAACCATGCAACACAATCTCACTTTGTAGGCCTCTAAACTATAAATCTCTCCATAATCAGATGGTTACACAAACTTTTGGGCCATTATCCAATTGATTAAGGCTTTACTCAAGAAAACTTGACATTTAGGGGAAAAGAACACACGTCCATTCCCATAAAGCATGCTTTAGGCAATTGCCAACTCTCCTTGAACCTCTCACTTGTTTCATCTGCACACACTCAACCTAAAAACTCAAAGGAACATGTTTAAAGTGTCTAACAACTTTATGAGACATGGTACTAGGCATTGGAACTTTGATTTCACAAGAAACTTCATGTTACATCCCAACCAAGCCATAACTCCATAACTTGCAAACCTGATCATCCCTTGCCCTCGAACCTTTTGCCTATAAATAGAGAGGCCATTTGCAAGTCAAAAAATGAACGGATAAGCCCTCAAACACTTTCAAACTCAGAATCACCAAGAAAACTTCATTAGTGCATATCTTGAGACTTAAGAAGCCAACTCTCAATCCACTCATGTGGTTTCCCTTTTTATCATTCAAACATCATCTATACACCATATAGAAGTGATACAAACACATGTTTCACTTCTGTAGTCACTCCATCATCATACACCATTTCCACTTTTTACCATTGCAACTTGACTTGGTTGGAGTGATTTAGCAACTTTCAGCATAAAGTAAGAATTGGAATAGGTTCCTGGAAGTCCAAGGAAGCTTAATCAATCATCACATTACACTAAAAGGCCATAGAAGAAGCATTGGACTTTCTCTAATTTGGTAAAATTTTCAAACTGTGATATCCATATACATGCATAATTTGTGTTTGCTTTCTAAAGATAAAATGTAGATATCAATATCATGAAGCTAACCATATCATTAGTTTTCATTAATTTTGCTTGTGGAGTGACAATCGAAGCTCTTGCCAGTTAGGGTTCATTTTTGGTACTGGGTAAAATTCTTTTTATTCTTTTAATTTTAGTTAAAATAAATAGTATGGTTGAACTCCTTGTGAAATTTAGAACAAGTTTGGTGTTTACAGTTTTAAAATCATTGAGAAATGAAGGTTTTACAAAATTTGAAAATGATGTTGATGTTGCTGGCGCGAGGAAGAAGATGAAGTTCATCTTCAAATTTTTGGAAACTAGTTTATCTTATATTTAATGCAACATGTTTTATGACCGGATGTAACAGCCACCCCAGTGGCAGCGCGCTTGCTCTTAAGTCATACATATGCCTAGTCGTAGGTTTGATCCATGCGTGTGGCATTTTATTTTCTAACATTTTCATTGCAGATCCAGTATGGACCAAGCATACACGCTCATCATGTACCCCCTTATCAACACCATCAGATCATCATACAATCAGATCTCACACTCCAGATCAGCATCCTCACCATGAGCCTTTATGGATCCCCTTCACTAGATCCAGCACAGCGCCTGAGCTCTCTTGTTATTGAGCCTGGAGTTTTTGCTTTCTAACACCCCCCAAATTTCTTCTACAACTCAGGCCCATTTAATTTTTTCTTAATTTTGTTTAATTAACTTTTTCTTTTTTAAAAAAAATCAGTTTTATTTAATCAAAAAATCATAAAAAATTAGATTTAGGTTTTAATTAATTAATTTAATTTTTATAAATAAAAAAATTAATTTAATTTAATCATTTTGTTTTATTGTTTTAATTAGTTTGTAAATTAATTAAAATTAGGGTTTATACTATAAAATATTTTTCTAAATAAAACATCAAAGATATTTTCTAACAATTAGTTTCTTTTTTAAAATTAAAATTAATTTAGACTTAGGTTTTTTAACTAAATTAGCTTTCTTTTTAATTAATTAAATAATTGACTTTTTTAATTTATTATTAAATCTAATTTAGTTTCTTTAGGTTTTTACTAAACTTTTTTTAATGAAAATTAATCAAATGATTAGGTTAATCATCAAACATTTTTCTATAAAAAAAATCAAAAAAACAATATTCTTTCTCTTTTCTTTATTTTACAAATCTTCGCGTACTTTATTTTCCAATTATTATAACTGCTCCAGTATGTAATAGTTTAATTAGGGTTTACTTTACTTTTCATCCCTATTCATAAATTTGTACCCTCATTCCTGAAGCGTTGTAATATCGTAGGACATTTAATTTCTGCAATTTACTACTTTCCTTATTACTGTTGGTAATTAGGGTTTGTATGGCAAGATTTAAGATTAATCATTAGAAACCTAATCTCAAGACAAATACTTGAAATCAAAACACTTTGTACATGCACACCTCTAGGGTGACCCTCACTTGTTGCCTCGGATAAAAAACATTCATGTCTCTCAAACGTGGGATGCTTTAGCAAAGACCCTCGGTTAAAAGATCGTAATCCCTCGATGACCCTTCGATGCTTCCTTCGATAAACGATCTTAGTCCCTTATGAAAATCTCTAAAGCATCCTACAAGTTTCCTTCTATGACTGTACGTTGACCCACGCATGTCCCTCACATCCAATGATAGGGCTTCCTACTAACTAATGGTAGGTTAACACTATTTAAAGGAGGAGGAAAAGAACAAAGACTTTTTGAGTAGGTAGAACGCTCGTAGTCGCTTGCTCACAAACTTTTCAAAACAAAACATCTTTTTACAAAACAAAATTTCATTCACAAATATTTTCAAAACAAACATTTTGTATACATTCTTAACGATACGAGAATCATTACAAAATTGTCGCACTTAGGCATTTTCAAAATATTATCAAAACAAACATTTTGTATACATTCTCAATGATGCGAGAATCATTACAAATTTTCCGCACTTAGGAATTTTCTAAATTTTTCAAACATACACAAGCACAAAGCATTTCTAAAAATGAGATAGCGATTAAGAATAACTACGGATGAAAAGGGTGCTAACACCTTCCCTTTTCATAACGTATCCCCCTTACTCAGAAAAATTCTCAAAGGTATTTCCTGTCCTTTTCACCCTTTCCTTAATTAGATAAAAGAAAATTTGGTGGCGACTCTTTCTATCTGCAACATTTGCAATAAAATGCAAAACCCAAAAGTCAGTTCTCCCACCGTATTACAATGGCCCAATCCAATTCTGCATCAAAGACGGCCTATAGTATTGGCCTAATCCATATGGACCAGAATAATGCACTCTACATGTGCTCCTCGATTGGAGAGCACACAACCAAACAACCTTGTGGATCTCGCATAACTGGCCGTAGTCACGCCTGCCCACGATAATGGCTAGTTGACATCCTTCTCGCGGAATCTAGGACACTCCCCCCAGGATGTCGAACACGAGATCCTCGTCCCTACTTTCACACAAGAATCCTGAAAGTTACCTATTTTTGGGCCTGCATTATGGATGCCAAGCCCATAATAGAAACCAATGGCCAAGTGCCGAGGGCACTATAATACCCTCACACTTGTGAGGGTCAAGTAATTCAAATCTTATCCCTAAATTTTATCACGTATCTATGCACTCTTACTTACTTCAGCATTAGAGTGTCTTGTAGGTACACCCCCTTCTCTGTGATTTCAGCACTGCGGAAAAAGTTATTAACCCATTACATATTCTGATCATCGGTAAGATCAAAAAGCTATGCTCTTGTTCTTTTTCTCATACTTGTCATTGATAGCCAACTCAAAGGTTTAAAGTGAACCAACAAGTTCATCAACCCTCTTATTGTTGATGTCATGAGCCTTTTCAATTGTTGTTACTTACTTGTCAAATTTCCTAGGTAGAGACCTAATAATCTTGCTAACAAGCTTTTCTTCTGACATCTTTTCTCCCAAGGCACTAGATGCATTAGCTATTTCAAAAATCTTCATATGATATTCCTGAATGGTCTCATCATCATTAATCTTTAGATTCTCAAATTTAGAAGTTAGAAGCTGGATTCTTGTCATTTTTACTTTAGATGTACCTTCATGAGTTGTCTTGAGAATTTCCCAAACATCATTTGCAATAATTCGTATAATAATCAGCCTGAAAACATTATTGTCTACTCCATTGAATAAAGCACTCAATGCCTTTGAATTTCTAAGAGATAATTTATCATCCTCATCATTCCAATCTTCCTCTGGCTTTAACGACACATTCTCATCTTTGTCTGTATTAACACGATGTTCTCATCCTTTTAAAACAACCTTTCAAGCCTTGATGTCCATGGACTTCAAAAGGACACCATTATAACCTTCAACCAATCATAATCGGAACCATCTAACATAGGTTGTCTATTGTTGTATCCTTCTTATTTATCCATGGTACCAGAAAATAGTCTCTCTGGAGCTAACCCAATAGACAAAATAGGGTTCCCACTCTGATACCAATGAAGGATCATCACTGATAATGGTACAAACCTGAACAATACTATGATCACCGCCTTGTGCAGGCAATTCAAGATTCAGCATCATAATTCTTCCCCTTACCGGCCAAAGATGAATGGTGTTTTTGAAGCCGCGAATAAGAACATTAAAAAGATCATACAGAAAATGACAGTTACATACAAAGACTGGCATGAAATGCTACCATTCGCTCTCCACGGATATCGTACCATGGCAGGAACATCAACCGGGATAACACCCTACTCTCTGGTATACGGCATGGAGGTTGTCTTGCTTATTGAGGTCCAAATCCCCTCTCTAAGAATTATGAAGGATGTAGGGCTGAATGAAGAAGATTGGATCCAGAATCTACTTGATCAACTAAACTTGATTGATGAGAAAAGGCTTACTGTTGTTTGCCATGGTCAAATGTATCAAAAACGGATGATCAAGGATTTCAACAAAAAGGTCAGACGCCAAGTGTATCAAGTTGGAGATCTGGTGATCAAACGTATCATACTGCCTCAAGGTGATCCTAGGGCAAAATGGACTCCTACATACGAAGGACCATTTGTAATCAAAAACATATTCTCTGGTAGAGCAATGATCTTGACCACCATGGATGGCGACGACCTACCACACCCTGCAAATGCAGATATAGTCAAAAGATACTACGCATAAGAGACCCGCTAGGTTGACGCACCTAGGAAAAACAAGGGCATCCCGGCGAACCAAAAAGGTTCGGGCAAAAATTAGGGATAAAAACAAAAAAAAATTGTACACCCGGCAAGTTGAAAACCCGAAAGGGAAACTTTGGCAAAAAAGGGTATCCCGGTGGACTGAAAACCCGAAAGGGCGGTCCAGGCAAAAGTTAGGGAATTAAAGCGTATGACTATGTCCCAATGAATCACCTTACGGACAACTTGCAAACTCGATAT
Source organism: Vicia faba (assembly GCA_948472305.1). Lineage (NCBI taxonomy): Eukaryota > Viridiplantae > Streptophyta > Magnoliopsida > Fabales > Fabaceae > Vicia > Vicia faba. Next base: position 715,309,286 of record OX451735.1, read on the forward strand.
TTCTGACCAATTCAATCATCTTCGGACAAGGCAACAAACGGACAAGATTCTCAGACTTACAAAGACTATAGCAGAATGGGAACCCCATGGGATTATTGCACATAGCTATCTTTTCTTTGTATTAAAATTTTCATTTTTTACGACGGCATTCTCTTACTAGAATGTTTGTCTCATTGTACAAAAATACTCACTCAAAGTCAATACGAAGATATCCCTTTGAAAGTGCAAAAACTATCTATTATTTTTCTTTTCGCTTATGTTTTGTTTACAAAAACGTCCAATGATTCATTGTTGAACATATGCATTTGAACATAATTATTGTTTACAAATAAACAAAATAAAAGATAATCGCTGATGGCTTTAAGGGATAGGCAAATCTATCTAAGTTTATCTCCATAAAGTTCCCCACAGTGAGCAGTGTAATCCCCAACAGAACATAGCTTCCAGTTATCAATCCCCAGTAGAAGTCGTCAAATTTCTCTGAATTCCCCAGATAGGATTTTTCAAGCAGTACACGGCATTTCTCTTACAATAGAGTTTATTTCTCCAAGCAGAAATTCATCAACACTTAGACTTCACAACATGAAGACTTATACTCCATATTCCTCAATAGTAGTCAGGGATTTATTTTCCCTAATCCAACAGCAGTTCAGCAAACTAGCTCACATACACATACATTGCATCCATATATCATAAACATTGATAACAAGAATGCATTATACTATGCATTTCATACAACATAAACATTGCATGTTAGATAACATTTTATCTTTTCCAGGATAAGATTAATCAAACAGCTACCATTAACAATGTTCAAAGATTTCAGATATAGTTCAGATACGCTCCAGACACGGATGCCATCCTGATACTCGTTTAGACTCGATCTTTAGATACAGTTCAGATACGCTCTAGACACGGATGTCATTTTGATACTCATTCAGATCCGACTTTTAGATACAGTTTAGATACGCTCCAGACACGGATGCCATCCTGACACTCATTCAGATTCAATCTTCAGATACAGTTCAGATACGATCCAGACACGGATGCCATCCTGAAACTCATTCAACTTTCTGATACAATTCGATACGCTCCAGACACGGATGCCATTATGATACTCATTCAGATCCAACTTTCAGGTACAGTTCAGATACCCTCTATAAACGGATGCCATCCTGACACTCATTCAGATTCAACTCTCAAATACAGTACAGATACGCCCTAGACACGGACACCATTATAATACTCATTCTTTCAACTTACAAATTACCATTCAGCAATCACTTTTGGATGACATCTACAAGCCCATCTCCAACAACTTTATATCACTCCTCCAAATGGCATCTTAAAGCTCATTCCCTCTACCATCACATCGCCGAGTGCAAATTTTTGGACACTCTAGTATCCAATCATCTTCCGCCTTCGAGTGAAGAATGGAAAAACATGCCAATCTAACTCTTCAAGCTTAAGAATATTGAATAGGGGCAGTTGTTGTGCCCCAAAATTTTCCCTCTCACTTATCAAGAATTTTCTCACAAAATTTTTCATAACTTTGAGCCAAATCTTCACCATGATGAAAGATGATTCAAGAGAAAATTCTAACATGAAAGTTGTAGATCTCCATGAAATATACAACTTTGCCTCACACAACTTCTTCCAAAAATTCTTGGATCTCAAGTTACAATTTTATGAACATAGGGTCATGAAACAAAACACTTAGTGAAATTTTGCCCTAATTTTGACAGGATTTTGACCTAACTTCATGACACTTTTTCATATAGTTCCAAGGGGAATATTCAAAAGAAATTCAAATATGGGTTGTAGAGCATGTTACAAGATTTCCAAAGTGTCCAAGAACTCCTTGAGATCATTCTTGAGTAGGGAGAATCGAAGAGATGAAGTTAGGGTTTTGTCACTTAATTTATAAGCCATTTTGTGATGAACAAGAAGTCAATTTCAAACCTATGCTGCACAATCTTGTTTTCCATGCCTCTAAATTTCAAGATCTATCCATAATCAGAAGATTACACTTGCTTTTGAGCCTTTATCCAAGTGTTCCAAGCATTGTCCGAGCCAATTTGCCATTTTAGGAAGAGAGCTACCATTCCATTCTTGAAAAGTTGCTTTAATCACAATGTTAACTTGTCTTGAGCTTCTAACTTGTTCTTTATGCACACACACAACCCCTATAAACCAAAAGCAATGTGTCTAAGGTCTGAAGAAGCTCAGAACATGCTTGTACAATACTTGAGATTTGTCACTTCACTTTTCTTCAAAAAGCAAGTTATAGAGGCATAACCCTATAACTCAGAAACCTTGAGTGATTTTATGCTCTAATCTTTTCCATACATATTAACAAGTCAATTGCAACAGAACACATGAAGGCTAGCACCCTGAAAAACCTCCCAAGCACCTTGCTGCATAGAACTTCCCAAACTTGACAGTTTTGAGCAAAAAACTCACCATCTTCCTTTCCGCTCGTGCGTTTTGAAAACTAACCATCCAAACATCTTCCATACATCATATCAAAGTGATCCATGCCCTCATTTCCTAATTGTAACTCTTCAATCATCATCCACCATTTTCAAAACTGAAGCTTGCAACTTGACTTGAGTTGGGAGTTTCAGCCATCCTCAAAGCAAGGTAGGAGTTGGAACACATTTAAGCAGGTCCAGGCAAGCTACATAAATCATCAGGCCATTCCAAAGGTTGCTCAAACTCCATACACGACTCCAGCTGCAAGAGGTAAGTTTTCAAACTTCTATCTCTTCATACAGGCATCATTTGAGTTTGGTTTGTGAAGATAAATTATAGATAACATTGCCACGAAGTTGTACATATCCATAGTTTACATTTATATGGCCTGAGCTTAGAGAATTTTAGGGTTGAAGTTTTCTGAAATTTTTAGGTTTTGAATTAGGGCTAGAAAAATTCGCATTCATCTTAGACTATTCGCTTAAATTATTTACATGGTTAGATTCGTGGGAAGAAATGCTACAACTTTCATGTTTGAACTTTTCATTTTTGTTGAGAGATGAAGAAGATACAGGTCCTTTGGCTGGAGGATGAAGATGAAGTGTAATCAGGGCGCGTTTTGTGTTATGTATTTATCCTTTCACATAAGTTAACGGATGTACAGCCACCCAATTGGTAAGGCAGCGCGCGTTATTGGTAGAGGTCACGGGTTCGAACCTCCGCGCTGCCCTTTTGCATTTGTTTTATATTTTTTGTCATTTTTTCTTTCTTTTTTTTGCTTCAGCAAATAGGCGCTGGGCCTTTTGGGTTTAGTTTTTTTGTTTTGTTTTTGCTTACTAACCCCCTGCAGGTTTTTGACACCCATGGCCCAATAATTTTATTTTCCGTTTTATTTTCTTAAATATTTTTTTTAATACTAAAAATCATAAAATACAAAAAAAATGTTATATTTATATTTTGACTTAGTTTATTTTATTTTTCTCACAAAAAAAAATATTTTTATTAATCATACTTTATTTATGTTTTACTTATTATCTTGTAAATATAAATAAAATTAAGTTATTAATTAATTTCTTTCTTACTAATTTAAATAAATTATTTTTATATAAAAGAAAAAAGACTAAAAATATTTCATAATACTACAAATATTTTCAAGATAAAAAAATACCAAAGAATATATACTTTTCTTAAACTTATTTTCTTTTGATTAATTAATAGAATTAGGGTTTTCTTTTAAAATCTTTTCCTTAATAAATTCAAACTTAATTAACTATTTTCTTTATTTAAATTAGGTTAAGACAAAATCTTTTTTCATGAAAACCAAACAAAATTCATCTTCTTCATATTTTGCATCTTTGTACATTTATTCATTCTTATACTTTGTATTTAAATTCCTTGTATATTCATGACAATTCAATATGGTTGTAATAGACTAATTAGGTTTAAATTCTTTCAATCCCTATTTACAAATTATTTACCCCCCCCCCCCCCCCCACACAAATGTTGTAATAGCGTAGTAACTTTAAATTTCGCAATTTATCGCTTTTATGTAACATGCTAGTGATTAGGGTTTGTATGGAAAGACTTAAAACCAATAAATAGCAAACCCTAATTCAAGACTAAATCAAGCATGAAAACAATACACTTGCACACAAACACACCTAGGGTTATTCCACTTGGTTTCCTTATACAAATTGGCCATATTACGCATGTAAGGTATCTTAGCCAAAACAAGCAAATACAAGATCATAGACCCTCGATGACGCTATCTAAGTTGCCTTACAAATGATCTTAGTCCCTCAAAAAGAATGCTAAGATACCTTGCAACATTGCTAATAATGGTTATACGATGACCCACGCCCGTCCCGTTTACATCCAAAGATAGGGTTGCTTACCAAATCAATGGTAAGACAACAATGTCAAAGGAAAAGAAAATGAACAAGAAAGAAATTTGAGTAGGTAGATTGCTCCTAATTACTTGCTCCATTTCAAAACAAACATTCTTGCTATTTTCAAAATAAACACCTACACTTTCAAACATCTTACAAGATTGAAAACATTTTCAAAAGATCAAACATCTTTTTATACATTCTTACAAACAAGAATCATTACAAAGATTGCCTAAACAATGGCCTCTTTACAAAATACTTTCAAAAACCAAATCAAGCACAATTTCAAAAAAAAAGTAAGTGATCTAGCAAGTAACTAAGATCCCATCAAAAACCATGGATGAAGAGGGTGCTAATACCTTCCCTTTTCATAATCTACCCTCCGAACTCAAGAAACAATCTCAAAGGTCTTTCCTGTGCTTTTTCACCTTTCCTTTTGGATAAAAGAAAAGTTGGTGGAGGCTCTTGCTAACCGCAAAATTTGCGATCAAACACAAAACCTTCAAGTCAGTTCTCCCACCGTATCACAGAACTGGCGACTCTGCTGGGGAGAATTTTAAAAGTGGGGTTACCTTAGGGTTAGATCACATTTACTTGCATACATTGTTTGATTTGTTTGCTTTATATTATGGTTCTTTGTTTGGGTTTGAATCCTCTACCCGGATTTGTGATACATTATAGGTAAGTAGCAATACATTTTGGAAACTGTGCGGGGTATACCGACATGGTCTAAGAAATAGCTATGTTAGTGCGACATATTTGTGGGTACCGGTAGCCTTTGAGTTAATCAAAGAGAATATGGGGCCGTTGAGTGATGTCATGAAGCACTAATGAACTTTTAGAACCTTTACTTGACCAACTTGGCCATTTAGGATGTAGTGAGATGACCGGATTTTGTGCAGTCTGAAGTTGGTAGATACTCGATACTACACTCATTGAGGTTTGGTTTCTTGGGATATTTTGGTCTCCATTAAAGAGGCTTGTGCTGAAACATTGACCAAGGAAACAAACCGGTGATATTGAGCTCCTTAGAACCCGGTTACTATTACTAGGACAGGTTGAGCCAACTAAACATCAAGAGGGTACTTACCTATAAAACTCCATGCAAGCCTAAACCTAGGGACTTTTTTTCTTTGTTTGTATACACATACTTGTACATAACATCATTCACATTCACTAACCATTTCAAGTATTTTTTGGATTCATCTTTGTCTTGTTTTGTAGGATATGGATTCACTTTGCAGGAAAACTATTCAAGTCATCCTTGTGAGGATCCCTCCACAACTTAAGGAGCTAGCTTCAAGGATTCATGAAAACTATCCATTCACCGAGAGACATGGTCGCCTACTCAACTTGGTCACCTCTAACACAGATGAGAACATGGTGAAGGTGCTCTTTCAGTTCTTTGATCCTTTACACCATTGCTTCACATTTCTCGACTATCAACTTGTGCCTACTTTGGAAGAATTCTCCCGACTCTTGAGGATTCCCATTCTTAACCAACTACCTTTCAACGGTACGGAAAGAGACCCAAAGCCATGAGATATTTCTCAAGCTCTACACTTGCACTCATCTGATGTCACAACTCATTGGGAAACAAGGAGTGGTGTCAAAGTTTTCCTAACAAAGTTCTTGTTTGAGAAAGCCCAAAACTATTGGAATTCTTTGGACCTGCAAGATTTTGAGGAAATTGTGGCTCTCCTCATCTATGGGATGGTTTTGTTTCAAATCCTGATCAACTCATAGATGTGAACACCGTCAAAATCTTCATATCCCGCAACCCGGTGCCTACATTGCTAGGAGATATCCTACACTCTTTTCACACTCTCACAATGAGGAAAAGAGGTGTCCTTATGTGTTGCACTCCTCTCTTGGCAAGATGGTTTATTTCGCATCTTCCCCAATTTGTATTAAAGAACGAGCAAGGTTCAAGGTGGTCGCAAAGGTTAATGACGCTCAAACATTCAGACATTCATTGGTGCTCTTGATCCATAGAGAATGTTACTATTGTCAACCGTTGTGGAGAATTTGCTAATGTCCCTTTACTTGGAATTAGGGGAGGTATCACCTATAACCCCTGCTTAGCCTTAAGACAGTTTGGTTATGCCCGAAGGGATGGCCCGCACGAGATGTTGATTTAAGGTTTGGTATTTGACTACGACAACGACGATCAAGGTCTTCACCAAAGATTTATCCGAGCTTGGAGGATGTTGAACAAGGTAAATAGCAAGACTTTGGGGCACAAGAATTCCATCCCTCTTGAGCCTTACCTCAAATGGGTACGAGCTCGTGCTCAGAGTCTTATAATGCCTTATCCCTCCATTCTCCCAGTAATCATTGAGCCTGTCATGAAGGGAGGTGTTCCATATACTATCCTATATCATGACATACCTACCTCTCTTGAAGACCTACAAAGGGATTGGATACAACTCAAGGGGGAGAGAGATACCTTCGAAACCCAATTATACGCAAGCGAGAAGAAGGTTTTGGAACTCATTAGACTACTTCATGAGGAGTAGACTCTGAATGCTTACATTGCACCAAAGAGGATGTGTACTACCTTTCTATATTAGAGTTTTTGTATCATTTTTCCTAAGAAGGAATTGATGTACTCAAGCTTTAATCTATTAATATAACGTGTGTTTCCTTTTTGTCTAAAAAAAATTTGAATCTTAAAATCCTTGAAAACATTTGCATATGCATTTATCATTCATCATAACATAAGTAGGTTCCTTGTAACAAGTCTCCTCATCTCTCTACTATCTATTTCAATAAGATGGATCTCGAGAAAATGGTGAAGGACCTCCATGCTCAGAATGCACAGTTTCAATAGTTGTTCTTGATCCTAGCCAAAGGACAAGAAGAGTTGAAGACTTTGCTGGCTAAGGAGAAGAAAAAGAAGATAAAGAAGATAGTCGGAGTCCTAAACATGGGAAGAAGGTTCCAAGGACAGACAAGAAGAGCCCTAGACTTTACAACAATATTCAGTGAGAAAGACAACTAAGATGGGAAGGGAAAGGAAATTGTTGTCCAGTCAGAATTAGAAGAGGAAGAGGAAGAAGAAGACTATTCTGAAGAGCAATACCCTCCATTTGATGACAAGTATAAACATCTCGAAGAGCGATTGAGCGCAATGGAAATCTAAAAAGTGCCTGGATTGGAGTTTGAGGAATTGGGTCTAGTATCGGGGATTGTCATTCCTCCAAAATTCAAAGCACCTATGTTCGCCAAATATGACGGAGTTTCATGCCCTAAAATGCATCTTCGATCTTATGTGAGGAAAATCCAGCCCCATACCGCTGACAAAGACTTATGGGTACACTTCTTCCAAGACAGTCTGTCTGGAACTTAACTTGATTGGTTTTATCAGTTAGAAAGAGCCAATGTTCATAACTGGGAAGATCTTGCTGCAGCCTTTTACAAACAATATCAATACAATGCTTATCTTACGCCTACACGTACTCAACTCCAGAGTATGGCCATGATTTCCAATGAAGGTTTCAAAGACTATGCGCAAAAATGGAGAGACTTGGCTGGAAGAGTTCAACCTCCCCTATCTGAAAGAGAATTAGTATACATGTTTTTAGGCACCTTGTCTAGTCCCTTCTTCAATCACCTAATTGGGAGTTCATCAGCAGGTTTTACTGAACTGATATTGACCGAAGAGAGGATAGAAGTCGGGATAAAAAGTGGAAAGATTCAAAAAGATACATCTTCTGCTGCTATAAGGAAGCCATTTATCGGAAATAAATAAGTGGTTGTTGTTTATACTCGGAAAAATCAAGATAGGGCCAAACGCCGGCCAATGGTGGGGGCTGTTATGATTCCTAAACCTACGCCTAATCAGAAAAGAAATAACCAACCAAGGATGGAAAGACCAGTCAGACAACTCACCAGAATTAACATGGCCTTATCTCAAGTATTGCCACATCTATTAAGATCCAACTTAGTGACCTTGAAAGAAGCTCTAAAGAATCCTAACACAACATCTCCTCACTATCATCCTAACGCCCACTGTGCATACCACTCTGAGAGTCCCGGCCATGACACTATTAACTGTTAGGCTCTAAAGAACAAAGTACAAGACCTCATTGAAGCCAAATAGATTGAATTCGATGCGCCCGAAAAGCCAAACGTCATTTTTTTCCCTATGCCCAAACACGGCCATAATACCAATGCCATTGAGGAAGATATGTTTGTTACTTCAGTTGATGAACTTGTGACCCCACTCCTAATTATCAAAAAGAATTTGTTGATTGCCGGTTGTGATGCGGTGGGAGAACTGACTTGAGGTTTTGTGTTTGTGTTTGCAAATGTCGTGGTTAGCAAGAGTCACCACCGACTTTTCTTTTATCCAAAAGGAAAGGTAAAAAAGCATAGGAAAGACCTTTGATATGTTTTCTTGAGTTCGAGGGGTAGATTATGAAAAGGGAAGGTGATATCACCCTTTTCATCCATGGTTTTCCATGGGCTCTTAGTTACTTGTTTATATCACTTGCTTTGCTTTTGAAATTGTTTGAAATGGTGCTTTGTGTGGTTTTGAAAGTATTTTGAAAAGAGGCCATCGTTTAGGCAATCTTTGTAATGATTCTCGTTCGTAAGAATGTATACAAAGATGTTTGTCTTTTGAAAAATGTTTCAATGTTTTGAAAGATGTTTGGAAATGTTTTAAAATGTGTGTGTGTTTGTTTTTGAAAATAGCAATGATTATTTTGAAGTTGATCAAGTAACTAGAAGCTATCTACCTACTCAAAAGTCTTTCTTGTGCATTTTTATTCCTTTGACATTGTTGATTTACCATTGATTTGGTAAACAACCCTATCTTTGGATGTAAACGAGACGGGAGTGGGTCATCGTATGACCATGATAGAAATATTGCCAAGTATCTTAGCAAGTTTTAGGGACCAAGATCATCTTTGTTTAGGCAACCTTTTGATAGCGTCATCGAGGGACTATGATCTTATTTTTGTTTTGTTTTGCCAAGATACTTTGCATGCATACCATGGCCATTTTCTTTTAGGCAACCAAGTGGGTGAAACCCTAAGGGTGCTTGTGTGGAATGTGTGTCATTTTACATGCATTTGTCTTGTATTAGGTCTTGTCTATTTGTTTGTTTTTGGTCTTATCATACAAAACCCTAATTTACTACACATGGTATAAATGCGATAAATTGTGTAAAAGTAAACTAAGCTGTTACAACAATTATTATGGGAGGGGGGATACAAGTCTTTGAATGGGGATATTGCACAAATATAAACCCTAAAATACTATTACAACCCAATTTAATTATGTGCAAATTAAATAAATATACAAATATTAAAAATGCAATAAAAATGTATTTATGCAAAAATGTTTTGTATTTATTTTTTGTATGAGAAAATAAATTATTTGAGCCCTAAAAATAAGAGAAAAAATATTATCATTTTTGAAAGGGTGAAACCCTAGTTTTTGATTTAAAAGAAAATAATGTTTTCTATTATTTTATCCATTTTTTGTACAAGAAAATAATAAATAATATTATGTACAAATATTAAAAATTAAAATATGTACGAAAATAATTATATGTGTATGAATAATAAAAATAAAATGTATGGTATTTTTAAATGTATTTACAATTTTTCATAAGAAAATAGGTTCTATTTATTAAAATAAAACAATTTTTATATTTGGAAAAAAAATAATAAAATAAAATAAAATTGCAAAAAATTAAGAAAATATTTTTGTGATTTTTTAATGTTCAGAAAAATAATTAAAATCAATAAACATAAAAAATATGAGAAAATATGCAAAATATAAAATATGAAGCAAGGGGTGCAAATAGTGGTCAGAGGGGTGTGAATAACAAAAATAAACAGGCCCAGGCGCGCCAAGGCCCAAAACAGATTCTCCCTGTCCTCCAGCTCCCTCCTGCGCGCGCGTTTTGCTTCAAACCTGTATCTCTCTATTGCTTGCATAAAAACAAAAACTCATAACATAAAAAATGTAGCTTGTAATCTCATGATTCCAACCATATAAGATTTGTAACCTAACTCTAAAAGATTAGGGAGAATTTTATCAGCCCTAAATCGTGACCTAAAAAATCCAGGAACTTCAAGTCTCAAATTCTCATGGCACAGTTAATATAAATGGAAAGTATGCTTATGTACAACTTCACCAAGTTAAGGACTACATTTTTGCTTCACAAATTGTGGCTTGAGGATGCCTAAATAGAAAGATAAAGCTTTGAAAAATACCTCCTTCAGCTGGATTTGGATATGGCAATGTGAGGGCTTTGAGTGAGGCCTGAGGGTCGTGTGAGCTTCCTTGAAGTTCCTTCAAGTTATTCCAATGCTTATGGTGCTTTGTGGATGGCCATAACTTCCTGTAGAAGTCAAGTTGCAAGATTCCAAAGTGAAAATGGAAATGGCTGAAACAGGGGCTACAGGTGCAGGATGAATGCTTGGATAGCTTTGGTAGGATGTGTGGAAGATGTTTGAAGTGTTAAAGGGAAAAACGCACGAGCAAATATTGAGCTTGCTATGATTTTGCAGAAACTGGAAGTTTTGGCAGAAAAATGAGGTTTTGGATTTTTGGTCAGTTTCAGATGCTATCAATTTGTATCTTGGCTTGTGATAAGTTTGTCCAGATGTCTAGAATGATACCAAGACCACCCTTTATCAGCTTGTACAAGTTTTGAACTTTTGGCCAACTTTCTTGCATTTTAAGAAAAGTTGAAGTAACTTGTGCAACAGGCCTATACTGGCTAGTTCTTAAGCTGGTGAGAGTTGGTATGCTTTGCTTAATTCCTGTGGAAATTGTTTGTACCAAAGGAACGAGTCCAAGGCTCAAGGCCGATAAAGTTGGAAAAGCATGCCTTTATGAAAATGGCAATGTGCCCTTTATGCCATTAATGGATTTATTCTTTGTACAATGCTCCAAAAGAAAAAATAAAGCCATTATCTTCTGATTTTGCATTTATTTATGGAGTGTAGAAGGAGCTTAGGACATGTAATGCAAGGTACAAGCATGCAAGGATCTGATTTGCAACTTGATCTCATGTAAAAATGGCTTGAACAAAAGTGACAAAATGCCAATTTCTCTTCTTCGATTCTCCCTAACCACAAATGATCTTGGAGAGTTCTTGGACATTTTGGAAAGCTTGAAGTGTGCTCTACAATCCATCTTTGAAATGAAACTTGAGATACTTCTTGAAACTAGGTGAAAAGTTGTCATGAAGTTAGGTTAAAAACCTGCCTAAATTAGGGCAAAATTTCACTAAGTTATTTAGTTCATGGACCCCTATTCACAAATTCATAACTTGAGATCCAAGCATATTTTGGGAACAATTTGTGAAGAAAAGTTGTAGATTTCATGGAGGACTACAACTTTCATGTTGGAAGTTTTCTTTGATTCAAATTGTATCATGGTGAAAAAAATGGTGAAAAGTTGGGAAAAAATAAGAAAATTTCCATACTTAGAAAAATTCGAAGATATGAAAATTTTCAAATTAAAACCCTAATTTGCAAAATTGATTTTCTTGGTCAACAATTTTCATGTTTTAACATATCTTGATGAATTATGACCCTTGGAACTTGATTTTGACCAAAAAGTCAAAGTTTGACTTTTCAGTGCACAGTTGACTTTTGATCAGTTGACTGGAAAATTCATCTGTCAATCCAATGAACTTGAGATATTTTGAACCATGTAATTAGGTCAAGATGATGCCATTTAATCCTTGAAATCATGTTTGAACCCAATTGGTCATTGCCTAGGTTAAAAATCAGAAATTGCCCTTTCTCAATCAAAACCCTAATTTTGACCATTTTGCCCTTTTGATGATTTGATCAAATTTCTTGAGGATTTGTGATACAAACTTGATCAAATGGTACATATGAGTCTAAAATATGGTTGTGGATCAAAAATCATGAAGTTTGACTGTAAATTGGCCATGGTTGACTTTTTCCCCAATACAACTGATTTTTAGGTCAAATGTCCAATTGACTGGGCAAAAATGTGATTCAAGGCTTGAAACTTAACATGAGCAATATTAGGGGTCCAAGATGGTGTATGAAATTCACATGAAGCATTGATGGTCCAAAAATCCTTGTGCAAACTCAAACCCTAATTTTAGGGTATCAGTGCAAGATGAGATGTCTTGAGCTGACCAAACCCTAATCTTGTCTTGAGTCCAAGAAGTCTTGTGAGAAAAATCTTGATAAATGAGAGGGAAAATTTTGGGGTACAATAGCTGTCCCTGTCCAATCTTCTTGAACCTGAAGAGTTAGATTGGCGAGCTTTGTCGTTTGTGACTCGAAGGTTAGAGATGATTGGACACTAGAGTGCCCATGAATTTACACTCGACAAAGTGTAATTGAGGGAATGGGCTTAAAGATGCCATTTGGAGAGGTGACGGAGTCTTGTTGGAGATGGGCTTGTAGATTCCATCCAAGAATGTTTGCTGAATTGTGAGTTGTATGTCAGGAGAATAAGTATCAGAATGGTGTCTGCGTCTAGAACGTATCTGAGCTGTATTTGGAGACTTAAAATCATAATAAGGGCCAGAATGGTGTCCGTGTCTGGAGCGTATCTGAATTTGAAATCTGAATGAGTAATAGAAAAGCATATGTATCTGGTGCGTATCTGAACTGTATCAAAAGGATTCTGGAATAAGTATCAGAATGTCATCCGTATCTGGTGCATATTTGAACTATCTCTAGAAGGAAATCTGGAATAAGTATCAGAATGTCATCCATATCTGGAGTGTCTCTGAACTATCTCTAGAAGGAAATATGGAATAAGTATCAGAATGGCATCCGTATCTGGTGCGTATCTGAACTATCTCTAGAAGGAAAACTGGAATAAGTATCAGAATGTCATCCGTATCTGGAGCGTATCTGAACTATCTCTAGAAGGAAATCTGGAATAAGTATCAGAATGTCATCCGTATCTGGAGCATATATGAACTATCTCTAGAAGGAAATCTGGAATAAGTATCAGAATGTCATCCGTATCTAGAGCATATCTGAACTATCTCTAGAAGGAAATCTGGAATAAGTATCAGAATGTCATTCGTATCTGGAGCGTATCTGAACTATATCATGATTGCATATTGTTAATGGTAGCTCTTTAATCTTATCCTGAAAAGGGTAAAATGTTAGCTGAAACACAAAGTTATGTTGCATGAAATGTATGATGCAATAAATGTGCTTTATCAATGTTTATGATATATGGATGTAATGTATGCACATGTAAGCTGATGTGCTGTATTGCTAAGGAAAATAAATCCTTGACTGCTGCTGGGGAAAATAAATCCTTGACTGCTGAGGATAAGAAATCCTTGGAGACTGTTGGAGATATAGGGATCCTTCATGTCTTGAAGCTGGAGTATTGACAAAAATTCTATTGCGAGCAATGCCATACTGCTTGAGTAATCCGCTTGGGGAATCCAGAGAATTTGATGTCTTCTACAGGGGATTACACAATGGGAATCCTTGTTTGCTGGGGAGTAGGTTCAGGAGCTTGGGTTGTCTTCCATTCTACTGGGGAATTATCCTAGGTTAGGGATAAACAAAAGTTAACTGTTAATCTGGTTGATTTTCAAACTTCAAGACAACCTGCTGGGGAATTTGAAGAAACTGAATGGTTTCCACTGGGGATTGGTAGTTTGAAGTTTTGGTCCCGCTGGGGATTAAACTGCACACTACGAGGGAACTGTAGTTTGTTGGGGAAATAAACCTTGTTGTTGGTCTGTTGGAGGAGTGTTTTTACTGAGGAAAGTTCTTGAGGGTTTTTGAGATTGACTTAGCTGGTGGAGAGTTTTCAGAGATTTAAACTCTGGCTGGGAAATCATCCTACGAGAAGGATTTTGGGGAGATTTGTCATTGCCCCTAGTAGCTAGTCTTTGCGGATTTGCCATGAAATGCTTGAATATACATAACACTTTTACGAGATTGACGTTTAATATCCCGAATAATGGAGATGGGGATCTCCCCCTGGTTACTCTGCAACTCTTGAGAGATTTATTGGAATCTTGATTGGACTGCCCCAGGTGTGCTGGACAATGACATGTCATGTCCCTCTGTTGATAGGAGGAGTGTCATCCTTCTTGAATTGATTTTGTTTACTGAGAGAGTTTCATTCACTGGACATTCATTGTGTAAATTTCTCCGCTGTCAAACAAATAATCATATGTAAATAGTGATATTCATGTAATGCAAAGCTTATGCTTGTCTTGAAGTTTTGAAAAATGCGTTTTTAGCAAGTAAAGAAGTTTTGTACGAAAAATTCAACTCAGGATTTTGAGTAAAGCCCTGCAGGAGTCAGGATACCTTTTATAACAGTATGCTTTCGAACTAACCCATGCTTCAATTAGGACTTTTGAAGGGTTGTAACGTGGCTTGGTTCACGGTTTAAGAAACACAGGATAAAGGCTCAAATTGTATTTGTATCCACCCGCTCTTCGTGATGTTCTTCAATCCTAAGCTCAGTTGATTGTATGTTTAAACTCCAATTGAGTCTGGAATGTCGTTTTGATGATGGTTCAGACAAGTTAAGTTTGTCGGAAGGCAGTCATTTTTTGCAACATTTTTTTATGTTGTTGAGGATTTGCAATGAACTCTTGGCAATTTATTATCCCTGACTTTTACCTGATTGTTCTTGTTTTAAGATTACGGTCAGCAGGATGCCCCAGTTTTCTTAAGTCTCATTTATAGGTTTTAACTTAGTGGGTTTTTCTTTTTGAGAGATAATGACTGCCTATGTGTTAGGGAACCATCACCATCTTTTGATTTCAGAGGAATATTTTTGATGTCATTCGTTGTCTTACGATATGAGATTTTCCGGCTTAATGCGCATTTGAATTAACTGAGAGACTACCCTACCCCAGGTTTTGACTAAAGGTTTCAATTTGTGTTAAAACAAAAAACTTCTACTTCTTTGGCTCGAAGGGGTTGACTAGGGATTATCTTCCTTATAACTCCAGTGTTTAGGATTTGAAAGAACGCCTGTACATCGTTAGCAAGATCTGTTCAAAAGCATACTGTATGAGATTATGGCATTGTTTTCGTCATCCTCCCTCTAAAGGCTTGTAACTTTTTAGCAAGAGTTGAATGTCATAAAGTGAGTAAAAAGCATAGTTTAAATGTAATGAAAATGAAATAATTCAAGACAATATACGCAATGCATTAACAAAGTTTGACATTAACAGATAATTGTTTGAATAACAAAAGAGAAATTACAACTCGAAAATTCAAATGAAAAGAAGCTTCTTTGTCTGAACTTGTCACTTTAGGTGGTGAGCCCCTGAAGGACGACAGAAAAATTCAGTCTGGCCATCTTGTGTGAACTCTAGCATTCCCTCGTCGACCAGGTTTTGAATCTTGTATTTCAACGCCCAACAATTGTTTGTATCATGTCCAGGACTATCAGAATCATAGGCACACCTGACATCCAGATTGTAGCTGGGAGAAGAAGTTTTGGGTTTTGGAGTAGATCTTATTGGTGTAATCAAATTCATCCTCAACATGTGTTGCAAATCTTGGGACAGCGGTATGTTGATGTTGGTAAACTGTCTTTTGGGCTCGCTTTTCCTTTGCTAATTTTCCGGTTGATGTTGACGAAGTCGTTGTTAGGCTCGTGACTTGGAAGCAAATTGGGAAGGTCTTCTCTCCCTTAAACCGGCTTCTTGTCTTATGGGAGGCTGAATGATGACCTGATCCCCAATTCTAGATGTTTGCCCCATTTGGTTACATCCGTCTTGATGAAGCTTGTTGATGAGGACCCTTAACTCATCTTGTCCTTGAGCCAGGCTTTGAATAAGAGCCATCTAGCCTACCAGTTGTCCCATCGTTTGGACTTTCATTGTTTCCATTTCAATTTGTAGCCTTTCTAACTGATCACCCTTGGTGCCCTCCGGATTCCCCATGACCATGCCCCTTGTGAGGAGAGCCTTCACTTCTTCTTGCCCCTTGGATAGGTTCAAGAACATCCCTTAAAGTTGAGCGTTTTGAGCCTGGATGTCCTTGATAGTCTGTTCTAGAGCCATCCCTTTCTAAAATAAACAGTAGGAAGATAAGGGGACTTGTTGCAAAGGCCTATTTATGTTTTATGATGAATGATATGTATTCATGAAATGCTTTCAAGGAATTAAGAATTCAAATTTTTTTTAAACAAAAAGAAACACACGTTATATTAGTAAAATAGAATTTGAATACATCAATGCCCCTAGGGCAAAATAAAACAAAATTCTAAGATAAAAAGACATTGCGCATCCTCTTTGGTGCAATGTAGGTGTTGAGAGTCTGCTCTTCATGAAGTAGCCGAGTGAGTTCCAAAACCTTATTCTCGCTTGTGTAGAATTGGGCTTCGAAAGTATCGCGCTCTCCCTTGAGTTGTATCCAACTCTTTTGTAGTTCTTCGAGTGATGTTGGCATATCAGGATGTAGGATGGTGTATGGAACCTCTCCTTTCTTAACAGGCTCTATAATCACTGGGAGAATGGAGGGATAAAGCATCATAAGACTTTGGGCGCGGGTTCGTACCCACTTGAGGTAAGGCTCAAGAGAGATGGAATTCTTGTGTCCCAGAGTCTTGCTATCTACCTTGTTGGGCATCCTCCAAGCTCGGATGAATCTCTCACGGAGTCCTTGGTCGTCGTTGTCATAGTCGAAAACCAATCCTTGAATCAGCATATCATGTGGGCTATCCCTTCGGGCACAACCAAACTGTCTTAGATCCTAGTAAGGTTTGTAGGTGATGCCTCCCCTAATGCCAAGTAGATGGACATTAGGGAATTCCCCACAACGGTCAACAATGATGACATTCTCTCTGGATCGAGAACACCAATGAATATCGGAATGGTTAAGTGTCATTAACTGTTGTGACCACCTCAAACTTTGCTCATTCTTCAAGACTAATTGGGGAAGATGAGAAATAAACCATCTTGCCAGGAGAGGAGTGCAACACATGAGAACACCTCTTTTCCTCATTGTACGAGTGTGAAAAGAGCGGAGGATATCCCCAAGCAATGTAGGCACTGGGTTGCGAGACATGAAGATTTTGACAGCGTTCACATCTATGAGTTGGTCAGGGTTAGGGAACAAGACCATCCCATAGATGAGAAGAGCTTCAATCTCCTCAAAAGCTTGCAAGTCTAGAGAATTCCAACAGCTTTGGGCCTTCTCAAACAGAAACTTTGACAAGAATCCTTTGACACCACTTCTAGTTTCCCAATGTGTTGTGACATCAGATGAGTGCAAGTGTAGCGCTTGAGAAATATCTTCTGGCTTTGGATCTCTTTCCGTACCGTTGAAAGGTAGTTGACTGAGAATAGGAATCCTCATAAGTTGAGAGAATTCTTCCAAAGTAGGCACAAGTTGGTAGTCAGGAAATGTGAAGTAATGATGCAAAGGGTCAAAGAACTGGAAGAGAACTTTCAGCATATCCTCCTCTGTGTTGGAAGTGACCAAGTTGAGCATATGACCATGTCTCTCGGTGAATGGAGAATTCTCAGGAATCCTTGAAGCTAGCTCCTTGAGTTATGGAGGAATTCTTACAAGGTTGATTTGGATAGTTTTCCTGCGAAGTGAATCCATAACCTACAAAACAAGAACAAAGATGAATCTCCAAAATCCTTGAAATGGTTAGTGGATGCATATGATGCTCATGATGTCCATGATGTTATGCACAAGTATATATGTACAAGCAAATCACACAAGTTCCTAGTATAGGCTTGCATGGGGGTTTCATAGGTAAGTACCCTCTTGAAGTTTAGTTGGCTCAACCTGTCCTAGAAATAGTAACCGGGTTCTAAGGAGCTCAATATCACTGGATTGTTTCCTTGTTCATTGTTTCAATTCAAGCCTCTTTACTGGTGACCGAAATATTCTAAGGAAACAAACCTCAATGAGTGTAGTATCGAGTATCTACCAACTTCGGACTGCACCAAAACCGGTCATCTCACTACATCCTAAAAGGCCAAGTTGGTCAAGTAAAGGTCCTAGAAGTCCATTAGTGCTTCATGACATCACTCAGCGGCCCCGTATTCTCTTTGATTGACTCAAAGGCTACCGGTACCCACAAATATGTCGCACTAATATAGCTATTTCTTAGACCATGTCGGTATACCCCACACAGTTTCCACAATGTATTGCTATTTACCTATAATGTTTCCCAAATCCGGGTAGAGGATTCAAACCCAAACAATAGAACCAAAATGTAAAGCAATCAAGTCAAACAAGGTAAGCATGTAAAGGTGATCTAAACCCTAAGGTAACCCCACTTTCATTCTTAATTCCGCAGCAGAGTCGCCAGTTCTGTGATGCGGTGGGAGAACTGACTTGAGGTTTTGAGTTTGTGTTTGCAAATGTCGCGGTTAGAAAGAGTCGCCACCAACTTTTATTTTATCCAAAAGGAAAGGTAAAAAAGCACAGGAAAGACCTTTGAGATGTTTTCTTGAGTTCGGGGGGTAGATTATGAAAAGGGAAGGTGCTAGCACCCTTTTCATCCATGGTTTTCCATGGGCTCTTAGTTACTTATTTATATCACTTGCTTTGCTTTTGAAATTGTTTGAAATGGTGCTTTGTGTGGGTTTGAAAGTATTTTTGAAAAGAGGCCATCGTTTAGGCAATCTTTGTAATGATTCTCGTTCGTAAGAATGTATACAAAGATGTTTGTCTTTTGAAAAATGTTTCAATGTTTTGAAATGTGTGTGTGTTTGTTTTTGAAAATTGCAAGGATTATTTTGAAGTTGATCAAGTAAATAGAACATATCTATTTACTCAAAAGTCTTTGTTGTGCATTTTTATTCCTTTGACATTGTTGATTTACCATTGATTTGGTAAATAACCCTATCTTTGGATGTAAACGGGACGGGTGTGGGTCATCGTATGACCATGATAGCAATATTGCCAAGTATCTTATCAAGTTTTAAGGACCAATATCATCTTTTTTTAGGCAACCTTTTGATAGCGTCATCGAGGGACTATGATCTTATTTTTGTTTTGTTTTGCCAAGATACTTTGCATGCATACCATGGCCATTTTCTTTTAGGCAACCGAGTGGGTGAAACCCTAAGGGTGCTTGTGTGCAATGTGTGTCATTTTACATGCATTTGTCTTGTATTAGGTATTGTCTATTTGTTTGTTTTTGGTCTTATCATGTAAAACCCTAATTTACTACACATGGTATAAATGCGATAAATTGCGTAAAAGTAAACTAAGCTATTACAACAGTTATTATGGGAGGGGGATACAAGTCTTTGAATGGGGATATTGCACAAATATAAACCCTAAAATACTATTACAACCCAATTGAATTATGTGCAAATTAAATAAATATACAAATATTAAAAATGCAATAAAAATGTATTTATGCAAAAATGTTTTGTATTTATTTTTTGTATGAGAAAGTAAATTATTTGAGCCCTAAAAATAAGAGAAAAAATATTATCATTTTTGAAAGGGTGAAACCCTAGTTTTTTATTTAAAAGAAAATAATGTTTTCTATTATTTTATCCATTTTTTGTACAAGAAAATAATAAAAAATATTATGTACAAATATTAAAAATTAAAATATGTATGAAAAGAATTATTTTAAGTGTATGAATAATAAAAATAAAATGTATGGTATTTTTAAATGTATTTACAATTTTTCATAAGAAAATAGATTCTATTTATTAAAATAAAACTATTTTTATATGTGGAAAAAAAATTGCAAAAAATTAAGAAAATATTTTTGTGATTTTTTAATATTCAGAAAAAGAATTAAAATTAATAAACATAAAAAATATGAGAAAATATGCAAAATATAAAATATGAAGCAGGGGGTGCAAATAGTGGTCAGAGGGGTGTGAATAACAAAAATAAACAGGCCCAAGCGCGCCAAGGCCCAGAACAGGTCGTCCCTGTCCTCCTGCGCGCGCATTTTGCTTCAAACCTGTATCTCTCTATTGCTTGCATAAAAACAAAAACTCATAACATAAAAAATGTAGCTTGTAATCTAACGATTCCAACCATATAAGATTTGTAACCTAACTCTAAAAGATCAGGGAGAATTTTTTCAGCCCTAAATCGTGACCTAAAAAATCCAGGAACTTCAAGTCTCAAATTCTCATGGCACAGTTAAGATAAATGGCAAGTATGCATATGTACAGCTTCACCAAGTTAAGGACTACATTTTTGCTTCACAAGTCGTGGCTTGAGGATGCCTAAATAGAGAGTTAAAGTTTTGAAAAATACCTCCTTCATCTGGATTTGGATATGGCAATGTGAGGGCTTTGAGTGAGGCCTGAAGGTCGTGTGAGCTTCCTTGAAGTTCCTTCAAGCTATTCCAATGTTTATGGTGCTTTGTGGATGGCCAGAACTTCCTGTAGAAGTCAAGTTGCAAGCTTCCAAAGTGAAAATGGAAATGGCTGAAACAGGGGCTACAGGTGCAGGATGAATGCTTGGATAGATTTGGTAGGATGTGTGGAAGATGTTTGAAGTGTTAAAGGGCAAAACGCACGAGCAAATATTGAGCTTGCTATGATTTTGCAGAAACTGGAAGTTTTGGAAGAAAAATGAGGATTTGGAGTTTTGGTCAGTTTCAGATGCTATCAATTCGTATCTTGGCTTGTGATAAGTTTGTCCAGATGTCTAGAATGATACCAAGTCCACCCTTTATCAGCTTGTACCCGTTTTTAACTTTTGGCCAACTTTCTTGCATTTTAAGAAAAGTTGAAGTGACTTGTGCAACAGGCCTGTACTGGCTAGTTCTTGAGCTGATAAGAGTTGGTATGCTTTGCTTAATTCCTGTGGAAATTTTTGTACCAAAGGAACAAGTCCAAGGCTCAAGGTTGATAAAGTTGGAAAAGCTTGCCTTTATGAAAATGGCAATGTGCCCTTTATGCCATTAATGGATTTATTCTTTGTACAATGCTCCAAAAGCAAAAAGAAAGTCATTATCTTCTGAGTTTGCATTTAATTATGGAGTGTATAAGGATCTTAGGACCTTTAATGCAAGGTACAAGCATGCAAGGATCTGATTTGCAACTTGATCTCATGTAAAAATGGCTTGAACAAAGGTGACAAAATGTCAATTTCTCTTCTTCGATTCTCCCTAACCACAAATGATCTTGGAGAGTTCTTGGAGATTTTGGAAATATTGAAGTATTCTATACAATCCATCTTTGAAATGCAACTTGAGATACTTCTTGGAACTAGGTGAAAAGTTGCCATGAAGTTAGGTCAAAAACCTGCCTAAATTAGGGCAAAATTTCACTAAGTTATTTAGTTCATGAACCCCTATTCACAAATTCATAACTTGAGATCCAAGCATATTTTGGGAAAAGTTTGTGAATAACAGTTGTAGATTTAATGGAGGACTACAACTTTTATGTTGGAAGTTTTCTTTGAATCAAATTTATCATGGTGAAAAAAATGGTGAAAAGTTGGGAAAAAATAAGAAAAATTTCCAAACTTAGAAAAATTCGAAGTTATGAAATTTTTCAAATTAAAACCCTAATTTGCAAAATTGATTTTCTTGGTCAAAAACTTTCATGTTTTGACATATCTTGATGAATTATGACCCTTGGCACTTGATTTTGACCAAAAAGTCAAAGTTTGACTTTTCACTACACAGTTGACTTTTGATCAGTTGACTGGAAAATTCATCTGTCAATCCAATGAACTTGAGATCTTTTGAACCATGTAATTAGGTCAAGATGATTCCATTGAATCCTTAAAATAATGTTTGAACCCAATTGGTCATTGTCTAGGTTAAAAATCAGAAATTGCCCTTTCTCAATCAAAACCCTAATTTTGACCAATTTGCCCTTTTGATGATTTGACCAAATTTCTTGAGGAGTTGTGATCCAAACTTGATCAAATGGTACATATGAGTCTAAAATATGGTTGTGGATCAAAAATCATGATTTTTTACTGTAAATTGGCCATGGTTGACTTTTTCCCCAATACAGCTGATTTTTAGGTCAAATGTCCAATTAACTGGGCAAAAATATGATTCAAGGCTTGAAACTTAACATGAGCAATCTTAGGGGTCCAAGATGGTGTATGGAAGTCATATGAAGCATTGATGGTCCAAAAATCCTTGTGAAAACTCAAACCCTAATTTTGGGGTATTAGTGCAAGATGAGATGTCTTGAGCTGACCAAACCCTAATCTTATCTTGAGTCCAAGAAGTCTTGTGAGAAAAATATTGATAAATGAGAGGGAAAATTTTGGGGTACAACACCGGTGTATTCCCAGGCTACGATAAAGGCTGGCATTTATATTTTTCCTCACCAACCGACTGTCCTTTGTTAAAAGCAGGCGTTCAGTGCCTAATAGATAACAAGGAAATTTTGTTTGAAAATACTTTTGTTCCACCTGTTCCTCTTAATGATGTGTCTATCATTACCATTTCCCCCAATTCTTCCAGGGTCTCCACCAAAAGACCCGTTATAATTACATCAGTTCCAAAAGAAACTCCTTTGATAATTATAATGCTTGGACCAGTCCCGTATTCGTCAGACAAAACCGTACCATGGAATTATGGAGGGGATATCTACTACCACGGTATCAAACAAGACTGGCCAGCTGCCGAAGATTCAAGTTCTGAAAAAGTTGACCCCGATATCAGTAATATTGCAGGGACTAGCAAGATTACCCGAAGCGGAAGGATATTCTCTCCAGAAATTGCTCCCCCAAAAGCAGTTTCTGGACCCGTAATCATTCTTGTTGTTGTTTCTCCCCTGCAGGCTATTCCAAGTCCTACAATCATCTCCACCAATACTCCAACTGAAAAAGCTGTTACAATCCCTGCTATCAATCCTACTGACATTCTTGCTGCCGATTTAACCGAGACTCGAGGTAAAAGTATTATGATTGAGCCCGTCCGGACGAAGGCACAATCAATGGCTATCCCTGAGACCTCCCGGAAAGAGATGGAGGAAATTCTAAAGATCATAAAAAGAAGCGACTACGATGTAGTTGAACAACTGGGGAAAACTCCATCCAAAATGTCCATGTTGTCTTTACTACTATGTTCCGAGGAGCATGCAATAGCCTTGGTAAAATTCCTAAAAACTGCCCATGTACCCCAAGAAACATTTGTCGATCAGTTCCAAGACTGCGTAGCCAGCTTGACTGCAGATAATGGTCTAGGTTTTTCGGATGTTGATTTAACGCCAAGAGGAAGGAAGCATAATGAGGCATTGCACGTTTCAGTTGAATGTAAGGGCACAACCTTGGCTCATGTTTTGGTGGACATTGGCTCATCTATAAATGTATTGCCTAAAAAAGCTCTTGATAGGCTTGATTGTGAGGGATTGACATTAAAGCCGAGTAACATAGTAGTGAGGGCCTTTGACGGCTCAAAAATCATGGTGCATGGGGAAGTGGATATCCCCATAAAAGTTGGAACCCAAACATTTGATTCAACTTTTTATGTAATGGATATCCGCCCCTCATATTCCTGCTTGCTAGGCAGACCATGGATTCACAATGCTGGCGTTGTCACTTCTAAGTTGCACCAAATGCTGAACTATCCAATCCAAGGGAAGATTATCACCGTTCATGGAGAAGAAGATTATATGATTAGCCATCTCAATTCCTTCAGATATGTGGAGTTAGATGGCAAATTTATTGAAACTCCATTCCAACACTTTGAGGAAGTCCCGCAAGATGTGGCAGTAACCAGGGTTATTCCCAAAATCATAAGGCCTCCACTCAGAATATCATTGTTGAAGGATGCAAAGGCAGTGATAGAAGAAGGTGGGTGCACTATCTGGGGGAAACTCCCAAATATCCCATACAAGTCTGACAAATTTGGCCTAGGTTTCACTTCAAATGCTCAGAAGGTTGTACGACGCGCTCGTGCTAGAGGACTACCCCTGAAGATCAGCAACCGTGAAGTCAACGCGGTAGAGGATGATGAAGATGCTTGCAATCTGGAAGATTGGATCTTCCCAACTGTCAGTGGAGGGCTCAGTAATTGGGAGGCTATAGATTTCGTCCCGATCACTTTTATCCCACAGTAATTTGTCTTTACATTTTGTTGGATCTGTAATATTAAAACAATTCAAACTCTTAAAACCTTGTGTCTTACCCGAGGCACAATGGTCCATTTGTAAGGGTTATTATCTCATTTACATATGATATCAATGAATCATGGAAGTTTTGCATACAAACTTTGTGCTCATTATTTTTCTTTTTACATTTTTTCTTTCAAAGATAGTTATACCCTTACACACACTCACACTCACAATGCAGGTCTACATCCATTCGGATCCCATGGATAACGGTTCTGCTATGGCTTTTTGTGACTCTTAAAATATAATCTACCAAGCCGAAGACGAAGGTGAGGAAGATTATGAAGTACCAGGGGAACTTGCCAGATTACTACTACAAGAAGAGAGAACCATTCAGCCCCACGAGGAACCCGTGGATACAATCAACCTAGGTACCGAAGAAGACAAAATAGAGGTCAAGATGGGTGCTAATCTGGAACCCAATGTCAAGGAGCGGTTGATTCAGTTGTTACACGATTATGTTGAGGTCTTTTCCTGGTCGTATGAAGACATGCCAGGACTTGATGCAGATATTATGGTACATCGTCTACCTACAAAAGAGGATTGCCCATCGGTAAAACAAAAAGTCTGTCGAATGCGACCAGATATGTCAGAGAAGATTAAAGAAGAAGTCATGAAACAATTCAATGCTGGATTCTTGGTCGTCACCTCCTATCCATAATGGGTTGCCAATGTTGTTCATGTTCCCAAGAAGCACGGAAAGGTACGAATGTGAGTGGACTACAAAGATTTAAATAGGGGAAGCCCTAATGATGATTTCCCACTTCCCCACATTGATATCCTAGTTAACAATATTGCACAACACAAAGTGTTTTCCTTCATGGACGGTTTCTCAGGTTACAACCAAATCAAAATGGCGCCTGAGGACATGGACAAAACAACATTCATCACACATTGGGGCACTTTCTGCTACAAGGTGATGCCATTCAGACTGAAGAATGTTGGGGCAACCTATCAGCGTGCCATGGTAGTTTTATTTCACGACATAATACATCACGAAATAGAAGTATATTTGGACGACATCATAGCTAGATATCAAACGGAATAAGAGTATCTTGACCATCTACAAAACCTCTTTGAGAGACTAAAGAAGTACAAGTTGAGGTTGAACCCAAATAAATGCACATTTGAGTAAGGTCTGGTAAGCTCCTAGGCTTTGTCGTTAGCAATAAGGATATTGAAGTAGATCCTGCTAAGGTGAAAGTGATACAAGAGATGCTTGATCCTTGTACTGAAAAAGAAGTCAGAGGGTTCTTGGGACGTTTGAACTATATTGCCAAATTCATTTCTCACCTGACAGCTACCTGTGAACCAATCTTCAAGCTATTTAAGAAAGATCAAGTAGTCAAATGGAATGATGAATGCCAAACTGCTTTCGACAAGATCAAAGAGTACCTACAAGAGCCTCCTGTTTTGATGCCACCGGTTGAAGGGAGACCATTGATCATGTATCTAACCATTTTGGAAAATTCAATGGGGTGCATGCTAGGGCAGCATGACGAGTCTGGCCGAAAAGAGCACGCTATTTATTATCTGAGCAAAAAGTTTACCGAATGTGAAACAAGATATTCACTGCTCGAGAAAACTTGTTGCGCTCTGGCATGGGCTGCTCATCGGCTAAGACAGTATATGCTGACTCATACTACCCTGTTGATATCTAAAATTGATCCAATAAAATACGTCTTCAAGAAAATTGTTCTCTCTGGGAGAATAGCAAGATGGCAGATGATCCTGATGGAATATGACATACAGTATACTACCCAGAAAGCAATAAAGGGCAGTGTACTAGCTGATCACTTTACTCACCAAGCTGTACAAGACTACCAGTCCATGAAGTTCAAATTTCTAGATGAAGACATCATGATGGTAAACAACTGTGTAGAATTCGGGCCATATGACGGACCTGAACAAGGATCCCGATGGACCCTGGTTTTTGATGGGGCATCTAACACACTCGGCAATGGTATTGGTGTTGTACTCATATCTCTGGAAGGATGTCACACTCCCTTTACGGCAAGACTATGCTTCAATTGTACAAATAACATGGCAGAATACGAAGCGTGAATCTTTGGTCTCAAAGCCGCCATAGACTTGGGGATCAAATCTTTGAATGTATTCAGAGATTCGGCTTTGGTAATCAGCCAAGTCAAAGGGGAATGGGACACCAAACACCCTAACCTTATCCCTTACAAAGAACATGTTTTGACATTGCTCTCACATTTTGAGAAGATTACCTTTGAGCACTTCTCGCGAGAAGAAAATTATCTAGCAGACGCACTAGCCACAATGTCATATATGTTTAAACTTAAATGGCATAACGAGGCTCCCCAGATCACCATTGAACGAAGGGATGAACCAGCACACTGTCACGAGATTAATACTGAAGAAGTAGTGGACCAGCCTTGGTTTCACGAAGTCAAGAGGCATCTCGAAACCCAAGAATATCCAGAAGGAGCTTCAGTCAATGATAAGAAGTTCTTAAGGAGATTCTCTGCTAAATTCTTCCTTAGTAATGGCATTCTTTACAAACGCAACCATGACTTCGTATTACTTTGGTGCATAGACAAGGTTGAAGCTGAAAGGATCATGGCTGAATTACATGAAGGCACTTTTGGCACCCATTCCAGTGGGCCTACGATGGAAAAGAAAATCCTACGGGCAGGCTATTACTGGTCTACCATGGAAGCAGATTGCTATCAACACTCTCGAACTTGCCATAAGTGTCAGATTTATGCTGACAAGGTGCACGTACCTCTGGTTCCTCCGAATGTCTTGACAGCTCCTTGACGCTTTGCTATGTTGGGAATATATATGATTGTGGAAATCAAGCCGACGGCCTCTAATGGACACTGCTTCACCTTAGTGGCTGTGATCGGTGGGAATGATAACTGACTGTTTTTGAATGTTGGTTCGCGTTTGCGTTTGTTTTCGCAAAATGTCGCGGTAAGCAAGAGTCGCCACCGTCTTTTATTTTATCCAAGAAGGAAAGGACAAAAGCACAGAAAAATTCCTTTTCGAGATTGTTTCTCGGGTTCGGGAGGTAGATTATAGAAAGGGAAGGTGTTAGCACCCTTTCTATCCGTGGTTATCCAAGGGCTCTTAGGTACTTGCTCATTGTGTTTTTCAAAAGTTTGCTTTTCTTTGTGTTTGTGGGTTTTGAAAAGAATTTTGTTTGAAACTTCAATTTAACTCTTGCTTCTGTCCTCAAGAGTGTATGAAGTGTTTTTGAAAACTTTGTTCGAAAAGTGTAAGTGCGAAAAGTTTTGTTTTGTTTTTAAAATGAGCAAGTACTTAAGAACCTCTACCTACTCAAAAAGGAATTAAACTGTGCAAATGTCCTTTAGACAGTGATATCCCACTATTGAGGAGTAGGTAGCACCGTCGTTGGAGTTTTCGGGTCAATTCGGTTTAAGGGACGTGTGGTCACTGAAGCAACGTTAGGATGCCTTAGTGGTATTCCTAATGTCTTAGATCATTTTTTCGAGGCAACCGTTTCGAGGCAACTTATGATCTTGGGACAAAAGGACGACCTCTAAAACGTCCTATACTTAATGACCACGTTTGAGGCAACCAAGTGAGGCGTACCCTACGAGTGACATATGCGAGTGTGTCAATTTTTAGTTTATATATTATCTTTACATGTCATGGTGAGTTGTGGTTGATTTTAAATTAAGATAGATCTTGCCATGCAATCCTAGTTAGCATACATCTAAGCAGTTAATATATGTACAGGAATTTAAAGTGCGGGAATGGTAAATCCTATGCTATTACAAGGCTTCGGGGAGGGGGATTATTTACATGTCCAAAAATTGGGGGAATAAAAAGCAGTAAAGCGTAAAAGTCTTAGTTAAGCTATTACAAACCAGTAGGCATTTACAATAAAATAGACGCGCGCGAATCTGAAAATAACCTCTAAAAATCTAAGAATAAAATCTTTTTGTTGTTTTATTTTATTTTGGGAAAATGATCTAAATCTATTTAATTTTAGTTTTGAGAAAATGTTAAGATAATTAAGAGATTAATTAACAAAGTTAATTTTAATAGAAAAAACTAGCCTAATGTTTTTTGTGGTTTTTTTTATTTTAATGTTAATTAAAAAAAGATAAAAGATGTCAATGAAAACAAAAATAAAATACAAGGGGGATCCTTCGATCCAGGGGAAAAAGGAGTTTCGACCCAGGGAGGGAATGGAAACTTCGATCAGGCCAGACAATAAGGCATGAGTAGCCTTCGATCCAGGGAAGAGGATTGTCTTTTGATCATGGAGGTCATGGCTTTCGATCTAGGAATGAGATGCCTCTTTCGATCTAGCATGCTGATGGGTTCGATCCAGAGAAGGTGTCTCCTTCGATCTGGAATGTTATACCTGTGAAAGTATGTTATCAAAATAAAACACAGGGCTTGGGTATTGAACCCCAGGCCCTTCGATCCTGCGCTTGCTGGGTTTCTTCAGGCTATGTCTGCAGCAAGTGTTGGCAAACGAAGAACATGACTTGGGCGCCAAACCCAGGCCTTTCGATCCTGTCTAGGATGGCAAATTAAAGGTAACAACAAATAATAATGTGTTATGCAAATATGAGGTTGGATAGTTTACCCTTTCTTACCAGCAGGTTGGACTTTTAATTTGGGCGCTTCCTGGATGTAGGAACCTTCGATCTGGGCACTTCCTGGATGTAGGCACTTTTGATTTTGGCTTATGGTTGTTGTGATCTTTTGTTGAAGGGTTGCTTTGTCCTGGATCACCTCTGAAAATGTTGACAACTTTTGGCAGTGTAACTCCAATGTTTTGTTCTCCTGTTGTGTGTTTTTTCGTGTGTTCTATTTTTCTGTAGAGTTTTTGCCTGTTGGATATGTATGTTGGCCTTTGCATTTATAGGGGCGTGAGGGTGTAGTAATGGCAAGAGACAGCCATTAAACAGGCCATTAAATGCCATGAGACAAGAAACGGACACATTAAAAGTTTTCCTTTTTTGAAATATTCATGTCTCTTGAATGAACCTGGACACTTTTGATTTGAGTGCCCTCTTGATGACCTCCTTAGAATGGCCCTTGTCCAAAGATCAATCGAAGGGTACTAATTAAAATTCCAATCGAAAAGCTTTGTTAACAGGCCAATCAAAAGGCTTTGTTAACAGACCAATCGAAAGGTGTTGTTCATGCTAATCGAAGGACATGGCTAACATGCCTGTCGAAGCTGCCTTGACACAATGCTAAATCGAAGGATCCCTTGGCATGCCAATCGAAGGCCTGGCCCAGGGTGCCAATCGAAAGGCTCATTCAGAATCCCAATCGAAGGGTCTTTCAGAATGCAAATCGAAATGCTTATCCATAATGCCAATCGAAAGGCTCCTCCAGAATACCAATCGAAGGGTCTTTCAGAATGCCAATCGAAGTGCTTGTCCATAATGCCAATCGAAATGCCCCTTCAGAATGCCAATCAAAGGGTCTTTCAGAATGCCAATCGAAGGCCTTGACATAATGCCAATCGAAGTGCTTGCAGAATGCCAATCGAAAGGTCTTTCAGAGTGCCAATTGAAAGGTCTTAAAGCACCACTCAAAAATTTCTTTTTCCTCAGGTAAGGGTTTCTGGTCAACCATGCAGGGGGAAGACTTTGGGAAACATGAGAGGGCAAATTTTGGGGTGCAACAGTGTCCATTGATTATTTTACAAAGTGGGTGGAGGCAGCTTCCTTCTCTTCTGTTACCAAGAATGTTTTCGCTCAGTTCATCAAGCAGAATCTCATTTTCCGGTATAGTATCTCGGAGAAGATCATCACTAATAATTATACAAACCTGAAAAATACTATGATCACCGCCTTGTGCGAGCAATTCAAGATTCAGCATCACAGTTTTTCCCCTTACCGGCCAAGGATGAATGGTGTTGTCGAAGCCACGAATAAGAACATTAAAAAGATCATACAAAAAATGAAAGTCACATACAAAGACTGGCATGAAATGCTACCATTCGCTCTCCACGAATATCGTACCATGGAACGCAAATCAACCGGGGAAACACCCTACTCTCTGGTATACGGCATGGAGGTTGACTTGCCTATTGAGGTCCAAATCCCCTCTCTAAGAATTATGAAGGATGTAGGGCTGAATGAAGAAGATTGGATCGAGACTCGACTTGATCAACTAAACTTGATTGATGAGAAAAGGTGTACTGTTGTTTGCCATGGTCAAATGTATCAAAAACGAATGATCAAGGCTTTCAACAAAAAGGTCAGACGCCAAGTGTATCAAGTTGGAGATCTGGTGATCAAACGTATCATACTGCCGCAAGGTGATCCTAGGGGCAAATGGACTCCTACATACGAAGGACCATTTGTAATCAAAAACATATTCTCTGGTAGAGCAATGATCTTGACCACCATGGATGGTGACGACCTGCCACACCCTGCGAACGTAGACATAGTCAAAAGATATTACGCATAAGAGACCCGCTAGGTTGATGCACCTAGGCAAAACAAGGGCATCCCGGTGAACCAAAAAGGTTCGGGAAAAAATTAGGGATAAAAACAAAAAAAAATATGTACACCCGGCAAGTTGAAAACCAGAAAGGGCAACTTGGGAAAAAAAAGGGTATCCCGGTGGACTGAAAACCCGAAAAGGCAGTCCAGGCAAAAGTTAGGGAATTAAAGCGTATGACTATGTCCCGTTGGATCACCTTACGGATAACTTGCAAACTCGACATTTCTGACCAATTAAATCATCTTCGGACAAGGTACCAAATGGACAAGATGCTCAGAGATACAAAGGCTATAGCAGAATGGGAACACCATGGGATTATTGCATATAGCTATCTTTTCTTTGTATTAAAATTTTCATTTTTTACGACGGCATTCTCTTACTAGAATGTTTGTCTCATTGTATAAAAATACTCATTCAAAGTCAATACGAAGATATCCCTTTGAAAGTGCAAAAACTATCTGTTTTCTTTTCTTTTCGCTTGTGTTTTGTTTACAAAAATGTCCAATTATTCATTGTTGAACATATGCATTTGAACATAATTACTGTTTACAAATAAACAAAATAAAAGACAATTGTTGATGGCTTTAAGGGTTAGGGAAATCTCTCTAAGTTTATCTCCATAAAGTTCCCCACAGTGAGGAGTTTAATCCCCAACAGAACATAGCTTCCAGTTATCAATCCCTAGTAGAAGTCGTCAAATTTCTCCGAATTCCCCAGATAGGATTTTTCAAGCAGTACACGGCATTTCTCTTACAAGAGTTTATTTCTCAAAGCAGAAATTCATCAACACTTAGACTTCACAAAATGACGACTTATACTCCATATTCCTTAGCAGCAGTCAGGGATTTATTTTCCCCAACCCAACAGCAGTGCAACAAACTAGCTCACATGCGCATACATTGCATCCATATATCATAAACATTGATAACAAGAATGCATTATACTATGCATTTCATACAACATAAACATTACATGTTAGCTAACATTTTATCTTTTCCAGGATAAGATTAATCAAACATCTACCATTAACAATGTTCAAAGACTTCAGATACAGTTCAGATACGCTCCAGACACGAATGCCATCCTGATACTCGTTCAGACTCGACCTTCAGATACAGTTCAGATACGCTCCAGACACGGATGCCATTCTGATACTCATTCAGATCCAACTATCAAATACAGATCAGATACACTCCATACACAGAAGCCATCCTGACACTCATTCAGATCCAATCTTCAGATACAGTTCATATACGCTCCAGACACGGATGCCATCCTGAAACTCATTCAACTTTCAGATACAATTCAGGTACGCTCTAGACACGGATGCCATTCTGATACTCATTCAGATCCAACTTTCAGATACAGTTCAGATATGCTCTAGACACGGATGCTATCCTAACACTCATTCAGATTCAACTATCAGATACAGTACAGATATTCCCCACACACGGACGCCATTATGATACTCATTCTTTCAGCTTATAAATTACCATTCAGCAATCACTTTTGGATGGCATCTACAAGACCATATCCAACAACTTTATATCACTCCTCCAAATGGCATCTTTAATCCCATTCCCTCTACCATCACATCGCCGAGTGCAAATTTATGGGCACTCTAGTGTCCAATCATCTTCCGCCTTCGACTCACGAATGGCAAAACATGCCAATCTAACTCTTCAAGCTTAAGAAGATTGAACAGGGGCAGCTGTTGTACCCTAAAATTTTCCCTATCACTTATCAAGAATTTCCTCACAATATCTCCTTGGGCTCAAGACTGTATTAGGGTTTGATCAGCTCGAGACACTTCCTTGTGCACTGATGACCAAAATTAGGGTTTGAGATTGCACAATGATTTTTGAAATTCCAATGCCCCATATGATTTTCATGGATCATTATGGACCCCCAAGATTACTCATGTCAAGTTTCAAGCCTTGGATCACATTTTTGCTCAGTCAATTGAGCAATTGACTTAAAAATCAACTGTATTAGGGAAAAAGTCAACTATGGCCAATTCACAGTCAAACTTCATAATTTTTGATCCATGTCAACATTTTAAACTTATATGTATCATGTGATCAAGCTTGGACAACAACTCCTCAAGAAATTTGATCAAATCTCCAAAAGGGCAAAATGGTCAAAACTAGGGTTTTGATTGAGAAGGGGCAATTTCTGATTTTTGACCTAGAAAATGGTCAATTGGTTTAAGGCATGATCTCAAGAGTCCAATTTCATCATTTTTGACCTAATGACATGGTTCAAAACATTGCAAGTCCATTGGGTTGACAGATGAATTTTTCAGTCAACTGATCAAAAGTCAATTGTATACTGAAAAGTCAAACTTTGACTTCTTAGTCAAATTCAAGTGCCAAAGATCATAATTCACAAAAACATGTAAAAATATGAAAAAATTTCATCAAGAAATCAGGAATTCAAGATTTCATCTTAAAATGTTAAAATTTCTTAACTTAGAAATTTTTCCAAGTATGGAAAATTTCTTATTTTTTCATAACTTTGAGACAAATCTTCACCATGATGCAAGATGATTCAAGATAAAATTCCAACATGAAAGTTGTAGATATCCATGAAATCTACAACTTTTCTTCACACAACTTCTCCCAAAAATGCTTGGATCTCAAGTTACAATTTTATGAACATAGAGTCATGAAACAAAACACTTACTGAAATTTTGCCCAAATTTGGAAAGGATTTTGACCTAACTTCATGACACTTTTTCACATAGTTCCAAGGGGAATATTCAAAATCAATTCAAATATGGGTTGTATATAATTTTACAAGCTTTCCAAAATGTTCAATAACTCCTTGAGATCATTCTTGAGTAGGGAGAATCGAAGAGATGAAGTTAGGGTTTTGCACTTAATTTACAAGCCATTTTGTGATGAACAAGAAGTCAATTTCAAACCTATGTTGCACAATCTTGTTTTCCAAGCCTCTAAATTTCAATATCTATCCATAATCAGAAGATTACACTTGCTTTTGAGCCTTTATCCAAGTGTTCCAAGCATTGGATAAGCCAATTTGCCATTTTTGGAAGAAAGCTACCATTCCATTCTTGAAAAGTTGCTTTAATCACAAAGTCAACTTGTCTTGAGCTTCTAACTTGTTCTTTATGCACACACACAACCCCTATAAACCAAAAGCAATGTGTATAAGGTCTGAAGAAGCTCAGAACATGCTTGTACAATACTTGAGATTTGTCACTTCACTTTTCTTCAAAAGAAAGTTATAGAGCCATAACCCTATAACTCAGAAACCTTGAGTGATTTTGTGCTCTAATATTTTCCATACATATTAACAAGTCAATTGCAACAGAACACACGAAGGCTAGCACCCTGAAAAACCTCCCAAGCACCTTGCTGCACAGGACTGCCCAAACTTGACAGTTTTGAGCAAAAACTCACCATCTTCATTTCCACTCGTGCGTTTTGAAAACTAACCATCCAAACATCTTTCATACATCATATCAAAGTGATCCAGACCCTCATTTCCTAACTGTAACTCTTCCATCATCATCCACCATTTTAAAAACTGAAGCTTGCAACTTGACTTGAGTTGGGAGTTTCAGCCATCCTCAAAGCAAGGTAAGAGTTGGAACACATTCAAGGAGGTCCAGGAAAGATACAGAAATCATCAGGCCATCCCAAAGGTTGCTCAAACTCCATACACGACTCCAGCTGCAAGAGGTAAGTTTTCAAACTTCTAACTTTTCATACAAGCTTCATTTGAGTTTGGTTTGTGAAGATAAAATGTAGATACCATTGCCACGAAGCTGTATATATCCATAGTTTACATTTATATGGCCTGAGCTTAGAGAATTTTAGGGTAGAGGTTTTCTGAAATTTTTAGGTTTTGAATTAGGGCTAGAAAAATTTGCATTCATCTTTGACTATTAGCTTAAATTATTTACATGGTTGGATTCGTGGGAAGAAATGCCACAACTTTCATGTTTGAACTTTTCATTTTTGTTGAGAGATGAAGAAGATACAGGTCCTTTGGCTGGAGGTTAAAGATGAAGTGTAATCAGGGCACGTTTTTTGTTATGTATTTATCCTTTCACATAAGTCAACAGATGTACAGCCACCCCAGTGGTAAGGCAGCGCGCGTTATTAGTAGAGGTCATGGGTTCGAACCTCAGCGCTGCCTTTTTGCATTTGTTGTACATTTTTTGTCATTTTTTCTTTCTTTTTTTTGCTTCAGCAAATAGGCGTTGGGCCTTTTGGGCTTAGTTTTTTTGTTTTGTTTTTGCTTACTAACCCCCTGTAGGTTTTTGACACCCCTGGCCCATTTATTTTATTTTCCATTTTATTTTCATTTTATTTTCTTAAATATATTTTTTTTAATAATAAAAATCATAAAATACAAAAAAATGATATATTTATATTTTGACTTAGTTTATTTTATTTTTCTCACAAAAAAATATATTTTTATTAATCATACTTTATTTATGTTTTACTTATTATCTTGTAAATATAAATAAAATTAAGTTATTAATTAATTTCTTTATTACTAATTTAAATACATTATTTTTTATATAAAATAAAAAAGACTAAAAATATTTCATAATACTACAAATATTTTCAAAATAAAAACATACCAAAGAATATATACTTTTCTTAAACTTATTTTCTTTTGATTAATTAATAGAATTAGGGTTTTCTTTTAAAATCTTTTCCTTAATAAGTTCAAACTTAATTAACTATTTTCTTTATTTAAATTAGGTTAATACAAAATCTTTTTTCATGAAAACCAAACAAAATTCATCTTCTTCATATTTTGCATATTTCCTTGTATATTCATGCCAATTCAATATGGTTGTAATAGACTAATTAGGTTTAAATTCATGCAGTCCATATTTACAAATTGTATACCCCTCCCCACAAATGTTGTTATAGCGTAGTAACTTTAAATTTAGGAATTTATCGCTTTTATGTAACATGCTAGTAATTAGGATTTGTATGGAAAGACTTAAAACCAATAAATAGAAAACCTTAATTCAAGACTAAATCAAGCATGAAAACAATACACTTGCACACAAACACCCCTAGGGTTATTCCACTTGGTTGCCTTATATAAAATGGTCATATTACGCATGTAAGGTATCTTAGCCAAAATAAGCAAATACAAGATCATAGACCCTCGATGATGCTATCTAAGTTGCCTTACAAATGATATTAGTCCCTCAAAAATAATACTAAGATACCTTGAAATATTGCTAATCATGGTTATATGATGACCCACACCCGTCCCGTTTACATCCAAAGATAGGGTTGCTTACCAAATCAATGGTAAGACAACAATGTCAAAGGAAAAGAAAATGAATAAGAAATACATTTGAGTAGGTAGATTGCTCCTAATTACTTGCTCCATTTCAAAACAAACATCATTTCTATTTTCAAAACAAACACCTACACTTTTAAATATCTTACAAGATTGAAAACATTTTTAAAAGATCAAACATCTTTGTATACATTCTTACAATCAAGAATAATTACAAAGATTACCTAAACAATGGCCTCTTTACAAAATACTTTCAAAAACCACATCAAGCACAATTTCAAAAAAAAAAAGCAAGTGATCTAGCAAGTAACTAAGAGCCCATGGAAAACCATGGATGAAGAGGGTGCTAATACCTTCCCTTTTCATAATCTACCCTCTGAACTCAAGAAACAATCTCAACGGTCATTCCTGTTCTTTTTCACCTTTCCTTTTGGATAAAAGAAAAATCAGTGGCGACTCTTGCTAACCGCAACATTTGCGATCAATCGCAAAACCTTCAAGTCAGTTCTCCTACCGTATCACAACTAAATTTAAAACCCAAAAGAAGATTACACTTCCATTAAAGAATATGTAGTTTTTCTTAAATGCTTCAACTAAGAATAATACTCAACTCTTCGCTTAAAAGCTCATGAGTGAGAACAATAGCTTGATAAATAAGCAACAATTAGTCTACCCAATGCCTCAAAAGATATATGAGTGACATACAAATAACACAAACATTAAGAACTTAAAAGACTCCCAAAACCCTAATCCTTATGTTGCACACACGATTTGTTGTTGTGAATGCTTTCTATTTTAGGTCACACCAAATCCTTATTTATAGACTCTTGCAGAATGGGCTTGGAATCTTCAAACCAAGTCCAATCTTTACTTTTTAAATCAGCTGCAAGATCTTCACATAAAAATAGGGACAAATCTTTTTAAAGTTTCCTAAAAAGTCTCCAAGATCCTTTTTAATGAAAAAAATCAAATCTTCACATTGTTTCTAAATAATCTCCTTGACCTAGGCATAATGATGAGATTTATCCAAAAGGATATCATCAAATCAAAACAAATTTGTCAAGAGATATACAACAGCAATGCTTGTTGTACATAGGCCAAGATATCATGACATTTGTCTTTGACATCTTGATGAAACACATAACAGTAAAACTATTATGATAGTTGATGAAAATGCTACAACATCTCGTGCAACATCAATATAGAACCATGTTTTACAAAACTTTAGCCAATCATAAAGCCATGGAACTAACTTATAGGATATCAACTTAAGAGTTGGTTGAATTGAAGAAACAATTAGAAGAATTGCTTGAGAAGAAGTTTGTCAGACCGAGTATTTCTCCATGGGGTGCACCTGTATTGTTGGTTAAGAAGAAAGATGAAAATGTGAGGTTGTGTGTCTACATGAAGTTGAATAAGGTGACTATCAATAATAAGTATCCACTTAAGAGGATTGATGATCTAATGGATCTGTTGGTAGGTGTCTGTGTTTTAGTAAGATTTATTTGAGGTCCGATTATCATCAGATTCGTGTTAAAACAGATGGTATTCTAAATATGAATTTCAGAACAAAGTATGGTCATTATGAGTACATTGTAATGTCATTTGGCATATCTAAAGCACCAGGTGTTTTCATGGATTTTATTTATCGAACTTTCCATTCGTATCTAGATAAGTTTGTGGTGGTCTTGATATTCTGATCTATTCTAAATTAGAAGAATAGTATGCTGAGCATTTGAGAATTTTGTTGCAAGTGTTGAAAGAGAAGAAGTTGTATGCAAAACTGTCAAAGTGTGAGTTCTGGTTAAAGGAAGTGAGTTTCCTTGGACAATGTTGTACCCCAAACTTTTCCCTCTCATGTTTTACAAAATTTTCTCTTACACGGGTGATTACAAACACTTGCTTAAAGAAAATAACAATTTTGAAGATAAACAAGGTATCTTCGATTGGCATTGGGATAAGGTGTCTTCAATTGGCATTGGGACAAGGTGTCTTTGATTGGCATCTGAGCAGGTTGTCCTTCGATTGGCATCTGGACAAGGAGCTTCGATCGGGTGTCCAAAATCCTTCGACACAAATTTGCTTCACAAGACTTCGACTGAGCATTGGTTGTTTCATGCCTGATTCGATTGACAAGGAAATGACTTTCCATGTGTGTGCCTTCAGCATACAAGGCCAAGACTTCTCCATATTTTCCTTCAATCCACTAGGCAAAAAGCTTCCTTCGACTCACAAGGAAATGAAATTCCATGTGCGTGCCTTCAGAACACAAGGCCAAGACTTCTTCAGATTTTCCTTCAATCCACTAGGAAAAAAGCTTCCTTCGACCCATAAGGAAATGACTTTCCTTGTACGTTCCTTCGGCACACAAGGCCAAGACTTCTTCATATTTTCCTTCAATCCACTAGGAAAAAAGCTTCCTTTGACCCACAAGGAAATGACTTTCCCTGTGCGTGCCTTCAGTATACAAAGCCAAGACTTCTTCAGATTTTCCTTTAATCCACTAGGCAAAAAGCTTCCTTCGACCCAAAAGGCAAATATCTCCTTCGTGCTTGATTCGATTCACTAGGCAATGGCCTCTTTTATGCTTGCTTTAGCCTCCCTCATGCTAGCATCCACATAGCACGTGCTTCCTTTGTGCTAGTTTCGACTAGGCAATGGTTCCATTTGAAAATGGTTCGATTCCACATATAAAATCCTTAACACATAGTTTTCCACCTTTTGACACCTAGTAAGGCCTATTCGAAGGACACACAAATGATTCCTTCGAAGGACATGCATTTGGTCCAGTCTAAAGACACATAATGGGTAGAAACATTTTTTTCTTACTGGTCAAAGCCTTGCATACTGCCAGGCCCAAGCCTCCTGCAGAAATCACATTCATGACAAAAAGAAGCTTCGGCTGGCCAGAAAAGAGCTTTAATTTGAGTTAGTTGAAGAGTTTCAGATCAAGCTACTAAGAAAAATAATGGC
This sequence comes from Vicia faba, assembly GCA_948472305.1. Lineage (NCBI taxonomy): Eukaryota > Viridiplantae > Streptophyta > Magnoliopsida > Fabales > Fabaceae > Vicia > Vicia faba. The sequence goes on from OX451735.1 coordinate 715,348,442, forward strand.
TCAATCGAAATCCACAAGGATGAGGCCTGGGTCAATTCGAAGGAAGGTGAGGAGGCTTATGTAAAGCCTTCGATCGATAAAGAGCTGAAGCAACATTCGACCATTCAAAAAGGAAGAGTTGATGCTTCAATTGGTTTGAATTGAAATAAAGGAAATTGAAGAAGGTAACAGTTAGGGACTGATCAAAGACACTCTGGTGAAAAACATTCTGAGCAATTTGAATTCGTACGAGGCGCCAAACATAACATGTCCAGGTTCATGCAACCTACGAAAATGGCAAGAATATAACATAAATGGATAATTTTCTAATTCTTTAATTTGTTTTAAAGGCCATGTTAAATACTTGATTATTTCCATGTTTATCAAGCTTCATGCCCCTATATAAAGAAAAGACTGCATCAGAACAACACACGGAGATTGCCTATAGAAAGAACACCCACACTGCCTCAGAAAGCATATCAAAATTCTAATCGGTTTTGCAGGCACCCTCAGTCCAAATGAATACTATATTTGTGCTCATGAGACTCACAAGAGTCTACTCCAAGCCAATCCACACCAAATTGAAGCATCTCATCCTTGGTAAACTTTCAAATTCATTTCATGTTTTCATGATGTATTAATGTTTTCCAGTGTTTGATTCATGCTCAGGGTATCATATAGCACAGCATTCACATGGAACATACAAGTACAGAGGGCACGATCTGTGTTCTTCATCGAATCTCAAAAAACCATAGGTTTTTAGGGCAAACAAACCCAGATTCGAACTCAAAGGAGTCAAATCAAGGGGAGTTCGAATTAAGGAAAATACCTGGGTTCCACACCCAGGTCATGCTTTTGTTTTTTTAACACTTTTTCCTTGTAGACTCAGTGCCTTCCTCCACAGGCAATTCATCAAACGCCTCCAACAATATTCTCTGCTGAATCGAAGGATAATATCCCTCACTAGATCGAAGGATAATATCCTTCACTGGATCGAAGGCCACATATCTTCACAGGATCTAAGGTCACCCTTCTTTGGATCAAAGGCCATCACTTTTCTTTGATCCAAAGATACTTCTTCTTGTATTTATTTTTATTTTTACTCATTTCTTTTAAACCAAAAATCAAATAAAAAATCACAAAAAAAACTTAGGATTAGTTTTTTTTAATTAATTTCTGAAATTAATTAATTAATTAACTTTAAAATTTTTTTCAAAATTAAAATAAGTTAGAACTTAGAGTTTAATTTATGTTTAAATTATTTTCTCATAATAAAAAAAACATAAAAAAACTTAGACTATTTTTCTCAACTAAATTTTATTTTTCTAAACAAATTTTAGGTTAATCCAATTTAGTTATTCTCCAGATGAATAAAAAATAAACAAAAACAATTTCTTTATTCATTTAGAATTGCCTTAGGATTTTTCAGGCGTCTCTTTCCATTTCACGCGCGTTATTTATTTTCGCACTTTTTTATACTAATGTATCTGCTGATGGGATGTAATAGAATTAACTAGGGCTCTTTACTGCTTTTCTTTATTTTTTTTCCCCAAAGTTTAGACATGTAAATACCCCTCCCCGAAGTTTTGTAATAGCGTAGGATTTATATTCCCGCATTTTATTTCCTGTACATATTAACTACTAGATGTATGACTAATAGGATTGTATGGCAAAGATTAAAATCAAAACACTAGCAAACCTAATACAAAGACAAAAATAATTGAATACAACCCACTTGCACATATACACCTCTAGGGTATGCCTACTTTGGTTGCCTTCGGAAATAAAACAGTCATGTCCCTCGAAAGTAGGGACGCTTTAGCAAAGACCATCAAATCAAAAGATCATAGTCCCTCGATGACCCTACAGTGTTGCCTTTTCATAAATGATCTAGTCCCTTAAACAAAATTGCTAAAGCGTCTTTACATGTTGCCTTTATGATTGTACGATGACCCACGAATGTCCATCAAACATCCAACGATAGGGCTACCTACTCATTAATAGTAGGATAGCATTGTCTAAAGGATAGGAGGAAAAGAACAAACCTTTCGAGTAAAAGTAGATAGATATTAGATGCTTGCTTAAAAAACAAACTTTCACACTTGCACAAAAACAATTTTCAAAAACATTTTCAAATGCTTTATCAACACTCTTGAGGACTGATACAAGAGTTATCATAAAGAAAATAGTCGCACTAAGGCATTTTCAAAATACTTTTAAAAAACACAAAAAAAGCACAAGGTATTTTTCAAATGAGCTAAGCATCTAAGAGCCCGTAGATAACTACGGATGGAAATGGTGCTAACACTTTCCCTTTCCATAATCTACCCCCCTTACTCAGAAAACTCTTGAAAGTTCCTTTTCTGTTCTTTTCACCCTTTCTTTTGTTGGATAAAAGAAAAGTCGGTGGCGACTCTTGTTTACCGCAACATTTGCAAACACAAATGCAAAACCAGTATAATAGTCGGTTCTGCCACCGTATTACAGAACTGGCGACTCTGCTGGGGATTTTAAAAGTGGGGTTACCTTAGAGCTTAGGTCATATTTTAAATTGTTTTCCTTGTATGCTTTGCTTGCTTTATCTTTGAGGGTTTTCCTTGGGTTCACTTGTAAATATCCTACACCCGGATCTCGGGCACCTTTTAGGTAAGTAGAAATAGATCGTGGGGACTGTGTGGGGTATACCAACACGGTTGAAGCGATAGCTACGTTGATGTGACACATTTGTTGGTACCAGTAGCCCTTGAGTAGTCAAGGAGAATATGAGGCGGTTGTGTGGTGTCATGAAGCATCAACTGACCTTAGAACCTTTAATTGAACCAACTTGGCCATTAGGAAGTAGTGAGATAGCCGGCTTTGGTGCAGTCCAAAGTTGGTTTATACTCGATACTACACTCATTGAGATCTGACTTCAGGGATATTTCGGTCGCCAATAAAGACGCTTGTGCTGAAACAATATCCAGTGAAGAAAGATCAGTGATATTGAGATCCCCTAGAATCTGGTTACTATTAATAGGATAGGTTGAGCCAACTAAACTTCAAGAGGTTACTTACCTATGGAATCCATGCAAGCCTAAACCTAAGGTTGCTTGTGTGACTTGTTTGCTTTCATTCCTTGCAGGGTTTTGTTTAATATCTGATGCTATGAGTCATTGTCCAATAACCTGGATTTCTAGAAGGACTCACTTCTCTTCATCACCCTATATTTTTGCTTGATGCATAACATACACATAAGAGCATCATGCCATAGAATTTCCTTAACCATTTCAAGGATCTCAAAGGGCCTGTGATACAGGTTATGATGAACCAGGTGTCTAGCAAGGGGCAATGGGATTTACTTTCCGCTAGCCAATGTCGTCAAAAGGTCAAAACACAATGGCTTGAGTCAGAGGCTATGACCCATTCAACATGGTGAGCTTGATTCTCGTAGAAGGACCTTCAACGATACGAAGTTCTTCAAGCAAAGTTGCAGTCAATTCCTAACATCTTCTTGTGTTTACCCTGTGAGATCCTTGAAAACATAGCATAAGCATATCATACATGTCATTGCATAGAAGGTATTTCAAGACAGGTTTCTTATCTTTTCGTTGTTTATGTCAGTAAAAGAAATGGCTCTTGAACAGACAGTAAAAGACCTTCAAGCCCAAAACGCTCAGTTCCAATAAATGTTCATGGCTCTGGCTAAGAGGCGGGAAGAATTGAAATATCTCGTCATCAAAGAGAAGAAGAAGGCAAAGAAATTGGCTGGCATCTTGAATATGGGAAGAAGAATTAGAGGACCAGCCAAGAGAGCTCTAGATCTTTCAACTCCATCAAATGAGGGGGACAATCATGAAGAAGATAACAATCCGGGGACTGATGAAGATGAAGCTGACTCTTCTGAGGAACAATATCCTCCCGTGGATGATAAATACAAACAGCTAGAGGATCGCCTCAATGCTATGGAGATTCAGCAGATACCTGGCTTGGACTTTGAAGAGTTAGGATTGGTTTCCAGAGTGGTCATCCCACCAAAATTCAAGGTCCCCGCGTTTGCTAAATGTGACGAGGTCTCTTGTCCTAAACTTCACTTGAGATCATACGTTAGAAAAATCCAGCCTCACACTGTTAACCAGAAGTTATGGGTCCATTTCTTAGCAAGAAAGTTTGGCTGACACTCAACTGGAGTGGTTCTATCAGTTAGAAGGAACCGACATCCATACTAGGGAAGACTTGGCTTCTACTTTCTACAGGCAGTACCAATATAATGTTGACCTCGCTCCAAGCCGTACACAATTGCAATGTATGTCTATAGGTTCCGACGAGGGTTTCAAAGATTACACCCAGAAATGGAGGGATCTTGCATGGAGAGTTCGGCCTCCTCTGTTTTATAGGGAGCTGGTAGACACGTTATTGGGAACTTTGTCTGGTCCATTCTTCAACCATTTGATTGGAAGTTCTTCGGCTGGGTTTGTCGAGTTGATACTGACAGGTGAAAGAGTCGAAAGAGGTATTAAGAATGGGAAGATTCCAATGGTTGCACCTTCTAATGCCGAGAAGAAGTCATTCAGTGGAAAGAAGGAAGCTAATGTTGTATATGGCCATGAGGGATGTGCTAGAGGTAACCACAACCCATTTGTGGGGGCAGTACTGACCTCTAATCCTGCGCTTGTGCAACAACATCAACAAGGGAATTAGCATAAGGAGGTCGCACCTAAGAGACAATTCACCAAAATCAACATGTCACTAGCTCAAGCATTACCACACATGTTGAAAGCAGGATTGATTACGTTAAAGGCTCCTCTATGGAATCCCAATACCTTTACTCCTAGCTACCACCCCAATGAAAGGTGTACGTACCATTCTGATAGTCCTGGACATGATACGAATGGTTGCTGGGCTCTGAAGAATAAAATTGATGATGTGATTGACGCAAAGGAGATTGAATTCGACCCTCCAGAGACTCGCCACGTGATCACTGCTCCTAGGCCAAATCATTGAGAGCATCTAGTTCATTTGTGTTTTTCAATTGTAATTTCCTTTGCTCGTTCAAACAATTACTGTCATGTCAAACTTTGGTTTTCCCATTAACGCATTACATATGTTTGTCTTGAATTATGTCATTTTCATGTTTCATTATATTTAAACTATTTTCTTACTCCCTTTTTGTGATATTCAACTCTCGGTTAAAAGCTTTAAGCCTTTAGAGGGAGGATGACGAAAATGATATCATAATCTCTACAGTACGCTTTTGAACAGACCCTGCTGACGATGTACAGGCGTTGTTTCAAATCCTAAACAGTGGAATCATAAGGAAGATAATCCCTAGTCAACCCCTTTGAGCCTAAGAAGTAGGATTTTTTTTCGCACAAATTAAAACCCTTAATCATAACCTGGGGCAGGGTAGTTTTCTCAATTAATTCAGACATGCATTCAGTCGCAAGCTCTACCTTCATACACGAAAAATTGTGTAGAAGGTGCTCTACAAAAGGTGGTGATGGTTCCACATAATCATCACGACAGGCAGTCATTATCTCTCAAAGTAAAGGCCTGTTAAGTCCTAAAAAAACCTATGAAGGAGACTTAAGAAAAATTGGGGCATCCCGCTGACTGTAATCATAAAAAGCAGTTTAGGCAAAAGTAGGGATAAAAAAATCAAAAAATAGAGGTCCTACAAATCCTCAACAAAAAAAGGGGTTACCAAAGTGACTTACTTCTCAAATAAACGTTCAATTTCTAAACCATCACCAAGTATCATAGCAAAGATTCCAAATCCAATCGGGATCTAAACGCATAACCAGCTGAGCATAGGATTGAAGAACATCATAAAGAAAGGGTTGGGTACAAATAAAATTTGATCCTTTACCCTTTGTTTCTTAAACCGTGGACCATACCATGTTACAACCCTTAAAAGTCCTAACTGAAGCATGGGTTAGTTCGAAAGCATACTGTTACGAAAGGTATCCTGACTCCTGTAAGGTTTGCCATTAAATCGTGAGTTGATATCACACTCCTACAAAATTTATTTGTTTTAATAAAAATGAATTTTCAAACTTTAAGACAGACATAAGCTTTGCATTTTTTAAAATACCATCGCTTTCATATGACCATTTGTTCAACAGCAGAGAAAGTCGCAGAAAAATATTCAATGAACGAAAATCCTCTCGGTGAACAGAATCACCTCAGATGGAAAAAAAACATTTCCAGTAACAAGCCTTCCATAATCAGGGGCATGACATGGTGCCTAACACATCTGGGGCCGTCAAGTCAAAATTCCAAGAAAATCTCATAAAGTCCTGAATAGTCGGGATAGGTCTCCATCACTTGGGGCATCAAATGTGATTCCCATTAAAAGAGCATGTACAATCAAGCAAAATCAATGTTCCCCAATGAATTTCTCCTCAAACAACAAAAAAGGAATTCCCAGTGGTAACATTTTGAATAAAGTAGATTCTCCTCTAGAAATGGTTCAGATACGATCCAAAGACGGATGTCATTCTGACACTTATTCCAGATTCTCCTCTAGAAACAGTTCAGATATGATCCAAAGACGGATGTCATTCTGACACTTATTCTAGATTCTCCTCTAGAAACAGTTCAGATATGATCCAAAGACGGATGTCATTCTGACACTTATTCCAGATTCTCCTCTAGAAATAGTTCAGATACGATCCAAAGACGGATGTCATTATGACACTTATTACAGATTCTCCTCTAGAAACGGTTCAGATACGATCCAAAGATGGATGTCATTCTGACACTTATTCCAGATTCTCCTCTAGAAATGGTTCAGATATGATCCAAAGACGGATGTCATTCTGACACTTATTCCAGATTCTCCTCTAGAAACGGCTCAGATACGATCCAGAGATGGATGTCATCCTGATACTTATTCCATATTCCACTCTAGAAACGGTTCAGATATGATCCAAAGACGGATGTCATTCTGACACTTATTCCAGATTCTCCTCTAGAAACGGTTCAGATACTATCCAAAGATACGATCCAAAGACGGATGTCATTCTGACACTTATTCCAGATTCTCCTCTAGAAACGGTTCAGATACGATTTAAAGGCGGATGTCATTCTGACACTTATTCCAGATTTTCTTCTAGAAACAATTCAGGTATGATCCAGAGATGGATTTCATCCTGATACTTATTTCAGATTCTCCTCTAGAAACGGCTCAGATACGATCCAGAGATAGATGCCATTCTGACACTTATTCCAAATTCTCTTCTAGAAACGGTCCAGGTACGATCCAAAGACAAATGTCACCCTGACACTTATTCCAGATTCTCCTCTAGAAACGTTTCAGATGCGATCCAAAGATGGATGTCATTCTGACACTTATTCCAGATTCTCCTTTAGAAACGGTTCAGATACGATCCAAAGATGGATGTCATTCTGACACTTATTCCAGATTTTCGTCTAGAAATAGTTCGGGTACGATCCAGAGGCGGATGTCATCCTGATACTTATTCCAGATTCTCCCCTAGAAACGGTTCAGATACGATCCAGAGGTTGATGTCATTCTGACACGTATTCCAGATTTTCTTCTAGAAATGGTCCAGGTATGATCCAAAGACAGATGTCACGCTTATACTTATTCTAGATTCTCTTCTAGAAATGGTTCAGATACGATCCAGAGACGGATGTCATTCTGACACTTATTTCAACACATATTCAAGTACAATCACGACATAGATTCATCCATAAAATCCACGCAGATGTTTTCTCCAGCAGGTACTTTCTCCAGCAGGTACAGTGCCAGGGGCATCCTGCTACAAGGTCATTGCCATATTCTTAGCATGCAGCCTAATGGTGTTAGGTGTTCACATATCCCCGATGGAACAAGAATCTCCAAATTACTGCTCCGACAAGAGATTCCCCAGTGAAGTCGCCAAGCTTCTCAGGATTCCTTAGCAGGATTTCACAAGATCCCTGAACAGTGCACAGAGTTCCCCTTCCCTAACAGAGTTTATTTCTCTAACAACTGAAATCCATCTCCCAGCATTTTAACTTCAATAGAATTTGAAGACTTACACTCTTCATCCCCAGCTACAATCAGGGATTTATTTTCCCTAATTAAACAACACTGCAATAGAGCAACTGACATATTCATACATTTCCTTCATACATCATTTTACAAACATCATGGAATATACAGTACAAATGCATATATCACAATCTCATTTATTTTGATAGCATCATGACATCACATGAAACTGACATTACCTTTTCAGGTTGAATTCGCAGACAAACGGATACTATCAATTTATGCACAGCGGGTCAAAGATTAATGCTCGAAACCAGATGGGGAAACTATCTACACGACCAAGTGGTATGAACTCCATAAGCAAGACGGGTTACCAACAAATGCAACAGGCCACGGATTAATTCCTGAAACCAGATGGGGAAGCTATTTATGTGACCAACATTGCCAAGTTCCAGATTAATACCTGTAACAAGCCTAGAAAACTATCTGTGGACGATCAATTGTATATTAATACCTGAAACCATACAGGAAAACTATCTACATGAATAGATTGAAGATTAATACCTGTAACAAGCCAGGAAAACTATCTTTCTTTCTAAGGTCAGAGATTAATACTTGTAACAAGACAGGATAATTATCTCAACAATCGACAATTTTCGAGTTCCAGATTAATACCTGAAACAAGCCAGGATAACTATATATGGAGGACTGATTGTAGATTAATACCTGAAACCAAACAGGAAAACTAACTACATGAGCATATTAAAGATTAATACCCGAAACCAGACGGGAAAACTATATTTCTTTCTAAGGTCAGAGGTTAATACCTGAAACCATCCAGGATAACTATCTCAACAACCAATAAAAGCAAGTTCTAGATTAATACCTGAAACCAGACATTACAACTATCTGTGAATAGCTGATTATAGATTAACACCTGAAACCAGACAAGAAAACTATCTACATGATCAGACGAAGCAATCTTACACGGGTTCATTATCATCATCCAGAAGCAGTCTAACACTGACTCATCCTGAAGCGGCCCCACACAGGCTCCTTCTCATATATCTATGGATGCAGACTAACACGGACTCATCCTAAAACAGCCCTACACATGCTCTTTTTATTACATTTTCAGATAACGGTTAATTCCATTATCCCCAACAAGTTGCTGTGAAGCCTGGATTTGTACCAAAAAGCAGCAAACTCTCATCTCTCCAGTACAGAGATAATTCCTTAGTAGATACATGGGCAACTGAAGTTCCTATACTCTATTCCCCACAAAGTTTTCCCCAAGCAGGAGAACAACAGAAATCAACTTTCCCCAGTGGACTCCTCCTCAGACAGTAGGAACAGGCATTCCCCATATAGTGACCTCTTATGAAGTCAGCATCTACCATGGATGGCATCTTTAAGCCCATCTCTGACAACTCTCAGTCATCTCCTCAAAATGGCATCTGTAAGCCCATTCCCTACACGATCAACCATCACATCATCGAGTGCAAATTTATGGGCACTCTAGTGTTCAATCATCTTCCACCCTCAGATCACGAAAGGCAAACAAGCCAATCTAAATCTTTAGGTTTAAGAAGATTGAACAGGGGCAGCTGTTGTACCCCAAAATTTGCCCTCTCATGTTTTCCAAAATTTTCTCTTACATGGGTGATTAAAAACACTTGCTTAAAGAAAATAAGAATTTTGAAGATAAACAAGGTATCTTCAATTGGCATTGAGACAAGGTGTCTTAGATTGGTATTGGGACAAGGTGTCTTCGATTGGCATTTGAGCAGGTTGTCCATTGATTGGCATCTGGACAAGGAGCTTCGATCGGGTGTCCAAAATCCTTCGACACAAACTTGGTTCATAAGACTTCGACTGAGCATTGGCTGTTTCATGCCTGATTCGATTGACAAGGAAATCACTTCCCCTGTGTGTGCCTTTAGCATACAAGGCCAATACTTCTTCAGATTTTCCTTCAATCCACTAGGTAAAAATCTTCCTTTGACCCACAAGGAAATGACTTTCCCTGTGTGTTCCTTTAGCACACAAGGCCAAGACTTCTTTAAATTTTCCTTCAATCCACTAGGCAAAAAGCTTCCTTCGATCCACAAGTAAATGACTTTCCCTGTGTGTGCCTTCAGCACATAAGGCCAAGACTTCTTCAAATTTGCCTTCAATCCACTAGGCAAAAAGCTTCCTTTGACCCACAAGGAAATGACTTTCCCTGTGCGTGCCTTCAGCATACAAGGCCAAGACTTCTTGAGATTTGCCTTCAATCCACTAGGCAAAATGCTTCCTTCGACCCACAAGGAAATAACTTTCCTCGTGCGTGCCTTCAGCAGACAAAGCCAAGACTTCTTCAGATTTTCCTTTAATCCACTAGGCAAAAAGCTTCCTTCGACCCATAAGGCAAATACCTTCTTCGTGCCTGATTCGATTCACTAGGAAATGGCATATTTTATGCTTGCTTTGGCCTCCCTCATGCTAGCATCCCCAGGGCATGGGCTTCCTTTGTGCTAGTTTCGACTGGGTAATGGCTCCCTTTGAAATGGGTTCGATTCCACGTCTAAAATCCTTAACACACAGTTTTCCACCTTTTGACACCTAGTAAGGCCTATTCGAAGGACACACAAATGATGCCTTCGATGGATATGCATTTGGTCCAGTAGAAAGACACACAATGGTCGGAAACAATTTTTGCTTGCTGGCCAAAGTCTTGCATACTACCAGGCAGAAGCCTCCTGCAGAAATCACATTTATGACAAAAAAAAGGTTCGACTGGCCAGAAAAGAGCTTTCATTTAGGTTAGTTGAAGAGTTTCATATTGAGCTACTAAGGCAAGTAGTGGCTCAATCGAAAGCCACAAAGATGAGGCCTAGGGCAATTCGAAGGAAGGTGAGGAGGCTTCTATAAAGCCTTCGATTGATAAAGAGCTGAAGCAACATTTGACTAGTCAGAAAGGAAGAGTTGATGCTTCGATTGGTTTAAATTGAAAGAAAGGCAATCGAAGAAGGTAACACTTGGGGATTTATCGAAGACACTTTGGTGAAGAAAATTATGAGCAATTTGAATTCGTACAAGGCGCCAAACATAACATGTCCAGGTTCATGCAACCTACGAAAATGGCAAGAATATAACATAAATGGATAATTTTAAAATTCTTGAATTTGTTTTAAATGACATGTTAAAGACTTGATTCTTTCCATGTTTATCAAGTTGCACGCCCCTATATAAAGAGAAGACTACATCAGAACAACATACGAAGATTTCCTATCGAAAGAACACCCACACTGCCTCAGAAAGCATATCAAAATTCTAACCAGTTTTGCAGGCACCCTCAGTCCAAACGAATACTATATTTGTGCTCTTGAGACTCCTAAGAGTCTACGGCAAGCCAATCCACACCAAATTGAAGCATCTCATCCTTGGTAAACTTTCAAATTCATATTCATGTTTTTATGATGTATTAATGTTTTCCAGTGTTTGATTCATGCTCAGGGTATCATATAGCACAACATTCACATGGAACATACAAGGATAGAGGGCACGATCTCTGTTCTTCATCGAATCTCAAAAAACTATGGGTTTTTAGGGAAAACAAACCCAGATTCGAACTCAAAGGAGTCCAATTAAGGGGAGGTCAAATTAAGTAAAATACCCTGGGTTACTCATCCTAGGTTCGTCACTGCCTTCCTCCACAGGAAATTCATCAAACGCCTCCAACAACATTCTCTGCTGAATCGAAGGATAATATCCCTCCCTGGATCGAAGGATAATATCCTTCACTGGATCGAAGGCCACATATCATCACAGGATCGAAGGTCATCCTTCATTTGATCGAAGCCCATCATTTTTCTTTGATCGAAAGACTCTTCTTCTTGTATTTATTTTTATTTTTACTCATTTCTTTTAAACCAAAAATAAAATAAAAAATCACAAAAAAACTTAACATTAGTTTTTTTTAATTAATTTCTGAAATTAATTAATTAATTAACTTTAACATTTTTTTTCAAAATTAAAATAAGTTAGAACTTATGGTTTAATTTATGTTTATATTATTTTCTCATAATAAAAAAAACCATAAAAAAACATAGACTATTTTTCTCAACTGATATTTATTTTTCTAAACAAATTTAAGGTTAATCCAATTTAGTTATTCTCCAGATGAATCAAAAATAAACAAAAAAAAATTATTTATTCATTTAGAATTGCCTTAGGATTTTTTAGACGTCTCTATCCATTTCGCGCGCGTTATTTATTTTCGCACTTTTTTATACTAATATATTTGCTGATGGGATGTAATAGAATTAACTAGGGTTCTTTACTGCTTTTCTTTATTTTTTCCCGAAAGTTTGGACATGTAAATACCCCTTCCCCGAAGTTTTGTAAAAGCATAGGATTTATATTCCCGCATTTTATTTCCTGTACATATTAACTGCTAGATGTATGACTAATAGGATTGTATGGCAAAGATTAAAATCAAAACGCTAGCAAACCTAACACAAAGACAGAAATAACTGAATACAATCCACTTGCACATATACACCTCTAGGGTACGCCCACTTTGGTTGCCTTCGGAAATAAAACAGTCATGTCCCTCGAAAGTATGGACGCTTTAGCAAAGACCATCAAATCAAAAGATCATAGTCCCTCGATGACCCTACAGTGTTTCCTTTTCGGTAAATGATCTAGTCCCTTAAAAAAATTGTTAAAGCGTCTTTACATGTTGCCTTTATGATTGAATTATGACCCACGAATGTCCCTCAAACATCTAACGATAGGGCTACCTACTCACTAATAGTAGGATAGCATTGTCTAAAGGATAGGAGGAAAAGAACAAACCTTTCGAGTAAAAGTATATAGTTGTTAGATGCTTTCTCAAAAAACAAACTTTCACACTTATACAAAAACAATTTTCAAAAACATTTTCAAATGTTTTATCAACACTCTTTAGGACTGATACAAGATTTATCATAAAGCAAATAGCCGTACTAAGGCATTTTCAAAATACTTTCCAAAAACAAACAAAAATCACAAGGTATTTTTTAATTGAGTTAAGCATCTAAGAGCCCGTAGATAACTACGGATGGAAAGGGGGCAAACACCTTCCCTTTCCATAATCTACCCCCTTACTCAGAAAACTCACGAAAGGTCTTTTTCTGTTCTTTTCACCCTTTCCTTTGTTGGATAAAAGAAAAGTCGGTGGCGACTGTTGCTTACTGCAACATTTGCAAACACAAACGCAAAACCAGTATAATAGTCGGTTCTGCCACGTATTACAGACATGTGATTTCGAGTGGTGGAATTGTTGTTGATCATTCTAAATTTGATGTTTTATTGCTATTGGAGACTCGGAAGTTTGCTACTGAGATTCAAAGCTTTCTTGGTTTATCAGGTTATTATCGTAGGTTTATTGAAGGCTTTTTTAAATTAGCATTATCGTTTACTCGCTTGACTCAAAAAGGTGAAGCTTATGTGTGGGATGTAGCATGTGAAGAATGTTTTGTGGAGTTGAAGAAGAAATTGAAGAATGCTCTGGTATTGATTTTACCTAATCTGAATGAACCCTTTTTTGTGTATTGTGACGCGTTGAAGATGGATCTTAGTGGTGTGCTGATGCAGAATGGTCAGGTTGTTTCTTATGCCTCTAGACAACTAAAAGTTCATGAAAGGAATTATCCTATGCATGACTTAGAGTTGGAAGTTGTGGTTTTTGTGTGGAAGATTTGGACACATTATCTTTTTGGCTCTAATTTTGAGGTGATCATTGATAATAAGAATCTGAAGTATTTGTTTGATCAGAAGGATTTTAATATGAGGTAGAGGAGATGGCGCTAACTTCTGAAAGACTAAGATTTTGATTTAAGTTACCATTTGGGTAAAGCAAATGTCGTGGTTGATGCTTTGAGTAGGAAGTCCTTACATATGTCAATGCTTATGGTAAGAGAGTTAGAATTGATCGAGAAATTCAGAGACATGAGTTTAGTGTGTGAAAAGACTCCTAACAGTGTGAAGTTGGGGATGTTAAACCTGACTAGTGGTATCCTTGAAGAGATCAGGGAAGGTTAGAATTCTAATTTGAGGTTGGTTGATCAGTTGACATTGATTACCCAAGGTAATTGAGGTGAGTTTCGAGTTGATGAGAATAGTGTAATGAGGTTTGGTGATAGGGTGTATGTGATGCGTCAGAGATTAAGAAGAGTATTATTGAAGAAGAACATCTAAGTGGTCTGAGTATTCATCTCGATGCTACAAAGATGTATCAAGACTTGAAGAAATTGTTTTGGTGCCCGGTATAAAAAAGGAAATTGTGGAGTTTGTATATGCCTAATTGACAAGTCAGAAGTCAAAGATTGAACATCAGAATCCTTTGGGTCTGATGCAACCGTTGAATATTCCAGAGTGGAAATGAGACAATATTTCCATGGATTTTATGTCGGGTTTTCTGAAAACCATAAAGAGAAATGACTTGGTTTGGGTAATAGTGGATAGATTGACTAAATCAGTTCATTTATTGCCCATGAAGATTAATCATTCTATGTAGAAGTTGGTTGAGATGTGTATTCGGGAGATTGTGAGATTGCATGGAATACCTTAGAGTATTGTGTCAGATAGAGATATGAGATTTACGTTGAGGTTTTGGAAAGTTTGCATAATGCATTTGGTACTAAGTTGAAATTAAGTTCTACATATCATCCGCAGATGGAAGGTCAAACAGAGAGGACTATCCAATCATTAGAAAATTTGTTAAGGGCTTGTGCGTTGGAAAAAGGAGGTACTTGGGACAACCACTTATCATTGATTAAGTTTACATACAACAATAGTTTCCATACTAGTATTGTAATGACACTGTATCAAGTGTTGTACGGTAGTAGGTGTAGGACTCTGTTGTATTGGTATGAGTCAGGCAAGAGTGTTGTGCTCGGACCTGAGATTGTACATGAGACAAATGAGAAGATCAAGATGATCCAAGAAAGAATTGGAGCCTCTCAGAATCGTCAAAAGAGTTATCATGATAAGAGGAGGAAATCACTTGAGTTCTATGATACGGTGGGAGAACTGACTTGGGTGTTTTGCGCTTTATCGCAAATGTTGCGGTTAGCAAGAGTCCCCACCGACTTTTCTTTTATCCAAAAAGAAAGGCTGAAAAGAACAGGAAAGGCCTTTGAGATTATTTCTTGAGTTCGGGGGGTAGATTATGAAAAAGGGAGGTATTAGCACCCTTTTTATCCATAGTTATCTATGGGCTCTTAGTTTCTTTCTAGATCACTTGCTTTTGTTTGAAAAATGTGCTTTGTATGGTTTTTGAAAGTATTTTGAAAAGGTGTCATCGTTTAGTCAAACTTTGTAATAGTTCTCGTTCGTAAGAACGTATACAAAGTGTTGAGCTTTTGAAAATGTTTCAAGTTTGGAATATGTTTTGAAAGTGTTTTTTGAAAGTGTTTGGTGTTTGTTTTGGAGATAAGAAACAGTGTTTGATTTGAAATTTAGCAAGCAACTAGGAACAATCTATCTACTCAAAAGTCTTAGTTCATTTCTTCCTTTCCTTTGATATTGCCATCTTACCATTGATTTGGTAAGAAGCCCTATCTTTGGATGTAAATGGATGGGTGTGGGTCATCGTATAGCCATGATAGCAATATTGTGAAATATCTTAGCAATTCTCTTTGAGGGACTAAGATCATTTTGAAAGGCAACATTTGATAGCGTCATCGAGGGACTATGATCTTGTATTTTTTTATTGCTTTTGCTAAGATATTTCACATGCATAACATGGCCATTTTAATAAAGCAATAAAGTGGATTTACCCTAAGGGTGTAAGTGTGCAAGATTGTTAATTTAGATGCTTGTTTATCTTGAATTAGAGTTTGCTAACTTGTTGATTTTAATCTTTCCATACAAACCCTAATTTACTAGCATTTATATAAAGCATTAAATTGCGGAAAATAAAAATACTAAGCTATTACATCAATAGGGGGTGTACAAATTTACAAATGGGGAATTTGTAAGAAAATTAAATCTAATTAACTATTACAATCATATTAAATATTGTACAAAATTGAAGATAAAATGCAAGAATGCAAAATGGAAAAAAAGAAATGATTTTTATTTTATTTTATGAAGGGTTTTAATCTTGACTTAATTAAGAAAATAATTAATGGAAATTAACTAAAATTAACTTAAACTAATTAAGAAAATAAATTAATCCAAAAGGTTTTTTAGGGTTTTATGAAAAAAGTTTTTAAATAATGAAAACTAACATGAGAATTAATTAATTAATTAAAAGGGAACCTAAGTTCTAAATTATTTTAATTTACAAGAAAATAATGATATAATAATTAAACCTAAATATCTAAGTATTAAAAAAGAAATTAATTTACTAAAAGAAAATGTTTTTTATTCTTTTGTTTTATGAAGAAAAATAAACTAAATAAATATAAATAATAAAATAAAAATATTTTTATATTTTTTTAGTAAAATAATAATAATAATGATAATAATAAGAATAGTAATAAAAATATAAAGAAAATATGAAATAGAAATAAAAATAGAAAATAAATAAAAAAGGTAAAATGGGCCAGGAGTGTAAACATTGTCAGGGGGGTTAGAGTCAGCAAACAAATAGCCATGCCCAAGTTGGAGGCCCAGCGCTGCAAACAACAATCAAAAAAAGTGGAAAAAAATATGAAAAACAAGCAAAAGGGTACCACTGGGGCTTGAACCCAGGTCCCTAAGGTAACAGGTGTGCGCTTTAACCACTGGGGTGGTGATACATCTGTTAACTTAAACAAAACAATAAATATATGATATATAATTTGCCCTGACTGTACTTCATCTTCAACCTCCATCCACGGGATCTGTAACTTGTTCATTTCTCAACCATTTTTAAAAGTGTAAACATGAAACTTGTACATTTTACCACCACAAATCCAACCATGTAACTAACTTAAGATAACTTTCAAAGATAAGGATCAATTTATGAAAGTACCAAATTCTGACCTAAATGTTCCAGCAAATTCAAACTCAAAATTCTCCATGCTCAGGCAACATAAATGAAATCTATGGACATGTATAGTTTGAGGGAAATGATATCAACACTCTATCTTCACAAATGCAAGCCTAACAATGCCTAAATAATAAGATAAAAGTTCCAGAAAAATACCTCAAAATTGGAAATCTTGAAATGAGTTTGAGCTTGTTTCAACTGATGGTGATGATCAGGTTAGCTTCCTTGAGCCTCTAGGAAGCTAATGTAATGCTTACTTGATTCTGGGAGTGCTTGAATCGTGCTAGAGAAGTCAAGATGCAAGCTCTATTTTTTTGGTTATGGTAGTTGATGAAGATGGCTTTATAGTTGGATAACAGGTGTTGGGATTGTTTATGTATGATGTTTAGAAGCTTTTTGAAGCAAAAGGCCAAGAAACGCACGAGGGAAATGGAAGTTTGAAGTTCTTGGTCAGAATATGCAACAATGGTGGTTTGTGATGCAGTTCTGAGTTTGGGGAAGTTTGATAGCTTGTGTACTCGTTTATTTCTTGCAAAAAAACTTATGCATGTGTATGGAAAAGGTTCTAGCACTTGAGAGGGTCAGAAGCACAAGATATAGACTTATGACTATGTTACTTGATTTTGAAGAAAACTAGAAAACATAGTTTCAAGGCATAGTACAAGCATGGCCTGAGTTGTTAGAGGCTTTAGACAAGTTTATTATGGATTTTAGATTGTGTGTGATCAGAAGAAAATAAGTGCAAAGCTCAAGAATTGACTTTGTGCATAAAAGTCACTTTTCCAAAATGGCAATGTTGCCTTTCTTCCTAAAATGGTATTAAGCATGAGCAATACATTGAATGCTTGGATTAAAGCTTCTAACAGCTGTGTAAACATTTAATTATGGAGTGTCAAACAATTTTTAAGCCTACAAAGCAAAGATTATGCAGCCTAGGCTTGGATTTGAATTCTTGTTCATCATGGAAATGACCTATAATTTAAGAATGAATGTCCAACTTCTTGTCTTCGATTATCTTTGCTAAAGCATGATCTCAATGAGTTCTTGGACATTTTTTAAAGCTTGTAACATCCTATACAACCTCTATGTTGACCACTTTTGAAAATTCCTCTTGGAACTATGTGAAAATTTTCCATGAAGTTAGGTCAAAATCCTGCCTAAACTAGGGCAAAATTTCACTAAGTTTCCAAGTTTCATGAACATGTATTCACAAAATCATAACTTGAAATCCATGCATTTCTAGGGAATTTTTGTTCTACCATGTTTTATATCTCATTGAGATATATAACTTTCATGTTGTAAGTTTCTTTTGAATCATCTTGCATCATGGTGAAAATTTTGCTCAAAGTTGTGAAAAAATATGAAGTTTTCAACACTTAGAAAAATTTCTAAGTTTAGAAATTTTGACTTTTCAAAATGAAATCTTGACTTTTTGATTTCTTGATGAACAAGTTTCATATTTTGACATATTTTGATGAATTGTGATCTTTGACACTTGATTTTGACCAAAAAGTCAAAGTTTGACTTTTCAATGTACAATTGATTTTTGATCAGTTGACTGAAAATTCATCTGTCAACCATTGGACTTGAGGAATGTTTTGAGCCATGTAATTAGGTAAAAGTGATGCATTTGAGTCCTTGAGATCATAACTTAAACCAATCAATCATTTGTTAGGTCAAAAATTAGACATTGCCCTTTCTCAGTCAAAAAACCCTAATTTTGACCATTTTGCCCTTTTGATGATCTGATCAAATTTCTTGAGGAATTATGATCCAAACTTTATCAAATGACATATATGAGTTCATGATGTTGATATGGATCAAACATTATGAAGTTTTACTGTAAATTGGCCACAGTTGACTTTTTCCCCCAATACAACTGATTTTAAGTCAACTGATCAATTGACTGGGAAAAAATGTGATCCAGGACTTGAAACTTGACATGAGCAATCTTGAGGGTATAAAATGATACACGAAATTCATATGAGACATTAAAAGTTCATTTGTCCTTGTGCAATCTCAAACCCTTATTTTCAGTCATCGATGCTTGAGGAGGTGTCTTGAGCTGATAACCCTAAGGCAGTCTTGAACCAAAGGAGATCTTGTGAGAGATTACTTGATAAATGAGAGGGAAAATTTTGGGGTACAACATCTTCCCCTTTTCAATCTTCTTAAACCTGAAGAGTTAGATTGGCGGATCTGTCATTCGTGACTTGAAGGTGAAAGATGATTGAACACTAGAGTGCCCAAAAATTTGCACTTGAAGATGGATTGTGAATGGGCTTATAGATGCCATTTGGAGGAATGTTGGTAAACACTGAAAGAAGTATCAGCATAAATCTCTTGTGATTTATACTAAAACTTGATGTTTTACCTGTGAGAAAAAAGAGTTAGCAAAATACAGATGTATGCATAATGTTCACCAGATGTGGTATTATGCTAAATGCATCTTGTACGTACATGTTATGATGTATGAATATGAGATGTATGTTTTTTGTCAGGGAAAATAAATCCCTGACTGCTGCTGAGGGAATTCTGGGAGGTTGAATCCCTGATTGTCGTGGGGGATGAAGAATATGCATAGCTTCTAACTTTGTTGAAAGGATGCTTCCGCTGGGGAATATCTCTTGAATGTTACCTGTTATTTGGTCGGATCCAGGCTTCACAACTTGCTAAGAGTGAGGAAGTCAACTGCTATCTGGTCGGGTCTAGGCTTCATGGTAACTTACTGGGGAAGAGATAAATTAACTGTTATATGGTCGGATTCCAGGCTTTACATAGAATTTCTTGAAATTGAATAGTTATTTGGTCGGATCCAGGCTTTGTAGTAACTTGAAGTAGTAACTATTATCTGGTCGGGTCCAGGTTTCATGGTTTTTGGAAAGTTGTACTATTATATGATCGGGTCCAGGCTTCACAGTGTCTTTTTGGGGATCACAGTTGATTGTTATCTGGTCGGGCTCTAGGTTTCACAATAACTTGCTGGAAAACTGATATTTGGTCGGGTCCAAGCTTTGCAGATTTCTGAGGTTGATGAGATTAATTGTTATGTGGTCGGGTCCAGGTTTCATAATAAATTATTTGGGAATTTAATTGTTATCTGGTCGGGTTCCAGGTTTTACAACGAATTTCTGAGGGTAATTGCTATTTGGTCGAATTCAGGCTTCACATCAACTTGTTGGGGTTGAGGAATACTCTACTGGGGGAAAGAAGTTAAACCTTGGCCTAGTTGAGTCCAGGTTTTTCTATATTTTGAAGAGTTAAACTATTATCTGGTCGGGTCCAGGCTTTATAGTATCTTATATTAACTGTTATCTGGTCGGGTTCAGGTTTCAGAAACTCAAACTGTTATCTGGTCGGGTCCAGGTTTCATCAATTGATAAAGTCAAACTAATGTCTGGTCGGGTCCAGGATTTACAGTGACTTGAGAAGTTGACTATTATCTGGTTGGGTCCAGGCTTCGTAGTAACTTTTGGGGATAGTAAAGTTTTTGTTGATGACTTTACTGGGGATCAGGGGTTGTGGCCCTATGATTTGTAATAATCTGAAAGGCAAACTCAAGCTGGAGAGTGTAGACTCAGTCGAGGAGGACAGACTCATCTTGGGGAGGTATACTCAGCTGGGGGTAACAGGTTCAGCTGGAGAAGATAGACAAAGTTGGGGAACTTTTTAATCGGCTGGGGAGTTATGCTACTCGTTGTTTGTTGGGGAAATAAACCCTGTTAGGGAAATAAACCCTATTGAAGAGGTGAGTTCCATTTAGGAAGAGATCCACGAGGCTTCTATTTGTAAAATTTAACTTAGCTGGAGAGAGAGTTGTCGAAAGATTGAGACTCTGGCTGGAGATTGGTCTATTATAGCCGGTCTGCGGGGGATAATGTTAATGAAATAACTTTGTGGGGATATTCCAATATACATTAAAGAGGTTCTTGTTATTGCTTAGGTCATATGCGCCAAACAGTTTTAATTATGTTCACTTTCATATGTTCATTCAATTTTAGTTATTGGACAAGTTTGCATTCAAAGCAAAGACAAGAAGTTTGCACTTCAAAGTATATTTGTATTGGTATTTTGCCCATGAATTGGCGTTTTTGTACAAAGAGACGGAGATCCTAGTAAGAAGAAATCATCGAAAGGAAAACAAAATTGAAAACAAAAACAAATAGCCATGTGAAATGATCTCATTGCCTTCCAACTCTACTATTGCCCCAATGTCTTCAAATGCCCCTTGTCGTTGATTGGATTGATCTTGGACCGTTTGAACTTGGATCTTGGTGATAAAATTGACTGTGGTGATTCCACGGGACATAGTCATACGCTTTCAATCCTTAACTTTTGCCTGGACCACCCTTTCGGGTTTTCACCCCACCAGGATACCTATTTTTTCCCAAGCCTCCCTTTCGGGTTTTCAACCTGCCGGATGTACAATCTTTTGCATATATCGCTAATTTTTGCCCAAACCTTTTGGTTTTCCGGAATGCCCTTATTTTGCCTAGGTGTGTTAACCTAGTGGGTCTCTTATGCGTAGTATTTTTAACTATGTCGGCGTTTATAGGATGTAGGAAGTCTTCACCATCCATGGTAGTCAACATCATGGCACTGCCAGAGAACACTCTCTTAACAACAAATGGCCCTTCGTAGGTGGGAGTTCATTTGCCTCTGGGGTTTCCTTGCGGTAGAATGATACATTTTATCACCAAGTCACCAGCTTGATATACTCTAGGCTTGATCTTTTTGTTGAAAGCTTTAATCATACATTTTTGGTACGTCTGGCCATGACAAACAGCTGCCAATCGTTTTTCGTCGATCAAGTCCAGCTGATCCAATCTCGTTTGAATCCACTCGTCTTCGGTTAAGCCTGCTTCATTCATAATCCTCAGTGAGGGAATCTGAACTTCCACTAGAAAAACAGCTTCCATGTCATAGACTAGAGAAAAGGGATTTGCCCTAGTTGATGTTCTAGCTGAAGTGCGGTAGCCATGTAGAGCAAACGGCAACATCTCATGCCAATTCTTATAGGTTACCACCATTTTCTGCACAATCTTCTTGATATTTTTGTTGGCCGCTTCGACTGCACCATTCATTTTAGGTCTATATAGAGAAGAATTGTGATGTTTGATCTTAAAATGAGTGCAAAGCTCAGTAATCATAGCATTGTTGAGGTTAGTCCCATTGTCGGTGATAATCCTTTCGTCGATACCATAGCGGTAGATGAGGTTGTGTCTGATGAATTTGGCTACCACATTCTTGGTGACTGAGGCAAAAGAGGCGGCTTCGACCCACTTGGTGAAATAATCAATAGCGACCAAAATGAAACGATGTCCATTGGAAGCGGTTGGCTTGATCTCTCCAATCATATCAATGCCCCACATTGCAAATTGCCACGGGGCTTTCATGACATTCAGAGGGATATGAAGCATATGGACCTTGTCAGCATTGATTTGACATTTGTGACAAGTCTTCGAGTGTTGATGGCAATCAGTATCCATTGTTGACCAATAATAGCCATCTCTTAAGATTTTCTTAGCCATCGTATGTCCACTTGAGTGAGTACTAAAGAGTCCATCGTAAATGTCTTCCATGATTTCCTCTTCCTCCTTCTTGTCCACACATCAGAGTAGAGTAGAGTCATGGTTGCACTTGTACAATATTCCATTACTTAATAAGAATTTGGCTGCAAATCTTCATAAGAATTTTCTGTCATTGATAGATGCTCCCTCTGGATACTCTTGTGCTTCAAGGTATCTCATCACCTCGTGGTACCATTGCTTTTTCGCGTCAGTGTCAAGTTCACAGCAATGTGCAGGTTCGTCGAATCTTTCAATTGTAATCATGGGGGCTTCGTTATCCCATCTGACTTTGAACTTTGAAGACATGGTTGCCAAAGCATCAGCCAACTGATTTTCTTCCCTAGGGAAGTGCTCAAAGGTGATCTCTTTGAAGTAAGGAATTAGGGATAGCATAAGTTCCTAGTAAGGGATGAGATTAGGGTGCTTAGTGTCACAATATCCTTTTACTTGGCTAATCACTAGGGAGGAATCCCCAAACACATTCAAATGCTTGATCCTCAAGTCAATAGCAGCTTTCAGACCCAAGATGCATGCTTCATACTCGGCCATATTATTCGTACAATCGAAGCATAGTCTGGCAGTGAATGGAGTATGGAAACCTTTAGGAGAGATGATCACAGCACAAATTTTGTTACCTAAGGCGTTGGAAACCTCATCTAAGACCATAGTCCATCGGGATCCTTGTTCAGGTCCGTCATATGGTCCAGGTTTCGCACAGTCAGTTACTAGCATGATGTTCTCATCATGGAAGTTGAAGTTCATAGACTGATAATCATCCATAGTTTGATGGGCTAAATGATCTGCTAGTACGCTTCCTTTGATGGCCTTTTGTGTAGTGTATTGAATGTCGTACTCAGTCAAGATCATTTTCCATCTGGCTATCCATCCGGAAAGGGCTAGTTTCTCTAAAATGTATTTGATTGGGTCCATTTTAGAAATCAACAGAGTGGTATGAGTCAACATTTGCTGTCTTAGCTGGAGAGCAGCCCATGCTAGAGAACAGTAAGTTTTCTCGAGCAGTGAATATCTGGTTTCATAGTCAGTAAACTTTTTGCTCAGGTAATAAATATCATGCTCTTTTCGGCCAGACTCGTCATGTTGGCCCAAAACACACCCAATAGAGTTCTCTAGTACTGTCGAGTACATGATCAAGGGTCTTCCTTCAACTGGAGGCATGAGAATAGGAGGTTCTTGTAGGTATTCTTTGATTTTGTCGAAGGAAGCTTGGCACTCATCATTCCATCTGACTACCTGATCTTTCTTCAAGAGTTTGAAGATTGGCTCACAAGTAGCAGTTAAGTGTGATATGAAGCGGGAAATGTAATTGAGACGACCCAAGAATCCTCTAACTTCCTTTTCGGAATGAGGGACTGGCATTTCTTGGATGGCCTTTACCTTGGCCAGATCAACTTCAATGCCTTTATTTCTAACAACAAAACCTAGAATTTTTCCAGATCGTACTCCAAATGTGCACTTATTAGGGTTTAACCTCAGCTGGTACTTTTTCAGCCTTTCGAATAGTTTGTGCAGGTGATCAAGATGTTCTTTTTCAGTTTGTGATCTGGCAATCATATCATCCATATAGACCTCTATTTCATGATGTATCATGTCATGAAACAAAGCTATCATAGCCATTTGATACATTGCCCCTGCATTCTTCAATCCGAACGGCATGACCTTATAGCAGAAGGTTCCCCATTGCGTAATGAAAGTAGTCTTCTCCATGTCTTCGGGAGCCATCCTTATCTGATTATAGCCGGAGAAATCTTCCATAAAAGAGAATACTTTATGATGAGCAGTATTATTGACCAAGACGTCAACGTGTGGTAGAGGGAAGTCATCCTTGGGGCTTGCCTTATTCAGATCCCTATAGTATACGCACATGCGAACTTTTCCGTCCTTTATCGGCACTGGTACCACATTGGTAACCCATTGGGGATAGGATGTCACAGCTAGGAACCCTGCATCAAATTGTTTCATTACTTCAGCTTTGATCTTCTCAGATATATCAGGCCTCATGCGAAGAACCTTTTGTTTGACGAGAGGACAGTCTTCTTTTGTCGGCAGACGATGAATTACGATGTCGGTATCCAACCCAGGCATATCTTCATAATACCAAGCAAATACGTCCACATTATCATGCAACATCTGAACCAATCTGCTCTTGACACTGCCTTCTAAGTTAGCGCCAATCTTGATTTCCTTCTTATCTGCCTCAGTACCCAGATTGATGACTTCAACTGACTCTTCGTGCCGTTGAATAGCTTTTTCCTTTTGTAATAGAAGTCTGGCTAATTCTCCTGGTATGTCACAATCTTCCTCGCCTTCATCTTCGGCTTGGTTAATTGAGCATTCGAAGTCATAGTCGGCAATAGTAGAGTCATTGACAATAGGATCCAGAGTGGATGAAGACCTGCAAGAGTGTATGTGTGTGTGCATGTAAGATACATGGCTATTTTTTGAAAATGTATTTGAAAGAAAAAGAAAGATAATGAACACAAATATTTTAATGCAAAAGAGTCCAATGTACTGAATGATCATATGATTAGATGAACATAAATAAAACCCTTGACAAATGGACCAAAGTGCCTCGGGCTAGGCACATGGCTTAAAAGTCATTGTTTGAATATTACAGATAAAATGTTCTTGAATTGAAAGAAAGAAAATAACAAGTAGATTACTCCTCAATGAAGGAGATGGGCACAAAGTCCTTTGCATGCTAATTCTTCAGCTCTTTTGTAGTTGGATATACCCAATCTTCAAATTCAGCTTCTTCATCAGAATCACCCACGGCATTGACTTCATGGCTTGTATTGTGGAGAGGTGGCTTTCCAGTGCGAGCACGCCTCACTTCCTTCTGAGCTTTGACGGTGAAGCCCAAACCGAACTTGTCTGCTTTGAATGGGATATCAAGGAGTTGCCCCCAAGTATCACAGTTTCCTTCTTCAATTGTCGCACGAGCATCTTTAACTGAGACTATCTTTGGTATGGCTTTAACAACTTTAGACTCATCAGAGGAACATTTAGCAACATCAATCATTGGTGGCACAACCTCGAAGGCTTAACACGGGGTCTCAGTGAATTCTCCATCCATCTCTACGTATTTGAAAGAGTTAAGGTGGCTCACCATAAACTCTTCTTCTCCGCAGACGGTGACTATTCTTCCCTTGACTGGATATTTGAGTTTCTGATGGAGAGTTGAAGTTACTTCCCCAGCTTTATGGATCCACGGGCGACCCAATAGACAAGAATAGGCAGGACAAATATCAATAATGTAGAAGGTGGAGTTGAAGATTTGAGATCCCACTTTGATTGGAAGATCTACTTCCCCATGAATAGTCCTCTTTGATCCATTGAACGTCCTTACGATGATATCTCTTGGCTTCAAGACTAAACCTTCATAGTCTAGACGATCTAACGCTATCTTGGGTAATACATTCAGGGAAGAACCAGTGTCTACTAGAACATGTGTTAAGGTGGTCCCTTTACACTCGACAGAAACATGTAAAGCTTTATTGTGGTTCTTCCCTAAAGGTGTTAAGTCAGCATCCAAAAATCCCAAGCCATTATCAGCTGTCAGGCTAGCCACGCAATTCTCAAATTGGTCAGTTGTTGTCTCATGGGGGACATGAGCCTTTTTTAGGAATTTGATTAATGTCTGAGCATGGGCGTTAGAACGAAGCAGCAATGACAACATTAAAATCTTAGAAGGGGTTTGCCCCAACTGTTCCACAATCTTGAAGTCGCTTCTTTTTATGATCTTCAAGATCTCGTCCATCTCACGAGCGGAGGGTTCTTCATTAGCAACGTCCTTGGAGGTATTTCAGTTACAACCAGATCAATAACTTTTTCCTTCCCTCTTGTATTGGTACTTGGCTTGGCAGCATTAATGCGGATGGGCGCCTTTGTAACAACTGGTGGTGAGATATTGGGTGAAAATATTCTCCCAGTTCTAGTTACTTTGCTTGAGCCAGCTATGTTACCGACATTGTCATCTTTTTCTTCTTCGATCCAAGCGTCTTGTTTTATGTCGTGATAAAACACCTCAGCACCATAGTTCCAGGGTACTGCCTTGTTTGAAGAGTAGGGAATTGGTCCGGGATTGGTAATTATTAAGGGAGTAACAGCGGGTTCATTTGAAATCCTAATAGGACCTTTGGAGGTTATCGTAAGAGGCTTGTTTGATATGGTAATAATGGAGAGGTCTTCACATTTGTTAGTCAAAATTTTGGCAAGTGGGGTTTTCTCAAATAGAATTTCATGGATATTCATCAGGCGTTGTATGCCCTTCTTC
The DNA here is from genome assembly GCA_948472305.1 of Vicia faba. Lineage (NCBI taxonomy): Eukaryota > Viridiplantae > Streptophyta > Magnoliopsida > Fabales > Fabaceae > Vicia > Vicia faba. The sequence goes on from OX451735.1 coordinate 715,375,270, forward strand.
AGCCTTTCACATCCATTGAGTTGTCTTGTACAGCACACACAGTCTCTTACACAGCCAGGGAAAATCCCAGCTTTCAACAGGTTCTTTTTTATTATATTCATCCGAGTAGTCAATTCTTCAATAGAGGCAACAAAAATTGTATCTTCAACAGCATTAACACCTTTGTCATGCTTCAGCATTGGAGCGGTGATTACATTCAGAGTTGAAGGAGGATCAAACTCAATAATTTTGTTATCGATCAAATCCTGAATTTTGTTCTTCGAGGCTCAGCACTGGTCAGTCTCGTGCTCGGGGCTGCTTTAGTGGTAAGCACATTTAGCGTTCAGATTATACTTTGGTGACGAGGTATCAGGGTTGGCAGGAGGGTCGCGCAATGTCACCAAATTAGCCTTTAGCAAATGTTGTAAGGCTTGAGACAATGACATGCCTAACCTCGTAAATTGTCTTCTCGGAGTTTCAAAACTTTGATGATTTCCAGATGGTCTTGGAGTAGGAGTTGGATTGGAGATTCGGACGGCATTTACAGACGGATGATCATTCTTCTTGGTATGGGCCCTTGCCCCGTACACAGCATTGACTTCCTTTTTTGCAGCAAAAGGTTTCTTGACAGGATTGGAAATGGAGGTAGATGCCATAGAGATCTTCCCACTTTTAATGCTGCTTTCAACACTTTCACAAGTTAAGATTAATTTGGTGAAACCGGAAAAAGAGTAGCCAACCAACAGATTAAAGAAAGGACTAGATAGAGTACCCATGAACATGTCGATATGCTCCCTATCAGTCAAAGATGGTTGAACCCTACTGGAGAGGTCTCTCCACTTTTGCGCATATTCCTTAAATCCTTCATTCTTTCCCATGGTCATATCTTGTAATTGAACCCTCGTTGGCACCAAGTCGGCGTTATACTGATACTGATGGTAGAAGGCGGTAGCTAAATCCTCTCAAGTATTGATACGGGATCCATCCAACTGATAAAACCATTAAAGTTGTGTTCCAGCCAAGCTCTCTTGGAAAAAGTGAACCCAAAGCTTCTTATCAGCAGTGTGCGGCTGTATCTTGCGCACATAAGATTTTAGGTGGAGTTTTGGACAAGAAACTCCATAGTATTTTTCAAAGATTGGTATTTTGAATTTGTGGGGAATGACTACCCCAGAGATCAAACATAAATCATCAAAATCTAAACCGGGGACGGCTTAGATTTCAACAACTTTCAATTTGTCTTCTAACTGCTTATATTTAATATCAGCGGGTGGATACTGCTCTTCGAAATAATTATCATCAGATACTTGATCATTAACGCAGTCAGCCTGAGTACTCTTGACCTCACAAATCTGGTTCCCGTCCTCTTCAGATGAATCTCCTCCTACTGGGATTTGACGGACTGTCTCCTTGAACCTTCTACCCATGTTGAGTAGAGCTTTCTTCTTTGGCTTCTTCTTAATGGCCAGAAAATCCATCATATCTTGCTTCCCCTTGGCTATGGCTAGTAGAGTTTCCTGGAACTGAGAATTTTGGGCTTGGAGATCCTTCACAGTTTTCTCTAGATCCATCTTACTGAAATAAACAGCAGAAAGATAAGGAAACCTGTTATGCGAAAACCTTGCATGTTATGATGCATAGAATATGTATTATGCAAATGATTTCAAGGATTAATGAAATTTAAATTTGTATAGACAAAATAATGAAAAAACATCAATTTTCATTAAACAAAGCAAGAAAGATTACATCATTCCTCTTGGGCTCACAAAATAACTTTCTAAGATAAAAAGACTGAACGCATCCTCTTCAATGCGAGATAGGAGTTCACACTTTGATCTTCTTGTAGCTGCTTTGTAAGCTCCAAGACCCTCTTCTCACTAGCATAGAATTGAGCCTCGAAAGTATCACGCTCTTCCTTCAGTTGAATCCAACCCTTTTGCAAGTCTTCGAGAGAGGTAGGCATGCCGGGATGGAGGATGGTGTACGGGACATCTTTTTCAACCACATGCTCCATAATGACTAGTAAGATGGAAAGATAAGGCATCACAAGTTTCTGAGCACGAGCTCGCACCCATTTAAGGTAAGGCTCGAGGGGAATGGAATTCTTGTGTCCTAGCGTCTTACTATCCACCTTGTTCAACATCCTCCAAGCTCGGATAAACCTCTAACGGTAACCTTGATTGTCATTCTCGTAGTCGAATACCACTCCTTGGATAAGCATCTCATGTGGACCATCCCTTCGGGCATAATTGAATTGTCGTAAGGCCAAGCAGGGGTTGTAAGTTATACCTCCTCTAATTCCAAGTAAGGGGACATTAGGGAATTCTCCATAACGGTCGACGATAGTAACATTCTCCAAAGATCGGGAACACCAATGAATATTTGAATGTTTGAGCGTCATCAAGATATGGGACCATCTTGAACCTTGATCATTCTTTAATACAAATTGGGGAAGATGCAAAATAAACCATCTTGCCAAAATAGGAGTACAACACATGAGGATACCTCTCTTCCTCATAGTGCGAGAGTGAAAAGAATGTAGGATGTCTCCTAACAAAGTAGGCACTGGGTTACGAGATATAAGATTTTGATGGTATTTACATATATGAGTTAGTCAGGATTTGGAAACAAAACCATCCCATACATGAGAAGGGCACAATTTTCTCAAAAGCTTGTAAGTCCGAGGAGTTCCAACAATCTTGATCTTTCTCAAACAAGAACTTGGCTAAGAAACCTTTGACACCGCTCCTTGTTTCCTAATTAGTTGTGATATCAGATTGTTGCATGTGTATGGCTTGAGCAATCTCTTCAGGTTTTGGATCTCTTTCCGTACCGTTTAAGGGTAGTTGATTGAGAATGGGAATCCTCAAGAGTTGGGAGAATTCTTCCAAAGTTGGCACAAGTTGATAATTGGGAAAAGTGAAGAAATGGTGTAGAGGATCAAAGAATTGGAAAAGCACCTTCATCATATCTTCATCAGTGTTGGAGGTAACCGAGTATAGGAGGCAACCATGTCTTTCGGTGAATGAAGATTTCTCAGGGACCCTTGATGCTAACTCTTTGAGTTGAGGAGGAATCCTTACGAGATTGACTTGAATGGTTTTCCTGCGAATAGAAGCCATGTCCTACAAAATAAAACAAAGATAAATCCCAATAATCCTTGAAATGGTTAGTGAGAATGAGTATGATGTTATGATGTTTATGATGTTATGTACAAGTAAATATATACAAATAAGACAAACAAGTCCTTAGGTTTAGGCTTGCATGGAGTCTCATAGGTAAGTACCCTCTTGAAGTTTAGTTGACTCAAACATGTACTAGAAATAGTAACCGGGTTCTAAAGGATCTCAATATCACTGGTATGTCATCTCAGGCATTATTTTAGCGCAAGCCTCTTTAATGGCGACCGAAATATCCCAAAAAACCAAACCTCAATGAGTGTAGTATCGAATATCTACCAACTTTGGACTGCACCAAAGCCGGTCATCTCACTATGTCCTAATGGCCAAGTTAGTCAAGTAAAGGTTCTAAAGTCAGTTAGTGCTTCATGACATCACTCAGCGGCCCCGTATTCTCCTTGACTACTTAAGGTCTACCGGTACCCACAAATATGTCACATTAACGTAGCTATTTCTTAGACCATGTCGGTTAACCCGGCACAGTTTCCACAATGTATTGCTACTTACCTATAAGGTATCCCAAATCCGGGTAGAGGATTTAAGCCCAAACAAAGAACCAAAATGTAAACCATACAAGTCAAACAATGAGAGCAAGTAAAGGTGATCTAGCCCTAAGGTAACCCAACTTTTAAAACATCCCCAGCAGAGTCGCCAGTTCTGTAATACGGCGGGAGAACTGACTTGGGTGTTTTGCGTTTTATCGCAAATGTTGCGGTTAGCAAGAGTCTCCACGGACTTTTCTTTTATCCAAAAAGGAAAGGATGAAAAGAACAGGAAAGACCTTTGAGATTATTTCTTGAGTTCGGGGGATAGATTATGAAAAGGAAAGGTATTAGCATCCTTTTCATCCATAGTTATCTATGGGCTCTTATTTGCTTTCTATATCACTTGCTTTTGTTTGAAAAATGTGCTTTGTGTGGCTTTTGAAAGTAATTTTAAAAGGTGTCATCGTTTAGTAAAACTTTGTAATAGTTCCTGTTCGTAAGAACGTATACAAAGTGTTGAGATTTTGAAAATGTTTCAAGTTTGAAAGATGTTTTAAAAGTGTTTTTTCAAAGTGTTTGGTGTTTGTTTTAAAGATAAGCAACAATGTTTGATTTGAAATTGATCAAGCAACTAGGAACAATCTACCTACTCAAAGTCTTAGTTCATTTCTTCCTTTCCTTTAATATTGCCATCTTACCATTTATTTGGTAAGAAGCCCTATCTTTGGATGTAAAGGGACGGGCGTGGGTCATCGTATAGCCATGATAGCAATGTTGTGAAATATCTTAGCAATTCTCTTTGAGGGACTAAGATCATTTTGAAAGGCAACATTTGATAGCGTCATCGAGGGACTATGATCTTGTATTTTTTGATTGCTTTTGCTAAGATATCCCACATGCATAACATAGCCATTTTTATAAGGCAACAAAATGTATTTACCCTAAGAGTGTAAGTGTGCAAGTGTGTTGATTTACATGCTTGTTTATCTTGAATTAGAGTTTGCTAACTTGTTGATTTTAATCTTTCCATACAAATCCTAATTTACTAGCATTTATATAAAGTATTAAATTGTGGAAAATAAAAATACTAAGTTATTACATCAATAGGGGAGGGGGTGTACAAATTTACAACTGAGGAATTTGTAAGAAAATTAAATCTAATTAACTATTACATCCATATTGAATATTGTACAAAATTGAAGATAAAATGCAAGAATGCAAAATGGAAAGAAAAAAAAGAAATGATTTTTATTTGATTTTATGAAGGGTTTTAATCTTGACTTAATTAAGAAAATAATTAATGGAAATTAACTAAAATTAACTTAAACAAATTAAGAAAAGAAATTAATCCAAAAGGTTTTTTAGGGTTTTATGAAAAAAGGTTTTAAATAATGAAAACTAACTTGAGAATTAATTAATTAATTAAAAGGAAACTTAAGTTCTAAATTATTTTAATTTACAAGAAAATAATGATATAATAATTAAACCTAAATATCTAAGTATTAAAAAAGAAATTAATTTACTAAAAAAAATGTTTTTTATTCTTTTGTTTTATGAAGAAAAACAAACTAAATAAATATAAATAATAAAATAAAAATATTTTATATTTTTTTAGTAAACTAATAATAATAATGATAATAATAAGAATAGTAATAAAAATATGAAGAAAATATGAATTAGAAATAAAAATAGAAAATAAATAAAAAAGGTAAAATGGGCCAGGAGTGTAAACATAGTCAAGGGGGTTAGAGTTAGCAAACAAATAGTCAGGCCCAAGTTAGAGGCCCGGGGCTGCAAACAACAATAAAAAAAAGTGAAAAAATATGAAAACCAGTAAAAGGGTACCACTGGGGCTAGAACCCAGGTCCCTAAGGTAACATGCGCGCGCTTTAACCATAGGGGTGGTGATACATCCATTAACTTAAACAAAATAATAAATATATGATACATCATTTTCCCTGACTGTACTTCATCTTCAACCTCCAGCCACAGGATCTGTAACCTTTTCATTTCTCAACCATTTTTAAAAGTGTAAACATGAAACTTGTGCATTTTTCCACCACCAATCCAACCATGTAACTAACTTAAGCTAACATTCAAAGATAAGGATGAATTTATGAAAGTACCAAATTTTGACCTAAATGTTTCATCAAATTCAAACTCAAAATTCTCCATGCTCAAGCAACATAAATGAATTTTATGGAAATGTATAGTATCAGGGCAATGATATCTACATTCTATCTTCACAAATGCAAGCCTAACAATGCCTAAATAATGAGATAGAAGTTCAAGAAATATACCTCAAAATTGGAAATCGGGAAATGAGTTTTAGCTTGTTTCAAGTGATGGTGATGATCAGGTTAGCTTCCTTGAACCTCTAGGAAGCTAATGCAATGCTTACTTGATACTGGGAGTGCTTGAATCGTCCTAGAGAAGTCAAGATGCAAGCTCTATTTTTTTTGTTATGGAAGTTGATAAAGATGATGTTCTAGTTGGATAACAGGTGTTGGGATTGTTTATGTATGATGTTTAGAAGCTTTTGGAATCAAAAGGCCAAGAAACGCACGAGGGAAATGGAAGTTTGAAGTTCTTGGTTAGAATGTTCAACAATGTTGGTTTATTATACAGTTCTGAGTTTGGGGAAGTTTGAGAGCTTGTGTATTCGTATCTTTCTTGCAAACCACTTATGCATATGTATGGAAAAGGTTCTAGTACTTGAGAGGGTCAGAAGCACAAGATATAGACTTATGGTTATGTTACTTGATTTTGAAGAAAAGTGGAAAACATAGTTTCAAGGTATAGTACAAGCATGGCCTGAGTTGTTAGAGGCTTTAGACAAGTCTCTTATGTCTTTTAGATTGTGTGTGATCAGAAGAAAACAAGTGCAAAGCTCAAGAATTGACTTTGTGCACAAAAGCCACTTTTCCAAAATGGCAATGTTGCCTTTCTTCCTAAAATGGTATTAAGCATGGGCAATGCATTGAATGCTTAGATTAAGGCTTCTAACAGCTATGTAAACATTTAATTATGGAGTTCCAAACAAGTTTGAGGCTTTCAAAGCAAATAATATGCAGCCTAGGCTTGGATTTGAATTCTTGTTCATCATGGAAATGACCTATAATTCGAGAATGAATGACCAACTTCTTGTCTTCGATTCTCTTTGCTCAAGCATGATCTCAATGAGTTCTTGGACATTTTGTAAAGCTTGTAACATCCTATACAACCTCTATGTTGACCACTTTTGAAAATTCCTCTTGGAACTATGTGAAAATTTTCCATGAAGTTAGGTCAAAATCCTGCCTAAACTAGGGCAAAATTTCACTAAGTTTCCAAGTTTCATGAACATGTATTCACAAAATCATAACTTGAAATCCATGAATTTCTAGGGAAGTTTTGTTCTACCATGTTTTATATCTCATTGAGATATATAACTTTCATGTTGTAAGTTTCCTTTGAATCATCTTGCATAATAGTGAAAAATTTGCTCAAAGTTGTGAAAAAATATGAAGTTTTCAACACTTAGAAAAATATCTAAGTTTAGAAATTTTGACTTTTCAAAATGAAATCTTGACTTTTTGATTTCTTGATAAACAAGTTTCATATTTTGACATGTTTTTATGAATTGTGATCTTTGACATTTGATTTTGACCAAAAAGTCAAAGTTTGACTTTTCAGTGTATAGTTGATTTTTGATCAGTTGACTGAAAATTCATCTGTCAACCAATTGGACTTGAGGAATGTTTTGAGCCATTTCATTAGGTCAAAATGATGCATTTGAGTCCTTGAGATCATAATTTAAACCAATCAATCATTTTCTAGGTCAAAAATCAGAAATTGCCCTTTCTAAGTCAAAAAACCCTAATTTTGACCATTTTGCCCTTTTGATGATCTGATCAAATTTATTGAGTAATTGTGATCCAAACTTGATAAAATGACATATATGAGTTCATGATGTTAATATGGATCAAACATTATGAAGTTTGACTTTAAATTGGCCACAGTTGACTTTTTCCCCAATACAGCTGATTTTAGGTCAACTGATCAATTGACTGGGCAAAAATGTGATCCAAGACTTGAAACTTGACATGAGAAATATTGAGGGTCCAAAATGATCCATGAAAGTCATATGAGACATTAAATGTTCATTTGTCCTTGTGCAATCTCAAACCCTAATTTTCAATCATCAGTGCTTAAGGAGGTGTCTTGAGCTGATCAACCCTAAGGCAGTCTTGAACCAAAGGAGATCTTGTGATAGATACTTGATAAATGAGAGGTAAAATTTTTGGGTACAACAAGTTCCAAGTAGGAGATCATGTGTTTTTGAGAGTTACTCTGGTAACTGGTGTTGGTAGAGCTCTGAAGTTGCAAAAGCTTACGCCGCATTTTGTTGGTCTATATCAGATTTTTGAGAAAATAGGTGAAGTAGCCTATTAGATTGTTTTACTATCGTCTCTTACTAATATTCACGATGTGTTTCATGTATCTCAGTTGAGGAAGTACGTTCTGGATCCTTCGCATGTAATCCAAATGGATGATGTACAGGTGAGAGATAACCTGACAGTTGAAGCACCCGTGCAGATAGATGATCGAGAAATGAAGCAATTGTGCGGTTAAGAGATTGCATTAGTGAAAGTATTGTAGGGTGTAACAATGGTGTAAGTATGACTTGTGAGCGTGAGGATCAGATGAAAGAGTCGTACCTAACTCAGTTTTCCTCTGGTAATTTTCGAGGGAGAAAATTTTTTAAGTTGGAGAGAGTTGTAACATCCTAAAATCTAGATTTATTTATTTTATTAATTATTTGTGATTTATTATTTATTTTATGTGATGTGTGATGATGTGTTATGGGGTGGTAAGTGGGATAGAAGTGATAATTATAATTATTTAGATTTAATAATTTTAGTTTATTTTATTTAGAATTATAATAATAATGAAATAGAATAATTAATTTATGTAGAGATGTGGAGGACATGATGGTAAGTGTGTATGAGTTAAATGAGGGCATAATAGGAAAACCATAAAAAGGGTCTAAGGTTAACAAATAAAACAAGGAAGAGAGGAATCATTATGTACGATCGTGAAATTTTGGAGAAATCGTGAAGTGAGAGCTAGGACACAGAATCAAGAAGGGAATTTTGTAGAACTCTAAGGAAGAGATCATATCGCTAGGAATTTGAGGTAAGAGGTGTAATCAAATTTATCATGATTGATATGAGGTTCAGGTAGATGTAGGTTTTGTCTCGTATGATGATTTTGATGAAAAACATGAGGAATACCATGATGTGTTGTGTAATGATGATGTTACCATTCCATGATTTAATGTCTATGATGTATATAATGATGTGTTGATCGTTGAATTGTGAAATATCTTGATTATCATGCGTTTTGGACTGAATATGGTACTGAAATCAGAATGGGAAAAGGTCTTGACAAAAGCGAAATCGCAACTAGAAGTTGCAGAAATTGCGCATCTCGTCGGGCGAACGAGTCGCCCCAGCATCGTTGGGCAAGCCAACTGGCGAGCAGGAGGGTCAAAAAAGGAAGGCTCTTGGGAATTTATGGGATGGGATCGTTGCCATAGCATCGTTGATGACACACAAATATATGATATTTTTGGCACGATATACATAAAATATTTCTCATACTTTAGTTTAAATTAAATTATTTTATAGGTATTATGCAGGTATTCATCTATTTTTGCAGATATACATTAAGCTAAACACTTTGGAAGAAATGAAGAAAAAAAGGTGCAAAGATAGCAAAAAGGGCCAAAGGAGAAGAAATCAGCTTAAGCCCATCACAAAGCATGTGAGCACGTGGCCCGGGCCTTGACGATCGTCAAGGAGTGATGTCACTCGTCACGAGAGTGATGGACCAAGTGACCATCGTCACTTGGACTTGACGAACATCACAAGCCCGCTTTCTTCCTCTTTGACCATGTACTACAAAATCCAACGGAAGGAAACTAATTCAAATGCAAATCCAACGATAATCCTATATCTCCGATCCACTCAGTCAATGCATGGAGAATGTAACCAATTTAGTGGTCCTATTATTTCTCAAAGGAACACAAAGTGTTCCTACATTACCGAGAACCAACTTATCACACAGGAGATTATAAATAGGACCCTGGACACAACGACTGGGGGGGACATTTTTCTTTTGGCAGAGATTTATGAGAATTCATTTTTTACTCTAAGCAAATTTTCTTTAAGCATTATTATTTTCCCTGCAATTTTTATATTGCCTCTAGCATTTATTTTTTCGTACGATTATATTTGTTCCCGACCGAAGCAAAGCCTACAGTTTATGCAGGAGTGCTTCCATATCCAGAATTATTACCAGGTTTATGTTTATGAATTTTTATTACTTTTAATCAATATAATCATGTTTATTCTATTTTGTCTCTGGAATTGTTCTGTGATTTGGTCTGATATTATGTTAGGCTAGAATTTGTATACCGGTATGTAAGGTCACCTAACCAAGGGATCGAGTGACTTAGTTGGGATTATTTTTACTACAAAACCTTCTTTTCTAGTCTAAGTTACTATTTTTAATCGTTAAATTGTTTTGTTACGAGAGTAAAGAACAGATAGAGGTTAGGGTCAACAAAGCGGAAGTTTGAGATCTTTTAACTAGACAATAGTAATTAGGCATTAGCTTAAAATACAGAGGAAGCACTTTAAAGTTAATTAAGATTTTATTTAGTTTTCAAAAGGTGTTTTTAACTCCTGCGGAATGGCGGAAGCGTACGTTAGGACTTAACTGCATAGCCTAGATCAATAAAACGACAGGTGAGACGAGGGTTTTTAAACTAAATAGGTTTTACTGAAAGCTGTTTTGAAAATATAAAGACACCCAATCGGTCGCTAGTTCCCGTGGTTCGACTATTGAATAATGGTAGTTCCGCTCATTGATTATTAAAAATCAAACTTAATTTAGTATTTAGTTTCCCTACAACCCAATCAAACATTCATTAGCTTTAGATTTTCAAAGTAACAATAGAAGACGGTAGTTCGATTCATCAGTCTCTATGGTTCGATATCTTTTAAAACTATATGACGAGACTGTGCACTTGGAGTCTGAATCATTGGATACCTAAGTATAGTCTCGATCAATCGTCGGGCGAGCGAACAAGCGATGAACCCAATCGTGCAGTTCTCCGAGCGAGTATCAGGCGAGAGAAAGGTGAGCAGAGCGCCACCAGGGTCGTCGGGCGAGCATCTGGCGAGCAGGCCTAGAAGTAACTTTCAAAGATCGTAACTTAAGTTTCAGGACTCCGTTTAACGCGCAGTGCAAAACGTTGGGAAGCTCACGCATATAGCTATATTAGAATAGATGAATATGAGTTATTTGTCGCCTTTTTCCAATGCCTATGTGTTTATGAGTTTGATTTATTATATGTTTGATATGCTAAGTGTTGTACCCCAAAATTTTCTCTCTCATTTTCACACAAGACATACTCCTAGAGGTCCTCAATTTCTCAAGGTTGACCAAGAATTGATCAGACAAATTCTCCTCCTAAGCATTAGCCTTCCAACTAGGGTTTCATTTTTCACCAAGATGTGTGAGATCCAAAGGTCTCAAATATCTTCCATGGTCCTAATGTGTCTTCAATGTTATCCATGACAAATTTCATACCTTGCACTATAAGTTTACTTAGTCAATTGCTCAAATGCTTGAAAATCAATTGTACTAGGTCAAAAGTCAATTATGGTCTATATATAGTCAAACTTCAATAATTTTGGTCAACATCAACATTTTGAAGTGATATCCATCATTTGATCAAGTTTTGATCATGATCCCTCAATAAATTCTCCTAATTCATCAAAAGTCAAGAATTGCTAATTAGGGTTTCTATAGGAAAAGTCAACCAAACTTTGACCAGGCATAACTTTCTCATACTTCATCAATTTTTTCCCAACAAAAGCTCATTTTGAATAGAATAAAATTCCTTGCAACTTCTCTTCATCCCTCAAGTCCAATAAATGCACCATTTGAAATATACAAGCTTATACATTATAGGTCATTTTCAGAAAGTCAACAAAAGGCACTTTTTGTCAAGACTATTTACATCAAGATAAAATCTTCAAATGCAAAATTAATCAAAAGAGGGATTAAATTAGACATCTCGGGATTTCCAAAAAGTCCAATATCATCATCATGAGATACAAATTGAGCAAGTTATGACTTTCCCAAGGTGGGAAAATTTAGGAATTTTCAAGAATTATGCATTGAGCAAATTTGAAATTTTAAGGCAAGGGCTCAATTTCTTGGATTTCAAACATCTTTCTAAGATTATAGAGGACCTCCAAAAACACTCTTACCATGCCTTAAATTTTTTACTTATTTTGTACACATTTATTTTAATTTATTTCAAATAAATATAAAATAAAATGTATAAAATAATTGGAAATAGGTTTTGGCATTTGGGCTGGTGTTTTAGCTTGCCTTGAAGCCCAAGATTTCATGCAGCCATGTCCACATTCATTCAAATTCAAAAAATGACAAGTTTCCTTGTTTTAGGCCAAAGTTATAAATTTCATTCATGGCTTTGAAACGTTTTCTTTAAGGTTGTTTAATCCTTTGTTTTCTTGTCTCCTAATTCCTCTCTATATAAACAAGCATCTAGCAAGCATTTAAACACACCTACACAGCCTATTGAGCTCTACCATTTTTTCAAAATTATCAAAAGCGGTAAAAATTTGAAACCCACTTTGCAGGTACTTTTGGTCCGAACTAGTAATCATACATTGCTCTTGAGGTTCCCAGGGAATTTTTCCAACCATCCTCAAAGCTTGCAAGGTCCCAGATCACCGGATCCAAGCTATCACCCTTTTGGTATAATCTCAAATTCGAATCTTTATTTTTATTAATTGTTGAATGTTCTAATGTGTGTATATGAGTTCTTGGATATCCTTAGAGCAGGTTAGGGAAATTACATGGAATGCATGACATCTAGAACATGAGATACCATGTACCATCAACTACTACCCACACTGGATCCAAGGATGGACCTGGGCTTCACAATTGGGGCTTAGCGAAATTTCAATTGCACCCCCCATTCTACTTCAGCCGTCAAGCCCAATTCCTTTTCTTTTTGCTTTACTTAATTATTTCATCTCTTAATCATTTTAATTATAATAATAAAAAAACTCACAAAAAAATTTAGGCTTAGACTTTTTTAATTAAATAATTAATTTTTTTTAATTAATTAATTAATTAAAATTTTAACCTTTTTCTTAATTAAAAATGAATTAGAATTTAAGTCTAATTACTTTCTTTTCATAATATAAAAAAACCACAAAAAAGGCTTAGTTTATTTTTCTTAATTTAATTTTCTAATTAGACTTTAGGATAATTAATTTAATAATTTTCCTTAAATCAAAAACAACAAAAAAGATTTTTCTTATTAGGTTTTAAACGAACTTTCAACCTTTCGCGCGTTATTTATTTTTCGCATCTTTATATTCATGTAACTGCATATTGGATGTAATAATTAATAGGATTTTATCTGCTTTCTTTATTTTCCTTCTCCCAATTTTTATACATTGCAAATATCCCCCTCCCCTAAAGCCATGTAATAATTTAGATTTACACTTTCTGCACTTTATTTTGTGTACAATATTACTGTTAATAATTAGGCATGTATGATAAGACTAATAATCAAATGCTAGCAAACTTAACAAAAAGAAAAAATAACTGAACATAACACATTTGCACATATACACCTCTAGGGTACCTCACTTTCGTTGCCTTCATAAATAAAACAGTCATGAGGCAGGAACGCTTTAGCAAAGACCCTTAAATCAAAAGATCATAGTCCCTCGATGATCCTATAGTTGCCTTCTCGGTAAATGATCTAGTCCCTTAAAAAATTGCTAAAGCGTCTCCACAAGTTGCCTTCGTGACTGTAACGTCCCTTTCGAATGTCCCTAATACATCCAACGATAGGGCTACCTACTCACTAATAGTAGGATAGCATTGTCTAAAGGATAGGAGGAAAAGAACGACCCTTTTAGAGTATAAAAGTAGATAGATGCTAGAAGTTTGCTCAAAAAACATTTTGCACTTACACAAATACTATTTTTCAAAAGCAATTTTCAAAACATCTTCTTTGTTAACACTCTTGAGAACTGATACAAGAGTTAAACGCAAAGCAAATTGCCGCACTAAGGCATTTTCTAAACATTTTCAAAACACACAAAGCACAAAGGTATATTTAAAATGAGCAAACCTCTAAGAGCTCCTGGAAAACCATGGATGGAAAGGGTGCTAACACCTTCCCTTTTAATAATCTACCCCTTACTCAGAAAATTTTCGAAAATGTTTTTTTTGTTCTTTTCACCCTTTCCTTTGTTGGATAAAAGAAAAGACAATGGCGACTCTTGTTTACCGCACATTTGCGAATACAAAACGCAAACCAGTATATAACAGTCAGTTCTTCCACCGTATCACAGAACTAGCGACTCTGCTAGGGAAAAAATAAAAAGTGGGGTTACCTTAGAGTTAGTTCATTTTAAAACTATTGTATTTGTATGCTTTGTTTGATTTATCTTTGGAGGGTTGTTTGGGTTGTTACTATAGATCCTACACCCGGATCTGGGGGACACTTTTTAGGTAAACAGCAATAGATCATGGAGACTGTATGGCGTAGACTGATATGGTTGAAACAATAGCTGTGTTAGTGTGACACTTTGGTTGGTACCGGTATCCCTTATGTTGAATTGAGGAGAATATGAGGCCACTGCATGGTGTCGTGAAGCACTAACGAACCTTAGAACCTTAGTTGAACAAACTTGGCCATTAGAAAGTAGTGAGATAGCCGGCCTGGGTGTAAAGCTGGGGATTGGTTGATACTCGATGCTACACTCATTGAGATCAGACTTTCGAGATGTTTCTTCAGCAAGAAACAATTTCTAAGCTAAAATAATGCTTGATAAAGGAAGGTCAATGATATTAAGACTCCTTAGAACCCGGTGTTGGCTGAAGATTTTGATGATATTATTAAAAGCAAAGTAAATTGGACGTTTTGATTGAAATGAAACAAAACGTCATGTTTCGAAATGGTAGAAGCAGTGCTTCGAATAGGCATATCAAAGCTTGGAGCTTCGAGTAACAGTTATGAGAGTATATTCAAAGAAGCCTCGAAATGATAACAAGGTTGTATCTAAGAAATGCGTTCGAAGCGAAGAAGTGCCAAAACATTTGAAATTCAAATACAAGCGGGATGTTCGAAATTTGAAATATATGCACTGGAGCATTCGAAGACGCGTGGAAGAAAGAGAGAGGCATTGCTCTGCATGTTCTGAACGTGGCAGAATCTTATAGCAAGACCGTTATGGTCGAAGTAGTATAAATTGAAGTCTTAGCATTAGGATTTCGTGTGTCATATCTATTGTACAAAAAACTCAGTAAACATTCAAATTACCACATGGCTAGGGAAACGAATGCACGAGCAATGTACGTATGATAACACCACATGTTTATGATTTAATGAAAACTCTTTATCATTTCCAGTACTTTCCTTTATCTTCATGTCAATACCATTTACAAGCTTTTGCATTTAAAATGTTTTCATTCGAAGTCTTTTCACTGATGCCTTACATTTAAATGCTTTCTTTCCATTTCAAATACTTTACATTTCAGAAACTGTTATACATTTCATGCCTTTATCTTCAAGTTTTTATCATTCGAACACCTTTTTTACTTAAAGTCATTTTATAGTTTTCTTGCATTTAAACGCTTTCTTCATATTTCGAATCTTTTACATTCCAGAGAATCTTTTACATTAACTGTTTTTATGCTTCGAAGTTATTTACTTGTCTTTTATGCTGTTTTTACATGTCTTTACAATTGACCTTTATTCATGCAATTTAGTTTCGCGCACATTTACTTGATCACACCTTTAGATCTTTAATAGAGAAATCGAAATAATTTAAACACCTACACAACATTCTAAATACCAACCATGAATACCAGTTCGATCATGAGAGTTACCCTAATGACCAACACGTCCTAGGATCAATCTAGTCGATCCTGCGAGTTACCAGAGAAATTGAATAACAGTCAGTAAGATTATTCGATAGTTTGGAGGACTAGCGGTTGTTTACCAGAAATCACTGTAAACAAATTGGCACACCCGGTGGGACCAATCGTTGGCCATTACAGAATTTAGAACAGAAATAAAGATTGTTGAGACGTAACCATTGTAAAAATACCCTCTGAGTGTTAAGTTTGTTGTTTTATGAACCTAAGAAGTGGTAAAATAACCAACAGCAACCAACCCTTATCCAGAAGAAAACGTTTGAACAAGATGTCTAATTCTGACAATCAACAAATGGAACAAAATGCCCCACATACAACAGGCACTAATATGTCCGCTTCGATAGGAACATCTAATGTGACCCCTTCGAATGCACAGTCTGTTGCATCCTCTACCAGTAATATAGCCACTAACGGAATAAGTGGCATATCAACTAATAGTTCAATCCTAGGAAATACTGGAACCATTGGTTATCCTGAGGGATTCGTCCCACCATCAGGGACACAAACCTATTTCGCCACCCCACTAACTAGACCACCCGATTTCGATGGTAATAGAACCAGAAATTCCTCTTATGGAATGCCAACATCTTTTATGGAAGGTTTACACAATTCCACATTGAATTCATCACCACAATTAGGGTCTGGGTCTGGGGCGAATCAGTTTATGACAAATAACCAAGGGTCAGTGGGTTATAGTGCAATGCCCATCTTAACCACAGAAAACCAGTTGGCTTTTAGGCAATTGATGGATGACAGTAACCATAATATGATAGGGGTATTAGCACAAACTATGCAGGAAATATTTGCCCCAATAGTGCAGAATGTGACTGTAACAAATAGAGAAAACGCAGATAACATGAGTCGAATAGCAGATTTCTTTGCTCCCCCAGAGAGGCGTAGGCAGAATTAGGCGGGAGTTCGAACGAACGTACCTGTTATGGAACAAGTTGCTAACGACCCAACCTATAGACCACCCAGAGAGGAAGTTAATGTGGGGGCAAGGGCACAAATGTTAGAAGCCCCAATGATCCAAGGCCCACAAAGAGAAATTATGGAACCAGGGGCAAGGGTCGAAAGGCTGGAAGTCCCAGAGTTTTGAGAAGAACAACCTAGGGCGGTTGTCATGGTGGGTCGAAATCAAGATGCTGATGCAGTCGTTCATAGAATTCGAAACGATAACATCTTGGAAGAAAATAATTTAACCACCATGATAGAGAGAATCGTGGCCCAGAATGGCCTCAACACAGGAATTAGAAGGCCAAATTATGCTTCCCCTATATTAGACTACATAATGCACACTGATTTACCAAGGGGATACAAAGTCCCTAAGTTTACAAAGTTTGCTGGGGATACCAATGAGTCAACAGTCGAACATATAGCCAGATATCTAACCGAAGCGGGAGATATAGCCAATAATGAAGACCTCAGGATCAAATATTTCCCAAGTTCCCTGACTAAAAACGCCTTCACATGGTTCACCACTTTGCCTCCTGGGTCCATTGACACTTGGGCTCTTTTGGAGAGATTATTCCATGAACAGTTTTACATGGGACAGTCAAAAATAAGTTTGAAGGAATTAGCCAGTGTCAAGAGAAAGTTCACTGAACCCATAGATGATTATCTGAATAGATTCAGGCTTTTGAAATCCAGATGTTACACAGTAGTGCCTGAACATGAGTTAGTCGAAATGGCCACTGGTGGCTTGGATTACTCTATTCGAAAGAAACTAGACACTCAATATTTGAGGGATATGGCTCAGTTAGCCGATAGGGTTCGACAGGTCGAAAGGCTAAAGGCCGAAAAGGCCAGAGTCTTTAAAAATAACAAGAAGGAAAGGATCTCCTATGTTGGAACTGAGGAAGCAGAAGATTATCCTGAATTCGAATTCGAAGAGGTCGAAATTGACCTCGCTGACTTAAAACAGGCACCACCTTACTCCTGCAAACTATTAGTTCCCACAAAAGGGAAAGAGATTGTTGAAAATGAGAAAAGTGACAAATTCCCAAAGAAGGTTTATACCTTCGATGTCACTAAATGTGACGAGATTTTTGATTTACTTGTCAAAGATGGCCAACTCATTGTGCCATCAAATGTCAAAATACCTCCTTTAGATCAAAGAAAGAAAAGAGGATTTTGCAAATATCATAGTTTCCTAGGCCACAAAACCTCACAGTGTTTTCTTTTCAGGGACCTAATTCAGAATGCAATTAAAGATGGCAGACTGAAGTTTGCTGATAAAGCAAAAATGAAAGTGGACGAAGATCCTTTGGACGTCGCAGACACCAATTACTCCGAGCCTGCATACATTGAAGAGATTAACATGGTGGAAGCTGACCAAAGTGATGCCCCAATAGGAGAGAAAGGTACTGAAAACGAAAGCTGGGTGATGGTCGAAGTCAATAAGGAGGTCACTGAAGACGTCCACAAGCAATCAGAGACTTCGATCGAAGCAGCACCTTTAGCTGTTGCAAAAGAAATCCAGGCTACTGAAGGCCAGGAAAACCAAAACCAAGAATTGACACAGGTCACTGAAGGCCTGAGGCTGGAATTGGAGAAAGTCCAAATCACGAAGCCAACCTCCCCTCAGAAAGAAATATGGGACACTTTAGAGGAACCCAGTGGAAAATTTGACTATTTGGTCAAATATTCTGCCCCAGAGAGTTCAAAGGTCCACATTTAAGATATAAAACCCACAGGATGGGGAGATGACGAAGCTAAGGGGGAGGATGTTGAGGTAAACATGGTGGATATGGAGAGTCCTCGCTCTGAGATGGAGGAGGTAGAAAGATACTTAGAAAAAGAGAAGTATAAAATGGAGGATAATCATGCTGGAGATGCTAGTCTCAAGGATTACCTCATGACGTGCCACAAGGGAGATACAAGAATGATACTATGCCCTAGGTGCAGCATCCTCTGCAATCAGAGAATCACTGCGAACTTCGAAAGGGTACAGAGGGCGCGAACTGGCAACAACTGGCGCCAGGATAACCAGCTATTTAGGTGTTATCCTAAGGCTGAAGAAAGTTTGCTGGAATTTGTGTTTCGCTGCCACAAAGGGGCAACCAAGTGCTTGATATGCCCAAGGTGTTCTGCTGTGTATGATCAAAGCATGGCCAGAGCCTTCGAAACAATTCCCTTCGCCCCTTGCTGGAACCATCAAGAAACTGTTCAGATGGGCCCATGTTTCGATAGCAAATACAAACAACGAAGGCCTGATAGTCCTCATCCTAAGGGTGCTCGAAGAGTGACGTTCAAACTCCCTGCTGAAGTGCCAACAGACAGATGGCTGCAAGTCAGAAATGACAAAGGCAAAGACAGATGGAGAAACATCAAACGAAACGCGCGCCATGCTATGACATACAAAAGGCAATTCAACATAGCGAAGAGGGAAGAGGTTAGACTAGAGAACTACAAAGGAAGGAACCCCATGTCGAGATCCCAGTGGCGAAGGCAACAGAGGATTCGAAAGGCTGAGAGGGAAGCTGTGGCAAATAAAGGGGCAAATTCAACAAAGAACCAAGGTGAATCTAGCACCAACAAACCCACACCAAAAAATCAAACTGAAGGCAAACCCCCAGTTAATAGGAGGCTCTTCTCTGAGGTACAAATAGATGAACCAAAGGAATACACTCCAGGCCCAGAAGAAGACGAAGATATGATAACGGATAACTTCGAATCAGAGGGGGAGTCTTCATTCAACCTCAATTGCAACGTGGTATCTGTGCTTCCCTGTGAATTTGGACAGGAAACTGAAATTGATGAATATGAGGAAGAAGATACCATAGACTTGATGAAGCATAGGCCTGTGTGCTACTATGTGATGGACAATGGGGCTGTCGAGGAGCAAAATGCGTTCTTCGAACGTCCAGAACCAGCTATGAAGAACCATCTTAAGCCACTATTTATTCGGGCAAAAGTTGGTGCCCATGGTGTGAATAAGGTTCTAGTGGATGGGGGTGCTGCAGTCAATTTGATACCCCACTTCATGCTGAAAAGGTTAGAAATACGCGAAGGGGACATCAAGCCCCACAATATGGTTCTATCCAATTATGAAGGGAAAGTGGGCAAAACACTGGGAGTGGTTCAATTGGACTTGACAATAGGCTCAAGCTGTAGGCCCACCATGTTCATGGTGATCGAAGCCAAGGCCAACTACAACTTGTTGCTGGGAAGGGAGTGGATCCATGGCGTAGGGGCAGTTCCTTCGTCAATACACCAGCGGTTAGTTCTATGGAGAGAAGATGGGATCATGGAAAACATTGAAGCAGACCAGAGTTACTTCATGTCAACAGTCAATTTAGTTGACAAGAGGGATTATGACAAACATCTGGCAAAGATTGCTCCGTGTGTCCCAAATGACGAAATCAACGAAACCAGAAACGCCCACTACTATATGACCCTTCACCATGATGGCCTATACTAGGATAGAAGAATAATCAGTGATGACGAAGGAGTCGAAAATACTATACAAAGACGGCCAGCAGGCTGGGACTTCGACAACCTTACTCATGACTGAGTCATCCTTTTTCGAAAGGATTTCGGCCTATATGGCTGAGAACGAATAAAAGGCGACCTTAGAGGATGAAATAAATAAACTGGCTGTGAAGATGAACGAAATAACTGGGGATGGCTCGAAAGGCTCACCCTTTAAAGAAATTGAGATAGATCAAAGGTTGGACGCCATCTATGATAAAGAACCCTTAGGCTTCGAAAGGGACCCCATAGACTCAGGTGCCAAAATGTTGGCACAGGATCCACTCGAAGAAGTGAACTTAGGGGATGAAAACACGAAAAGAATAACCTACATAAGTGCAAAACTTAACCCAGGCCTCAAGCAGGAAGTGATCGAAGTCCTCAAGAAAAACAGAGATTGCTTCGCATGGGATTATGACGAAATGCCTGGTTTAAAGAGGGAGTTAGTCGAACACAGACTTCCAATCAAGGATGGCAAGAAGCCCATCAAGAAAACTCCTAGAAGATTCGCACCAGCGGTTCTCACGAAGATTAAAGCTGAGATCGAAAGGTTGCTGCGTTGCAGATTCATCAGAACCACAAGGTATGTCGAATGGTTAGCAAATATAGTACCTGTTATTAAGAAAAATGGTTCTTTGAGAATCTGCATAGATTTTAGGGATTTAAACACTGCAACCCCTAAGGATGAGTACTCCATGCCTGTGGCAGAAATGCTAGTAGACTCTGCTGTAGGGTTCAAATACTTGAGTATGTTAGATGGATACTCTGGGTATAATCAGATTTTTATTGCTGAAGAAGATGTTGCCAAGACAGCATTTCGTTGCCCAGGAGCCTTAGGCACTTACGAATGGGTGGTGATGCCTTTTGGTTTAAAGAATGCTGGGGAAACTTATCAAAGGGCAATGAATTCGATTTTCCATGATTTCATTGAAACCTTTATGCAGGTGTATATTGATGATATAGTCATCAAATCTATATCTGCAGAAACACATTTGCATCATTTGACCCAATCATTCGAACGAATGAGAAAACATGGCTTAAAGATGAATCCCCTTAAATGTGCATTTTTTGTGCAGGCTGGAGATTTCCTTGGTTTTGTGGTTCACAAGAAAGGGATTGAGATCAACCAGAACAAAACCAAAGCCATAATGGAGACGAAAGAACCTACTTCAAAAAGGGAGCTGCAGTCTTTGCTAGGGAAGATTAACTTCCTCATAAGGTTCATTTCGAATCTGAGTGGAAGAACCCAAGCTTTCTCTCCGTTGCTTCGTTTAAAGCAAGGTCAAGCCTTCTAATGGAACGAAGTCCACCAGGAGGCATTTGACAAGGTAAAGAGATACCTCTCTCAGCCTCCCATTTTGTCTCCACCTTCATGGGGGAAGCCCATGAGATTGTACATATCTGCCTCTGAAGTTAGTATAGGTAGTATGTTAGCACAAGAAGATAGCAATGGTATTGAAAGAGCCATATACTATTTAAGTAGAGTATTGAATGATGCAGAGACTAGATATAGCAATTTAGAAAAGCTATGTCTCTGTTTGTATTTCTCTTGTATGAAAATCAAGTATTATATAAAGTCTATTGATGTTTATGTTTAGTCTCATTTCGATGTCATTAAACACATGCTTTCAAAACCAATAATGCATAGCAGAGTTGGTAAATGGGCTTTAGCCTTAACAGAATATTCTTTGACTTTCATGCCTTTAAAAGCTGTGAAAGGCCAAGTGATTTCTGATTTCATTGTGGACCATTCATTGGTTGAGCAGACTGTCATGAGTTACATCGAAATGCAACCATGGAAATTATACTTTGATGGTTCGACCCACAGGAATGGAAGTGGTGTTGGAGTCCTTCTAATTTCTCCTGAAGGAATTCCAACAAAATTCAAGTATAAATAAGATGGTCCTCGTTGCTCGAACAACGAAGCTGAGTATGAAGCGCTCATTGTTGGACTTGAAGCTTTGTTAGAATTGGGGGCAACTAGAGTCGAAATTAAAGGAGACTCAGAATTAGTGGTCAAGCAAATAACAAAGGAGTATAAATGCATAAAGGAAAACCTTATGATATACTTCGTCATAGTTAACAGGCTACTTAGGAAGTTTGAATATATAGATATTCAACATATACCAAGAATAGAAAACCAAGAAGCGAATGACTTAGCACAGTTGGCTTCGGGTTATAAAGTTTCTGCCAGAAACTTTGAGGATTTAGTTAAATTAAGGGATAGAGTTATGGCTACTAGATTCACACCATCAGATCTAGAGAGTATGAAATTGGGTTATGTTGAGAAACAGGGATTCGAAATATTAGCCATAAACACTTTATCAGATGCAGATTGGCGAAGACCACTGGTGAGTTATTTAACAAACCCAACTCTGAATGTTGATAGGAGGATAAAATACAGAGCATTATCATATGTCCTCATGGGGAACGAATTGTTCAAAAAGACCCAAGAGGGCGTATTATTGAAGTGCCTAGGAGAAAGTGAGGCATACTTAGCATTGTCAGAAGTCCACAATGGGGCATGTGGGGCACATCAAGCAGGCCATAAAATGAAATGGCTGTTATTTCGATATGGCATGTATTGGCCCAGCATGCTCAAAGATTGTATAGACTTTTCTAAAGGATGTGAGGAATGTCAGAAACAT
This sequence comes from Vicia faba, assembly GCA_948472305.1. Classification (NCBI taxonomy): domain Eukaryota; kingdom Viridiplantae; phylum Streptophyta; class Magnoliopsida; order Fabales; family Fabaceae; genus Vicia; species Vicia faba. Next base: position 715,398,082 of record OX451735.1, read on the forward strand.
GCAGGGATTCAACATGCCCCTGCAAGTGAGTTACATTCAGTCATTAAACCATGGCCATTTAGAGGATGGGCATTGGATTTAATAGGAGAAATAAATCCTGCTTCGTCTAAAGGACAGAAATATATCTTGGTAGGAATAGATTATTTTACCAAGTGGATCGAAGCAGTACCATTAATAGTTGCTGATCAAGAGGCTATTATTGAATTTATACAGAAACACATTATCTATAGGTTCGGATTGCCAGAGAGCATAACCACAGACCAAGGCTCTGTGTTTACTGGTAAAAAAATGCAAGAATTTGCCCAAGAAATGGGGTTTAGATTACTAACATCAACGCCATATTATGCTCAAGCAAATGGTCAAGTCGAAGCAGCTAATAAGGTGATAATAGGATTAATTAAGAAACATATTGGTAAAAAGCCAAGGAATTGGCACAAAACTTTGGACCAAATACTATGGGCCTGTAGAACATCTCCTAAGGAAGCTACTAACACCACGCCTTTCCAACTCACATTTGGTCATGATGCAGTGCTGCCAGTAGAAATTCATCTACAATCAGTTCGAATTCAAAGACAAAATGAAATTCCAGCTGCATTATATTGGGAGATGATGATGAATGAATTAGTTGAGTTGGACGAAGTTAGATTACATGCATTGGAAATCTTGATGAGACAAAAAGAAAGAGTGGCCAGGACATATAACAAAAGGGTGAAAAGGAAGGCATTCATTATTAATGACTTAGTTTGGAAAGTCATATTGCCCATGGACAAGAAAAATAAAACGTTAGGTAAATGGTCACCTCATTGGGAAGGGCCTTTTCGAATACTAAAGGTATTCTCAAACAATGCATATGAAATCGAAGAGCTGATGGATGATAAACGTATCCTAAAGGTTAATGGGAAATATTTAAAGAAATATAAGCCACGCCTGCAGGAGATTCGAATAGTAACAACGTAATCAAAATATCATGAAAATGCCAAAATGGCAATATGAGATGCCAAAATGGCGTTGTTCAAAGATTACATATAAAAAAACCAAATTTTAATCAAATAAACACTGAGATTTAGAAATAAGAATTATTCTTCAATCTGTTGAAGGTACTTCGAAAAGATTCAAGCCTTTGTTGAGCAAAACGTCTTGCTCCCTCTAAGGTGGCCACTTCTCCTTTGAGTTGTTCTGCAGTTTCCATTTCTGCAAGCCCCTTGTTGAGGAGCTCTTCGAATTGGTTACCAGCAGTATTGGTTTTGTAGGCTAATTGTTGTTCTCTAGCCTCTTTAACCTTCTGTTGAAGTTCCTGAATTTGCCTTTCCCAGAGAAGGATGGACTCAGCTCGAGCCTCATAATCAGTTTTTGCTTGCTTTAGATGCATGGCTTGATCCTTAGCTTCTTGAGAGAGTTTCGAAGCATGTTCATAAGAAGCATCCATTGCAGTGCGTTTTTCTTGAACCTTTCTGGCAGCAAATTCATCTTGGAGAAGGTACCCAGTCACGTTGTCCAGCAAAGATTGAAGATCGAACAAGATAATGCTAACTGGAAAGGAGCAGGTAGCAAGGTTGACTTTTGTAAGCAACTCCTTCATAGTGTAGCAAGCAGTGCTATCCTGTTTGAGCACTTCGAATATATCCACATCAAGAATTATTCTCCTGATCCTGTTAAGAAGTACAATTCTTTCATCTGTGGGCAGTGGATGGCTAGTCGAACTTGTGCCAACCCTAGCAGGTGGAATATCCCTTTGAGCCAGCTTCGCCTTCATGTACCTAATAGGGTCATTTCGTCTCAGGAGTGCAAGCTCCTCTTCAGTCATTCGGGACAAAGACGGTTGAGGGAGTTCCACACGCAGGGGAGTCACGTCCATTTCGACTTCCATGGGTTTATTGGTTATGTCACCATCCCCTTCATTCGTTTCGTGCTCATTATCTTCTTCATCGTCATCCAAATCCACCACTTCGATGTCTTCGTTTTCGCTGCTATTTGCATTGGACTTTGTCCCAGCAGTCGAACCATCATTGGCATCTCCTTCCTCAGACCCTTCTTCTGCAGATTCTTCGTTTCTTTGATCAGAATCGGCTTTCTCTCCTTCAGCGTGAGTGTCCTTTGGATCCTCTTGAAGGGTTTCAAGAGGGGACTTTTGAAGAGAAGTTCTTTGTAAACCCTCTACAGATTCATGAAGTGTTGCTTCATTTGTCTCTTTTAGAGGAGGAGAAGTACTCTGATCATCCTGCTGCTCAGAAGCCCCATCCAGAACCGCCATATTGGAGGAACCTTTGTTCTGTACAAGGTTGCTGGAATCTCCTTGAGGAGAAGAGTTGATCGGAGCAGCAGCTTTCGATGGTGAAGTCGAAGTGGTAAGAGTCGGATTTAAAATATCCTGCAAGAAGCAAAAGAATATTAAAGGCATGCACCAAGGTAATTAGAAATTATTTTTTTCAAAAGATTTAAATTTCAATTTACCTGTGGACTCTCGGAAGAGAGGTTGCTAGCTATGCGTTCCAACATTACGTTGGAGGTCGAAGATGGAATTTTGGATTTGGGTGAGGGAGCAGCATCCCTGGAATCGAGTCCAGAGACACTAGTTGGTACAGCACTTTTTGAAATATCCTTCTTCTGCTTCTTCTTAGAAGCAGCTGGTAAATTCCCTCCAGCCTTGGGGTCTTCCCCAGTAGTGTTTGATTTTCGCTTCTTTGGAGTGGTAGGCGGAAGTTTGTTGGTCTGAAAAGATTTAAACAAAGAGTTAGATGCAAATCATGAAACAATTAGCGAATTCGAAACATCAAGGCTAAGTGATTACATGTGGAGTTGGAGCACTGGCTATTACTGGTGTTGTTGTTGTTGTTGCAGCAATTGTTGTTGGTTCGGATGGAGTCACATTGTCAATGGTTTCGATAGAGGCTTGAGAGGCGCGCCCTTCTTTTGACTTTGAAGCAGCAGTCTTTATCCTGATGGCTGAAATTCGAAACAATTAAGGCAAAAGTTAAAGGTATAGAAAATGAGAAACGTTTGGGATTTTCCCAAGCATTCGCACCTGTGCCTTGATCAGATTTAATCGACATGGCAGAAAGGTCATAGCGAAGATGTCCTGGGAAATCGTGGAGCCAGTGTCGAGCCCATGTCACAGTCTCAGATGGCTTTGGTTTCTTTTGAAGATGTTTGAACATTTCTTTGCAAGTGAACCACCAAGGGTATGGAGGAAACCAAGCCAGAGCCATTACTGAGGTAGGTAATCTAGGAAATTTAGGTGGATGCATTTCGAATGCCAACCTATACCTATCCTCAGGTGACAACCCTAAAGGAAGTTTTAACTTAGAAACTTTTTCTTTGAATTTTTCCTTCAAGGTCTCAGCCGCTTGATGCACCGTGGATTCCAAGTGTGTGGGATCATAAGTAGTTTCGAAATAATTTTGAAAAGCTTTAATCTCTTTGGCATGAGTAAACATACCTTTCTTGGATGGTACCTGCACATCGAATGCATCAGTTAGTTTCTGCTGAATAGTAAGAGTATCGAACATATAAGTCTGATAGAACTTTGTCCACCATTCCAGAAACCCCTTTGCTGTAAGGTGTGTAGGTTCGAAAGTTATTAGTTCAAACTGGGCGAAGCCTTGGTATTGTTCCTGCTGTAGTTTGGCTTCTCGTGCCTTGAAGGTTCGCCCAGAGGTGATGGCATTTTCCGTTTGAAATAGGGGTTCAGGAATTAGTTGGCACAAGCCAAACTGTCTCGAAACGAAGTTGGGCTGATAAGCGAAAAGGAAAATCTGATTCTTAGCAGGAGTTATTCTTGAAGAGATTAGTCTGGGTAGCAAAAAGGCTCTCCATACATCTTGAATTTCTTTGCTTTTGATAGCTTCTGAGAGAGCCATGGTGAACCATGAAGGTCCATGAGCCCTTGAAGCAAAAGGCGCCATGGTCTCTTCGAACTTATGCCTCTTAGAGAAAATCATGATATATTTTGAGAAGAGAACTTTGAAATCATCCTTATCGTCGTTGGGGGTAAGTCTTCGTAGCCTAGTGCCTTCGATAATTCTATCCACTATTTATGGGTCTTGTTCAGCAATAGTATTGGCAGTTGATAGTGAAGGTTCGAACATGGCATTTAGCCATAACTGAAGCAACCAGAAAGGGCCGGCTAGCAGGATATTCTTGGAGGTGTGAGATTTTAGACTCGAAACAGCTGACCTTAGACTTTCATAAAGGTTAACTAATAGCAGTTCTCTTAAGCACACCCTCCGATTCTCATGCAAATCTCTAGCTAGAGGAATAAACCTACTGGCTACCTGTAGGGATCTGCTGCAAAAGACATACCTTGACAACCATAAGGTAAGGGAAGCAATGTGTTCCACATCCAACACACTGTCTCCTTCAGTGTGATAGTGGCTGATAAACTTTGAAAAGCTTGCTAGCTTTACTTCGAAGTCGATAATACTTGAATGCTCTTCATTGTCAGGGATATATGTTTCACCTATTGGTGATAGCCCAGTAATGGCCGCTATGTCAAAAAAGGTAGGGGTAATCATTCCACCAGGGAGATGGAAAGTATTGTAAGTACTGTCCCAGAAATATAGGGACGCGAATAACAATGGGTGGCTATAAGTAAAACCTGGCTTCGACAGTTTAATCAAGTTGTAGATACCTAATTCTTCCCATTGCTGGGATTTCTTAGCTTCTACCTTATTAAACCAGTTGTGATAAGCTGTGTCGGAGGTGTGGCAAGATCGAAACGGTTTGAAGTTACTCTTTACATAATCTAGTACAAAAGGGTCCTTAGGAGGAACGATTGGATTTTCTACGGTGGTTGAATCAGAAGACTCTATAGTCTTGGGGCTATCCATTTTATTAAACAGAGGTTTGAAATTATAGCAAACTGGGAAAAAATTTCTGGTGTCTTTTAAAATTTCAAAGACTGTAAGAGGGCCCATTAAAGCTAACCTCTTGCCAGCAGCGGTAGTAGGAATTAGTACCTGGGATGCATAAAGCATTTCTTTCTCTTTTGAGATCATCTGGGGAACAAGAACAGATTGACCTTGGTAGGTGACAACCTTGCTTTCCATTGTGGTTCCTGTGGTCTTTCCTTTCTTTTTGGAAACCTTTTTTATTTGAGATGAAGTTGAAGAAGACATTGTTGGAAGAATGTTGGAAGTTTAGGGTTTCGGTGAGAAAATAGGGAGAAAAGATTCAGAATGTGGGAAGAAAAGAAAAGACTAAGTTGATGGGTTTTTTATAATGTGGAAGTTTAAGCATCCACTGAGTAAGGTTGTGATACGTGGTAATCGTGGGGTGGTTTGATGAAGAGGTGGCGTAAAGTTAACATTGGTAATGGGCGTGATTAAAGATAATCATTGTTCTGTAACTGCACCATGCTGTGAAATGGTTCAAGGCGGTTAAGGAATCTGAAAAGCGTTGTGATTGACGTGACTGGAGTCATATGCAATAAATGTTACGATGATTCGAAGGTCGCATCAAAATCTTGTGTATATGTTTAAAATAAGTATTTCTCAAAGGAATCGAAATACATATTTTAAAGGGGCATTTTGTTGGCTGAAGATTTTGATGATATTATTAAAAGCAAATTAAATTGGACGTTTCGATTGAAATGAAACAAAACGTCATGTTTCGAAATGGTAGAAGCAGTGCTTCGAATGGGCATATCAAAGCTTGGAGCTTTGAGTAACAGTTATGAGAGTATATTCAAAGAAGCCTTGAAATGATAACAAGGTTGTATCTAATAAATGTGTTCAAAGCGAAGAAGTGCCAAAACATTTGAAATTCAAATGCAAGCGGGATGTTCGAAATTTGAAATATATGCGCTGGAGCATTCGAAGACGCGTGGAAGCAAGAGAGAGGCATTGCTCTGCATGTTCTGAACGTGGCAGAATCTTATAGCCAGACCGTTATGGTCGAAGTAGTATAAATAGAAGTCTTAGCATTAGGATTTCGTGTGTCATATCTATTGTACAAAAAACTCAGTAAACATTCAAATTACCACATGGCTAGGGAAACGAATGCACGAGCAATGTACGTATGATAACACCACATGTTTATGATTTAATGAAAACTCTTTATCATTTCCAGTACTTTCCTTTATCTTCATGTCAATACCATTTACAAGATTTTGCATTTAAAATGTTTTCATTCGAAGTCTTTTCACTGATGCCTTACATTTAAATGCTTTCTTTCCATTTCAAATACTTTACATTTCAAAAACTGTTATACATTTCATGCCTTTATCTTCAAGTTTTTATCATTCGAACACCTTTTTTACTTAAAGTCATTTTACAGTTTTCTTGCATTTAAACGCTTTCTTCATATTTCGAATCTTTTACATTCCAGAGAATCTTTTACATTAACTGTTTTTATGCTTCGAAGTTATTTACTTGTCTTTTATGCAGTTTTTACATGTCTTTACAATTGACCTTTATTCATGAAATTTAGTTTCGCGCACATTTACTTGATCACACCTTTAGATCTTTAATAGAGAAATCGAAATAAGTTAAACACATACACAACATTCTAAATACCAACCATGAATACCAGTTCGATCATGAGAGTTACCCTAATGACCAACACGTCCTAGGATCAATCTAGTCGATCCTGCGAGTTACCAGAGAAATTGAATAACAATCAGTAAGATTATTCGATAGTTTGGAGGACTAGCGGTTGTTTACCAGAAATCACTGTATACACCCGGTTACTATTTCTAAGACATGTTGAGCCAACTAAACTTTAAGAGGGTACTTACCTATGGAATCCATGCAAGTCTAAACTTAAGGCTACTTGTGTGACTTGTTTGCTTTCTTTTCCTAACAATTTGAACTCATTGCAGGGCTTTGTTTGTATTCCTTGCAAGACCTTGTTTGTATAAATCCAATAAATTGGTTTCTTACCCTGCATTTTTGCTTGATGCATAGCATACACATCATAACATCATACCATAGCATTTCCTTAACCATTTCAAGGATCTCAAGGGCATGTGGTACAGGTTATGATGAACCAGACATCTAGCAAGGGGAAAGGGGATTTATTTTCCTCTAGCCAATGCCATCAAAAGATCAAAACACGACAACTTGAGTCAGTGTCGATGACCCACTCGACATGGTGAGCTTGATTCTTGTAGAAGGACCTTCAGCGATATGAAAGTTCTTCAATCAAAGCTATAAAATTCAGACCTTAACATTTTCTTGTGTTTACCCCGTGAGATCCTTGAAAACATTTAAACATTGCATGCATGCCATTTCATAACAGGTCTTCCAATATAAGTTCTCATCTTTTCGCTGTTTATTTCAACAAAAGAAATGGCCTTTGAACAAATAGTAAAAGACCTTCAAGCTCAAAACGCTTAGTTCCAACAAATGTTCATGGCTTTGGCCCAGGGGCAAGAAGACCTGAAAGCTCTGATCGTCAAAGAGAAGACTAAGAAGGCAATGAAACAAGTTCATGTTTTGAGGGTGGGAAGAAGAAGACCAGCTAACCGAGCTCTAGATTCCACAACCCCATCAAAGAGAGGGGATAATCAAGAGGAAGATGACAAGGAATCAGAGGAAGGAGATAACAATCCAACGTCTGAAGAAGATGAACCTGACTATTCTGAGGAGCAATATCCTCCTGTTGACGATAAATACAAACGGTTGGAGGATCGGCTTAATGCCATGGAGATCCAAAGGGTTCCCGATCTGGATTTTAAAGAATTAGGTTTGGTTCCATGGGTGGTCATCCCACCTAAGCTCAAGGTCCCTATCTTTGCAAAATATGATGGTGTTTCATGTCCCAAGCTTCACTTGAGGTCATATGTCAGAAAGATCCAGCCTCACATTGCTGACCGGAAGCTATGGGTCCATTTCTTCCAAGAAAGTTTGGTTGGAACTCAACTGGATTGGTTATATCAGCTAGAAGGAACTGACATCCATACCTAGGAATACTTGGATGCTGCTTTCTACAAGCAGTACCAATACAATGCTGACCTGGCACCAACTCGAGTGCAACTGCAGAATATGTCCATGAGCTCAAGAGAAGGGTCCAAGGAATATACACAGAAATGGAGGGATCTAGTTGGCAGGGTACAACCTCCTATGAATGATTGGGAAATGGTAGACATGTTCATGGGAACTCTGACAGGCCCATTCTTTAATCTGCTGATTGGAAGTTCCTCATCCGGGTTCACAGAGATGGTTCTGACTGGAGAAAGGATTGAAAGTGGTATCAAGAGTGGGAAGATCCCGGTGGCTGCATCTTCCAATGCTGAGAAGAATCCATTTGCTGGTAAGAGGGAAGCCAATGTTGTGTATGGACAGAAGGATCATAATAAGGCAGACTACCACTAATATGTAGGGGCAGTGCTGATCTCTAACTCGGCACGCGTGCAACGACCATAACAACGGGGTAATCAGCGAAGGCAAGACGAGCCTAAGAGACAGTTTACCAAGATTAACATGTCGTTGTCTCAAGCATTATAACATATGTTGAGGATGAATTTGATTACGTTGATAGGACCTCATCCAAACCCTAAGACTTCTTCTCCTAACTACAATCCTGATGCAAGGTTCGCCTATCATTCTGGAAGTCCTGGGCATGATACTAACGATTGTTGGGCACTGAAATACAAGATTCAAAATATGATTGACGCCAAGGATATTGAGTTCGGCCCTCCTGAGACTCCCAATGTGATCACTGCTCCCATGCCAAATCATGGCCAGGATTGAGAGCATTTTTGTTCATTTGAATTCTCATGTTGTATTTTCTTTGTTTGTTCAAACAATTATTATCATGTCAAACTTTGTTATTTCATTAATGCATTGCACATGTTTGTCTTGAATTAATTTGTTTTCATTATGCTTAAACGGCTTTCTTACTTCCTTTTTGTGATATTCAACTCTTGATTTAAAGCTCTAAGCCTTTAGAGGGGGGATGACGAGAACGATACCACAATCTCTACAATATGCTTTTGAACAGACCCTACTGACGATGTACAGGCGTTGTTTCAAATCTTAAATAGTGGAGTTATAAGGAAGATAATCCCTAGTCAACCCCTTTGAGCCTAAGAAGTAGGAGTTTTCTTTTCACACAAATTAAAACCCTTAACCATAACCTGGGGCAGGGTATTTTTCTCAGTTAATTCAGATGTGCATTCAGACTCAAGCTTTCCCTTCATACACGACAAATAGTGTAGAAGATGTTCTCTAAAAGATGGTGATAGTTCCACATAATCATTAAGAACAGGCAGTCGTTATCTCTCAAAATAAAAGCCCATTAAGTCAAAACTTATGAAGGAGACTTAAGAAAAAAACCGGGGCATCCCGCTGGCTGTAATCACAAAATAAATAGTTCATGAAAAAGACAGGGATAGCAAAATCAAAAAAGAAAGAGGTCCTACAAATCCTCAACAAAAAGAAAAGGTCACAAAAATGACTGCCTTCTCAAATAAACGTTCAATTTCTGAACCATCACCAGAATATCAGGGCCAACATTCCAAAACTCAACTAGAATTCGAAATGCACAATTAACTAAGCATAGGACTGAAGAACATCATGAAGAAAGGGTGGGTACAAATAAATTTTGAGCCTTTATCCTTTGTTTCTTAAAACGTGAACCAGGCCACATTACAACCCTTAAAAGTCCTAGCTGAAGCATGGGTTAGTTCGAGCGCATACTGTTACAAAGGTATCCTAACTCCTGCAAGGTTTACTATAAATCATGAGTTGATATCACATTCTTGTAAATTTTGTTTTACTACAAAAAATGCATTTTCAAAAAATTCCAAGAGAGGTATAAGCTTTGCATTATTTAAATGACATTGTTTGCATATGGTTAATTGTTCAAATGGCAGAGAAATTCACACAACGAATATTCAGTGAACAAAGACCCCCTCAATGGACAGAATCACCTCAAACGGAAAAAGCATTCCCAATAATAAGCCTTTCATAATTAAGGGGCATGACATGGTGTCTAATTAATATGGGGCAGTCAAGCCAATATGCAAAGAATCTCTCCAAAAATGCTTAGTAGACAAGGGCAGATCTCCATCTGAATCACTCGAGGGTTGTTACATTGATCAGGGATTCTAGCAGAAAATCACTATGAAATTTGAATCTTTGGTAGCGCCAAATTGCTTGTTTGTGCCAGTAGTATCAGATGGTGTTAGTATCATGTCTTCAAATACTTCCATGACAGTTCTTAGAAAAGATACCTGGGAAATTCAAGACTATCAGAAACTTGATTAAACATCAGGTGCACCAGATTCATCCTGAAGCAGCCCCACACAGGCTCCCACGTATGGAAGGGCACATGAGATCACATAAACATTTTCTGGAATTTATACAACACATGTTGTCATAGACGGTGACAACTCTCCACATCCTATGAGCGCGGACATAGTCAGAAAATACTACGCATGAAAAAGACCCGCTAGGTTGACAGGCCTAGGCAAAATTAAGGGCATCCCGGCGAACCAAAAGAGTTCAGGAAAAAATTAGGGATATATACAAAAAAATTATACACCCGGCAAGTCGAAAACCTGAAAAGGCGGCTTGAGCAAAAAAGGGTATCCCGGTGGATTGAAAACCCGAAAGGGCGTCCAGGAAAAAGTTAGGGATTAAAAACGTATGACTATGTCCCGTCATCTTGTCATTTGTTTGTCAGTAGAAGACTTATCATCTTGATCAGCATTTACCAAGCACCCTAGGAGTTGGGATGACACTCAAACCATCCACAAAGTCTCTGCAGGTACTTTCTCCAGCAAGTACAGAGGCCGGGGCATCTTACTAAAAAGTCGCCGCCATATCCTCGGCTTACAACCTAGTGATGTCAGGTGTTCTTGTATCCCCGGAAGAACAGGAAATTCCAACTACTGCTCCGACATCAGGTTTTCCCCAGTAAATTCGTCAAACTTCTCAGGATTCCCCGATAGGATTTCACAAAATCCTCACATAGTGCACAGAGCTTTCCTTCTCCAACAGAGTTTATTTCTCCAACAACGGAAGATCATCTCCCAGCAGTTCAGCTTCAACAAAATCCGAAGACCTACATTCTTCATCGCCAGCTACAATCACGGATTTATTTTCCCTAATTCAACAGCGCTGCAATAGAATAACTCATACATTCACATATTGCATTCATACATCATTCTACAAATGTCATAGCATCTGCAGTATAAATGCATACATCCCAATCTCATTTATTTTGAGAACACCATTACACAATACATTTCATACAGCTAATGCTTTACCTTTTCAGGAAAGATCAATCAACAAATATTTATCATCAACGATTTTCAACAGGTCCAGGATTAGCTCCTGAAACAAAACAAAGTAATTATATGTGCAACCAAATACAGCTTTACACGGGCTCATCATGAAGCAATCTTACACGGGTTTCTTCTGACTTCCAAATACAGCTTTACACGGGCTCAACATGAAGCAATCTTACACGGGTTTCTTCTAACTTCCAAATACAACTTTCCACGGGCTTATCATGAAGCAATCTTACACGAGTTTCTTTTGACTTCCAAATACAGCTTTACACGGGCTCAACATGAAGCAATATTACACAGGTTTCTTCTGACTTCCAAATACAGCTTTACACGGGCTCATCATGAAGCAATATTACACGGGTTTCTTCTGACTTCCAAATACATCTTTATACGAGCTCTTCATGAAGCAATCTTACACGGGTTTCTTCTGACTTCCAAATACAGCTTTGTACGGGCTCTTCATGAAGAAATCTTACACGGGTTCCTTCTCCCTCCTTCTGAAGTTTTACATGGACTCATCCTAAAGCAACCCTACCCAGGTTCCTTCTCACAATCTCCAGATGTAGTTTTACCCGGACTCATCCTAAGGAAACCCTACCCAGGTTCCTTCTCTTGAATTTCCAGATGCAGTTTTACACGGACTCATCTTGAAGCAACCCTACCCAGGTTCCTTCTCTTGAATTTCCAAATGTAGTTCTACACGGACTCATCCTGAGGCAACCCTACCCAGGTTCCTTCTCTTGAATTTCCAGATGCAGTTTTACACAGACTCATCCTGAAGCAACCCTACCCAGGTTCCTTCTCACAATCTCCAGATGCAGTTTTACACGGACTCATCCGGAGGTAACCCTACCCAGGATCCTTCTCTTGAATTTCCATATGCAATTTTACACTGAATCATCCTGAGGCAACCCTACCCAAGTTCCTTCTCACAATTTCCAAATGCAGTTTTATACAAACTCATCCTGAGGCAACCCTACCCAGGTTCCTTCTTACAATTTCCAGAAGCAGTTTTACCCGAACTCATCCTGAAGCTGCCCTACCCAGGCTCCCTCTCATATATCTCCTAAAATATCCCTACCCATGTTCCTTCTCATACACTTCCAGATGAAGTCTTACCCGGACTCATCCTGAAACAGCCATACACAAGTTTCTTCTGATACATTTCCAGATAGCAGTTAATTTCATTCTCCCCAGCAAATTACTGCGAAGCCTAGATTTCAACCAGAAAATAGTAAACTTTCATCTCTCTAATCCAGAGATAACCCCTCAGTAGATCCATAGACAACTCAAGTTCCTAGACTCTATTCCCCAGAGAGTTTTCCTCAAACAGGAAAACAACATAAATTAGCATCCCCCAGTGGACTCCTCCTCAGACAACAGGAACAGGAATCCCCACAAAGAGACCTCTTATGAAGTTAGCATCTACTTTGAATGGCATCTTTAGGCCCATCTCCGACGACTCTCCGTTATATTCTCTGGATGGCATCTTTAAGCCCATCTCCGATGAATTTCAATCATCTTCTCCAAATGGAATTTGTAAGCCCATTCCTGACATCATCAACCATCAGTATTACTTCATGCAAGTGCAAATTTCTGGAAACTCTAGTGTTCAATCATCTTTCACCTTCAGATCACGAAAGGCGGACAAGCCAATCTAAATCCTCAGATTTAAGAAGATTGAACAGGGGCAGCTGTTGTACCCAAAAATTTTCCCTCCCATTTTCACACAAGACATACTCCTAGAGGTCCTCAATTGCTCAAGGTTGACCAAGAATTGATTAGACAAATTCTCCTCCTAAGCATTGGCCTTCCAACTAGGGTTTCATTTTTCACCAAGATGTGTGACCTCTAAAGGTCTCAAATGTCTTCCATGGTCCTAATATGTCTTCAAGATTATCCATGACAAATTTCATACCTTGCACTACAAGTTTGCTCAGTCAATTGCTCAAATGCTTGAAAATCAACTATACTAGGTCAAAAGTCAACTATGGTCTATATACAGTCAAACTTCAATATTTTTGGTCAACATAAACATTTTTAAGTGATGTCCATCATTTGATTAAGGGTTGATCATGACCCCTCAAGAAATTCTCCTAATTCATCAAAAGTCAAGAATTTTTAATTAGGGTTTCTATAGGAAAAGTCAACCAAACTTTGACCAGGCATAACTTTCTCATATTTCATCCATTTTTTCCCAACCAAAGATAATTTTGAAGAGAATAATATTCCTTAAAACTTCTCTTCATCCCTCAAGTCCCAAAAATGCACCATTTGAAAGATACAAGCTTATACATTACAGGTCATTTTCAGAAAGTCAACAAAAGGCACTTTTGTCAAGACCATTTACATCAAGATAAAATCTTCAAATGAGAAATTAATCAAAATAAGGTTTGCAGTATACATCTTGGGCTTTCCAAAAAGTCTAATATCATCATCATGAGATAAAAATTGAGAAAGTTATGGCTTTCCCAAGTTGGGAAAATTTGGGAATTTTCAAGAATTATGTATTGAGCAAATTTGAAATTTTAAGGCAAGGGATCAATTTCTTGAATTTCAAACTTATTACTAAGATTATAGAGGACCTCCAAAAACACTCTTATCATGCCTTACATTTTTTACTTATTTTGTACACATTTATTTTAATTTGTTTCAAATAAATATAAAATAAAATGTATAAAATAATTGGAAATGGGTTTTGGCATTTGGGCTGGTGTTTTAGCTTGCCTTGAAGCCCAAGATTTCGTGTAGCCATGTCCATATTCATTCAAATTCAAAATATGACAAGTTTCCTTGATTTTGGCCAAAGTTACAAATTTCATTCATGGCTTTGAAACGTTTGCTTTAAGGTTGTTTAAACCTTTGTTTTCTTGTCTCCTCATTCCTCTCTATATAAACAAGCATCTAGAAAGAATTTCAACACACCTACACAGCCTAGAGAGAGCTCTACCATTTTTGAAAAATTATCAAAAGCGGTAAATATTCGAAACCCACTTTGCAGGTACTTTTGGTCCGAACTAGTAATCATACATTGCTCGTGAGGTTCCCAGGGACTTGTTCTAACCATCCTCAAAACTTACAAGGTCCCAGATCACCGGATCCAAGCTATCACTGTTTTGGTATAATCTCAAATTCGAATCTCTATTTTTATTAATTGTTGAATGTTCTAATGTGTGTATATGAGTTCCTGGATATCCTTAGAGTAGGTTAGGGGAATTACATAGAATGCATGACATCTAGAACATGAGATACCATGTACCATCAACTACTGCCCACACTGGATCCAAGGATGGACCTGTGCTTCACAATCGGGGCTTAGCAAAATTTCAATTGCACCCCCCATTCTACTTCAGCCGTCAAGCCCAATTCCTTTTCTTTTTGCTTTATTTAATTATTTCATCTCTTAATCATTTTAATTATAATAATAAAAAAACTCACAAAAAAATTTAGGCTTAGACTTTTTTAATTAAATAATTAAATTTTTTTAATTAATTAATTAATTAAAACTTTAACCTTTTTCTTAATTAAAAATGAATTAGAATTTAAGTCTAATTACTTTCTTTTCATAATAAAAAAACCACAAAAAAGGCTTAGTTTATTTTTCTTAATTTAATTTTCTAAGTAGACTTTAGAAGAATTAATTTAATTATTTTTTTATAAATCAAAAACAACAAAAAAAGATTTTTCTTATTAGGTTTTAGACGAACTTTCAACCTTTCGCGCGTTATTTATTTTTCGCATCTTTATATTCATGTAACTGCATACTGGATGTAATATTTAATAGGATTTTATCTGCTTTCTTTATTTTCCTTCTCCTAATTTTTGTACATTGTAAATATCCCCCTCCCCGAAAGCCATATAATAGTTTAGATTTACACTTTCCGCACTTTATTTTTTGTACATTATTATTGTTAGTAATTAGGCATGTATGATAAGACTAATAATCAAACGCTAGAAAACTTAACAAAAAGATAAAATAACTGAACATAACACATTTGCACATATACACCTCTAGGGTACCTCACTTTGGTTTCCTTCAGAAATAAAACAGTCATGAGGCGGGAACGCTTTTGCAAAGACCCATAAATCAAAAGATTATAGTCTCTCGATGAACCTACAGTTGCCTTCTCGGTAAATGATCTAGTCCCTAAACAAAATTGCTAAAGCGTCTCCACAAGTTGCCTTCGTGACTGTAGCGTCCCTTTCGAATGTCCCTAATACATCCAACGATAGGGCTATCTACTCAATAATAGTAGGATAGCATTGTCTAAAGGATAGGAGAAAAAGAACGATCCTTTTCGAGTATAAAAATAGATAGTTGTTAGAAGTTTGCCCAAAAAACATTTTGCACTTACACAAATACTACTTTTCAAAATCAATTTTCAAAACATCTGCTTTGTTAACAATCTTGAGGACTGATATAAGAGTTAAACGCAAAGCAAATCTCTGCACTAAGGATTTTCCAAACATTTTCAAAACACACAAAGCACAAAGGTATTTTTAAAATGAGAAAACCTCTAAGAGTCCGTGGAAAACCACAGATGGAAAGGGTGCTAACACCTTCCCTTTCCATAATCTACCCCTCTGTGATGCGGTGGGAGAACTGACTTGAGGTTTTGCGTTTGTGTTCGCAAATGTTGCGGTTTAGCAAGAGTCGCCACCGACTTTTATTTTATCCAAAAGGAAAGGTAAAAAAGCACAGGAAAGACCTTTGAGATGTTTTCTTGAGTTCGGGGGGTAGATTATGAAAAGGGAAGGTATTAGCACCCTTTTCATCCATGGTTTTCCATAGGCTCTTAGTTACTTGTTTAGATCACTTGCTTTACTTTTGAAATTGTTTAAAATGGTGCTTTGTGTCATTTTGAAAGTATTTTGAAAAGAGGCCATCGTTTAGGCAATCTTTGTAATGATTCTCGTTCGTAAGAATGTATACAAAGATGTTTGTCTTTTGAAAAATGTTTCAATGTTTTGAAATGTGTTTGGAAATGTTTTGAAATGTGTATGTGTTTGTTTGAAAATTATCAAGGATTTGTTTTGAAGTTGATCAAGTAACTAGAAGCTATCTACCTACTCAAAAGTCTTTCTTGTGCATTTTTATTCCTTTGACATTGTTGATTTACCATTGATTTGATAAACAACCCTATCTTTGGATGTTAAACGGGATGGGCGTGGGTCATCGAATGACCATGATAGCAATGTATGCAAGTATCTTTAGCATTTTGAGGGACCAAGATCATTTGTTTTAGGCAACCTTTTGATAGCGTCATCGAGGGACTATGATCTTATTTGTTTGTATTGTTTTGCCAAGATACTTTGCATGCATACCATGGCCATTTTTGTTTAGGCAACCAAGTGGGTGAAACCCTAAGGGGTTCTTGTGTGCAATGTGTGTCATATTACATGCATTTTTGTCTTGCATTAGGTCTTTTCTATTTGTTTGATTTTTGGTCTTATCATGCAAAACCCTAATTTACTACACATGGTATAAATGCGATAAATTGCGTAAAAGTAAACTAAGCTATTACAACAATTATTATGGGAGGGGGGATACAAGTTTTTGGATGGGGATATTGCACAAAATAAACCCTAAAATAACTATTACAACCCAATTGAATTAAGTACAAATTTAATAAATATACAAATATTAAAAATGCAATAAAATGTATTTATGCAAAAAAAGGTTTTGTATTTGATTTTTGTATGAGAAAAATAATTTATTTAAGCCTAGAAAATAAGGAAAAATAATGTTATTATTTTTGAAAAGGGAAACCCTAATTTTTTATTAAAGAAAATATATGTTCTATATTAATTATTTTGTCCATTTTTTTGTACAAGAAATAATAAATAATATTATTAACAAATATTAAAAATTAAAATATGTATAAAAATAATATTTTATGTGTATGAATAATAAAAATAAAAATGTATGGTATTTATTAAATGTACTTACAAATAAATAAGAAAATAAGTTATATTTATTAAAATAAAATTATTTTATATGTGGAAAAAATAATAAAAATAAAATAAAATTGCAAAAAATTAAGAAAATATTTTTGTGACTTTTTAATGTTCAGAAAAAATTATTAAAATCAATAAACATAAAAAATATGAGAAAATATGCAAAAATATAAAATATGAAGCAGGGGTGCAAATATCAAGTCAGAGGGTGTGGAAAGTCAAAACAGCAAGCCCAAGGCACCAAGGCCCAAGACAGTCATCCCTGTCCTCCAGCCTCTTCCATTTGCGCACGTATTTGCTTCAAACCTGTAACTCTCTATTCTTTGCACAAAAACAAAAACTTATAACACAAAACATGTAGCTTGTAATCTCATGATTCCAATGATATAAAATTTGTAATCTAACTCTCAAAGACTAGAGAGAATTTAATAACCCCTAATTTCTGACCTAATTTTTTCAGCATGTTTAACATTTAAATTCTCTTAGCTCAGTTAATATAAATGACAACTATGCATATGTACAGCTTCACCATGTTAGAGACTATATTTTTGCTTCACAAATCGTGGCTTGAGGATGCTTAAATAGAGAGATAGAGTTTTGAAAAATACCTCCTTCAGCTGGATTTGGATGTGGCAATGTGGGGACTTTGAGTGAGGCCTGGGGATCGTGTGAGCTTCCTTGAAGTTCCCTCAAGCTTTTCCAATGCTTAGCTGGCTTTGTGGATGGCTGAAACTCCCTGTAGAAGTCAGTCTGCAGCCTCCAAGTTTGAAAATGGTGATGTATGAAACAGAGCTCACAGTTGCGGGATGAATGCTTGAATAGCTTTGATAGGATATATGTAAGGTGTTTGAATTCTTGAAACAAGAAACGCACGAGCCAAAAATGAAATGGCAAGAGTTTTGCAGAACTGCAATGTTTGGGCAGAAATTTTGAGTTTTTGAGTTTTAGTGAGTTTCAGATCATAAGCATTTGTGTCTTGGCTTGTGATAAGTTTGTGAACCTGTATAGAGTGATACAAAGTCCACCCTTTATCAGCTTGTACAAGTTCTGACCTCTTTGGCCAACTTTCTTGTATTTGAAGAAAAGTGACAAGACTTATGCACCATGCTTGTACTAGCTATCTCAAGGGCTAATAATAGTTGGTATGCTTTGCTTAATTCCTGTGGAAATTTTCTTCACCATGAGAACAAGTCCAAGGCTTAAGGCTGATAAAGTTGGAAAAGCTTGCTTTATGAAAATGGCAATGTGCCCTTTATGCCATTTATGGATTTATTCCTTGTACAATGCTTCAAAAGCCAAAATAAAACCATTATCCACTGAGTTAGAATTTAATTATGGAGTGTAGAAGGGGTTTAGGACCTGTAATGCAAGGTACAAGCATGCTTGATCAGATTTGCAACTTGATGCATTGTGAAAATGGCTTGAACAAAAGTGACAAAATGCCAATTTCTCTTCTTCGATTCTCCCTAACCACAAATGATCTTGGAGAGTTCTTGGACATTTTGGAAATCTTGAAACATGCTCTACAATCCATCTTTGAAATGCATTTTGAGATACCTCTTGTAACTAGGTGAAAAATGCCTATGAAGTTGGGTCAAAAACCTGCCTAAATTAGGGCAAATTTTCACTAAGTCTTTTAGTTCATGGACCCTTATTCACAAATTCATAACTTGAGATCCAAGCATCTTTTTGGAAAACTTTGTGAAGAAAATTTTTATATTTCATGGAGGACTACAACTTTCATGTTGGAAGTTTTCTTTGAATCAAATTGCATCATGGTGAAAAAATTGTGAAAAGTTGGGAAAAAATAAGAAAATTTCCATACTTAGAAAATTTCTAAGTTATGAAAATTTTCAAAATTGGTTTTTTGATCAACAAGTTTCATATTTTGACATATCATGATGAATTATGACCCTTGGCACTTGATTTTGACTAAAAATTCAAAGTTTGACTTTTTAGTGCATAGTTGACTTTTGATCAGTTGACTGCAAAATTCATCTGTCAATCCTATGCATTTGAGATCTTTTAAACTATGTGATTAGGTCAAGATGATGCTATTGAGTCCTTGAAATAATGCTTGAACCCAATTGGTGATTGGCTAGGTTAAAAATCAGAAATTGCCCTTTCTCAGTCAAAACTCTAATTTTTACCATTTTGCCCTTTTGATGATTTGATCAAATTTCTTGAGGAGTTGTGATCCAAACATGATCAAATGGTTTATATGAGTCTAAAATGTTGTTGTGGATCAAAAATTATGAAGTTTGACTGTAAATTGGTCATGGTTGACTTTTTCCCCAATACAACTGATTTTTAGGTCAACTGTCCAATTGACTGGTCAAAAATGTGATTCAAGGCTTGAAACTTAACATGAGCAATCTTAGGGGTCCAAGATGGTGTATGAAAGTCACATGAAGCATTGATGGTACAAAAATCCTGGTGCAAACTCAAACCCTAATTTTGGGGTATCAGTGTAAGATGAGGTGTCTTGAGCTGACCAAACTTTAATCCTGCCTTGAGTCAAAGAGGTCTTGTGAGGAAAATCTTGATAAATGAGAGGGAAAATTTGGGGTACAACACCCCCTTACTCAGAAAATTCTCGAAAAGGTCTTTTTATGTTCTTTTCACCCTTTCCTTTGTTGAATAAAAGAAAAGACAGTGGTGACTCTTGCTTACCGCACATTTGCAAATACAAAATGCAAACCAGTATATAACAGTCGGTTCTGCCACCGTATCACACTAAGATTTTCTGTTTTGATGATGAACTTGATGTTGCTATGAAATTGTTATGAAGTTTCTATGATGTTACGGTGATGCAATTGATGTTATCCGTGATGATGTTTAGTGATGTTCATGTTTAATATGTATACATGTTATGCGAAGATGATTATGTGAATGATGATGAAGTTGACTAACCTTGGTCGAACTTATATATGACGTTGTTTTGCATCATGCATTCATGATATTTTTGGACGTTGGTCTTCTTGTGATGATCCTCAATCCCATTGTGTGGGTTGGATGCGAGTAGCTAGATCCTCGTTTGGGGATTTAGTGAAATGTTACTATGATGGTAGTAGCGATTTATGTTGTGCTCCGGTTCCAAGAGGAAATTGATCCTATGGTGGGGATCTTTTGAGGGTGGTGAACTAGGTGTTTATAAAGTTGGTACCACGTGCATTGAGTCAGTGTTGTTGCATTATCATTCTATGTGGAAATTGCTTGAATTTTATGGATGAGATGTGATATGATGATAATTGTGAATCGTGTGATTATAAGATGGTTTTTATGACGAAAGATGTATAAGCGCTACTATGACTTATAGGTGTGAGTATGACTTTTTATAAATGGTGTGTGTTTATATGATGATGCTGTTAATACTATTCTTTTCTTTATATTTTTTATAATGAATTGTGATTAGTCACTCTTTCTGTTTGAATGTTGCCTCCACGTGGGTAACACGCAGATGCTCAGGAGTAACTTGTAGGAGCATTGAAGATAACTTTAGAGTATTTTATGATTTCCGTTATTTTAGTAGTGTCTTGCTTTGATACGTAACATCGGATTGGGAACGTTTGTTTTGTGAATTTTATCTTTCTTTGGTTAACATATTTTATGAGGATTTTTGGAGATGTTGAACTAGTTTTAATTCCAACTGTTGACGAGGCTAAAGTACTGTGAATTTTGATTTGTAAAGAAGTTTATTTATGACAATGAATCCGCTGCGATAATTTAAGTAAGGTGTTGAACTATAATAAGATGTTATTTCTATTTAATGTAACATGTGTTACGAAGCAGAATTGTATTGTGACGTTTTTGAATGAAGTGTGACACCCCTGTATGGTGATTTTTATGTGATTTAATTCGTATATTATATAGGAAGTACATATGGGGTTAAAAGAATGAAAGGCGCATAACCTGATCGGTCCATGTACTAACGAACTTCTCCTTTACCAGGTCCAAAATTGTGCTCTCAACATATTTCAATAAAGCGGGATATTTCACACACACCTTCCTGAATTGTATAACAGCATCAGCATATATGTCTTTTGTGTATGCATTTATTATAACATTCTATACATCCATAATTTTCTCCACAATAACGTCCGAATTGACCATTTTTCCATCTTCGACCTCTATCTGTTTTGTTCCTACTGTGGGTTTTACTGGACTTCTCACATTCTTAATAATGTGATACCTATAAAATAATGTGTAAGAAATCAGAAATATCGTTGCAACCGAATTCATTAAAGCGGTATCGCGGTTGGTAACAATGACTTTTGATATTTCTTCTTGGTCCTTCCACATTGACCGACACACCTCTAAAGCCTGAGAAAAATTGTCCTTTTTTCACACTCAAGAAACGCAAAACTAACATAATATATTTTCTCAGTAGACGTAACACCAACAACTTTCAATAATGAAAGCATGTACTTATTGGTCTTATACGTTGAATCAATTATGAGTACAGTGGGAAACAATTCTATGGAATCAGGATGAGTCCAATATATATTTCTTACTGTTAATCCACCCTCGCATCTCTGGTGCCTAGATGAACTTTACCTTAAATTTCACTTCCTTTAATTCTTTTTGATTTAATGAAACACAAGAATGAAGATTTTGAGTGAAAAACTTGATTGAGAATGGAAGAGTTTTTGGAGAAAGTTTAAGAAAAATATGACAAATGAAATCAGATCATGCATGTTGCTATTTTTAGCAATTTCACATTTCATTTTTCCGGAGATGCATCTCCGGAATAATCTAACATGCAAAGGTGACAGTATTTTAAGTTTTCACACAAATTTATAGGAGTTACATCTCTAAAATTCTTCCTGTAACGATTCTTTCACAATTTATTGTATCATACTCTCGGAGATATATCTTTGAAATATTTTTTAATTTGACTTTAGGGTGACATCAAATTTGCTCGTTTGTGTGTGATGCAAATGATGCATACTATTTCGTGGAATATTATTCTTGAAAAATTTTATTTTCATCTATATGTTTGGTAAAACAATTAATTTACTTAAAATATTTATAAAATATACTTAATTTAAAATATAAAATATAAAATAAATGAATTAAAGTATATAAGATTAAGAAGTTATAGGTAGTTATTTTTTATTCCTATAGAAATGTAAGATTTCCACCCTATAACAAAAATAAAAAATGACAAAATTATGTGTAAAATGAATTTCTAAAAATAAAAAATTCCTAGATATAATTTAGTAAAACTTGAAACAAAAACATTAGAATAAAAAGTAATGGTCAGTTTTATTAGTTTAAGTTGAATGTTTGTCCCGAAGCAACTTTTCTGAAGTCAGAAGCATGTGCATAACATTTATATTCGGAAACTTTTTACTTTGACACGAAACAATGTTCCTGTTTAACGAGCACTAAGCAAAACAGATATATTATTAATTCATGAATAGCTAGCATCAATTCGTTTACATTCCTAAATCTAACTATAACTAAAAAGGATTCAGACAACAAAGTAATAAATCATCACAAAATTTGAAGTCACAATTGGAACAAACTAAGAGTATTCGGTATAAAGAATTGGTTGAAAAAGAGCATTGTTCTCTTTCCATCCCAGCCTCAAGATAGCAATCAGTATAAAGAATTGTAGGTGTAGCAGGTTGCTATGATAGAGACTACTGAAATGAAGAGTGAAGGTAGCAAGGTGATATTAAGGAGCCTACTCTGACCCAAAAATCCAGCCAAGGTAATGGTAGCATCAGCAATCACTCTTGCAATTGTTCCGGCCTCCGTAGATAGAAGTCCGCCATTGTAGGTTCCACGTGAAAGCCTTGATGACATGACACGTGAAAGTAGTGACAAGTTGACACCTGGAATCAAGATGACAATAACGATTAAACCAGCTTACTCATAAATTTTATGTTCTCCTTGGACCCTTACAATACAATCTAGTGCAAAATCAAAAAATGTAAAGAGATTACCTTCCAGTACTTCGGCAGAAACAAATACAAGGAGACCCGAACAAATGTATTGTGGCACAGAATATGGAAAGATTACATGGAAGCTGAGTAAAACTCCTATGAAAACCATAATTTCTGATGTCAACAGAAGTTGCCTAAAACAGAGAAAAAATGACCCCTCAGACAATATGAAAAATAATACAATTTTCAACCTTATTGAGGGCTAAAATAGAAGGGAAAAAAAACTACATCAAAACTAGTATTCACTTTATATATAAGTATAGATTACCTATCCTCAAACATGTTGCTAATGTAGCTTCCAACAACAAGGTTTACAGGAAGAACTGTCAAGCCAAGGCAAGCAAGAAAAACTGCAACTGTGCTTGTTGTCCAGTTGAAATAGTATGTTGTGACGACACTAGATTCAGATAGTAAAATCTCCATTACATATTTAAGCATGAAATATATCAATAACTGAACCTGCAGATGGTACAAAATGTGGTCAGATAAAGCATTTAACTTTCCATTTCATCCAATCACCTTCGATAGGAACATGGTGAATTTTATATAATAAACAGCAATACAAGAAATGTTATATAGCAAATGGTAATAATGTATATAAAAAGTAAAAAGTAATTAACTATATATATTTCATCCCGTGCATCTTCCGTGTTATTCGCTCATATTTGATCTCATGTAAAAACTGGAGATGCCAATTATCGATTTAAGGAATTCTTCTCATTTATAATTTTATAAAACTAACATATCTTCGACATTCATAGAAGACCATACATGTGTCACTTAAACACCAGTAAACTCAACATCAAAAATGATTAGAAAATTGTGTATCTAAAGAAAACATTATTGCTTTATAAAAGTCCAATAACATGAAAGTAACTTTTAGTTCACAAACCTTTACAGAAGGTGTAAGTAGTCGGTATGCCGATCCAATTGAATTGGCTGGTAGGCGAGATTCCTCTGGAGCTTCCTCACTATCATCATAATCTTGGTCAATGTCTTCTTCTACCTTATCATCCGAAGTAATTAGTAATGGTTGTTTTAGGCCTTTTTCAAGTGCACCATTTTCTACTGCACAGGGAGAGAAAAAAAATGTTATTTTCTATTTAGATGTTCAACAGAATGATAAAACACAAAATAGGGAAACATAGTGATGCTCTCACCACAGTATGGTTTAGGAAAAGGCATGCATAAATGAGTAACAATGTAAAAATAACTCAATTTTTATAAAGGAAAACAGCAATGGAATCAGAGGACTGATGTAGATCAATAATCTTACAAGAACAATAAAAATGTTAAACAATAATGAACATGTAGATGCAATGCAATATAAGTTGAGTACCATCATTTGACTGATTTGGTGGTGCTTGATTCTCTTCAACATCATGAGAAGGTTCTTTAAAAAAGATCCATAACCATACCAGATATACTAGCCAAGCAACAGCCATAACCCACCCGGGCAAGGTATTTTGGTTAAATGTAAGGTTGTAAACCTTAAAATTAGTCTGAAGTATGCCAGCTAATGCAGGACCACATGCCATTCCAAGAGCGCTGGCACTAACAAAACCAGCTGATGCTTTCATGCGGATTCTGAGCGGAACACAGTCACTGATATAACGCCGGTTAACTGCTCTGGCAGAACCCAATCTGCAAATTTCGGCAAAAAAAAAGGTCTTAAAACAGCCAGGCATTTACAACTCAAATCAAGCAAAGAACATAACTCCAATGTACTATGAAAATAATGGTGCATTAAGATCTATGTAGCACCGACATTTTAGATTGAAGGCATGTCTGGTGTTCGACATGTGTCAATGTCCGACGCCAACAAGGCACTAACATATGTTACTTTTGGTCACTTTCATTTTCTCAAATTATTAAACTGAGAAAGATTAAATCATATTTATATGAAGTTAAGTCAAAAGGCACGTTATTGCTTACCCACAAAACAGGCGACCGATTAAGAGAATCCATATTGAATGAACATCATAAGCACAAGCATAAAAGACATTTCCGAGGAAAAGAGCTATGCTGCTGAACACAAGAGGCCTAAAGTATGATTTGTTTGACCATGCACTAAAATACACAGAAGAAAACAACTGTGCAACAGCCATTGCCCCAATAACAATACCACAAACCGTTGGCGCAGCACCAAGGCTTGTAGAGTAATCATCTGCTGTAGGAACAATGATATATGTATTGACCATATATAAAAATGTGTTTGCCAAGTTCAGCATAAGTGACATAAAATGATATCTTTCATCATCAACGTGTTCCTCAGAAGGGGCAGGAAGGTCATCTTGCAAAATGAGTGCATGTTGTGCCAAAAAGTTAAGAAAGTTTGTTGAGCAGGATAGCCTATCAACAGCTGCGTTTATCGAATCAACCACGGGATCCTGCATGTAAAACCAAGTAAAATGATGCATAATCAACACGAATATTGTGCTGCTCCCTAACCAGTTAACAAAGCATGCTTTAAAAGATTAAGTGTATATTTGGTTCTATATTTCGAGGAGCCAAAATTGATAAGAAAATGTGCAGAATTGATTTTGACATGTTTGGATCTTCTCGAATAGAATTGATTTTGTATCTAGATTTGATTCTACCTTGAAGCTAGAATTTGAACTTGTGCTTCTACAATTGATATTAAGCCTAACTTTTAATGTTCAACCCACTTTTACAAGAATGTATCTAAACATATATTGTTTTAGATTCAACTCACTTTTAACAATAATCAATTCACTAAAAATCAATTTTTGTAACCTAGAACCAAACACACACACACTATGTAGAAAAAATATATAAAATATCGTTAGTGTTTTAAGGAGAAAGGTAAATGAAGAAAGAAACCTGAAGAGGAACAGAAGGCTGATCATAAATTGATAAGTAGCTCCCCTGACGATCCTGGAGCTCATGAAGATTGCGAGATAAGGCTCCCACAACAGCACCTATTCCCTACAAATTCCATATTATTCAGTCAATCTTCATTTTTTTTTTAACTTTTTGGTGAATTTCAATGCTTATTCATTAAAACAATATTTGATATTACTCGGTTTCTGAAGGTCAATTTTGAGGTGAACATATTACCACATGCTTGAACACTTGTTGCAGCTGGGAGTAAGGATGATTTGCACGAGTTTTGACATAGTAATCAGTGAATCTACCACCAAAGCGTTTATCAAACTTCTTCAATATCTTACGCAAGCCAATTGCGTTGATCTCTACAAAATAGAGCAGGTTTAATAGATCTTGTCCAACTGCTCTATAAGCTTCTCGCAGTTCCGTTATTTTGTTAATTTCAGGCTCCTGCTGCAAATCATTATGCACCTCTCCAAGCTTTGCTATCCTGCTTGCCAAAAGCCCTTGT
Source organism: Vicia faba (assembly GCA_948472305.1). NCBI lineage: Eukaryota > Viridiplantae > Streptophyta > Magnoliopsida > Fabales > Fabaceae > Vicia > Vicia faba. The sequence goes on from OX451735.1 coordinate 715,424,591, forward strand.
TGCTCCAATAGGAAAAGCACAATCGTTTCAATCTGAATTTTAACAAAAGAAATGTTGATTCAAACAAATATAAAAACATGCAATTCGCAAAACCAATGTAAAACGGCATTCATGATTCATTTTACTCAGATTACCACATATACTCAAATAATCAAAATCCAATTTGAGTTTAACAATCTCATCTAGTGTATGTTTGGTTTATCTTTTGGAAGCGCCAAAAGTAATTCTAAACGTGTAGAATTGATTTTTGAATGATTTTGAGGTGTTTGGTTCTTCTAAAGTAAAATTGATTCAGCCTCCATAACTGATTCTACTTAAGCTAGAATTTGTAGCTTTTGAGTTTAAACGTATTTTTACATTAAAATTTATTGTTCAACTCAATTCTACATAAATTTATCCAAACATAAATCACTTTATCTTCAACTCAATTTAAGCTAGAATTAATTATACAAAACCAAGTTATTCAAAATCAATTATTCTCATCGCAAGTATTTCATCATAAACCATTCAAGAAAGGAAACAGCGAAAACCTGATTATCCAACATTCGTGAGAAATCCTTGAGAACGTGTCGCCGATCTAGCGTTCCAAGTTGAATTTGTTGAGCATATTGCCTTACTCGCTTCTTCATGAGTTTGTAGTTTATGTAATATCTTTAATTAAAAAAATAAAAATAAAAACAGATGAATTATGAAGCACAGACACCAGAAACACAATTAAAAAAATAAAAATAAAAATCAATCATAATCACAAGTGTCAGTCTCAGTTCCAGACTCGATCACTCACTTACAAAAGCCCGATGAATCCAATGTATCAATCATTATTTGAATACTAACATTCATCTCAAAAAAAAAAAAAAAAAAAAAAAACTTAACAAGACAAGAAAGAGCATAGATAATAAATACATACCCTTGCCATTCTTGAATTTGTCTATCTTTCAACTTCTTCCCAAAGGCAACCATCTCTGAAAACCTACAAAATTAAAAAAAGTCTCAAAATCTATGAAGCACGGACACAAAAAACACCACCACCAGAAATAATTTTTAAAAAAAATGAATAAATTAAACGTAATGACAATGATTATATAAGTTTTTAACACCGACACTAATACAGAGACACTGAGTTAAAAAGAAACCATAAAGTTGATAACAATTTAATTATATAATCAAGTGTTTGAATGAATGATGCAAAACAGAAAATAAAATGGTATTGATGAATTAATTGAAGACTTTACAAAGATAATTGAATATTTGTGCTGAATCAAAACTAAGCTTTAGAATTACAACAACTAGTGTTTGTTTGAATCCTAACCAGCCGAAGCACAACAACTTGTACCTTCAAAATATGAATCTGTATAAGCTTATAAGAGAGAGAGAGAGAGAGAGAGAGAGAGAGATGAATGAATCAGTGCAAGATAAAAACACCATGTGATGTGACGCCGCCAACTATTTGTATATAAACAGAAAGAAAAAAAAGGGATTCGGAAAATTTTGGTTTTACTTTTTCTTTCTTTAATTTCACTTTTAAGTTTTAACATGAATTCTTTTTTTTTTTTTCAACACAATTAAAATATACAAAATTTGCGTTGTATTTATTTTTAGAAAAAAGTGGAGTTTTTTTAGCCGAAAAAAAATGAATTTTAGCTGTTTCCGTTTTCCACGAAAAATTTGGTTTTGGAAAATTTTGTATTTTAAAGGTGTGTTTGTTTTAAGTTATTAAATTATATTTTTTTTGGAATTATGTTCTTTAAATTTATATTCTTTTAAATACTATTTTAATTTATATGTTTGAGTAAAAATAAATTTTCCTAAGAATGTTTATAAGTTTATTTAATTTAAAAGTTATAAAAAATAAAAATAGTATTAATTTGTAAGTAGAAGTGAGAAATTAATGATAGTTAGATTTATTTTTATAGGACCGTTGGATTCACATCTTTTAACAATGAAAATAAAAATAAAAAAATTATGTGTAAATAAGATTATTGAGAATAAAATATATTTTAAAATAATTTTTTTAAATTTGAATCAAATATGGTAATGTTAAATTCCCATAATCATATTTCTTAAAATATTTTTCACAGTCTTAAAACAAACACATCCTAAAATTTTGTATAGTTTACATAATATCAAACAATTTTTAAAAAAATAACACTTCTATCCCTCTAATTTATCTAATTTAGATGAATATTTATAATAAAATAATTTTTCTATAAAATATTGATATTTAACCAATATTTAAAATTTTAATTTTTTAAAAAACAACAATTAAAAATGTTTGGCAAGTATCCATACCTCTTGATTTGAGAACTAAAGTGCAGGAAAAAAAACAATAATCATATAAAATTATATTGCTTTTATTTTATAAAAAAAGTTGATTTTTTTAGCTGAAAAAAATGGATAAACATGTGTGTTGTTAATTGCTTAAGCTTTCAACCTCAAACTTACTTTTAGAAATTTTATAACTTAAGATTTGTATATCTTAGACGATGCACAATGGTTCATGGATTCAACACTTTTTTTTTATTTTTTTTCTTCCACATCATCTTCTTTCTCTCTCATCTGATAATTTAATACACATTCAATTTTTATTCACTATAATAAATTTGTTTAATAAAATTTAAGACTCTATCCCCATCACTTTTATTTTATATTCTTATTTTTTTTTTATGTTTTTGTTTTTGTGATTATATATTAATAACGATTATTAAATTAAAATAATTAAGAGCTAACTAATTTTTTTATATATTTTCTTAATTTAATAAATTATTTGAATTTTATTTTTCTAACTTTATATTTTAGTAAAATTTTGAGTGTTAAAAGGATTATTGTTGGGATCTATTTCACTAAAAAGATGGTTAGAGTTACAAACAAGAGTTGAAGGCTAAATAGAAAAATTAGAGAGAAAAATCTCAATTTTTTTGTGTTCAAATCTAATGAACCAAGACTCTATTTATAGAGAGAGAAAATGATGAGTTTTGGTGAAAATAAAAATAAATAAAAAATTGATTTATTATAAAATAATTGATTCCAAATAATTAAGAAGAGATAAAAATTTAAACAATCACAACAACTAATAAAATTTTGTAAAGTATTATATGTGGTATCACTTTCTCCTTATTCAACATGTTGAATATTTTCAACATCAATTAATCTACATTATTTTCAACACCTCATTCAACACTTCATTGCAACCATTCAACTATTAAATAATTTTTTCAATATCTTCCTTATAAGTGGTCTTATACATCTATATTTAATTAACCTTGTTTTATAATTATAATTATTTATATATTATATTAAATAATTTTACACTATAATCAATCAAAACTTTCATATTTATCATGTCATTTAAGTATTTTAAAAATAAAATAAATTTTTTTATTATACATATTTTTTATTAGTTGATAGTATAAAAATATTTTGTTTTATATATATATATATATATATATATATATATATATATATATATATATATATATATATATATATATATATATATATATATATATATATATATATATATATATATATATATATATATATATATATATATATATATATATATATATATATATATATATATATATATATATATATATATATATATATATATATATATATATATATATATATATATATATATATATATATATAAGTGTAATTTTGAATTTTAAAATTCATTTAAAAAAATAGTAATATGTTGATATATAATAAAATCATTTTTTTTTAATTTGAATAAAATGAGAAATTAGAATGGAGAAGTGAAAGAGAAAATTATATTATCATCTCAAAGAGGGAGGAAATTGATTTGAAAGAAAAGAAAAAAACTGAATCATGGAAAGAAATGCATCAAAAAGGAGGGAGGTAAAAGAAATGAAAAAAAAAGTTCTAATTCTCTTTACCAGGTAAATTTGAAGGAATCATTACATTTTTATAATTTTTTATATAATTGAACTTTAAAAGATAATTGTTGTCTCCCTTGTATGAAAGCGGAACACTTTAATTTAGAGGAAGATGAGGTAGCGGAATTACATGAGCTCTCAGCTTATCTATTTTTTTTAATCTAAGTTTAGTATGCAGTGGTAGAAGTCTAGATTGAATTCGTTGAAGGAGGGTGATGCAAATTCAAAAAAAAAAAAAAATCATGGGTTTATGTCTTCTAGACGAAGGTCTAATGCGATCAATTCCTTATCTGTGAATGGAGTTCTTGTTGAAAGTGTTGCTCCGATTAGATAAGTCGTTTTCCAACATTTCAAGTCGGTCATCCTGAAATTGATAATTTAGCGTTTAAAACTCTTAGTGGGGTGGAAGGGATTGACCTTATTA